>CM042840.1:137065590-137783090 GCA_023653725.1 Bungarus multicinctus | reverse complement strand
TGAAGGAAAATAAACAGTCTTGTTTAACTTCTCATTTTATTCCATAGCCATGAACATTCCTTCTCCCTCAACAACTACAGAGAAGATTCCATGTGGCTTATTTCAAGATTAGCTCAGTGAATGTATTCAAAGATCTGACTTACTGTATATAATACAGATTTATAAGCTTCTTCTTTGTTCTCATGTGCTAATCCAAACTTCTATGACCGAAACATTTTGGAAAGCAGTTCAGAGATAGAGAAAGCTCTTGGTGAGTTTCAGATTCACTTCCTCTCACAGTGTCTCTCTCACACAGTAATAGACAGCCGTGTCCTCTTCTTTCAGACGGTTCATTTGTAGATAAAGCTGGCTGCGGGAATCATCTCTAGAGATGGTGAAGCATCCCTTGACTTTGTCTGAGAAGCGAGTTGGAGATGAGGATCTACCAATATCTGCAACCCATTCCAGGCCTTTCCCTGGAGTCTGTCTCACCCAGCCCATGTAATAGCTGCTGAAGGTGAATCCAGAGGCTTGGCAGGAGAGACGGAGGGACTCCCCAGATCTTCTCAAGTCCCCTCCAGACTCCACCAACTGGCCCTCTGGTTGGACACCTAGAAAGAAAGATGTTTCAATGCCATTTCTTATATACAAGAACAGAAAATGCTACTATAGAGAGGGAAACATTACCTCCAAGGGCTGCTAGTAAACACATAAAGTTTAGCCAGAGAATCATTTTTGCTTCCTCTGTTGAAGAGAATTGATAGGAGATGATGTGGGAAAGTGCACAAACTTTATGTTGGTATGTGTAGCCTGAAAAAGAAAAGTAAGTGGCTGCTTTAAAGGGGAATCTGTCTCTCAATTTACATATCTGTTGATATAAAATAGTTCCTCAATGAAGTCACATTTTCCTTGCACATGGGGGGGATTTTGAAATGGCTTCCCAATCTTTTCAAAAATGAAGGCAGCCTTTAAATTACAGCAATTAAAAGAAGGACCTGCAAAATGTCCCCACTTCTGAAAAGTGATTCAAGGTAATAACTAATGATCATGCACTAGAATAGAATAGACTATAAATAGAATAGAATAGACTATAAATAGAATAGAATAGAATATAAATAGAATAGAATAGAATATAGAATAGAGCAGAACAGAACAGAATACTTTATTGGCCAAGTGTGATTGAACACACAAGGAATTTGTCTTGGTGCAAATACTCTCAATATACATAAAAGAAAACATACATTCGTCAAGAGTCGAGAATCATAAGGTACAGCACTTAATAATAATCATAGGGTACAATAAGCAATCAAATCATACTAGGAAACAATATAAATCATAAGGATACAAGCAACAAAGTTACAGTCATACAGTCACAAGTGGGAAGGGATAGATGATAAGGAATGATGAGAAGATTAACACTAATGGTAATGCAGACTTTGTAATTATTATTATTATTTATTATTATTTATTAAACTTTTATACCGCCCCCTCTCCCAAACATGGACTCGGGGCGGTGAACAGCCTTAATAAAACAGTACAATCCATAAAAATTTTAAAATAGATTTTAAAAATTATTAAATTAATGGCTGAATTAAGAATACAGAAAACCCATAAAAACCCAATAAAAATTTAAAAAATTAAAAAATTAAAACTCTTCTAATGACACTAGGCCAGACCGGCCTGCTGGAAAAGGTGGGTCTTCAGCGCGTGCCGGAAGGTTCACAGGTCAGTGATGGCTCGTATCTCCGTAGGTAGCTCATTCCAGAGGGTGGCCCCGCAGAGAAGGCCCGCACCCTCGGAGCTGCCAGCTGGCATCACCCAGCCTGCGGCACCCCGAGGAGGCCCACCCTGTGGGAGCGCACTGGCCAGTGGGAGGCCGATGGTGGCAGCAGGTGGTCCTGTAAGTACCCACGTCCCAAGCCATGGAGCGCTTTATAGGTGATCACCAACACCTTGAATCGCACCCAGAAGACCACCGGAAACCAATGAAGCTCGTGCAGGAGCGGTGTAACATGGGAGCTCCAAGAAGCCCCCAAGATTACCCGCGCAGCCGCATTCTGCACTAGCTGAAGCTCTGGATACTCTTCAAGGGGAGCCCCATGTAGAGACCATTGCAGTAGTCTAGGCGGGAGATGATGAACGCACAAGTGATCATGCGCAATGCACTCCGATCCAGAAAGGGCCGCAACTGGAAGATCCGACGGACCTGACCAAAAGCCCCCCTGGCGACGGCCGCTATATGGTCTTCTAATGACAGCCGTACATCCAGGAGGACACCCAGATTGCGTGCCCTCTCCATGGGGGTCAAAATTTCTCCCCCCATGGCCAGCAACGGAATAAGCTGGCTGTATCTGGGCCCAGGAAACCACAGCCACTCAGTTTTGGTCGGGTTGAGCTGAATAGTTGAACAGTGTTGAGGGAATTATTTGTTTAGCAGAGTGATGGCTTTCAGGAAAAAAACTGTTCTTGTGTCTAGTTGTTCTAAAGAGACACCTTGGACATAGAACATGAGATGAGCAGAGTACCTGAGTTCAAGAAAGATATTGTAACTTTATTTTCCTTTTCATTTGCCCTTTTCAAGAAACTGTAAGGAATTGAATTTTCTTTTTGCTATTTTTGCAAGTCATTTTTGTCAATTGTAATTTGCCCAGCATTGATTTACCAAGATGGGCAGCCATACAAATGGAAAAAATTAACTGTGATAGTAATGTTAATATCAAGACTAATTAAAAATGCCACCAAATATATTCTCTGTTGCCTCCTCTATCCTGGCATCAGTGTGAGATTAGTGCCCGCTGGAACACAAGATGACCAAGGGAGGTATGTGCCCCATTCTAACAAGATTTCAAAAAGGAATTTGCAGAGCTGCTTTGTCAAATAGGAAGTTTTTGCTTTGCTTCCCCTGACTGTGAATGTCTCTTACACAGTAATAGATAGCTGTGTCCTGTAGTTTGAAGCTGCTCATTTGCAGATACAGCTGCCTTTGGGTATTGTTCCTGGAGACAGTGAAACATCCTTTCACTTTGTCTGAGTAGAACTTCCTATTGGCATCACTGTAGATGTGAGCAATATATTCTAGTCCTTTCCCTGGAGCCTGTCTCACCCAGGTCATGTGGTGGCTTCTGAAGGAGAATCCAGATGCTTGACAGGAAAGATGGAGGGACTCTCCAGGCCTTCTCACATCCC
This sequence comes from Bungarus multicinctus, assembly GCA_023653725.1. NCBI lineage: Eukaryota > Metazoa > Chordata > Lepidosauria > Squamata > Elapidae > Bungarus > Bungarus multicinctus. The sequence continues at coordinate 137,779,925 of CM042840.1, read as the reverse complement.
CTCCAGACTCCACCAACTGGATCTGAGATTGGACACCTAAAATGAAAGGAATTTGAGTGAACTCTTTGTATACAAGAATTAAAATGGAAAGAAACTTGATTGGGAAGAAACAATGACCTTTTAGGAATGCTAGCAAGGATAACAAGTTGAGCCACAGGATCATTTTTGTTGCTCCCTGTAAAGTTGGGAGGATGGCAAATGATTTTGGGAAGTGCACAAACTTTGTGTTGGTTGGTGTAACCTGAAAAGGGAAACCAACTGCCTCCTTTAAAGGGGAAATTGTGCTTTGATTTACATATTACTAGGTATAAAAAAGGATACTCATTGTGTACTGCACAGTCTAGGAAAGCCAAACTATTTTCCTTAGGATCTGACAAAGAAAAACCTACTTCTTGAGTAGGTTAGATAGAAAGATAGAAAAATGTGGTATAGACAATATCACCATCTAATAGATTTGTAGCTTGCTGACAAACCATACTCAATGTCTAATCCTTAATAGTACTCCATTCACATGAAGAGAAGAAAGCAGTGGGGTACCACAAGGCTTGGTCTTAGGCCCGGTACTCTTCAATATCTTCATAAATGACTTTAGATGAGGGAATAGAAAGGAAACTCATCAAATTTGCAGATGACACTAAACTGGCAGGAATAGCCAACATCCCAGAAGAGAAACTCAGGATCCAAAAACATCTTGCCAAACTTGAACAATGGGCCCTATCCAACAAAACGAATGTTAATGTAGAAAAAAGTAAAATTTGACATTTAGGCAGGAAAAATCAAAGGTATAAATACAGATTAGGCAAAACCTGGCTCAAAAACAGTAACTGTGAGAGGGACCTTGGAGTCCTAGTGGATTATCATTTGAATATGAGCCAGCAGTATGCAGCAACAGCCTAAAATGCTAATACAAATTTCTCAGAGGAGGTCCACCTCTAATATACACTACATAAACATGACAAAATAAATACAAAATTATGCATATACCCACATATGTTATATGACATAAAGAAACAACAGAGTCTAGTCTGGATGCCAAATTTCACTTTTTTCAAAAGTGATTCACTGTAACATATAACCAAGTCACACAAAAATATTCTGAAAGACATGTGTTGGAGATAAAACATAAAAAGCACAACATATCTGAGTTTGGAAATATTTTTCTACATTCCAACTATAGAGCAAACAGAATTCTTTGGAGAATGCAAAGTGATTTATTAGGATTTCTCAGCCCATGGAGAGAGTATAATTTGTGGCATTCTTATTAATACTAGTATTACTCTTACTATTGACATTATTATTATTTCATTTCTGATTGACTAATTTAGCATGGGGACTGAATCAAGTTGCAGAGCTGCTGTGAAATAAAGAGTTAGGGTTAGGGTTACTTTTTATTAGTTTATCAAAGTATAAAATACCAAGAAAAAAAAACCATAAAAAATAAGAAGAGAAGGAAGAAAAAAGGAGTATAGTGTAACAAGAGAAAAGAAAAAGAAAAAGGTACCAACTTCTGACTCTTTTTAGTGCAGTAGAAAGTAACGTTACAACCACAACTTATTGCTTTTACACAATAGTATGCACAAGCCATTTCTATAACAATAAGACTGTCTAGTTTACAAAAACAGAATCAAAATTTCATTTTTTTCTATTATTTTTCATTTTAAAATAGAGACAAAATTAAAGATAGATAGATAGATAGATAGATAGATAGATAGATAGACAGACAGATAAAAAAAATCAGTTTAACCATTTCTGCTTCTCTTCACTGTGAGGGATAATATATCATTTACTTTCATATTTTCAAATCTAGTTAATAATATTTTACTGACTTTGGAATATTATTCAGCATTACTTAAAGAATCCATAGAATGAGTGTGTATGTCCTTGGATTCTTTAAGTAACACACTCATTCTATGCATGCAAAACTACCATAAAAATTTCTATCAGTACATATATCAAATTTTTAAAAATCCTTCCTAATTAATTAAAACATTAAATTTAGGTCAATCCATCCAGTTTATCTTTGTAGAATAGAGTCTTTTCCTTCTCAGGAAAAGATCAGATCTCTCTTTTTTTGTCAGCTTTTATTTTTCTCTTTGTATGAGGTTTTTAACTATAACTTTAGGTTTTTTTCTCTGTCTATTCTTCCCACTCACAACTCTTTTCTTGTAAAAGTTCTTAGGTTTATTTATATTCATGGGGGGAAAAGTCCCAAAGTTTTTCTGTTAGATGATGTAAATTAGTCTGAAGGAAATCTTTCCAGATTAAAGAAGAAAATCTGAAGACAGTTTTGTTTAGCTTCAGGTTCGTTTCCTCTCACTGTGTGCCACTGGGTTCCTTGTACAGTAATAGATTGCCGAGTCCTCTGGTTTGAGGCTGTTCATTTGCAGATAGAGCTGGCTTTTGGCATTGTCCCTGGAGATGGCGAAGCGTCCCTTCACTTTGTCAGAGTAGTAAATACTGCTGGAATCAGTATATATCCATGCAATCCACTCTGGTCCTTTTCCTGAGTTCTGTCTCACCCAGTGCATCCCGTAGCTTCTGAAGGTGAATCCAGAGCCTTGGCAGGAGAGACGGAGAGACTTCCCAGGTCTTCTCACATCCCCTCCAGACTCCACCATTTGATCCTCAGATCGGACACCTGAAATGAAAGGTATTCAGCAATCTCTTCTGTGTTGCAGAATTAAAATGGAAAGAAGGTGAATAAGTCAGAAAGAATTACCTCCAAGGACTAATATGAAGAACAGAATTAGCCAAAGTATCATTTTTGTCCCTTCTAATGAAAGAAAGATAATTGATGGGAGATGACTTGAGAAATTTTTTTTGTTGATGGGTATAGCCTGAAAAGTCTCATTTAAAGGGATAATGAGCCTCGATTTACATATCAGTTGAGATAAAGGAGTTTCTCAGTGCAGTGACCTCAGTTTGCCTTACATACTCCTTACACCTTTGATTTTTATATAATATTTCAGTGCTAAGAAATATAAAGACAGCCTCTTTGACTTCTCTCCTTTCTGTCTTCCTCTCCTCTCCTTTCTGTCTTCTCTCTCCTCTCCTCTCCTTTCCAGTTTGCTCTTTTTTTTTCAACAACTTTTGTTGGAAATTTTACAAAGATAATTTTGAAACAATGAAAGCCCATAAGGATAGTATGTCAATGTTCCAGCAAACCTCCATTCCAATCAATAACTCTGAGACAAACATATCTCAGAAGTACCTGTATTAGAATAGCACCTGGCACATCTGTAGAAACCTGAATCTAAACGTTTTTTCAGCTTTCCACAATTTCTCAAACTACAAATCCATCCCCCGCTTGGTCGTCATCACATCACATGGCCCAGTCACGATCAGTCCAAAAGTAAGATCCTTATTTTATCCTGCACCATACTAAGTGACCTTGAACTAACAAAAGAGTTTTATTTTGCCTACTTAGAGCTACTTAATTGAAATCAACCTCCCCACCTTCCACTCTTCCAGGCTATGTGACAGCGTGGAATATGGCTTCCAATGCTGACACAGTGAGGATGAAGCTTTTTTTTGTTTAAAATATATTTTGAGAACTATACTTGACTTTACATTAAATAAGCTAAAAGTGTGTAATTCAGGTAAAAGTTAAAGAAACTGATTCTAAGTAACTGAGAGAAAACATGGTCTAAGTACAGTGCTGGGATTCAACTGGTGTAATAACACAGTGCATTTGAAAATAGCAGAAAAAAATGCTTTTACTGCAGCCCCAATGAGTAAAAATAGCTGAGTCATGGCATTATGCATGTCACACCAATCAGCTGGGCTTCAAATGAAGGAAAAATAGAAAAGAATAGTGCAGGGGCAGGTGGGTGAAGCCACATGATCACCAAGGCTACCGGTTCACCTGAACCGGTCAGTATAATTCTATCCCTGCCTAAGTATAATATAAAAATGTTAGAGCTAGAACTGAAAAATATTATTCATCTAAGTTCAAGAACTTTTGTTTCCTTAACTAGATTATGTTTTGAAGAAACTTCTAATAATTGCATATAAACTAAGTCACAAATCACAATTTGCAAAGCATAGAATTTGGGTTCCTATCAAGTTGCAAGTCAAAATCAAAGCAGTCACACCATACCTTCATATTAAACATGTGGTAATCCAAGCATGAAGAAAATGGCATGTCCTACTCTGCATAGTTAGTGAGAAATACAGATAATCCTCACCTTACAACATTTCATTTAGTGACTATTCAAAGAAACAATGGCACTGAAAAAAGTGACTTATGATGATATATGATTGTTACATCCCCATAGTCATGTGATCAAAATTTGGATGCTTAGAAATTGGTTCATATTTATGACAGTTGCTGTGTCCCGGAGGGTAATACGATCCCTTTTGCAACCTTCTGACAAGCAAAGTCAGAAGTTGTATTTAGTTATGTATTTCTTTGCACATAAATTTCAGTGATGGTCTTCAAATCCGAGGTACAGTCCAGATCATATTGTCAGTACATAGGAAAAAAGACATATTTTCACTGGAGTAAATAAAAGAAGATCTAACAAAACTTCCTCATTTCAAGAGAAATACTGCGTATTATATGCTGAAAATTCCTTAGTTAGCCATGTTAGAAATCAACCATGAAAAAGATGATAAATCTGAGTTCAGAATTAGACTTCGAATAACGTTATTGTCACTTTGAGTGTACACTAATCAGCATACATTAAAATGAAATTTCATTGCATACAGCTCTATTATCCACAATATTTGTTCCACAATTGTTCCCTTCACCGGGTTCTTTTGAAAAAATCCAAAAACAGCAATGCAGACCAAGCTATAAGGCAGAATTTGAAATGCACAGTGGAATTACATATACATGTCCAAATTTCAAAGCTGGAAACAAAGAAATCATATTGGAAACCTGTGATCTGTTCCTTATTCATTTAGGTATTTTTTAACCTGACAATTGTATGGATTTCATATATTGATTAATTTTTTCCTTGTGCTTTTGTATTTTTGCAATAATACATAATACTTTTGAAACTATAGCAACTCGGTTAACATTGGCCAAATTACATCAGAAAACAAATCTCTAAAACAAAATGTTAAATTTCTGTAGCCTACTTAACCCATTGATTTTTATATTTACTTATTTACTCAATTAATATAGATGCCCATCTCACTTTTATGTGACTCTAGGTGACTTACAATAAAATAAATTAAAAACAAAACAAAATACATAATACAACACTAAAATAAAAATGCTGATCAGCCTTGCATGAACCAATTCATCATCCATATGACCCAGATATGGACTTTAAGTCAAGGTAGAAACCAAGCCAGGTTTTTGAGAACTTACAAAGGGCCAATAGGGACAAGAGCAAGCTAATATCTGGGGAAATGACATTCCATAGAGTGTATCTGCAGCAGTTGAGGGAGAAGAAAGAAAGAAAGAAAGAAAGAAAGAAAGAAAGAAAGAAAGAAAGAAAGAAAGAAAGAAAGAAAGAAAGAAAGAAAGAAAGAAAGAAAGAAAGAGATAATGGATGGACAGATAAATAGACAGACAGACAGATATGATGGATGGATAGATAGATAGATAATAGAGGATGGATGGATGGATGGATGGATGGATGGATGGATGGATAGATAATGGATGGACAAATAAATAGACAGATAAACAGACAGATAGATAGATGATGGATCAATGGATGGATGGATAGATAGATAGATGGATAGAGATAGATAGATAGATAGATAAATAGATAGATAGATAGATAGATAGATAGATAGATAGATAGATAGATAGATAGATAGATAGATAGATAGATGGATGGATGATCCTTTTTGTAGATATGATGACCGGGGCATGGCATAAAAGCAACAAAGTCACAAAAGTAGGTAAAGTCCCTTTAATTCCTCAAACTTAACTCCCAATGTCCAGTTATCATTGGCTGGAGAGAAAACTCTCCCAAGAACAGGTTTTAAAGGGAAGAAATTCCGTCCAAACCCAAAGTATATATAAATTATAAATAAAAACCAACACAAACCGTGCTGCAGCAATTAACAAGACAGGGCACGATAAGGAATTGCAGACTTCAAAAGATAACGAAACATACATGGATGGAAGGATGCCAGAACCCAAATAAGACATGACAAACAAAGATAATGCACACTTTGCTTCCAGCAAGGTGCTTTCGCAAACACCCTTTATATCCTGTTTTCTCAGCTGTAGCTAAGGAAGGGAATCAGGGCCTTTTTCTCCCCTATAACCCACATTGCTCCCTTATCCGTTCCTCCCTGCATGCCCTAGGATGAAGAGGGGGTGGGCTTGCATCTTCCTCTAAATGCCCAGCCGGATTGTGCCCTTCCCCAGTTTCTTCAACAGTGACCAGAGCCACACTCCCACTCCCTGTCAGCTATTTAACCTCCCCCTTGGAATCAGATTCCAACAGGGGCATGACAGTAGACTTCAGATCAGCATTCAATATCATCATTCCAGACATTCTTCTAACTAAACTAAACCAGCTAGCAGTACCTAAACACACTTGTAAGCAGATCATAAGCTTCCTAACAGACAGAAAGCAGCAGGTGAAGCTAGGCAGAATCACATCTGATACCTGTACAATTAGCAGAGGACCCCCCCACCCCACCAAGGCTGTGTGCTTTCTCCACTTCTCTTCACTTCTCCCTATATACCAATGATTGCATCTCAAATGATCCATCTGTTAAAATACTGAAGTTTGTAGTTGATACAACAGTGATTGGTCTCATTCAAGACAACGAAGAAATCTGAATACAGACAGGAGGTTGTACAACTTACCTCATGGTGTGACTGGAACAATCTGGAACTGAACACACTCAAAACTGTAGAAATGGTGGTAGGCTTTAAAAAAAAAACCCTCCCATACTACCACCTCTTACAATACCAAACAACAAAGAATCAAGAGTAGAGACCTTCAAATTTCTAGGTTGTATCATATCACAAGACCTAAAATGGACACCAAAAAATGTCATCAAAAAAGCACAACAAAGAATGTTCTTTTTGTGTCAAACTCAGAAAGCTCAAACTGTCCAAGGAGCTGCTGATACAGTTCTACAGAGGAATTATTAAGTCTGTCATCTGCACCTCTATGGTTTGGTTCTGAAACCCAATAAGACAGGCATAGACTTCAGAGAGTAATTAGGACTGCAGAAAAAAACAATTACTACCATCCTGCCTTCAATCGAGGACCTGTATACTGCAGAAGTCAAAAAAAAGGCTGTGAAAATATTTATAGACCCCTCACATCTCAGACATAAACTGTTTCAACTCCTTCCCTCAAAATGACTCCATAGAGAGAATTAGCTATTTTTTATTCTTATTTTTGTTCTGAAATTATAAATAAATCTTATAATCAAAGGGGGAAAATACATTGCAGAATCCAATTGAAAAGATATATAATGTTATGTAGTTTTCTTTTTTTCTTTTTAGGGAATGCTTAATATTATTTTAACCACTGAGGGGACACACTCAAATTAGTTAAAGGTGGGGGTAACTTATGTTTTTTTTTTCCTCTTGTCTAAAAGCTTGTACTAATCTAGAATTATAATCTAATCTAGAAAGAATATGTGATGAAATGGCAAATCTGACAGATAAAAGAACTACTCAAATGAGAAAAGAGTATTAATAAATTAAGATAGATTATTAAGAGAAAGGAAAGACATTGATATCTTTTTTCTATTAGGCAAACACATATTGTTATCTTTATTCTTAAAAGAGATATTAATGTTTAAGAATTATTCTTGAAATAATTGAAATGAAATGAGAGGATGTTTAGATTGAGATTAATATTAGAGATCAGGATTAATTTGTTTGTTCTTCTTTTCTGTAAAAGTGGGAATGGAAAAGATAATAATGGAATTAAGTAAAAATTGGATAAGATAGGAAGTTGAAAGTAAAAAATGAATATATAACTATTGTCATTATGCATGTAAAAGTGATGGAAATATGTTGTCCACTGAAAAGAGCCTTTTAGTATTTGCAATGTGAAAAATTAAATAAAACTTGTTTTTTTTAAAAATAACACTATAGAGCACTGCACATTAGAACAACTAGACACAAGGACAGTTTTTTCTTGAAAGCCATCACTCTACTAAACAAATAATTCCCTCAACATTGTTCAACTATTACAAAATCTGCATTACTGTTACTGTTAATCTTCTCATCACTCCTTATCGCTCTCCCACTTGTGATTATATGACTGTAACTTTGTCGCTTGTATCCTTAGGATTTATATTGACTGTTTCCTAGCATGATTTTATTGCTTATTGTACCTATGACTATTCTCAAGTGTTGTATTTTATGATTCTTGACTCTTGATGAATGTATCTTTTCTTTTTAGTTTAGTTTACTTTATTTTACTTTATTGTCATTGCACCTCGTACAACGAAATCACACACCATCTTCAGTGCACATCATGACCATGAAAATAAACTCAAACACACATCCTTCACCCTTCACACATTGAACCGGAAACCCCCAACACCACACCAACACTGCACTATACAGCAGAATTCAAAAGAGCTACTGCCCTGGGATAGAAGCTATTTTTCAGCCTATTTATCCTTGTTGTTATTGGTCTGTACTGTCTGCCAGATGGTAATAATTCAAAAAAAGGGTTCCCATGATGAGAAGGATCTTTGAGAATGTTTTGAACTTTCTTAAGGCAGTGGGAGCTAAAAAGCTCTTCCAAAGAGGGGAGAGAGCAACCAATGATCTTCTGGGCAATGACATTAATCCTCTGGAGTGCTTTCCTATCTGCCACTGTGCAATTGGCAAACCATACAGAGATGCAGTATGTTAAAATGCTCTCTATGGTGCAGCGGTAGAAGGTCACCAGCAGTTTTTCATTCAGTTGTTTTCTCAGAAGCCTCAGGTAATATAATCTCTGCTGGGTCCTTTTGACCAGGGCTTCAATGTGGGCAGCCCAGGTCAGGTCCTCTTTTAGGGTAACACCCAGAAATTTAAAACTGGCCACTTGCTCCACTCAGTCTCCATTGATAAGCAAGGGCTGGATGTTTGATCTGTTCCTTCTATATGTACAATGTAAAATGTTTGTAAAATGTAAAATCAAAATACAATGAAAGCATTTGTACCAAGACAAATTCCTTGTGTGTCCAATCACACTTGGCCAGTAAAGAATTATATTCCATTCCACTCCACTCCACTCCACTCCACTCCACTCCATTCCATTCCATTCCATTCCATTCCATTCCATTCCATTCTATTCTATTCTATTCTATTCTATTCTATTCTATTCTATTCTGTTCTAGACAAACAGACAAACAAAACAAACAGACAAACAAAAACAAAACAAAACAATATTCTAGACAAACAGACAAAACTGTCTGGTTTGGTTCTGCAACCCAACAGGACAGACACAGACTTCAGAGGATAATTAGGACTGCAGAAAAAACAATTACTATCCACTTCAATTGAGGACATGTATACTGCATGAGTCAAAAAGAGGGCTGTGAAAATATTTACAGATCCCTCACATCCCAATTATAAACTGTTTCAATTCCTTCCCTCAAGACGATGCTATAGACCACTGCACACCGAAACAACTAGACAACTAGACACAAGTTTTTTCCCAAAAGCCATCACTCTGCTAAACAAATAATTCCCTGAACGCTGTTCAATTATTTACAAAGTGTACACTACTATTACTGTTAATCTTCTCATCACTCCTTATCACCCATCCCCTCCCACTTGTGATTGTAGGACTGTAACTTTGTTGCTTGTATCCTTACGATTTATATTGACTGTTTCCTAGTATGATTTGATTGTTGATTGTACCCTATGACTATCATTATGATTCTTGATCCTTAATGAATGTACCTTTTCTGTATGTATGCTGAGAGTATTTACACTCCTTGTGTGTCCAATCACACTTGACCAATCAAGTATTCTATTCTATTCTATTCTATTCTATTCTATTCTATTCTATTCGATTCTATTCGATTCGATTCGATTCGATTCGATTCGATTCTATTCTATTCAATGCTGGCTGGCTGGATAGATAGATAATCTTGTAATCACCTGTCCATTAATCCTCAAAGAAAAGCCTCTGGTTTCAATTGTTTTAGACTTTAAAAGCGTTCAGATTCCTGTATGAATTTTGTATCCATAAATTTTTAACTATTTTGCATGTCCACCACAAATATATATATAAACAATTCAGTTTCATGGACAGAATTATACTCTTTCCTATAATGTGAAATTTTTGTGAGAACTTTTCAGTGACTATGGAAGTAAGACTTTTTTTTTAAAAAAAAATTGTGCCTCTGCAATGAGGGAATATCTAATAACACTTGTTTTGTTCCCATCCCAACCCCACCAGTTGCATAGGCCAAGGGGTTTCATGTGACAATATTGCCCCCCAGTGTCAAAGGTGAGGAGGAAAATGCACATCTTCCTAATTCTGCAAAGATATTCTTTAGATTCAGATTTCCCCCCAATGTTTGTATGGCAGTTTGGATATTTAGAAAGATGATCATAAAGTTTCATTTCCTGCCTTATGGCAGATCAATCAGAATAGAGCTGGAAGAGACCTTGGAGGTCTTCTAGTCCAACCCCCGGCTCAAGCAGGAGATCCTATACCATTTCAGATAGGTGACTGTCCAGTCTCTTCTTAAAATCCTCCAGTGATGAAGCACCCACCACTTCTGAAGAAAGCTGTTCCACTGGTTAATTGTCTTTGGAAGTTTCTCCTTAATTCCAGGTTGCTTCTCCCCTTGGTTAGTTTCCCTCCATTGTTTCTTGTCCTACCTTTTAGTGCTTTGGAAAATAAGTTAACCCCCTCTTCTTTGTGGCAGCCCCTCAAATACTGGAATACTGTTCACAGTTTACACCAGAAGATCTTTTTTCAGTCATTTTGCATGCTTTTGTACCCTTGTTACCCCTTTGTGACAGCAGATGGACAAGTTCCCCATATCTTCTCTTCCAATAGATCGACTGATCCATAGAAGATATATGTATATATATATATATATATATATATATATATATATATATATATATATATATATATATATATATATATATATATATATATATATATGTTACAATACCCTGTTAAGCCCCAATTAAGGGAGGAAGCATACTGCTTTCTTTTCTGCCTTTTGGCTCATCACCAGAGACCATACTGACAGAAAGCTATTTGTTTCGTTGTCTTTTGTTTACATGTGTGTAAGGTTTTGAGCTGATAAATAATTAAATAAGGTAGACTAGGATAGATCTATTTTGAGCTAGTTAGCTCTCTTCAGCTAGCCATACCCTTACTGGGATTCGAACCAGGCAAGTATTACATGTGAGACAGTTGTAATTGCCACTAGACCACTGGTTCTATCCTGTTCAGCTGAGGCAGGGGAATAAGTATATACTTTGTGTTACAACATCCTGTTAAGCCCCAATTAAGGGAGGAAGCATACTGCTTTCTTTTCTGTCTTTCGGCTCATCACCAGAGGCCATACCGACAGAACGCTATTGGTTTCATTGTCTTTTGTTTACATGTGTGTTAGGTTTTGAGCTGATAAATAATTAAATAAGGGAGAGTAGGATAGATCTATTTTGAGCTAGTTAGAATAAAATAAAATCAGTATGCTTCCTCCCTTAATTGGGGCTTAACAGGGTGTTGTAACACAAAGTATATACTTATTCCCCTGCCTCAGCTGAACAGGATAGAACCAGTGGTCTAGTGGCAATTACAACTGCCTCACATGTAATACTTCTCTGGTTCGAATCCCAGTAAGGGTATGGCTAGCTGAAGAGAGCTAACTAGCTCGAAAGAGATCTATCCTAGTCTGCCTTATTTAATTATTTATCAGCTCAAAACCTAACACACACACACACACACACACACATATATATAGGGAGGGAGGGAGGGAGGGGGAGAGAGACAGACAGACAGAAATAGATGATAGATAGAGATAGAGACAGAGATATGTATTTGGGGTTCTAATATCTTTCTTTATATGGTGGGGGCATTTATTGATGAATTACTCTCCAGTTCCAGTAACCTGTTTTCTATTTAAGATTTCTGGCTTTATACATTTCTTTATACATCTTTATACATCTCTGGTTCATGCGTATACAAAAAGAGGCAGATCTGAGTCTCAAGAAAGAAAGAAAATTAGGATCACACCAGAAATCCTTCTGAGGTTGAATTGACTTGCAAAACTGTTGTGAGGAAGGATAGTTTTTTGCCACGCTTCCTCTCACTGTGTCCATTCCACAGTAATAGACCGCTCTGTCTTCAGGTTTGAGGCTGTTCATTTGCAGATACAGCTGGCTTTTGGCATTGTCCCTGGAGATGGTGAAATGCCCCTTCACTTCGTCTGAATAGAATTTTCCACTGGAATCAGTATAGATGTATGAAACCCATCCCAGTCCTTTCCCTGGAGCCTATCTCACTCACTGCATCAAGGAGCTGCTGAAAGTGAACCCAGAGGCTTGGCAGAAAAGACTGAGGAACTCTCCAGGTGTTTTCACATCTCCTCCAGACTCCACCAACTGGGCCTGAGATTGGACAATTAAAATGAGTTGTGCTGTATAGAAAAAATACATTGAACAAAAAAAGACTGCATAGGGAGGAAACAATTACCTCTAAGAACTGCTAGTAAGGACACCAAGATTAACCATAGGGACATTTCTGTTCCTTTTAAAGATTGGAGGGGAATTGATGGCAAAGGATTTGAGGAAGTGCACAAACTTTTATGTAGCCTGGAAAGCAAAACCAACTGACTCTTTTAAAGGGCAAATTGTTCCTTGATTTACATATCACTAAGGATAAAAGCACCATCTCACTTCATTTACCTGTATAATTCTTTGCACATAGATTTCAAATGAGGATCATTTTAGATATTGTCAAGAGCATCATTTTTTAAATTGTGAATATTGGAGTAATTAAACACATAACCCAACCTCCTCACTTGAAGAAAGGGTTCAATGGTGAGAGAAATAAATCATGTTGAAGTTTCCTTAAACAGTCATGTTAGAGACCAACCAGGAAAAGGATGATAAATCTGAGTTCAGAGTATTTGTTCAACCATTGTTTCCTTGACCATGCTCTTTTGAAGGAACTCCAAAATAACAATGCAGAGCACAGCAAGAGGAAGAATTTGAAATCCACAGTTGAATGATTCAGAGCCATAGTGATGCATTGGTTAGAATGCATTATTGTAGGATGACTGCCAAATGTCACCAGTTCAATCCTGACCTTGTGGTTGACTCATCCTTCCAAGGTCAGCTTGTGAGCTTGTGGTTGACTCATCCTTCCAAGGTCAGTAAAATAATAACCCACATTGTTGGGGGCAAGATGCTGATTCTGTAAACTACTTAGAGAGGGTTGTAAAGCACTATGAAGTGGTATATAAGTCTAAGTGCTATTCCTGTTGCTATACAAACTTGTCCCAATGTCAAAGTTCTCTCAAAAATCTCAAATAATTTTCTTTGAGTATTTTATAAAAATGATTTTTTTTTAAAATAAACAACCAAGTCTAACTTTTTTCTACAACAAGCTTTTTTTAGGTAGAGTCACCATGGATAAATAGGCAGCAATATAAATGCAATCAATCAATCAATATTAAATAAATAAAGTGTTTTAGGTTAAATCTAAGGAAACTAATCCTAATCAGCAGAGAAAATGTGGGCTAAGAATTTTTTAAACAGAAATGTTAGAGACAGAGCTTAAAAGTATAGTACATCTCAGTTCAGGAACCTTTGTTTCTTTAACAAGGTTTTGCTTTGAAGACGCTGATATTAACTGCATACAAACTAATGTGCAAAGCACAATTTGTAAGACACAGAATTTAGCTTCCCACCAAGCTGCAAAATCAAAGCAATCACATCATAACTTCATATTGGAAACTGAATGAATATGACATTTCCTACTTTGAAAAGATTTCAGACATTTACAATTACCAAGGCATATTCTGTTCTGACCTCAGACATGTCTTTAAAGAACAGATTGTGGTCTCTTAAGTAGTGATGTTCTCTTGAGAATAATTTGGTGAATTTCTGAGCCTAGGTGGTGCAGTGGTTAGAATTCAGTACTGCAAGCTACTTCTGCCATCTGCCTGCAATTTGGCAGTTTGAATCTCACCAGGCTCAAGATAGATTCAGCCTTCCAAGGTTGGTAAAATGAGGACCCAGATTGTTGCGGGCAATATGCTGATTCTGTAAACCTTTTAGAAAGGGCTGTAAAGCACTATGAAATGGTATATAAGTCTAAGTGCTTTTGCTGAGGGACCAAGGGAGGCATATACCACATGGCTAGAATTCTAAGGTTTCAAAGAAATTCTCAGAGCTGTTATGTAAATGGGTAGTATTTGCTTTGGTTCCTCTCACTGTGTATCTCATAAGTTATAGATGGCCGTATCCTCTGGTTTGTGGCTGTTCATTTGCAAATACAGCTGGCTTTTGGCATTGTCTTTGGTGAAGTGGCCTTCACTCTGTCTGAGTAGAACTTTTCACTGGAAGGAATCAGCATAGATATGTGAAAGCCATTCCAGGTTTTTTCCCAGAGCCTCTCTAGTTCATCCTGTAGTTCCTGAAGGTGAAGCCAGAATCTTTTCAGGACAGATGGAGAGTCTGTCCATGACTTTTCTCATTTCCTCCAGACTCCACAAACTGGCCTGAGAACGGACACCTACAATGAAAGAAGTTTCAGTGAGGTCTCCTGCATACAAAAATTAAAATGGAAAGAAATTGAATATGGAGGAAAGAATCACAGTGCCTCTGAGGACTTCTTGTATGGACAGCTTGTTTAGCCATAGGATCACTCCTATTCTCTTTGAAGGGTATAATGGGTATAACTGCATAGAACTGCGTGTAACTGCAGAAGCCCATTATAACACTTTTTTGCTCAAAATCAATGGAGTCATTAATCTATGCTTACCTAAAACAACCTCTAAAGCAAAAATAAAATAAAAATAAAGTTACAATCAAAGAAAAAATATCTTTGGTGAGAAAACAAAACTAGCTGTGAAGCTAATTTTAAAAACTGGTACAAAAGCTTATGCCGCCAATAAAAGCTGAATGGACCAATCACCATTGCAAACAGGAGGAAGAGCCGTTAAACTCAAACTCAAGTTTTCTATAATTTCGTAAATGCTAAACTTAAAGATTTGGGGAAGTGCACAAAGTTTGTGTTGGTGGATGCAACCTTAAAAGATGGAGCAATTGCCTCTTTTAAGGGTTACGGTTAGGGCCTCCTGACTGCGTTTACTTACATACTTCTTTGCACAAAGATTTATCACATGGTTTTCAAATGAGGTTCTAGTTCAAGGAATGGTAAAGACCATTCTGTATTTTATTGTGACCACATAGGGGAAAGGGATGTAGTGGCTCAGTGGCTAAGATGCTGATCTTGTTGATCAGAAAGGTCAGCAGGTTGGTGGTTCAAATCCCTAATGCTGCGTAATGGTGTGAGCTCCCATTACTTGTCCCAGCTACTGCCAACCTAGCAGTTCAAAAGTATGTTAAAAATGCAAGTTAAAAAAAATAGGGACCATCTTTGGTGGGAAAGTAACAGCATTCTGTTCACCTTCAGCATTTAATGATGGTGGCCACATGACCACGGAGACATCTTTGAACAATGCTGGCTCTTCGAGACATCTTTGAACAATGCTGGCTCTTCGGCTTTGTAACAGAGATGAGCACCACCCCCTAGAGCTGGAAATGATTAGCACGTATGTGTGAGGGGAACCTTTACCTTTAAGTAAAGCAAGATCTAATATAACCTCTTCACTTTAAGAAAGGGCTCAATGGTGAGAAAGAAAAATGTGCTGAAAGGTCCTTAAATAGCCATGTTAGAGACCAACCATGAAAAGATGGATGATTTGAGATTAGAGCATTTGTTCCACAACTGTTTCCTTGGCCATGTTTTGTTTAAAAAACCCAAAAACAATTTATAGAAAATATGAAATGAAATGATATAAAATCAAATGTGAAAGATGAATATGAACCAAGGTCATGTTTCTATGGAAATGTGAAAACCTGGAACCATGCTGTTCACTAAAAGAGACATTTTTGAAATATATATAAAAAAAAAAGTTTTACAAAAAAAGAAGAAAAAACCAAAAACAATAGTGGAGAGCAGATCATGAGTAACAATTTAAAATCAATTGTTGAATTATATGAAGACATCTGAGTCTCAAAGTTGTCCCTATATCTCCCCAAAATTTTATTGAATATCTCATAAAAGTGATTGTGAAATGATGCAAAAAATGAAGAACAATCAAGAATAAAGTCTTTCTTTTTATATTTATTATAAATAAAAAGGGTTTTACATTACACTAGGTCAAAGAAGGGGTTTGGGATTAAGGCTAAGGAAAGTGCTCCTAAGTAGCAGAGAAAATAATGAACTAAGTTTTTTTTTTTTTTTCTAACAGACATGTTAGAGGGAGAACATAAATGTTTGACTTCAGGATCCTTTGTTCCCTTAATCAATTTTTGTTTTGAAGAAACCGATATTAATGCCATATGAACTAAAGCATAAATTATATTTTGTAAGGTAGAAGAATTGATAGCTCCCCCCAAGTTGCAGTCAAAATCAAAGCAATCACCTCATAACTTCGTATTGGATACTCTTTCAGTACTCCAAGAATGAATATGACATTTTCTGCTTGGCAAAGATTTCAGAGAGCTACAGTTACCAAGGCACATTCTGTTCTGAACCTGGCTTTATGGAGGAAATTGTGGTCTTTTGAGAAGTGATATTTTCTTTAGACCAATTTAGTGAACTTGAGATATTATTTGTACACAGCGGTTTGATTTCCATACTCTCTCCTGCCCTACCATCAGTGTGAGAATAGCACCCCCTGGTGGGCAAGATGATCAAGAGAGGCATGCAAATGCATGGTTAGAATTCTAAGGTTTCAAAGAAATTCTCTCTGCTATGTGAAATGAGAGGTTTTTGCTTTGTTTCAGATTCACTTTTTCTCACTGTGTCTGCTGCACAGTAATAGACTGCTGTGTCCTCTGGTTTGAGGCTGTTCATTTGCAGATACAGCTGGCTTTTGGCATTGTCCCTGGAGATAGTGAAGCGGCCTTTGACTTTGTCTGAGTAGAATTTTCTACTGGAATCAGTATAGATGTATGCAACCCATTCCAGGCCTTTCTCAGGAGCCTGTCTCACCCAGCCCATAGCATAGCTGCTGAAGGTGAATCCAGAGGCTTGGCAGGAGAGGCTGAGGGATTCTCCAGGTCTTTTCACATCCCCTCCAGACTCCACCAACTGAGTCTGACATCTAAAATTAAAGAAGTTTCAGTGAGCTTTCCTATATATAAGAATTAAAATTGAAAGAAACTGGATAGGGAGAAAACAATTACCTCTGAGGACTGCTAGTAAGGACACCAAGATTAACCACAGGATCATTTCTGCTGCTTCTAATGATTAGAGGGGAACTGATGCCAAAGGATTAGGGGAGGTGCAGAAACTTTGTGTTGAAGGGTGTAGCCTGAAAAGCAAAACCAACTGCCTCTTTTAAGGGGGAAATTGTGCTTCAATTTACATATCACTAGGGATATAAAAGAGCCTCCTCAATGCAATTACTTTATACTGTATTTTTTTGTATATAGATTACACACATAGTTTTCAAATGAAGTTCAGTCTTAGGAACAATCCAGATCATCAAGTGTTTTATTGTCACTACGTAGGTAAAAAGACAAATTTACACTGGAGTAAGTAAAGGAAGGATAATTCCAAAAGAACCTCCTCATTACAAAAAAAAAAAAGATTTTTAGGTTGGAAAAAGAAATCATGCATTGAAAATTCTTTAATTAGCCATGTTAGAGACCAAACATGAAAAGGTGGGTACATCTGAATTCAGAATATTTGTTCTACAATTATTACTCTGACCATCTTATTTTGAGGAAACCTAAATCAATAGTGCAGAACAAGTCATAAGGCACAATTTGAAATTCACAGTTGAATTACACAAACACACCATAGTTTCAAAGTTGGAACCAAAATATCATTTTGGAATCCTGTGAGTGTTCCTCATTTGTTTGGTTTTTAACTCGACAATTGTAAAGTTTTGTAAAATTGCAATATCATTTTGGAATCCTGTGAGTGTTCCTCATTTGTTTGGTTTTTAACTCGACAATTGTAAAGTTTTGTAAAATTGCAATCAAATTTACAAAATTGTAAATTGATTGCTTTTTTCCCCTGGTGATTTTGTCTAGACATCTGCAATTTTACGTAATATGTTCTAACATAGCAAGTCAGTTAACAATGGTCAAATCATAAGAACAGCAAAAAATACATAAAAAATTAAACTCAAGCTAAATGTTAAATTTCTACAGCCCTTATAATCTTTACTTATTTACTTTTTTTGTGCAGCTCCCTATCTCACTTTTTCATGACTGAATAAAAGAAGAGAGTTCTAATTAAGAAATACAATTTTTTATCTCTAAAGAATTTTAAGAGCTGAATTTTTGAGTGCTTGGCCATCTCTCTCTCTCTCTCTTTCTTTCTTTCTCTCTCTCTCTCCCCCTCCCTCCCTCCCTCCTCAGTTTATTCTCTGTCAGGTTTTCCTCCTCTCCAATTGAGAAACATCTCCCACATTGCTGATACCAAAATCAGTTCTTTCTTCTCTCAGCAATCAGACAGCATCCTCAAACTCCTCTCAGTGAAAAATGCAGCTCTATTCAGAGACTGAATGAATTTATAGGGCTCCTTCTGATGAATGGTAGGTTTTGCCAAACTTCAGATTCACTCCCTCTCGTTGTGTCTCTCTTGCACAGTAATACACTGCCGTGTCTTCAGGTTTGAGATTATTCACTTGCAGATACAGCTGACTTTTGGCATTGTCCCCGAAGAGAGTGAAGTGCCCCTTGACTTTGTCTGAGTAGTAAATACTATTGGAACCAGAGAGCTTATGTATGCCACCCATTCCAATCCTTCTCCAGGAGACTGTCTCACCCAGGACATGGCAAAGCTGCTGAAGGTGAAGCCAGAAGCTTGGCAGGTGAGATGAAGGAACCTTCTAGGTCCCCTCACATCTCCTCCAGACTCCACCAATTGGACCTCAGATTTGACACCTAAAATGAAAGGAGTTTCAGTGAGCTCTCCGGTATACAAAAATTAAAATGAAAAGAAACTGAATAGGTAGGAAAGAATTAACTCTGAGAACTGCTAGAAAGGAAATCAAATTTAGCCACAGGATCATTTTTGCTCCTTCTATTGAATGGAGTGAATTGATAAGAAAGGATCTAGGAAAGTGTTCAAACTTTGTATTGATGGGTATAACCTGAAAATGGTAATCACAAGGCTCCTTTAAAGGGGGTATTGTGCCTTAATTTACACATCAGTTGGGATAAAAGAACCTATTCAGCCTATTCCATTATAAATTTCTTCACACAGACTTTACACCTGTGATTTTCATAAAATGTTAAATAATAAACTGCATCCTCTGGTTTCAAGTTATTCATTTGATACCAGAATTTTTTTTTGGAGATGGTTACACATCCCTACCCTTTAACCACATTGTAAAATCTGAACCTTATAAAGTTAAAGCTTTAGTTTAGCAAGGTTCTGTCTATTAGATGGAAGCAAATGAAGAATTGGACTTGACTGGATATCACTGTCTTATCTTTGGCCTTGGGCCTGGCATTGCCAGCCAACATCACATAGCCAAAGGTAGCCAGAGCATGTGCTTCTTGCCAGATCCAGATGAAATGGGTAGAAACAACTGAGGAGAGGCTTCCTTTTAAACTTTCTGTGCAACTTTACATTAGATAAGAGACAATATTTTGAAGCAAGGATAAGGAAAGTGGTTCTATGTAGTTAGAACCAATTCTATTAAAGAACTATAAGTGAACCATAAGAAGAAGTATTTTGAGTTAAGTGGTTCTAAGTAGCACAGAGAAATCATGGACTAATATTTTTGCAGCAGACATGTTAGAACTTAAAAGTGGTAAATCTGGAGAACCCTGACATTACATGGCTACATTTGTACTAATAAAGGAGAATATGATTTTAAACCGCAACAGATGTTTATCGAGCAGCGGCGGGACTCGAGGTCTAGGGCTATATCACCACCTTGCTCACAACCTGCCTGGAGGTCGAGTCCTAGACCGTGGCCATCATCCGGTCCTCCTCCAGCCCCTTGTAGGGTCCTTGGACCAGCATTCGATCCACTTACACCAACACAAATGGTTCCTGGACGATATTATTTGGACTATACAGACCCACTAACTCTGACTCTAAGTCCATTACCATACAGCCCAACATCATCACCGGACTCCCCACCTCAATTACCACTACCAATTCCACCATCACAACTTGCTTTCTCTCGCCCATTTCATTCTATACCTGACTATTGGCAACTTGGGAGGCCACAACCTGAAATACTTAAATATTCCTCAACAGAACTACGGGCCTTGAGATATGTCCCCCTATCTCAAAATTGGCCCCCTTATCTCTCCAAATCCCATCTCAAGGACGGATCTTGGGATCCGGAGAGATGGTGGGGTCGTCGGAAGCGTGGGAGGGAGGGTTACTTAAAATTTTTAATCAAATCTTTACACAAATTAGGGTTAACCATGTGGGAACAGGGGGACAACCCATCTGGGGCTCCAACCTGGTCACAGTTAGAACACAGCCGGAGTGGTTGGGACTCTGACATGGCTCGATTGAAGATGGGGGGTTGTCCAAAAGAGGGTGTCATTAATTCTATTAAAACGGTGAGCGGGAGAGGCAGATTTGGCGTTTATAAGGGGCCACATTCTGTTTCGGGAGCGCGCCTCCGCTACCTATCTGCTGTGGCGCGCTCCGACCCCATTATCACTTCCCGTTCTCCAGGTGGTCTGAGTGATCGGGCCCTGGGCCTTCGGCTGATGTTGTGTAACGCCAGGTCCATCATGAACAAGGCCCCTCTCATTCATGATTTGATCCTTGAGGGGGGGGCGGACCTGGTGGGTATCACCGAAACTTGGCTGGGCCCAGAGGGGGGTGTCCCTCTGGTTGATATGTGCCCAGCCGGGTTTCGAGTTTTTCATCGGCCGAGGACCCAGGGAAGGGGTGGAGGTGTTGCGTTAGCTATCAAGGAAGATCTATGTCCGAGGGAGTCCACTGTTTCTCAGACATCTGGATGTGAATCTCTTTTTGTGAAGTTTGGTCCCAAGGTTCAGATGGGCTTATTGATTGCTTACCTGGCTCCCTGCTATGCATCATCTGCCCTGCTTGAGCTTCTTGAGGTTATTGCTGGCATGACGGTTGAGACCCTTAGGCTTATAGTCATGGGGGATTTCAACCTTCCCTCTGCCGGCGGTACCTCGGGAGTTGCTCAGGAGTTCATGGCTTCCAGGACAGCCATGGGCCTGACCCAGTTAATCCGGGACCCTACTCACATTGGAGGTCATACCCTGGATTTAGTTTTTGTCTCTGATCAGTGGCAAAGTGATCTGGGTATAGGGAATATAGTTATAGAACCCCTGTCCTGGTCAGATCACTCACTCCTAAAGCTTGACTTCCGTTCCACACCTCTTAACCGCAGGGAGGCGGGACCATTAAAATGGTACCGCCCCAGGCACCTGATGGATCCAGAACGGTTCCTGATGGAGCTTGGGCCATTTCCCGAAACTCACACACACAACTTGGTTGAAAACCTAGTTGACGCCTGGAATACGGCGGCTGCTGGAGCGCTTGACCGGGTTGTGCCCTTGCGGCCTCTGACCCGGCGCCGCTCCCAAGTAGCTCCCTGGTTCTCCGAGGAGCTTAGGGAGATGAAACGCCGGAAAAGACGCCTAGAGAGTAGTTGGAGGGCCAGCCGTTCTGAGTCTGACCGAACACTACTACGTTCTTATATTAAGACGTATTTAGTGGCGATAAGGATGTCGAGGAGAACTTACCTCTCCACCCTTATTGCGTCCGCAGAAAACCGCCCAGCTGCCCTGTTTAAGGTGACCCGCTCCCTCTTGAATGTGGAGTCGGGGAGGACCCTTTGCAGGGTCGAGCTGACGAATTTTCTATATTTCTCCAGGACAAAATCGCTCAGATTCGGAACGAACTGGACTCCGACTGGTCATCTCCGGGCGAGAGGGTGAGGTCAGATATCGGTGAGGTCATCTGGGCTGAGTTCGACTCTGTTACCAAAGAACACGTTGACAGAATACTGGGGGGACTGAACGCTACCACTTGTTTATTAGACCCGTGTCCCTCCTGGCTGGTCTTAGCCACTCGGGAGGTAACACGAGGCTGGCTCCAAGGCATTATTAATGCTTCCTTGAGAGAGGGGTTTCTACCCGCCGCTTTGAAAGAAGCGGTGGTTCGACCCCTCCTCAAGAAACCGTCCTTGGACCCAACATTGCTATCTAATTATCGTCCTGTCTCCAACCTTCGTTTTGTAGCGAAGGTCATAGAGACTGTGGTGGCACGTCAGTTCCCGCAGTACCTGGATGAAGCGGATTATCTCGACCCCCTCCAATCGGGCTTCAGGCCCGGGCACAGCACTGAGATGGCGTTGGTCGCGTTGATGGATGATCTCTGGAGGGCACGGGACAGAGGCTATTCCTCTGTTCTGGTCCTTCTGGATCTATCAGCGGCTTTTGATACTGTCGACCACAGTATCCTATTGCATCGGTTGGAGGGGTTAGGGATTGGAGGCACCGTTCTTCGATGGTTCTCCTCCTTCCTCTCCGACTGTTCGCAATTTGTGTTGACGGGGGGATAGAGATCGACCCCAAGGCCCCTACTTTGTAGGGTACCTCAGGGGTCGGTGCTCTCTCCCCTGCTGTTCAACATTTATATGAAGCCGCTAGGTGAGATCATCCGTGGCTTTGGGGTGGAATTCCACCAGTACGCTGATGATACTCAGCTGTACATCTCCACCCCTGACCACCCCAACGAAGCCGTCATAGTGCTGACCCGGTGCCTGGAGGCCGTACGGAGTTGGATGGGTCATAACAGACTTCGTCTCAACCCGACCAAAACCGAGTGGCTGTGGTTTCCTGCCCCCAGATTCAGTCAGCTTATTCCATCGCTGACCGTGGGAGGAGAGACATTATCCCCTGTGGAAAGGGCACGCAACTTGGGTGTACTCCTGGACGTGGGGCTATCCTTGGATGATCATATTGCGGCCGCCACCAGGAGTGCTTTTTATCAAATTCGTCTTATCTACCAATTGCGACCCTTTCTGGATCTGGACGCACTTCGCACAATCACCTCTGCCCTCGTCATCTCCCGCTTGGACTACTGTAATGCTCTCTACATGGGGCTCCCCTTGAAAAGTCTCCGAAGGTTACAGTTAGTTCAGAATGCAGCCGCGCAGATGATCATGGGCGCCCCTCGGGACGCCCACATAACACCTCTTCTCCGCTGGCTGCACTGGCTTCCTGTGGCCTTCCGGATTCGTTTCAAGGTGGTACTTACAGTTTTCAAAGTGCTCCATGGCTTGGGACCTGGATACTTACGGGATCGCCTGCTGCCACCAACAACCTCCCGCCACCCAGTACGCTCCCACAGAGTTGCCTTGCTCGGGGTACCACCACTGGATTGCTGTCGTCTAGCGGCCCCGAGACTACGCGCTTTCTCTGTGGGAGCCCCATCCCTCTGGAATTGTCTCCTCCCGGATATACGAGCCATGTCAGACATCCTAACCTTCCGGCGCGCAGTTAAGACCTTGTGTTCAAACAAGCCGGTCTAGCCAAATAAAATCATTGGGGTTTATATTTTGGAATTTTATAGGGGTGATTCTTGGCCATCTTGATTATTTACCTGTTTTCGCTTCTGTTTTCTGTATTATCTTGTTTGTTGAATGTACACCGCCTCGAGTCCCTTTTTGGGAGAGGGAGCGGTATAGAAGTACGAATAAATAAATAAATAAATAAATAAATAAACATATTTAAATTTGTAATCTCTCTCTCTCCCTCTCTTTCTCCCTCTCTCTCTCCCCCTCTCTCTGTGTGTGTATTATTTATTTATTTATTTATTTATTTGTTTAAACTTCTATACCGCCCCCTCTCCCAAAAAAGGGACTCGGGGCGGTGTACAGCCTACTAAAACATACAAGATATACAATAAATACAGCTAAAAATTAATTAAATAATTTAATCCGGCTGTCTAATTCAGATTCAATTTAAAAGTTAAAAACTAAAAACCCCAATTAAAATTTAATTAAAAACCTAAAACACAGTTACTGGGCCAGGCCGGCCTGATTAAAAAATAAAGTTTTCACCGCGCGCCGGAAGGTCAGGATATCCGTCATAGACCGTATCTCCGGGGGAAGATCATTCCATAGGGAGGGAGCCCCCACAGAGAAAGCCCGAACTCTCGGGGCCATCAGCCGACAACGGCCAGGTGGCGGTACCCCAAGCAGGGCAACCCTGTGGGAGCATACTGGGCGGCGGGAGGTTGACGATGGCAGCAGGCGGTCCCGTAAGTACCCAGGTCCCGAGCCATGGAGCGCTTTAAATACCATCAGTACCACCTTGAATCGAATCCGGTAGGCCACAGGGAGCCAGTGCAGCCTGCGAAGCAGCGGAGTAACGTGGGAGCTCCGAGGGGCACCCACAAGCACTCGCGCGGCTGCATTCTGGACCAGCTGTAACCTCCGGAGACTCTTCAAGGGGAGCCCCATGTAGAGAGCATTGCAATAATCCAGGCGGGAAATGACGAGGGCGGACGTGACTGTGCGAAGTGCGCCCAGATCCAGAAAGGGCCGCAACTGGTAAATCAGACGTATCTGATAAAAAGCCCCCCTGGCGACGGCTGCAATATGCTCTTCTAAAGACAGCCGCACATCCAGGAGGACACCCAGATTGCGCGCCCTTTCCACGGGGGTCAAAACCTCTCCCCCCACGGCCAGCGAAGGAACCAGCTGGCTGTATCTGGGCGCAGGAAACCACAGCCACTCGGTTTTAGTCGGGTTGAGCCGGAGCCTGTTACGACCCATCCAACTCCGCACGGCCTCCAGGCACCGGGACATCACTTCGACAGCTTCGTTGGGGTGGCCCGGGGTGGAGATGTACAGCTGAGTATCATCAGCGTACTGATGGAACTCCACCCCGAAGCCACGGATGATCTCACCCATGTATGGAGGGAGAGAGAGAGAACTGGTAGATGCACACAAAGACAAAAGGCAGAAGATTTGAGTCTCAAGAAAAAAAGAAAAATCTTAGCTCAGTGGCTAAGATTCTGAGTTTGTTGAACAGAAAAATTGGCAGTTCAGCGGTTCGAATCCCTAGCACCGCATAATGGATTGAGCTCCTGCTACTTTTCCCAGCTTCTTCTTTTCCCAGCTTTTAGAACCTAGCAGTTCTAAAGCATATGAAAATGCAAGTAGAGAAATAGGGACCACTTTGGTGGAAAGGTAACAGCATTCCATGCACTTTTGGCATTGAATCATGCCAGACACATGATCACAGCGATGTCTTCAGACAGCTCTTCGGCTTTGTAACTAAGTTTAGCACTGCCCCCTAGAGCAAGAAATGACTTGCATTAGGAACCTTTACTTTTACTTTTACCAACCCAATAAAAGAATGAAGAGTGCTAATTAAGGAATACAATTTTGAATCACTAAAGGTATTTTTAAGCAGAACTTTGTCATTGTCCTCTTTCAGGAGTTTTCCTTTTTTTCTCTGTCACTCTCTTTTTGACTACTTTGTTTATTTTCTTTGCTCAGATTTTCTGATTTCCTCCCCCTTAATTGGAAAAACATTGCCCAAGCAGCGATTAAGATCAGCTCTTCCTTCCTTCTGGCAATCAGGCAGCTTTCTCAGGCTCATCTCATTGAAACATGTAGTCCTATTCTGAGACTGAATGGACTTGCAAAGCTGCTCTGATGAATGGTCGGGTTTTGACAAGTTTTAGACTCACTTCCTCTCACTGGGTATCCTGTACAGTAATAGATTGCCGGGTCCTTTGGTTTGAGGCTGTTCATTTGCAGATATAGCTGGCTTTGGACATTGTCCCTGGAGATGGTGATGTAGGAAGTTAGCACCCACCCCTCTCCTATAAAAATGAAATATCCTGGGAAATATTAAAAAGGCAGAATATTTCCCCTAAAAAGAATAAAGTAGAAACTCAGAGAAGCAGAAACTTAGCCCCCCACCTTTGCTAATGGGCCATTAAGGCCTAGGC
The DNA here is from genome assembly GCA_023653725.1 of Bungarus multicinctus. Classification (NCBI taxonomy): domain Eukaryota; kingdom Metazoa; phylum Chordata; class Lepidosauria; order Squamata; family Elapidae; genus Bungarus; species Bungarus multicinctus. The sequence goes on along the minus strand of CM042840.1, from coordinate 137,753,838 downwards.
CAGAGTATTCTACATAATGAAGGGTCTACCCATCTCACCACCTTGCATGGGAAGATTGTATCAGTCAACACTCAGGTGAAGCCATGTGCTCCAGACAAAGCCTACAAAGTTAGTTAAGACCCCTGCCCTGGGAGTCTGACAGCCAATGGGATATATTTCTTATACAGGTACAGGAAACACTAAGGTGGGGCCCAACAGAGGTTATATAAGGGTCCCTTAGCATTTTGGTCTTCCCTTCTTGACCTTCTCACCTTGAAGTATGTTATCATCCTTTCTTTTTCACTTTGGAGCTCCAAACCATGTTGTCCAGCATTAAACCATCTTTCCAAATAGCCTCCATGTTTCCAGTGTCTTTTTCCCCACTTGGAACTGAACCCAGAAGGATATTTCTTTCAACAGTGAATTGCCCCTTCACTTTATCTGAGTAATAAATAGCACTGGAACCATTCCATTCCTTTCCCAGGAGCCTGTCTCACCCAATTCATGGAAAAACCACCAAAGCTGATGCCAGAGGTTTGGCAGGAGAGACAGAGGGACTCTCCAGGGCTCTTCAGGTCTCTCCAGACTCCATCAACTTCAATTGTGATTGTACATCTTAAATAAAAGGAATTCCAGTGAGTTCTCCTGTATATAAGAATTAAAAGGAAAAGAAACTGAATAGATAGGAAAGAAATACCTCTGAGGATTGCTAGAAAGAAAACTAGATTTAGCCACAGGATTATTTTTTGCTCTTTCTAATAACAACAGGAAAAGATCAGGAAAATGTTCAAACTTTGTCTTGATGGGTGTCATTTGGCCCATTTAAAGGGAAAATTGTGTCTCAATTTACATATGTCTTGTACTGAAAGAATCCAGCAATCATTAGGTTACAGATTTCTTTGCACAGACTTTATATGGGTGATTTTCATAAACTGTTAAATAATTTGCAAGGTCTTCTGGTTTCAAGTTGTTTATTTGCTAATAGAATTGGTGTTTGGAAGTGATAAAACATGCCTTCCCTTTATCCATGTAGTGAAATCATAACCTTGGAAAGATATAGCTTTAGTCTGGCAAGATTCTATCCATTAGGTGGAAGCAAATAAAAAATTGGACTTGGTTGAATGTCACAATCTCATCTTTGGACTTGGGACTGGCATTGCCAGCCAACACTCCATAGCCAAAGGTACCCAGAGCATGTCCTTGCCAGATCAGATGGAATGGGTAGAAACAATTGGGGAGATTTCCTTTTAAATTTATCATGTGAACAAAGGGCTTTACTATACATTAGATAAGAGATAGCATTTTGGACTAAGGTTAAGGAAAGTGGTTCTAAGTAGCACAGAGAAATCATGGACTAACAATTTTTTTCAGCAGACATGTTAGAGACAGAACTTAAAAATGGTAAATCTATTGGTCCATCTAGTTCAAATGATAGATTTGAGTTCAAGAACCTTTGTTTTTTAACCAGGTTATATTTTGAAGGAACTTATAATAACTGCATACAAACTAAGGCACAAATCATAATTTGTAAGGCAGAAAATTTGGGTTCCTACCAAGTTGCGAGGTCAACATCAAAGCAATCACATCAAAACTTCATAATGTGTATGATCTTGATAATCCAAGAATGAAGAATATTACATTTTCTTCTTTTCATAGATTTCAGAAATTTACAGTTAGCAAGGCACACCTAATTTGAAGTGACAAATGACTTTACGAAGCTGACTGTTGTTTCTGGAGATACATTTGACAAATTTTTAAGTGTACCAAATAGAAAGGTTCTGCCTAGGAAATGAGACCTTATTTTTATACACTGGTTGTATTTCCCTGCCCTCCCCCGCTCCAGCATCAGTGTGAGAATAGCGCCCGCTGCTGTGCAATATGACCAAGGGAAGTAAATTTCCTGCTGTAAGAATTCTAAGGTTCAAAGAAATTCATAGAGGTCTTTTGTGAAATTAGCAGTTTTTTCTTTGCTTCAGATATACTTCCTCTCACTGTGCCTCTTGCACAGTAATAGACTGCCGTGTCCTCTGGTTTAAGGTGGTTCATTTGCAGATACAGCTGAGTTTTGGCAGTGTCCATAGAGATGGTGAAGCGTTCCTTCACTTTCTTTGAGTAGTAGAATTCCAATCCATCATAACGTAGCCATGACACCCATTCCAGTCCTTTCACTGGATCTTGTCTCACCCAGACCATGTGAAAGCCCTGGAAGGTGAATCCAAAGGCCTGGCAGGAGAGATAAAGGGCTTCTCCAGGTCTTCTCACAGAGCCTCCAGACTCCACCAACTGGATCTCTGATTGAATACCTAGAAGGAAAGGTTGTTTAATAAGATCTCCTACGGGTAAATGCAAAAAAGAAAGGAATAACCCATCTCATTGGGTGTGGAAATTATACCTCTGAGGACTATTAGTAAAGATAAGAGATTTAGCCACAATGCCATTTTTGCTCATGGAACAGATCAGATGATAAATGCTGATAGGAAATCTTGCAGGTAAGCACTCAACTTTTATATTTGGAGTTGTAGCAGGAAATACGGATAATGCGGATCCCTTGAACAGGAAGCTGTCACTGAATTTACATAGCCCTCAGGATAAAAGAGCCACAGCCTTCCAAAGTTGCTTCAACTTCCTTGCAGACATGGTTTTCAAAGGCTGAAAAAAAATATCATCACCAGTCAAGAATAAATTTTTGAATCCTTAAATAGCAGGTTGATTTGGGAAGATGTAAACTGATATGTTGAAAATTTAACGTCATGTATCATTTCAATACAAAATTGAATTTTCATCATTTTTGGATCAAAGTATCAGTCTCTGGTTTCAACTTGCAGATTTTATTAAGCCTCTATTATGAAAATGATATTTCGGTGATTTACAAATTCTAAAACTATCATGATAATGTGTCCACACTTTTATTTTATTGATTATGAAAATGATATTTCGGTGATTTACAAATTCTAAAACTATCATGATAATGTGTCCACACTTTTATTTTATTGATTGATTTATATCTTGCCTTTAATATTTTTTTTACAAAATGCTCAAGTCAGTGAACATATCCAACACACTTCCCACCTCCTCTTTTTCCATAGCAACAACTCTGTAAGGAGATTTGGGCTGAGAGAGAGGGTTGGCCCAAAATCACCCCCCTGCCTCCCATGTAAAGCAGAATTACAACTCAGCACCCTTCTAGTCTGATGTCTTAACCACAGTTCCAAACTAGCTCTTTTGTTATATAAAGGGATGCAGATTTTGAAAGAACAAAGAACAAAAGCTCCAAATTAAAAATGTGTTTATAAAATGTACAGTCAAAACTAGCATGCACAGATATACCCATACAGAAGCATGTATGGGAGGTCAGAGAGATCCTACTGTATTTACTGAAGGGAAATTGCATCCACTATTAGACATAAGAAAAGTAGATGGTAAAAAACTGAGTAAGAACTTGGGAAAGTTGTTGGCAGAATTTAATGGAAAAGTCAAAAGCATTTACTAAAGTGGCAGGAGGAAGCAGAATACTAAGATTTCAAATAAATTAATACACTGATAGAGTCCAAGGAAAGTGCATACAGTGACATGAGAGATGGCGGTTAAGGAATGAGTGGATTGAATAAATAACAACCACTACCAAATAAGTAACTGAGGTGAAGGGCTCATTATATGGATATATAAAAAAAGTTTGAACTGCAAGATGAAGATATGAAGGCAGAAACCTAATGAATAAATCTGTATTTTTATTTCAAAAGAAATTTTCAGCGCTGCTGTGTGAAAACGGCAATTTTTGCTTTCCTACAGGTTGACTTCCTTTCATTATGTCAGTTATGCAGTAGTAGACTGCTGAGTCCTCAGATTTGAGGCTGTTTATTTGCAGATATAGCTGGCTTTTGGCATTGTCCCTGGAGATGGTGAAGCACCCCCTCGTTTTGTCTGAGTAGTAGATTTCTCTGGCATCGTATTTTATCCTGGCAACCCATCCCAGTCCCTTCCCTGAAGCCTTTCTCACCCAGTTCATCCAAGTGGTGCTGAAGGTGAATCCAGCTTGGCAGAATAGACGGAGACTCTCCCCAGGTCTTCTCACATCCCCTCTAGACTCCAACTGGACCTCAGATTGGACACCTAGAAAGAAAAGCTGTTTAAGAATGCAGATAGGTCAGCACATAAAAATATGAAAATCCCATCTCTTTGAGAATGAAAATAATGCCTCTGAGGACAACTAACAAGAATATGAGGTTTAGCCAGAGTGGCATTTTACTGATCAAAAGATCAGAAGATTGTTACTAATGAGAAACCAGATAAACACTCAATGTGTCTTTGGGTGTAGCAGGAGAACAAGAAGATATAGTTCCTTGAACAGGAAGCTGTCTCTGAATTTACATGGCCCTCAGGATAAAAGAGCCACATGTTGCTTTGACTTTCTAGAGTTCCTACAACTTACTTTTTGAACATGGTTTTCAAATGGTTTGAATTCTTAAGAAAAATGTGAAGCAATGGACTGATTTTGGAAGACGTAAAATCATATCATGAAAATTCAAAATGGCCTGTTAGTGGTACATACTAGGTCTGTAAGACACTGGTGTGGTGCACAGTTTTGGCCTGTTAGTGATGCTTGCTAGGTCTGGAAGACACTGGTGTTGCACACCGGTTGGCCTCTTCAGTGGTGGAGCTAGACCTTTGAGTTGGGTACAAGGGCAGGGTGCAAGAGTAAAAGAAATTTTTTGAATTCTCTGTGAAATTTCTACTTGACCACCATATGGTGCGATAGGCTAGCAATTGAACGGTAGTCAATTAAACTGGAAGGAAATGTCATTAAACATATGGAATATTTTTGTACAAAGTCATTTAAGAAATGTAATACTGTAATCCATTGCATAAATGCTGTGGTTAGATAATTTCTCTTTGTTGAATAGTGTAGGCTGTTATTCTTTTAATGTTCAGTAAAGAGAGAAGAAGATAAAAAATCTTCTAGGCTTGTAAGCAGAAAGAAATTGCTCATTGCATTCCTTTGTTCAAATAGCCTGCTTTGATCAGACTTGTGTCTTGGGGGGGGGGGTGTTCCATTGCTCTGGAGATGGCCCTTCACTAATGATTTATAACCCCCAATAAACTGGCCAGAGACCTCTTTTATGACCTTGTTGCTTGGATACCAAGTTGTAAACTGCAGAGGCCTTTTTTATTGCCTCTTTCCTTTGGAATGAGCAGAGGAGAATCAGCTCTTCTTTCCGATTAAAAATACAAGCAAGATTTCTCAAACTTTCCCACTGCATTTGTAAAGGGTTTTAAGATAAAGTTTGATTTTCCCTTGAGAGAGACAGGAAATTTCTGACTCTCCTTGTTATGCAAATTGAGTCTTTGAGATAGCAGATAAACAGAGATGCAAAGACACAGAGAGGAGTTTAGTTGTTTGTCTCTTGAGAAATGTGGGATTCTTAGCCCCTCCCAACCATCCAAACAGCCTGTAAAACTTCTGTTGAGAGAGAGGGAGAGAGAGAGGGGGAGGGGGAAGGGGAGAGAGAGAGAGAGAGAATTCAGGCAATCTGATTAGTTATATCACTGCTTTGGAGACTCAGAGTAACATTATGTTTTGACTTGGGAATGCTGGTTTCAATATACTTTTGCTTTATTACACAAATTCAAATAGTTTTTACTTTTTGGGAGTCTAGATTCAAATTTCCATCATCCTTTTACTGAGGGATTGCAGGAATTCAGATCTACTTATCATTTTACTATTCTGTCCTTTGATTCAATTATTGAATATAAAGACAGATAGATAACTCTACAAATTCTTCCATACAAAGTTTCTCTTATTGGATTATATTAGGTATCCTCATGGTAACTCACAGTTATGTCGAGATGCATCTAATGTCCAATTCTTTGTATAGTTGAAATCATAGTGTAAAATGATAGTAATCTTTCCCCTATTTCATCCCATAGCAGTAGAGCCAAAGGAGAGACGCTAGCACGATGCTAGGGTTTGAGCAAGAGTAATGAAACCTCCTCCAACCCACCAAGGGTCAATTCAGTGACCAATCAGGATTACAAATGTGATCACATGACATAGACTACATTTCCCAGGATACCTTAACTACATTTACCATGATGAATTCCCTTAAGGGGACAGCTCCCAATTCCTAACTAACTATCCCAATTCTCATAGACTGGCTGGGCCGCACAGAAGGCAATACACCATACCGCTGCTGAATTTATATAGCTCTGGGAACCAAAGTGCCAGTCTCTTTTTTCACATTGATTTAGTTAAGACTATATTACACAAATTATGTATAGATGATGAATTGCAAACTCATCAAAATAATATGCTCAAATTGTGATACAAATAGGTGCAGATATTCAAGGAGGGGAAATAAAATGCTATTTTGTAATATCTGCAACTCAGAAAAGTGTTTCTAAAATCAACTCCCAAAATTAACTAAACACTAAGCACATAAACACTTATAAAGGTAAAGGTTCTCCTCACACATATGTGCTAATCGTTCAGGCTCTAGGTAATGGAATCTCTGTTACAAAACTGAAGACCTAGTGCTGTCCAAAGATGTCTTCATGGTCATGTGGCTGGCATGACTAAATGCCGAAGGCACACAGAACACTGTTACTTTCCCACCAAAGTGGTCCCTATTTTTCTACTTGCATTTTTACATGCTTTCAAACTGCTAGGTTGGCAGAAGCTGGGAAGTAACGGAGCTCACTCCATTACATGGTGCTAGGGATTCAAACCACTGAACTTCCAATCTTTCTGATCGACAAGCTCAGCACATTAGACTACCGCATCCCATACTGAAAAAAAAATATATGAGCCAAGCTTGGATGCAGGAATAACAGGAAAGCCTAATTTTGCAAATGGAGATCTGATCTCCTTCACGCCATGAGGACTGGTGACTCCATCAAAAGGATGAAAATGAGAATCTTGCTCTCTCCAAAGTTTCCAGGCCAGAAACTTTTCCATCCAGGTGAGTAGAAAGTCATATATGCTATCCATACATTACTGATAAATTATCATGATTTGTTAATGCAAATAGAAGTAATTTGATGCAGGCTAACTAGCAAGAATGACATCCAAAGTTGAAAGCTTCACGTCACTATCAAGCAAGATTCCAAGAAATTATCTCAGAAACAAACATTTTCTTTGGGAAGCTGAATAAATTACCTTGTGGTCTTCAAAAACTTCAGTTTGCTTTATGTTCAAGAAAGGAAGTCTATAATGAACCCAGCCTTGGTTTTGAGGACAAAGCAATAGCTTCATGAGGAGGTGTACTGGTCATGGAATCATCTCTATGAATTTTCAAGCCAAAGACTAGGGACAAATTAGTCTCAAAACTGAAATCTCACCATAAAATCCTGGTGTGATTTGCTTTCACCTCCCTCCTTGATGTCCAATTCTGTGGGACAATAGTAATCTATGCAGTAATAGTAACCCACACAGAAGCAGGCCTGGTTCTCCAGCAAGATTCTTATATTGTAAGAGAGGAGATATATCTGGGAAGGCATGGCTGAGTTCCTGAAGATCAAAGCAGGTTTAATGAGAAAGCAAAACTGTCCTCTGAGTTCCTCAGCATAAATAGCCTTGGTAACATTTTTGGCTTGGTGGCTTTGGAGAGAGCAAACTTCATCTGAAATGCTATAGGGTTTCCTGTTTAAGCAGGGGGTTGGACTAGAAGACCTCCAAGGTCCCTTCCAACTCTGTTATTCTATATTCTATGAACCAGTTCATGTTAAAAATTGATCATGGGAATGCTGCAATGGCCTAAGGTGTGAAAAATGATCATATGTCAGTACCATTGTAACTTCAAACAGGCACTAAATAGTTCTAACTCATGCATTACCTCAATGGAGAGCACATCTGGACAAAAATAGTTTATTTTCTATCCTCTAGTTTTGCTTATAGAAATCATGATTGATGAGTTAGCAAAGGTTTGAGCATTTGCTTGTGCCCTCTCATTTTTAGGTCTCTGTCTTTCTCTGTCACTGTATTCATGAAATCTTTTCAGGAAATCAATGTTTACAATGCTTTTGTGTGGTTCTTCACAACAGTGATGTGCCAGTTCAAGCTCTGGTTATTGAATGAACTTGAAAAAATTCTCTGAAATAGGAAAGGTTTCTGCTTTGCTTCAGATTCACTTCCTTTTAATGTGTCACTTGTACAGTAATAGACAGCTGTGTCTTCTAGTTTGAGGGTGTTCGTTTGTAGATACAACTAGCTTTTGGCATTGTCCCTGGAGATGGTTAAGTGGCCCTTCACTTTGTCTGAGTAGAATATTCCACTGGAGTCAGTGTATATGAATGCAACCCATTCCAATCCTTTGCCAGGAGCCTGTCTCACCCAGCCCATGTTGAAGCCACCAAAGTTAAATCCAGATGCTTGGCAAGATAGACGGATGGTCTTCCCACATCCCCACCAGATTCCACTAACTGGACCTCAGATTGGACACCTGAAAGGAAAGGTTGCTTAATAAAACTTCCTTCACAAGAAGGAAGCAGAAGAAATTGAAGAATAGCATCCTTCTTTGTAGGGGAAAATGATACTTTTGAGAACAAATAATAAGGACATGAGGTTTAGCCAGAGTGCCATTCTTGCTTGCATTCTTGCTTGCATTTTTGATGAGCAAAAACATAGACAAGAACTCAACCTTTAAGATGTTGAGTGCAGCAGGAGAGCAGGATGATATGGTTCCTTTGAACAGGGAGCTACCACAGAATTTATATAACCCATAGGATAAAAGAAATACAAGGCTGCTTTGACCTTCTAGGGTGGCTTCCTCCTTCTTTGAAGACAGGCTTAAAAACTCCCAAATTACATTTTTTTAATCGTTAAGAAATATGCAAAGGTTGCTTTTGTAAGAAGGAAAGTCGTATCTAGAAATTTCAACCTGATGCGTCATTTGAGCACCTGGGGAATGTAAGAGCTTGTAGATAATCAGTGCCTAGTGTTCTAATACACTGCATAATTGGGATGTAAATAGTTGATGATCATTTTGTGGTTATTGTTTTCATAGGCAGAACAACAATTTTCCTTTTTCTGCACAGAAAATAGGATTGGCAGACTTTCCTTTCCCTTTGCTTCTTTCTTTCTTTCTTTCTTTCTTTCTTTCTTTCTTTCTTTCTTTCTTTCTTTCTTTCTTTCTTTCTTTCTTTCTTTCTTTCTTTCTTTCTTTCTTTCTTCTCTTTCTTCCTTCCTCAATCCTTCCTCCCTTCCTTTACATTTCCTTCCCCCCCTCCATTCTCCTTCTCTTTCCTTTCTTCTCCTTCTCCTACCCTTCCCATCCCTCCCCTCTTCTTTTCCTCAGCATTGGCATTCACTGTGTAACTATTTACCAATACACATGCTCATATTCCTCCATACCAGTATATTTTTCTTGCATCTTTCTTTCATCCCCAACCATAGATATGAATGAACAAAGAAGGCAAGCAGTGAAGCAAGAAAGAAGAACTGTTTCAAATGTATCAAGCTTGGTCTGAAAATGAAAAAGGAGGAAAATGAGATAATTGTTCCTCAGAGCTTATAGAAAAGAGTTATAAAAAGTCTCTTGGGGACGGAGGCTCCTTGGGGACCAATTGAGTGATAGTTCGGAAGCAGAAGAGGAAGCCATCAAGTTAACGGTTGAAACCATGCTTTTATTTTCATAAAATGGAGAAATGTCAACTTCTTAGACACTGCTGCCATCTTGTGTAAAGCAGGTAGAAGAGAGCCATCAGGCTAAAGGTCTGAAGAGAATTTCATTAGATGGGAAAGAAAACACTCCTTGGGACAATGTTTCTGATCTCCAGGAGTTGTCTAGAACTTGCAGATTAAATAGGATGTGCTCAATAGCCCTACCTCAAGAAATAAACATAAATAGTAAGATATCTTTATTCACTTGGAATTAATTTCCAGAAAGTGTCATATTGAAAAAAAATAACATATCCAATTGATAATAATGCAAAATATACATTAAAAGCACTTATTTCTTAAGAACCAGCAGAGAGAGGGAGTCCTCAACTTACGACCACAATTGAGCCCAAACTTTGTTTTGTTAGTGAGAAATTTGTTAAGTGAGTTTTGCCCCATTTTATGACTTTTGTTTGCCACATTGGTTCAGTGAATCACTGCAGTTGTGAAACTGGCTTTCCCATTAACTTGGCTTGTCAGAAGGTTGTAAAAGGAGATTACACAATTCTGGGACACTGCAATCATCATAAATGTGAGGCTGTTGTTAAGCATCTGAATGTAAGTTACACAATTGTGTGGATGCTACAATGGTCATAAATTGAAAAATGCTCACTTGTTTAGTCCCATTGTAATTTTCAACGGTTGCTAAATGAACTGCTATAAGTTGAGGACTGTCTTTGACAGAGTATATTCATTAACTGGCAGAGATATGGTTAACAAAGTCAGCAAATGAGTAAGCATGACAACAGTCAATGGGAGCTGACAGCCTGGGTGTGGTTTTGGCTCTGTGTGCTTTGCTGAGAATTGAAACTGAAATCAGACTTGTTTGCTTGCTGAAACTGAGTTCTGCTCTGAATTGGAGCTGTAACATGTCTGCTTCTGTTTGTATTTGCTTGTAACCTTTCCATATTGAAAGAAACTACTGGTATTATATGTTTACTTATTTTATATAAAAGGAAGTTAATGAATCCTGCTGAGTCAGTTTTTTATGTGTTTTCTGGACTTGAGTTTCTGCTGCAAACACTAACAGCCTTTAGTCTTTGTCTCAGATGTAATGTGTAGTTTCAGCACTGCTGTAACTGCTATCAGCGAAGTAGAATTCTCTATATTGACTGATTGGATTATTTCTATTCTTATAATCGCATCTCCATACCGCAATGGTTTGAAATACCAATACACATTCTGGGCATACTGAAATGGCTAAGGTTACATGACTGTTAGGATTTGTTAATCAACCCAACTATCAGCACTCTTAATCCTCATCCATGACAAGGGTGTTGCAGTCAATGCTTGAAAAAACTGCAGAAATAGAAGAAAAGAAACAAAAGAACGGGAAAAGAAAGAAAAAGAAAATAACATGCTATGTGCTGTCCTGACCAGGAGCAGAAAATCTGAAGTCTAGTACTCCTTATTGTTGAGATAAAAGAATAATTCATTCCCCTTTGCAGACAATAGTAGTCTGAAAGAAGGAAGAAGCTATCTCAATCTGTGAATGTGAAAACATAAAGTTTCTTCAAGCATAGACCAAGAAACAACTGTTTTTCACACTTCCTCCTTTGCTTTATCTCACTGTGTCCTTCATGAACAGAAATATGTGGCTGAGTCTGCAGCTGTTAGAAACCTCATGGTCAAATAATATTCATTGTGGGAATCATCAGCAGTCAAAGTTTTTCAGCTTTGGAGGGAAGAGGCATAGAATGTCCTCCACATGTCAGCAATACTATTTTTCCTGACTTAATTTAGATAAAAATTTAATGCATCATAATTAAATTTAGGACTAAGTCATATGGAGTCCCACTTAACAGTTTGAAAAAATGCAAACGCAAGTAGATAAATAGAGATCAGAATAAATACTTTGGCTGTGGTCTCTCATCTAAAACACCAACTCTTTGTCCTGATTTAATTTAGATTAAATTTAGGACTATTGATCTGCCCTAGATAGCAATAACTCATCTTCTTTTTGTCTTTGTGTTATAAGCATATTAAAATGAAACAACAGACTTTTGATAATCTGAGTATAAATAAAAAGTCCAGTCTTTCCGAAGCTTGCTTCCACTGGAAACAGGAACCGGATCCACAAATCCCTGTAGACACGAATGATGTGTCCAATCTCACTCACATGTCCGTACAGCAGACTCAGTATCAACAGTACTTGTAACGGTCCTTCCCAGATAGGCCTCAGCTTCCCAAAAGCTCACCACTGCTTTATCAGGACCCAGTCTCCACTCTTAAAATCATGCACTCGGAAATCAAACGGTGGTGTTTGTGCCAAAAGTCCTCTAGACCTTAAAAGAGAAAAACACTGGGACAGTCCCTGTATATATTTTCTAAACAAAGAAAAATATCTTCAAATACAATTCTAGACATACCCACACTTCCAGTATAAGGTATTCCAAACATCATTTCATACAGTGAAATTTCAACATTTGTTCTCAAACAAGTACACACTCACAATAGAGCTAGAGGTAAACATTTCATCCAGGGTAATTGAATAGCTAACATTAATTTCTGCAATGTATTGTTTGGTATTGTTTCACATCGTCATCCCACCTGAGGAAAAAAAACCAACAGGTCTATTGCCAATCTATTTCCAATTCTTTCCTATACCCCTTTTACCACATGAAAAATAAAATATGTACCTCTATCATTATAAATGCAGTATCAATGTATATCTATATATATCTATATCTATCTGTTCCAATATTAATTTCACAGTCATTTGTGCATTCGCTCTCCCACATAGAACAGCTTCCAGCCATTCAGTCAAATGATCAACAATCACCAATAGATATTTTAAAGTACCCACTGCTGACATTACAGTACAAGTAACTCACATTCTTTAAAATGGCCAAATAGCCAAATCTCTTTTTCCTATCAGGATTATATGCATTCACACTATATATATATAGTGTGATACTGGTGTTGTAATACAAAGTATATATATATATATATATATATATATATATTTGTTTTCGGAGGTTTTTGCAGGTATTTGTATGTGGATCTTTGGTTCTTCGGGTTTTCTCCCGCGTAGAATTGGAAATATCTAGGCAACATTTTGATGAAGTCTCATTCATCATCTTCAGGCTTGTGTCTGTCTATATATATATATATATATATATATATATATATATATATATATATATGTTCTACTCACTTGCATAACTATTGTGTACATACTTCTACAAATATATCTTCTCTTCACAAAAGCCACAAATACTTGTGTTCTCTAATAAGTACCCTCGTGTACCTTCTCTATTATGTCTCTCATAACAGGCTTATTAACTATATGTAATCTCTATTAACCACTTCCAATCTACATATTCCACATCTCTAACGTAATCTGATTCTCTTCTTCATCAATGAAACCTGGTTTTACATCCCATTCTAAATTAGGAACTAAAACCATTATCGGTATTTCTCTCATACATGCATCTATATATGCATACATAAGTCTCATCTGTTAATCTAGTTCCCAAAATCTCTTTGGAAAACTTCTCTTAGCCAATTATTCTATAACCTCAGCCACCGCATACCCACTTCATTTTCTAGAAGCTTCTAAGCTTGCACTAAAGCAAACACTTCACACACCTAAGCAAAATACTCAACAGATAAGCATTCTTTACTTTGAGAAGATCCATAAATAAACAAATTAATACCTCCCTCTATTGGGCTATCTTCCAAATCCTCTCTCACTTTTGTCAGTAAATCTAGAACTTCAATCATGTATAGTCCTATATCTTCCATTCCTCTCTCTCTCTCAAAAGGAATTCAACTGAATTTAAACTCCTGTCAGTTGAAAGAAACAAATACTCCTTAACAATAAAATTGTTGTAAAAATCTAACATATGTAAGCCATATATGTTTTCTGCATTAAAACACTAAAACTACTAAAGCACTTCCAAAAATCAGCTTCCTACTTCTTCCCACAAATATAGCCATAGCTGCTATATACATAAAGGCCAACCATGCACTATTAAATCCATTAATTGTCAACCAAAAACAAAACTATAAGTTTCTGCTTCCCAGCTCACACCTGACAAACAAACACCTTCATCTATATCTGTTCCATCACTACAAATAAATGGAAAGGTTTCCTTAAACTCAGACAAAAAATCAACACAAGAGCTCTCTTAGTTCTCAGCATAGATTATCTAATTATCCTCTCAATTCTGTCTCTGGATTGATTCTCTATACCTAATCAAATGTCCTAAATCAGACTCCACAGATTACAATTCCTTCCTTAAAACTCTTAGGCCCTATTGTCCTAAGAACTCTAACAAAGCATTTACACACCTTTCTCAACATCTCTCTTCTTCTCACCTAAGACCAGCAAATCATTTACAAACTGTAACACTTTTATACCCGCAGGCAGTTCAAAACCCCCAAGGACCTGCTCTAAGCTTGTCCAAACAAACTAGGGCTTTCTAAGAATCCCTCTCGGTAAAACACACCATCGATACTGTCAAGTTCAATGTGTATCTGGATCAATTCTCACTACTGGGCAAGTCCAAAAAAAAAAAATCTTTCAAATCTATCACACTAAAATACCTGTATTCATATGGAATTTCCCCTAACACCGTATAGGGATTCTGGCATAATAATCACCAAGTAATTATATGAAACCAACCACTAGACATTAAAAACCATCAGGTTTCTCTACAATATATTGTACGGTAACATCGCAGGCTCAATTAGCCCATCCTGTAACAGGAACTCTATCACTAGCTTCAAGCCACATCTCCCTTCCAGGGAAATATCACATTGCTTCCACCTCACTGGCTCAATATCACCTCCACAAGTGTAATAGTCAAAACACCTCTATTCTCTTTTACTTCCCATACTATAGGATCTATAAATCTCTCCTGTTCATCAGTCAATAACTGAACAGTACACTTATCTTCAGAAAAGATAATACAACCTAATAAGAACAAAGCATCCCATCCTAAAAGGTCCATACCTGCTTCAGGTATACACATAACATCCAATGTTATCTCAGAGTGTCCTCCTTTTAGAGACACATCTTCAACAATACAACATCAAAAGGCTCTCTCTTAATACTAGATACATCATACCTGGCCAAAAAAAAATCTAGCTACATATCTATCAGGAAACCACAACTGTTTCCTCAAGTCTCACCTTTACATCTGATGAGACGCAAGTGTTAAAAGCCTTTGACCCCCCTAATCTCCAATTAGGGTATACAGCCTCTTCTGCATTTCTCTGCTTGTCCGGGCAAATTTCTAAAAAAAATGCCACAAGCAAAACACTGCTTACTTATTTCAGCAGCTATTTTTGTTCCAGGAAAGAAATTCTATTCTCTCCCCTTCTCCAGATGCTTCTATCTACTTCCAGTAGATAAATATGAATATGAAGATCCAATCTTGTGATATTATTAACTATTACAAGTCCAAATCCTTCTGACTTATCTCTGCTCTCTCTCTCTAGATTCATAACAGCTTCGAACACAGAAAACATATTTAACTGACAAGATTCCATTTCATCACAACTAAAAAAAACTTTCTGTGGCCTCTGTCACAAACTACAATTTCATTAATACATAGTATTCTGGTATCTCTCTGAAGAAGAAGAAAAACAAAGAAACAGAACACTTATTCTAACTAACTCTAATTCTATTCAAGAATTCAACTGACGATTCATCTCTAAACTGACCCATCTAAGAAAAAACTCTAACCAGATTCCATCCTCTTGGCACATCAGTTGATAATACCTTATACTAAACTGCCCTGACTATTCCAGCCAGTATATCACCAGGTATTTCCTGCAGTAGACTATACTAGTAGAACATAGTATCTATATTCCTTCTGAAGGAAACAAATAATCCAAAATATGCTGAATATGCTGCAACTCCACAAAAGTATAAATGCTTAAACCAGGAATTAACTCCTTACCGGAACACTTTTCAATCTCAGCATTGACAATTTATAATTCCTCAAAACAGAGGAAGTAAATAACACATCTGTAAGACTATTAGGCATTTCACACTACAAATAAAATTTCTTTGCTGTAAATTTTATAACTATTCCAAACATAAAATCCTCACAACTCTCTCTCACAATGTTAGCTCACATTTCAATCCTCTGCACTGTGAAACAATGGACACCCCCTTAATTCTCCCCCTCTCAGCTCTATTTGAAACAGCTGGAACACATATAGGGAAAGAGACGAGCATAAAATATCTTACTAAGAGGGGAAAAGATCCTTCCACATATCACAGATCTACATAAATCATCTGGGCATAATATCTTTAACTCTTCAACAAATCATTAAAAGAGACAATACAAAGATTCAACAGTTAACTGTTTAACACAGCTTTTAAGGCATTCAAACCTATACACATTTCAATACACACTCTAAAGTTTGAACTGTTTCAAACATATTTCAGCCATTCCAGCCATACAAAGTACAATCTGTATCAAGGGAATAATATTTAAAGACCAGCAGTCAAAAGCTGAGCCAGCTCTCTAAAAGAGAACTCTGGAACTTTAGAAACATCTTGTTCTCATTATAACCCCCCTTAACACAAAATATGACAGGGAGAAAAGAGACAAGAAAGAAAAAAAAAACAGTTTAAACTCTCATACACACATCAAACAGAAATCATTTTCAGACCCCTCTATTTTAGGAAATGTTGCAAGACAATTTGAAAAGTTACTAATTAAAATACAGCTCACCTGAGCCCCTAATGCACCAAACCTCGGCTGTTCCAAGCACCTACAACCAGATTATCAGTCAAGGTTTTAAGAGTGATTTCCTCTCCCTTGGGCGGAAGACCCAGTAACTGCCTCCACAAATCCAGTGTAAAGATGCCATTGCAGTCCTGAAAAATCATCTGTCCAAAGGAAGAAAAAAATGTCTAACTCCTCTGGCTCACCAAAATTGTTATAAGCATATTAAAATGAAACAACAGACTTTTGATAATCTGAGCCATAGGATGCTTTATTAGGGAAAATACTGGACTCCTCCACAGGAAAAAAAAAACATTTTCTAAGAGGAAGGAGACCCCTCCATTTAGTGAATACAGCTTATATAGGTTTATCAAATCATATGGTTACATAACACTTCCTTTTTCCATATATGGATGTTATACAACCTTCCATGGAAAACTTCCAACATTCTCATATTTCCTGTTTATCAAATTCCATAAAATTATAAGGAAACATTAATATTCCTTAATGTGACATTTATAATGTCAGAGCGTCCCAGTACAAATGTCCTCTAACTTATGCCAATAAATTGTCTCACAAAAAACAGATTTCCCAACTGTTCTGGTCTTTTAAAAGTCCAGACTCGGACACAACATGGCTTCAGTTTGATTCTTTATATTCTCAAGTATAATAACCAAATTTTACTCATAACGCTTTGTTTCCATCATGTAGTTCTGAAAGTTATGTCCGTGAGTTAAGCCTTGGCACTTTTGTTGTGGTTTCACTTTTTCCTGATTTAATTCAGATAACATTGACCACATCATCCCAACATTTGGGGCTGAGAAATGTGGGGGATTAAATGGGAGGGAACGGTTCAGAAAAGGAACGAACTGAGTCAAAATCAGCCTTGATTATATTTTTATTGCAAAGACATTTGCAGAGCTCTTTAGTGAAATAGGCAGTTTTTGCTTGGCTTCAGATTCACTTCCTCTTACTGTGCCTCCTGTGCAATAATAGACTGCTGTGTCCTCTGGTTTAAGGTGGTTCATTTGCAGATACATCTGGTCTTTCACATTGTCCCTGGAGAGGATGAAGCACTCCCTCACTTTGTCTGAATAGTGTATTTCTCTCTCATTATAATGTATCCATGACACCCATTCCAGTACTTTCCCCGGAGCCTGTCTCAACCAGTGCATGTAGGCAGTACTGAAGATGAATCCAGAAGCTTGGCAGGAGAGACGGAGGGATTCTCCAGGTCTTGTCATTTGTCCTCCAGACTCCACCAAGCAGTCCTCAGATTGGGCATCTGGAAAGAAACTCTGTTTAATTAGACAAAGCCACAAAGGCAATAAAGAAAAGAATAACCCTTTTCCTTGGAGGTGAAAATAATACCTCGGAGGACTACTAGCAAGCACATGAAGTTTAGCCAGGCTCCCATTTTTGCTCGTATAAGAGAGCAGAGGATTCTTGCAAACATTCCGATTTGCACTTAAGATGTGTATCTTTAGATGTAGTAGGAGAACAGGATGATCTGGTTCCCTTAAACAGGAAGGTGTCACTGAATTTACATAGCCCTCAAGATTAAAAAAAAAAAAAAGCCCCACATAATGTTGGACCATGTAGAGTCTCTTCAGCCTCCAATTTAAATATCATTTTCAAAGGTTGCAAAAAATCCCAACACCAGTCAATTTTTTTTAGTCCCTAAGTAACAGGTTTATTTTAAGAGATGTAAATATATATATTGAAAGTTCAATATGAGTTCCTCATTTGAGCAGGAAAGTGCTGTGGAATTTTCATAGATTTGGGGTCAAAGTGCTTTCTTTTGATCTTGTCCTTGTAAACAGGAGGCTGGACTAGAAGACCTCTATGGTCCCTTCCAACTCTTCTGTTCTGTTCTATTCTATTCCTACTCTACTCTATTCTACTCTCTTCTATTCTTTGAGCCTGCCTTACATAAATGATATTTGGATGATGAATTCTCAGCCCATCAAGATAATGTGTTAAAATTGCCATAGAAAATTGCATGGATTTTCAAAGGAGGAAGGAAAATGTTATTTTGCAGAAGCTCCAACTCAGAAAACAATCAATACTCAAAACTCACCTGTACAGACACCCGAATACAGAAGTATGTATTACCCACATAATAAACAGATGTAGGAGTGCATATTACAGTTCACCCATTATTGATAAGCTACCATGGTTTTGTTAAACCAAACAGAGTTCATTTGATTCAGGCTAAGTGAGCAAGAATGATTTTCAAGTTACAAAACTTCATGTCACAACCAAAAAAGTCACTTCCACCATCTAACTTTTTTCCCCAGAAAGTTGAATACCTTGTGGTCCTGGAAAAAAAGGCAGTTAGCCATATGTTCAAGAAACGACAATAATTAACTCAAGTTTGGTTTTATGGACGTGGGATGAGCTCTATGAATTTTCAAGCCAACAACCAAGGGAATAATTAGCTTCAAAATTTGCAATCTCACCACAAAATCCTCTCCCCCCCCCCGTGATCAATCTGATCCTGTGAGACAATAGTGATTCCAAGTGTAAAAGATAAGTAAAGGCAAGCCTGGTTTCCCCAGAAACAGGCTTGTATTGAAAGAGTCTGGGAAAGCATGGCTGAGCTCCTGAAGATCAAAACAGATATGAGAAAGCAAAACTGCTCTTTGATTTTCTCATCAGAAATAGCTTTGGGAAGGTCATTAGTCTGGATAATATGCAGAGGGCATTTTCGTCCTTCTAATAGGGCCATCAGGCATTATATTGTAGGCTAAAGAAGATCAGGACTCCTCTTACAGAGTTAGGCAAGGCTGCCTTGTTTTTCCTTCATTCTAGCTTAGCTCAATAGAAAATAAGGATGAAAACCATGAAACAAATCAAAGAGAATCAACCTAGAACTAAGCATGGGTTGAATGTATATTTACCAACCGAGTAATAAAGGACCAGTATAGATCTATTTCAAGATATTTAGCTCTTATCATCTAGCCATTGTGTCTCAGAGTTATAGAAAAGAGTTAATGAAAGTCTCTTAGGAAAAAAGGCTCCTCAGGGACATGTTGAATAATAGTTCGGAAGCAGAAGAGAAAGACAACAAGCTAATGATTGAAACCATGGTTTTATTTTGGAAAATGTCAACTGTTGCCATCTTGTGCAAAGCAGGCAGAAGAGAGCCATCAGGCTAAAGATCTGAAGAGACGTTCATTAGATAGGAAAGAAAACAGAGCTCAGGATAATGTTTTTGATCTCCAGGAGTTGTCTAGAACTTGCAGACTGAATAGAATGAGCTCAATAGCCCCACCTTAAAAAATAAATATAAATAGTAAGATATCTTTATTTACTGGGAATTAGTTTCCAGAAAGTATCATTTTGAAAATATTTAATATATGCATTTAATTTATAATAATACGAAATATACATCATAAGCACTTATTTCTTAAGAACCACCAGAGATGGGGGGTCCTCAATTTATGACCACAATTGAGCCCAAAATTTATGTTGTTAGTGAGGAATTTGTTAAGTGAGTTTTGCCCCATTTTATGACATTTTTTGCCACATTTGTTCAGTGAATCACCGCAGTTGTTAAATTAATTACACCGTTGTTAAGTGAATCTGGCTTCCCCATTGACTTGGCTTGTCAGAAGGTTGCAAAAGGGGATCGCACGACTCTGGGACTTTGCAACCATAATCAATTGAGTCTGTTGTTAAGCATCTGAATGTAAATTACATGACCATGGAGATGCTACAATTATCATAACTCGTTAAATGCTGATAAGTCACTTTTTTTAGTGGAGAATTTAGAAAGGGCAAAATTCTCATTTTCCTTCCTGTAATAGAGCCACCAGGCATTATAGGCTGAAGGAGATCAGGACTCCTTTTACAGATAGGCAAGGTTGCCTTATATTTCCTTCATTCTAGCTTGGCTCATAGAAAATAAGGATGAAAACCATGAAACCTAATCAAGGAGAGAAGTAACCTAGAACTAAGAAGAAATTTCCTAACTATGAGAACCATCAACCAGTGGAATGGCTTGACTTCAGAAGATGTGAGTACAGAAGAAGAGACAAGAGAAATGGACATCCATTTGTCCAAAATGGTATAGGGTCTCCTGGTCAAACATGGGGATTGAACTAGAAGACTTCCAAGATCCCCTCCAACTTTGTTATTCTGTTCTTTCCTCTCAAGTTTCTTCTTTGTTATTTTCCATGTGACAATAGTCCTTACTGCATCAGCTCTCTTTTATTTTCACTTGATGATTCTGTTTTCCACTAGAGTGGTACAGACTATAAAACCATTCTCCTTTTCATTTAATCTCCTCCAGACTGTATCAACTTATTTCTTTCTGAGAGAAATCTGTCTCTTCTCCTCTTTGAAGATCCTTTTTGTCATGACCATCCCTACATGTGTTTTTAATCTCCCACTACTACCCATGTTTCCCTGAAAAATAGATTGCGTCATATTAATTTTTGCTCCAAAAGACACATTAAAGCTTATTTTCCAATTAGATCTTATTTTGGAGGAAATACAGTATTAAATGTGTCCGTCTGATTGACAATTGTAACTGGGGCTTATTTTTGGGATAGGGCTTAATTATGACCATCCTGAAAAATTCATGCTAGGACTTATTTTCAGGTTGAGTCTTATTTTGGGGAAAACAGCTCCCCCTCCAAAAAATCAGATATTTAAGTAAAAGAAAAAAATTTGTGCAGAGGGAAAGAAAACAAAGGTATGCTACATATTCACATCCACATTCTTAATTTTCTTTGAATATCCGTGCAAACAAATGAGGACCAAGCCAATTTGGCATATATTACTGAGACTGGCTGGGTCCAGAAGGGGCGGGGTTGCTCTCTTGAAAATATACCCAACCAGGTTTAAGGTTTGACACCTGCCGAGACTCTAAGAAAGGGAATGACAGGTAGTGGTTTTCATGCAGGAATCTGTCATAGTCACAAGCAGTGCTATTCCATGCTTTGACACTTATGACACCCAGTCCATGAACTTCATCTCATGGGAGAAGTTGTGCCTGTTGCTACTATATTAACTTCCCTGTTGGTACATCCTTCCAACTGTCAATATTTCTTTCAGAGTTCCCAGTTATTAAATACACAGATTTTCCATCGACCAACTACACATCCAATGATGGTGGATATATATTTATAGGAGGGAGATTGAATGAACTATTAGAGACAAAATAAGAAAATCAAAAACTAAGTTGGCAATTACCATGAAAGGTTTTTTGCAGCAATGTGGATGATAGGTTAAAATTTAAAAAAAAGCAGTACCTGAAATGACAATAAGGAACAAAACCCTAATATTTCAAAGAGAGGAATATGGGTCAAGAGTATGAAGAAATGTAAGTGATGAAATGAGAGAGGAGTTTGAGGAATGAGTGTATTGACTAAGTATCAAATGGGAAACTGATTATATGAAAATAAAAAGAAGAGTCTTGTCCATAGAGAATGAATGAAATTTGAACTTCACGGTGAAGACCTGAAGGACGAATGTTAATTAATGAAGCTATATTTCTAATGCAAAAGAAATTTACAGAGCTGCTTTGTGAAAATGACAGATTTTGCTCTGTTTCAGATTCACTTCCTCTCACTGTGTATCTTGTACAGTAATAGACGGCTGTGTCTTCATCTTTGAGGCTATTCATTTGCAGATATAGCTGGCTTTTACCATTGACCCTGGAAACGGTGAAGCATTCTTTAACATTGTTAGAGTAGAATGTACTACTGGAATCACCATAGATGTGTGCAACCCATTCCAAATCCTTTCCCTGGAGCTTGTCTCACTTCAAGATATTGAATTGCTGCTGAAGGTGAATCCAGTGGCTTGGCAGGGAGATGGAGTGACCCTCCCGGTCTCCTCACATTCCCTCCAGACTCCCCCAACTGTACTAGAGATTGGAAGGAAAGGTTATTTAATAATAACCAACATTTAAAGTATAAAAAGAAATAAACCATGTCTTTGGAAACAAAACTAATACATTTGAGGACTAGAAGTAAAGACATAAAGTTTAGCCAGAGTGCCATTTTCCCTTGCTCAGAGGATACCGATTGACTGCAAAACATCCACAGAAGCATTCAATATCTGTGTGCTTTGGTGTAGCAGGAGAGCAGGATGATATGGTTCCTTTGAACAGGAAGCTATCACTGAATTTATATAGCCCTCAGGATAAAAGACCTATATGATACTATGACCTCCTAGAGCAGAGATCTCCAACCTTAGCAACTTTAAGACTTGTGGACTTCAAATCTGGGAGCTTTGGTGGCTGAGAAATGGGAGTTTAAGTCCACAAGTCTTAAAGTTGTTAAGTTTAGAGACCCCTGTTCTGGAGTTCCTTCAATCTTCACTTTAAGACATGCTGAAAATGTCCTAGCATCAGCCAGGGAACAATTTTTAATCCCTAATCAATACATGAAGCATCAGGTTTATTCTGTAAGAAATAAAGTCTAACTTTGGAATCCAAATGCCAATTTCTGTTTGTAGATTTCCTTGACCCTATATTGCACAAATGATGTTTAGATAATTAACAAATACTAATAAATACTAAAAGGTAGTATGTTGAAATTCTTACAGGAAAAGGTACGGATCTTCAGGAGAGATTTTATTTTGCAAAAATTCCAACTGAGAAAAGTATTTGTAGAATCAACAATAACATGTACAAACACAATCTTACAGAAATATTTATTAGCCACCTAAGAGACAGACTGGAAGGACTTGTCACCATTCATCCATTATTAATAAGGTTCCATGATTTGTTAAAGCAAACAGATTTAATTTGACGCAGGCTTCAGCGAAAAAGAAGGATTCCTGCAGCACACAAATGTCTGTTACAACCAAAGAAGTCACTTCCCCAAAACGTATTCCAGAAGCAAACATTTTATTTGACAAAATTGAAGAAGTCACCTTCTGGCCCTCCAGAAATATATTTTCCATCATGTTCAAGAAAGGAGGACTATAGAGAACTTGGTTTTGTGGTGAGGACAGTAATTTATCAGGAAGCTGTACAAATAGAGGACAACCTTTACAAATTTCTCTGTGCCTTTCTACTGTATTACTTTCCTTTCTTTTACATCCTTATTTTTTCAACATCACTTTTTCCCATAATCTATCCTTATTGCATTCTTCAAAACTATGAGTTCCTCCAAGGGTGGGATTCTCTTGGTTTGGACCGGTTTGGTTGAACTGGATATTAAAGTTACAGCTGGTTTGCCAAACTGGTATTTCAACCGACCAGCTGGCCCCACCCTTCCTGCCCTGGCTTTCCCAGGAGTCTTCATGCAGCCCATTTTCAATGGAAGTAAATGCAGGGTCCGCATGGAGGCTCTGGGAGAGGGAAAATGGGCCTTCTGGAATTCCAGAAATGGGACTCTTTCTGGCTTCTAGGCAGCCTCCAGAGCCCAGGGAGGCTATTTTTGTCCTCCCAGAGGCCTTCTCCTTGGGAGAATGAAAAACAGCCCTCCCTGAAAAACCAGAAGTTGCAAAACAAGCCTACTTCCAGCTTCCAGTGGGCCTCCAGAGGCTGGGAGAGGCTGTTTTCATTCTCCCAGAGGCCCAGGGGAGGCCTCTGGACCCTTGAGAGAGTAAAGACAGCCTTCCCCAGGCTCTGAAGGCACACTGGAAGTCAGAAACAGGAAATTCCAGTTGACAATGCCCACCATGGCCATGCCTACCCAGCAACTAGACAGCGAATTGGTTGCTGGGATTTTTTAATCCCATCCCTGAGTTGATCCATTTATGACAATGAAAACATCAATGTGGAGTTCTGAATCATGAAGAATTTCTTCTCTCATTTTTTTACCATGGAATGGCAATCATTCACATCTGGAGGAAGCTATATCAACCTGCTGTATTCTGATCCAGCTTGACTATCTGTGTAGTCTCTTCCTTCCCCTTTGAGTATGCTACAGCTGAACTGCGTTGTGGTGTTCCCATAAGCAAAAGAGAGTTTTGCATTGCCTTTTCTCACTGTGTGGCTGGCTCTCTTGCACAGTAATAGAAAGCAGAGTCTTCAGATTTAAGGGAGTTCATTTGCAGGTAGATCATGTTGGAGGCATCTCGCCTGGAGATGGTGAAGCGTCCTCTCACCGGATCAGCATAATACGTGGGACTTTGATCACCTGTGTTGTCTACCCATGCAACCCATTCCAGTCCTTTCCCAGGAGTTTGTCTCACCCAGTGCATTTCATCACTCCTGAATGTAGTTCCAGAGTACAGACAGGAAAGGTGGAGGGACTGACCAGGTCTTTTAGTGTCCCCTCCAGATTCCACTAACTGGACCTCCAAGTGGATACCTGGACAAAAAGAAGCATTATAACATTTCATCTTTTCCATATTACTTCACAGAAGAATCCCATTCTATTTATTCCTCTAGTTCAAAGGCGGACAACCTGTTGCCCTTGAATTACAAAGAAGGCTTGGAACAACTCCAGATTTTGAACCTGAAATCTGGCAGCCAAAACAACAAGGTCATGGTGCTTTGTTTGCCAAATGAAAATGCTAATAGAGGTGACAATCCCCTAGGATTCAACCCACTTCCAATCCTGCTGTTAAAAGTCCCCAAAATTGTCTGAAAATGACCTGCAAGACTTTCAGTGAAATTCACCCATTTGGACACCCAAGAACTTTCAGATGTTCTAGCTTGTTGATTTTGGAGCAGTGATTTTGGAAAACTTTTAAAGGGAGAGTGAAAGTGTTTTGGCTCTCCACCGCCCCCCAGTTTAATTATACACCTTGTATCTTTTTTTCAAATAAAAAAAAGTGGGGGGACATTCAGATCAGCCCCTTTCTACAACTTCATCACTCTCCCCTGCAGTCCTATCTTAAAATTGGGACATCACCTTACAAGCATGAGCCATCAGATACTGTCTATCCTTATATGTATGTATGTATGTATGTATGCATGTATGTATGTGTGAGTGTGTATGTATGTACTTATGTATGTATGTATGTGTATATATGTGCGTGTGTATGTGTGTGTGTGTATTTTCTAACCATGTATAAAAAGAGAAAATTTTACCTCTAAAGACAGTTGCAAAGAGAATTAACTGCAGCCCAATCATCATTTTTGAGTTCCTCTCACTCTGTAAAAAAAACAAAGAAACACTACATTTATTTCCCTGGATGGTATTGTGGGTGGAAGGATGGATGCAAAGATTAAAAAAAACATTTGTCTCTATATTTGCATACACCTTTAGATAAAAAAAGATTCATGAAAACCATTTGGAATTCATCATTCAAAAAGGGATAGTTTTGAGAAAACCCAGAAAACCCTTTTGACTCAAGAATTGGGGGTGTTTTCATAGACACATGAATTGCTTTTGCATGTGGGAAATAGAATATAATAGAATAACAGAATTGGAAGGGACTTTGTAGGTCTTCTAGTCCAAACCCCTGCCTACATCACTTTAGGCAAATAGTTATCCAACATATTTTTAAAACTTCCAGTGTTGGAGCCTTCACAACTTCTGGAGGCAAGTTGTTTCACTGATTCATTGTTCTAACTGTCAGG
This sequence comes from Bungarus multicinctus, assembly GCA_023653725.1. Lineage (NCBI taxonomy): Eukaryota > Metazoa > Chordata > Lepidosauria > Squamata > Elapidae > Bungarus > Bungarus multicinctus. The sequence continues at coordinate 137,728,022 of CM042840.1, read as the reverse complement.
AAATTTCTCCTTAGTTCTAGGTTGCTCCTCTCCTTGATAAGTTTCCACCCATTGCTTCTTGTCCTGCCCTCAGTTGCTTTGGAGAATAGCTTGACTCCCTCTTCTTTGTGACAGCCCCTGAGATATTGGAACACTGCCATTATGCCTCCCCTAGTCCTTTTTATTAAACTAGACATACCCAGTTCCTGTAATCATTCTTCATATGTTTTAATCTCCACACCTTAATCATCTTTGTTGCTCTTCTCTGCACTCTTTCTAGAGTCTCAACATCTTTTTTACATTGTGGTGACCAAAACTGAACACAGTATTCCAAGTCTGGCCTTACCAAGGCATTATAAAATGGTATTAATACTTCATGTGATCTTTATTTTATCCCCCTGTATATGCAGCCTAGAACTGTGTTGGCTTTTTTGGCAGCTGCTGCACATGGCTGGCTCCTATTACTGAATGTCCACTAGGACTCTGAGATCCCTCTCATAGTTACTATATTGAGCAAAGTACCACATACAGGTGAAACTCAATTAGAATATCGTGCAAAAGTTCATTTATTTCAGGAATGCAACTTAAAAGGTTAAAAGGTTAACCTAATATATGAGATAGACTCATTACATGCAAAACAAGATAGTTCAAGCCATGATGTGCTATAATTGAGATGATTATGGCTTACAGTTCATGAAAACCCCAAATCCACAATCTCAGAAAATTAGAATATTGTGAAAAGGTTCAATATTCTAGGCTCAAAGTGTCCCCTCTAATCAGCTAATTAAGCCATAACACCTGCAAAGGGTTCCTGAGCCTTTAAATGGTCTCTCAGTCTGGTTCACTGGAATCACAATCATAGGAAAGACTGCTGAACTGACAGTTGTGCAGAAAACCATCATTGACACCACAAGGAGGGAAAGCCTCAAAAGGTAATTGCAAAAGAAGTTGGCTTTTCCCAAAGTGCTATATCAAAGCACATTAATAGAAAGTTATGTGGAAGGGAAAAGTGTGGAAGAAAAAGGTGCACAAGCAACAGGGATGACTGCAGCCTGGAGAGGATTGTCAGGAAAAGGCCATTCAAAAGTGTTGGGGATTTTCACAAGGAGTGGGCTGAGGCTGGAGTCAGTGCATCAAGAGCTACCACACACAGACAGATCCTGGACATGGGCGTCAAATGTCATATTCCTCTTGTCAAGCCACTCCTGAACAACAATCAATGTTAGAAGCGTCTTACCTGGGCTAAAGAAAAACAGAACTGGTCTGTTGCTCAGTGGTCCAAACTCCTCTTTTCTGATGAGAGCAACTTTTGCATCTCATTTGGAAATCAAGGACCCAGAGTCTGAAGGAAGAATGGAAAGGCACACACTGCAAGATGTTTGAAGTCCAGTGTGAAGTTTCCACAGTCTGTGTTGATTTGGGGAGCCATGTCATCTGCTGGTGTTGGTCCACTGTGCTTCATTAAGTCCAGGGTCAACACAGCCATCTACCAGGAGATTTTGAAGCACTTCATGCTTCCTTCCACAGAAAGCTTTATGGGGATGCTGACTTCATTTTCCAGCAGGACTTGGCATCTGCCCACACTGCCAAAAGCACCAAAACCTGGTTCAATGACCATGGGATTACTGTGTTTGATTGGCCAGCAAACTCACCTGACTTGAACCCCATAGAGAATCTATGGGGCATTGCCAAGAGAAAGATGAGAGACATGAGACCGAACAATGCAGAAGAGCTGAAGGCCGCTATTGAAGTATCCTGGTCTTCCATAACACCTCAGCAGTGCCAGAGGCTGATAGCTTCCATGCCATGCCGCATTGAGGCAGTAATTGCTGCAAAAGGGGCCCAAACCAACTACTGAGTACATATGCATGGTTATACTTTTCAGAGGTCCGATATTGTTCTATGTACAATCCTTGTTTTATTGATTGCATGTAATATTCTAATTTTCTGAGATTGTGGATTTGGGGCTTTCATGAGCTGTAAGCCATAATCATCACAATTATGACAAATCATGGCTTGAACTATCTTGCTTTGCATGTAATGAGTATATCTCATATTTTAATTTCACTTTTTAAGTTGCATTACTGAAATAAATGAACTTCTGCACAATATTCTAATTTTTCGAGTTTCACCTGTGTACTGTACCTATGTATTTTATTTTTCTTGCCTAAACATAGAACCTTACTTTTTCACCATTGAATTTCATTTTGTTAGATAGTGCCCAATATTCATGTCTGTATAGGTGGAAGACATTGCTATATTATAGGATTCTTTCATGATTAATGAATGTATCTGCAGAACATCATTCATTGGACCAGTGTTGGGAGAAGTCAGGTGACTGATTGAGATGGCACTGTCATACATCTTGTCCTTAGCTAAGGGAAACATCTATAACCACAGCAATCTTCATCCTTGTGAAACTCAGGAAACATATGGAGTGATCCAATTCTGAAATTCCATCTTTAGATCTCCAGACATTTGTTTCATTCATTGTCAGCCTTACAAAATAGCCCAGATGAGCCTAGTCTACTTAATTGTAAAGTTTCATTAACAAAATCTTAAAATTCTGAAAGATTTCAGTTCTCTTTTCCTGTCCAATGCCCAAATTAAAGAAGATCTCTTCCTTTTTTAATGTTGTTTTGTTTTTATTTTATTCAAAAGATTAAAATACAAAATGCAAAGGGGGAAAAATAACAAAGACAAAACAAAGCTAGAATGTGAATTAAAATGTCAAAAACCAAAAACATTTTAACCTTTCTAGTTAAACATCAACAGATGTATTGCAACAATAATAGGGTTAAAATCCTAGCAAAACAGGTCCAAAAGTAATAAACTTTTACATCTATTTGCAACCCAATTTGACTGGTCATACATAGTATATATGAAGAAAGAATAGAATAACAAGTTAAACAAAGTTAAAATTTGAGGCCCTCTGTTAACAAACCATTAATGTAATTTATTCATAAAGTATCTACAATGGTTTCATATCAGGGAGTGTCTCTTCCAAGCTTCTTGCCCCATCCACATTCCTGCTGTACATCTAGGATAACACACCATGGCCAATTTGTCATGGTCAATTCACCATGGCCAACTCACCATGGCCAACTCAACATAGTCAACTTGCTGCAGGACAACTTACCATGGGACAAGAGTTACACTGATATTGAAGAAATGGTGGAATAAAATAGTTAAAGAAAGAATGCAAAAGGAGGGACAAAATGAAATGTGAATGACAAAAATTTAAATATATTTTTTTACAAATATTTTAGATGATTAAATTGAATTGTTGAATTCAGTGAGTTAGCTCTGGCTAGTTGTCCTATTCTGTCCTGCTGCAGGCTGAACTTCCTTTTGTCTGACCATGCGTTTAATTGTGTCTTGTTGGCCAAAATTTAAGCAGGACTGGATTTCTTTACAACTTGAATGAGAAACTGACAGGTAATCCTACAATTGTAGATCAGGTTACAAAGTTTGGGGAAAAAACCCCAAATCTCAGAAAATGAAAATAGCAAACCACATCAATGTTCTGTATCACCAGAAATCAAGATCAACAGTGTTGAAAGAAATACCCTTCTGGATTCAGTTCCAAGTGGGGAAAAAGACACTGGAAACATGGACGCTGCTTGGAAGGTTTAATGGTGTACAGGACCACATGGCCTGGAGCTCCAGAGAAATTTGATCACATACTCAAGGTGAGAAGGTCAAGGAAAAAGAAGGGCTGAGATACTGAGAGTGCTGGGTTTTATACTCTCTGTTTGGATTTAAATTGGAGCTTGTATTCTAATTGATTGTCAGACTCCCAGGGGCAACTCTGTAGGCTGTCCTGAGTTCCAGGCTTGGTCTAGCCTTATGCCCTTAAAAGGGCTTTTGGCAATTTCTATAGCTTTACCTGGAGTTCCTTCTTATGTAAAGTATTCTGGCCCAGGCCTTAATGGCCCACCCATTAACAAAGGTGGGGGTGAGTTTCTGCTTCTGGGGTGAGTTTCTGCTTCTTGAGTGAGTTTCTGCTTCTTGAGTTTCTACTCTTTTTAGGGGAAATATTCTGCCTTTTTAATATTTCCTAAGCTATTTCAATTTTCTAGGAGAGGGGTGGGTGCTAACTTCTTACAACAGAAAATGCATTCTACTTTATTTTCAGCCAGGAGGCAAATGAGATTTAGGGAATATAAAGCCTAATGGGAAACTAATTCACTGCATGATGAAGATGTAAATCACACTGATTTTAGTGCAACTAATTCCAAGATTTGCACATACAGAAATGGAATCAAAATATTTCTGTCACAGTTATGAATGAACAAAGCGGGCAGGTAGCCAACCAAGAAAGAGGAACTATTTCAAGCATATAAAGCTTGACCTGAAAATGAAAAAAGGAAGAAAGATAATTTTGTCTCAGAACTTATAGAAAAGAGCTATAGAAAGTCTCTTGGGGAAGGAAGCTCTTCAATGACCTGCTGAGTGATAATTCGGAAGCAGCAGAAGGAAACCATCAAGCTAACAGTTGAAACCACATTTTCCTTTTTTGTAAAGTGGAGAATGTCAATTACTTAGACACTGCTGCCCTCTTTTGCAAATCAGGTAAAAGAGAGCCATCAGGTTAAAGGTCTGAAGAAACTTTCATTATGCGGGAAATAAAAATGGGCTTGGGATAATGTTTCTGATCTCAAGCAGTTGTCCAGAATTTCCAGCCTAAAAAGAATGAGCTCAATAGACCACATCAAGAAATAAAGAAAAATGAAACAATGTAATCTATTTATTCATTGGTACCAGCCTCTATAAATATTCTTTTTGCAAACATTTAATTTATCCATTTAATTGATAAAAATGATTGCTATAAAAGAAGAGACAGACATCACAATCTCTGGAATCTAAAATATATTATATTTTAATATATTAACTTAAAATATAATATATATAATATTATATATGTGTGTGTGTGTGTGTGTGTGTGTGTGTGTGTGTTAGATTTTTGAGCTGATAAATAATTAAACAAGGGAGACTAGTATAGATCTATTTCAAGCTACTTAGCTCTCGTCAGCTAGCCGTACCCTTACTGGGATTCAAATAAGGGAAGTATTACATGTGAGGCAGTTGTAATTGCCATTAGGCCACTGGTTCTCATCCAGATCAGTGATACAGGGGAATGAGTATATATACTTGTGTTACAACACCCTGGTAAGCCCCAATCAAGGGAGGAAGCATACTGCTGTCCTTTTCTGTCTTTCGGCTCATCACCAGAGACCATCCAGACAGAAAGCTATTTGTTTTGTTGTCTTTTGTCAGAGTAGTTAATATATGAAGTCCACATATGTGCCAGCCATTTCAGTTCTTTCCCTGGAGTCTGTCTCACCCAAATCATCCAATAGTCAATGAAGGACTCTCCAGATCTTCTTACATCCCTTCCAGACTCCATCAACTGAACCTCAGAATGAACACCTAGAAAGAAAGTTTGCTTGATAAGAAATCCTGGAGATAAACACAAGGAACTGAGGAATAACCCCTCTCTTTGGAGGTGAAAATAACACCTGTGAGGAGAACTAACAAGGATAGGAAGTTCAGCCAGAGTGCCATTATTGATTGTTCAAAAGATTGGAAGATTATTAAAGATGGGAAAACATTCAGACAAGCATTCAACTTTTGAAATGTTGAGGGCATTAGGAGAACAGATTGATATGGTTTCTTTGAACAGGAAGCTGTCACTGAATGTACATATACCTCAGGATAAAAGAGACACAGGGAACTTTGACCTACTTGAGTGTCTTCATTCTACTTAACAAAGGAGAAGAAAATAACATGCTGTGTGCTATTTGCAATATGAGCAGCTACTCTGAAGTCTAGTACTACTTCTTGTTGAGCTTGAATAGTGGTTAATGCCACCACTCTGCAGGTAACAGAAATCTGAAGGAAGACATAAATTATCTCAATCCATTCTTGTGGATGCATAAAATTTCTTCAGACAGAAGTTGAGCAGTTTTTCACACTTCCTCCTTTGCTTTTTCTCACTGTGATCATCCTGCACAGTAATATGTGGCTGAATCTGCAGCTGTCAAGGACTTCATTGTCAAATAACATTCATTGTGGGAGTTATTGGCTGCCAGATTTGTTCGACTTTGGAGGGATGAGGCATAGTCTATATTCCAGTTTTCGTCATCATCATCCCAGGCTATGTCAGCCACCCATTCCAATCCTTTTCCTGGAGCCTGACGAATCCATGCTAGGTATATATTCTTGATGGATTCCCCTGTCACTTTGCAAGTTAATCTGAAGGATCCTCCAGGGCTCGCTATTCCTGGCCCAGTTTCCACAAGTTGGACATTGGAATGGACATCTAAACAAATGACAAAGCAAGAAGTAGTAAATAACTCTGCTTTTCTTTTATCTCATTGTTAAGGCCTACCTGGAAGATACTCACACACTGGAGCTGCTATTAAGCAAAGGAGAAGAATGACAAGATCCATTGTGCAGTGAGAAAGCAACCCTTCCTTTGTTTAGACCAATGAGAAATTGGATTTGTGATGCTCTTTTGTGATTATTTAAAGGAGAAACAGCTCAATGACCTCATTTGCATCTGAGTTTCATGGGGAAGATAAAACCAGTCTATCAATCAGTGCTGGCCCAGAATTTAGACTTTGACCATGGTTTTCACATCTACAACTATTTGTCGTAATTTCATTTAGATAAATTTATGATACCATTACTAAATTAAGGGGTAAGAAATATGGGTGGTGAAATGAGAGGGAAAGCATCCCAAATGAGTAGAATATATATTGAACCTGGATTGAGCTTGAAATTGAGGTGTGGAACTCCTTAAATTAAAATATAAAAAGAGACTCATTCCTATAGATTGAATGAATGGATGTTGAATTCATTACACAGAAAGAAAAAACAGTCTTCTTCCTATAGATTGAATGGATGAAGGTTGATATGTAGAATGAAGATATGAAGGAAGAATCAGTATTAATAAAGTTGTTTTTTATTACAAAAGAAATTTGCAGAGCTGCTGTTTGAAATGGGTGGTATATGGCTTCACATATACTTCCTTTCACTGTGTCTCTTGCACAGTAATAGATTGCTGTGTCTTCTGATTTGAGGCTGTTCATTTGCAGATACAACTGGCTTTTGGCATTGTCTCTGGAGATGGTGAAGCATCCCTTCACTTTGTCAGATAGTTAAGATTTGAAGACCATATATATGCCACCCATTCCAGACCTTTCCCAGGAGCCTGCCTCATCCAGCTCATCTCATAGCTGCTGAAGGTGAATCCAGAGGCTTGGCAGGAGAGATGGAGGGACTCTCCAGGTCTTCTCACATCCCCTCCAGACTCCACCAATTGTATTTGAGATTGGACTCCTAAAAATAAAACTTGTTTAATAAGACCTCCCTCTAATAAGACCTCCTTCTTAATAAGACAAGAATCTGAAGAATAATCACTCTCTTTGGAGGAGAAAATAATACCTCTGAGGACAACTAATAAGGACATGAGGTTCAGCCAGAGTGTCATTATTGTTTCTTCAAAAGATTGAAGGATTCTGACTTATGAGAAAATATTCAGACAAGCATTCAACCTTTGAGTTTTTGAGTGCAGCAGGAGATCAGGATGATAGGGTTCCTTTGCACAGGAAGCTGACACTGAATTTACATAGGCATCAGGATAAAAGACACATACCCTGCTTTGACCTTCTACAGTATCTTCATCTTCCATTTTAGACATGACTGAAAATGTTCCAATTTCAGTTAAAGTGTATTTATTTTCATCCTTTACAAACATATGAAGCAAAATGTTCATTTTGTCAGATGGAAAGTCATACCTTGAAAATTCAATGTGACGTATCAGTTGACCATTTGTGGAATATTAAAGCTGGTAAATAACCGATTGTCTACTTCTCTGTATGATGGAGTTGTAAGTAACATTTAGTGGAACTATTTCCCACATTTGCAATTAAAGAAATAGAATCAGAATTGAAACCCATGTTTTAGGCACAGTCCCCTGCATTAACCCCTATCAAGAATGCAATTTCTTGCCTTGTAGCCATTTTTAGATGCTTTTCAATATGTTATTTTTGTAGCTTGAAATCTATAGTATCTATCCATCTTTTTCTTGCCTCCAATTTATTTTTTTATATAAACATTGAAGCAAAAGACATTACTTACATTTTTGTATTTGCTCAAAAGTCACCCAAACTCCTGTCACTCTAACAAAAGGGAGGAATTAGACAAGTCAGTCCACATGATTTAATAAAGGCATCAGAATTTTATTAAGATTACCAGAAGTAAACATTTGATTGTGAAGTGCAACTCCTGAACAAATTTGTTGTTGTTATTGTTGAATGATTATGATGATGATGATGATGATGATGATGATGTTATCCATTCAGTCATGTCCAAGCCTTCTGAATTCTATGAGTAAGGTCTCTCCACATCTTCCATTCTTGCATTGCCAGAGTTTTTTTATATTTTGGCTGGTATCTACTTTCATGGTCTCCAGCCATTGTGTTCCTTGGTGGTCTGGTTTTCTTTTAATGCTTAACCTTCCAAATATAATTGCTTTCTCCAGTGAGTTCTTCCACATGAGCAAATGTAGAGTGACACAAATATCACTTTGTAAGACTAGAAGAGAAAGAAAACACACAGAAAGACACACAGAATTTCTTTTGTCTACTACCTCATTCAGGTTCTTGCTACTTATTTATATTTTTTAATTGGTACAGGTAGTCATTGACTTACAACAGTTCATTTAGTGACTGTTTGACATGACCATTTTTTTTTACACTTATGACCCTTGTGGCATTCCCATGGTCTCGTGATTTATATTATAATGCTTGACAACTGACTCACATTCATGATGGTTACAGTGTCCGAGGGTAATGTTTTATGATCTTCTGACAAACAAAGTCAAGGGAGAATCCAATTCACTTAACGACCATGTTTCTAATTTAACAACTGCAGTGATTCAGTTAACAAATATGACAAGAAAATTCATAAAATGGGGCAAAACTCACTTAACAAACTTCTCACCTAACAATATAAATGTTGGGCTCAATTGTGGTCATAACTCCAGGACTATATGTATATCAAGTGTGTAAAGTAAAGGTAAAAGTTTCCACTGTCCAGTATTACCTGACTCCAGGAGGTCATGGAGCCAGCATTGTCCAAAGAGACTTTCTGTGGTCGTGTGGCCAGTAACACTGTGCAATACTAAATAGATTCTTGGCTGCTTACTATATACTCCCAAACAGCCTCCAGCAATTTTCTATTTTTTGAACTTTCCACCTGGTGATCAGGGTTGGAATGAAAGGTGCTTCTTGCAAGAGACCATTCTGTGGGGCCATTCCGATGAAGGACAAGGAATGAGTCCAGGCCTCAGACCCCATCAAAATATGAGACAACCAGTTGCTTCTCTTGACATCATCAAAAAGCTTGAGCTAAGTCCAGTAGACAGATGAATTCTTTAAGCTCACCAATGTCTTAGGTTGAAAATGTCACCTTAAATTGCCCTTCAACAATAATCAGAAGCCATGGGACACATAATCTGTAAAATTGGTGTCTTCTATGAAGCAAAGCAAGATTATTTGGAATCAACCACTGAAGAAAGAATTAACCATTCTAAACAGCCCCACCAAACCCCAACTCCACAGTCTGTATAGCAAGATATGATCATTGATAATTATTTTGTATTTGTTGTTGTTTCTACTGCTTGCACAACATTTTCCCTTCCCTTCAAATTCCTTTCATTCTCTTTTCCTTTACCTTCTCTCCCCTCACCTTGCTTCCCTTCCTTTCCTTTACCTTCCCTCCCCTCCCTTCCCTTCCCTTCTCTTATTTTCTCATCTCTTCCCTTCCCTTCTTCAGCATAGACAGTCTCTGTGTGACAATTCATCAATACACTGATAGATTTGTTCTATGCAATATTATTTTTATGTTTCTATCATTCCTGTCTGTAGTTATGAATAAAAAAGAGGGCAAGGAATGAATGAAGAGAGATGAAATGTTTCGAATGTATCAAGCTTGGTCTGCAAATGAAAAAGGAACAAAGATATATATATATATTTTTAATCTCAGAGCTATAAAAAGAATGACGAGAAAATCTCTTGGGGAAAGATGCTCTCCAGAGACCTATTGAGTGATAATTGAGAAGCAGCAGAGGAAACCACCAGGCTAACAGATGAAACCACACTTTCATTTGTGTTAAATGGAGAATATCCTTTTGTTAGACACTGCTGCCCTCTTGTGCAAAGCAGATAGAAGGAATCTGAAGATAGCTTCATTATATAGGTTAGAAAATAGGGATTAGGACAATGTTTCTGATCTCCATTTGTTCTGCAGAGTTTGCAGATGGAAAAAAAATAAGCCCAACAGCCCCATCTCAAGAAATAAATAAAAGTAAAATAATACAATATATTTATTCATTTGAAATCAGTCTCCAGAAAGTTTCATTATGAAAATATTTCATATATCCATTTAATTGGTATAAACACTTTTTTCCCTTAGAATTAGCAGAGATTCATACTTTCAGATGTAATATGTAGTTCACCCCTATGAAAACACTATCAGTGAAGTTGAATTGAATTGAAGTGATTTATCTGAATTCTTTGTGTTCCTACTATCTCATACTCATTTTGAGCTTATTTGAAAACCAGTACATACCTGGGTATACAAAGGACAAATGGCAAAGGTTTACATAACTCTTAGGACTTGTTAATCAATCCAACTACCAGGATATTGTATCTCTAAATCCTTGTCCATGATAATGATTTTGCAGTCAGTTCTTGAGAAAACTGTGCAAACAGGGGAAGAGAAGCGAAAGAAAGAGAAAAGAAAGAAGAAGGAAATAGCATGCTGTGTGCTGTTTGCAATACGAGCATCTACTATGAACTCTAGTACTACTTCTTGTTGAGCTTGAATATTGATCAATTCTACTCTGCAGACAACAGCAATCTGAAGGAAGAGATAAATTATCTCAATCTATTCATGTGAATGCATAAAATTTCTTCAGACAAAAGCCAAGGAGTTTTTCACACTTCCTCCTTTGCTTTATCTCACTGTCATACACAGAAATATGTGGCTGAGTCTGCATCTATCAGGGACTTCGTTGTCAAATATAATTCATTGTAGGAGGCATTGGGTTATCAAATTTGTTCGATTTTGGAAGGATGAGGCATAATCTGTACTCCAGTTTTCACCATCATCATCCCAGGCTATCCAACCCATCCATTACAATCCTTTTCCTGGAGCCTGGCAGATCCAATCCCATAATGCATTCTCAATGGATTCTCCGATCACTTTGCAAGTAAATCTGAAGGATCCTCCAGGACTCACTATTCCTGGCCCAGATTCCACAAGTTGGACTGTGGAGTGGACATCTAAACAAATGACAAAGCAAGAAGTAGTAAATAACTCTGCTTTTCTTTTATCTCATTGTTAAGATCTACCTGGAAGATACTCACATACTGGAGCTGCTACTAAGCAAAGGAAAAGAATGACAAGATCCATTGGTCACTGAGAAAACAATTCCTTTAGACCAATGAGAACTTTGGGTCTGTGATGCCCTTTTGTGTGTTTGTGTTTAAAGGAGAAACAGCTGAATGACCTCATTTGCATCTGAGTTTCATGAGGAAGATAAAACCAGTTTATAATCAGGGTACGTTCAGTCTATCAATCAGTACTGGCCAAGAATTTAGACTTTGACCATGGTTTTCACATCTACAACACCAACTATTTGTCATCATTTCGTTTAGATAAATTTATGATACCATTACTGTTTTAGCGGCGACAATAACGAGGCACGTACTCTTAGTGATTTCAGCTCTTTCTTTTATTTCAGAACGGACACAATCGGCGAGCGCAGGCAGCCTCTCTTTTAAAGGCTTCCTGCGCTTCACCCAGCCAATGACAGGGCAAGGCTTTCCCGCCGGAATCACGGCCAATGAAGGGTAAGTATTTTAAATACAAATGAACCAATCCAGAACACCCCTCCCCTCTTGGTCCAGTCCGACCAATCAGGAGCTCCGCCTATGTTACGTAATCCCGTAGATAGGCGGGGCCCCTGCGGGTCCGACTGGACCTGCGCGGCTCAGTCATTTCGTTGCTGACTGTTGGAGCGGTTGGACCTGTTGGTCCTCCTGCCTCTGACCTGGGAAACTTCTGGAAGGTCGAGCCGGCCGAGTCACTCCTAGCGGGCCTAGCTCAACTGGTTGAGATGGCTAGGCCGCTCCCTCTCTGGCTTGGATTATCGTCGGCCGTGTCTGCTGTTTCCTCTGGAAGTTCCCCTGGCTCAGGTACGTAGCTGCGCAAATCGACCGGAGTTAGTGTTGAGGGTGTGTGTGTGGAAGTTAGGGTGTCATTGTTTGTTTGTGGGTCTGCTGCTTGTTGATTGTTGGTTGGGTGTGGGTCTGTTGTTTCTTGATTGTGTGGTGGTTGATCCCCTTCCCCACCAGGGGGGTCGCAAGGTCTTGTAAGGGTGCGGGATCTAAGTTGATCGATATGCCGCTTCCAGCTTTTATTATCAGAAGTGGTAAGTCGGTATGATCGTGGGCCGGTGATTTGTGTGATGGTAGCTGGTACCCATAATGGATGTCCCACCAAGTTTTTTGCATAGACTAAGTCTCCGATTTGAAATGTTCGGAGCTTGCTGGAAGAGTCTAGTGGTTTGTCTGTGGAGTATGTAGGGTGTAACCTATCCAAAGGGGAGCGTAATTTCCTCCCCATAAGTAGTTCAGCTGGGGTTTTGTTTGTAGTGCTGCTAGGTGTGGTATGTTGTATAAATAGTAGTTTGTCGATGCGTGCTTGTATAGGGCCGTGGCCTAACTTGTGGAGTGTTTCTTTGGTGAACCGAACCATGCGTTCGGCTCGTCCATTCGCTGCCGGGTGTGCCGGCGGGTTAGGGCATGGCGTATGCCCGAGCTAGCTAAATAGCCCTCAAATTCTGTAGCAGTGAATTGAGGGCTGTTGTCTGAGACTAGGACGTCTGGCAATCCGTGTGTGGCAAACCATTTTCTGAGTTGTCGAATGACAGCTTCCGAAGAAGTAGATTGCATTAGGCTTACTTCTAGCCAGTTTGAGTAAGCGTCTACCAGAATTAAAAATGTATAACCTTTTGTCGGACCCGCGAAATCTATATGGACTCTAGACCATGGGCCCCTGGGTAGCTCCCACTCAGTGACTGGTGCTTTCGGGGGTGAGGGTCGGGATGTCTGGCATGGCTGGCAACCCGCAATCCACTCAACAACGTCCTTGTCCAACCCCGGCCACCAAACGTAGCTTCTAGCCAAACTTTTCATTTTGACAACCCCAGGGTGACCTTCATGCAATAATCGCAGAATCGGATCCCTCAGCCTTAGTGGAATAACCACCCGGTCCCCCCAAAGTACACAACCTTTTAGTACGGAAAGTTCCGTTTGTCTCTGTTTAAAGGGTTTATACGAGTCTTGTAGTTCAGTTTCTGGCCATCCCTTTGTAATCCACCCACTCACTTTGTGCAGTAGATGATCGTTGGCGGTTTCGTGAGCGATGTCTGCTGCTGTCATCGGGAGGTCGGTCAGGGTTTCAGTTAGTAGTGTGGATGTGCTGGGGTTCGGGTCAGGGTCACTGTCCGGCAATGGGCAACGACTCAGAGCATCGGCATGCATGATGGATGGACCGGGGCGATAGGCTAATGTATAGTTGTATGCAGCGAGGAATTCTGACCATCTCGTCATTCTGATAAAATGTTAGGCGTCGCTTTGTTTCCAGCCAGAATTCCTAGTAAAGGTTAATGGTCGGTAATTACAGAAAACATTCGGCCATAGAGGTACTCATGGAACCTTTTAATACCTGATACAATGGCTAGTGCTTCCTTGTCTATTTGACTGTAATTTCGTTGGGTTTTAGACAATGTCTTTGAATAAAACGCAATCGGGGCTTCTCTGCCATTAGGTAAAAGATGGCTTAGAATGGCTCCGATCCCAAAAGGTGATGCATCACAAGTTAATATCAATGGTAAAGTCTCATTGTATTGTATGAGTACCTTTGCTGAAGTAATGAGGTCTTTAATTTTGCTAAAAGCTGTTTCTTCCCGACTGCCCCACTTCCAAACCGTGTCTTTGTCCAGGAGTCTATGTAAGGGTTCCGCCACCGTTGCTTTCTGTGGCAGAAAAACATGGTAAAAATTTATTAATCCCAGAAAAGCTTGTAGATCTCCTTTGTTAGTCGGAATGGGGGCGTCTTTGATTGCACGGATTTTTCCTTCTGTCGGGTGGATGCCATTGCCATCAATTAGGTATCCCAGAAATTCGATTTTCTCAGTTATTAGTGTGCATTTTTCTTTTTTAACTTTGAGACCTGTTTCAGCGAATTTGGTGAGCACTTTTCTTAGTCGGTCTCGCAGTTGCGCTTTGTCTTTAGCTGCGATCAGGACATCATCAAAGTATGGAATGACTCCCGGTATTCCCTGAAGGAGACGTTCCATTAAGCTCTGAAAAATGCCTGGAGCCACGCTAACGCCGAATTGGAGGCGGTTACATTTAAATGCGCCCCTGTGTGTGACAATCGTTTGGGCTTCCGCTGTTTTTTCGTCTACAGGTAGTTGTTGGTATGCCTGAGCCAAATCGAGTTTAGCGAAGATCTTTCCGCCTTTGATAGAATGTAACAAGTGTTGCACAACCGGAACGGGATATGCACTTTGTTGCAACGCATGATTAAGGGTTGCCTTATAGTCCCCACAGATACGAATCGACCCATCCGTTTGATAGGGGTCACTATGGGGGTCTCCCACCTGGCATGGTCCACTGGTTCGAGGACTCCTTGCTTAATTAATTTGTCTAGTTGTTCCTCTATTTTAGGTTTTAAGGCGAAAGGAACGCGCCTTGCCTTTAGTCTAATTGGAGCTACCTTAGGGTCTAGGTTAAAAGATATCGGGTTACCCCGGTACTTGCCTAGTTCGCCGCTGAATAGGTCCTGGAATTCTTGAATGAGGTCTGCTTCCCAGTCTGCATCTGCGACGTGGTTGATACCGGTCATCCCAATTCCAAGCGGGTCGAACCATTCCAATCCTAAAAGGCTTGGTCTGTTCCGGTCAACAATTGTGAGGGGTAAAATTTCGGTGCGATCTTTGAAGGTTACCTGAAAATGTCCAACGCCCACAACAGAAATTTTATTACCTTGATAGTCTTTTAGGGTTAAGTTTTGTACTTCAAGCTCTTCCTGTTGGATGTCTGGAATTAAGTCTTTGATAGTGTCCCACGATACCATAGAGAGAAATGATCCCGAGTCCACTTCCATTTTACAGTCTTGTCCTTCAATTTTTACTTGAATGTGTACTTTTCTTACATTCTTTGTATTTGAGTGTCCAATTATGACTGTTTGGTGTGTTTCTTCTTTGCGGTAAATTGATTCTTTGTATCTTCCCTGTCTTCCTTCTTGGCTCCAACGGCTACTCGTTTTTTTCTTTTTCGCTCTTTCTCTCTCTCTTGGGGGAGGGCTTCCTCTTCGCCTCGGGCTATAATTGGATCTGGCTCTGCATACCTTCGCGATGTGCCCTTTTCTCTCGCATTTTCTGCAGATCGCATCAATGAAACGACACTCAGATCTGGGGTGATTTCCCCCGCAGCGGTTGCATTCAAAGTCAAATTTTCTGTTTGCCCGCTCTTTTCTCCCTCTACCTGTCTTCAGGTGGCATACATCGTCTTCTTCACTACTGGTCTCAGTCTCCAGATCCTCATGGTGTGTCGTGGTCTTCTCTCGTTCCCCCTCTGGTTTTGGTAGTTCTCTGGTGTTGTGGTTTGCAGCTTGGTTAATTTTTTTCATTCTCGCTGCTGATTTCTGGGTGGCTTCGGCTGCGGTGGCTTTTTCTATAGCCTCCTTGACTGTTATTTTTGGGCGATTTAACAGTCTGCTCTGTAGTATTGGATCTCTCAGCCCTAGTACGATCCGGTCTCTTAGGGCTTCGTTGAAATCCGAGAATTCGCACTCACCCCCGATGTCTCTTAAGATTGCCACGAAGTCGGCTATGGATTCACCTTCCTTCTGATTCCGGAGGTAAAACTCATGGCGCTTAATTAGGCAGGAGACTGTAGGAGCGTAGTGGTCTCGTAGGATCTTTTCCAGCTCGGGCCAGGTTAAGGTTTTTACGTCGATCGGAGATGCAAGCGCTTTCGCCATTCGGAATACAGCTTGGCCGCAATGGGTCAGGAAAACCGCTCTCTTCCGATGATCGGAGACGCCGTTCAGGTCGCTGCTCTCCAGGAACATGAGGAATCGGTCCACGTAGGTCTGCCATTCCTCTTTTGCCGGGTTGAATTTCTCTGGTGGGGTGTTGTTTCCAGACATGGTGCCGTTCGATCTCCGCTGCTATCGTACTTGCTAAAAGTGCTGTCTCGATCCCACCTTCGTCGCCAGTGTTTTAGCGGCGGCAATAACGAGGCACGTACTCTTAGTGATTTCAGCTCTTTCTTTTATTTCAGAACGGACACAATCGGCGAGCGCAGGCAGCCTCTCTTTTAAAGGCTTCCTGCGCTTCACCCAGCCAATGACAGGGCAAGGCTTTCCCGCCGGAATCACGGCCAATGAAGGGTAAGTATTTTAAATACAAATGAACCAATCCAGAACAATTACTAAATTAAGGGATAAGCAATATGGGTGGTGAAATAAGAGGGAAAGCATCCTGAATGAGTAGAATATATA
This sequence comes from Bungarus multicinctus, assembly GCA_023653725.1. NCBI lineage: Eukaryota > Metazoa > Chordata > Lepidosauria > Squamata > Elapidae > Bungarus > Bungarus multicinctus. The sequence continues at coordinate 137,711,390 of CM042840.1, read as the reverse complement.
TCAACCTGGATTGAGTATGACACTGAGGTGTGGAACTCCTTATTTGAAAATATAAAAAGAGACTTAGTCCTATAGATTGAATGAATGGAAGATTGATATGTAGAATGAATATATGAAGGGAGAATCAGTATTAACAAAGTTATTTTTTATTAGAAAAGAAATTTGCAGAGCTGCTCTTTGAAATGGATGGTTTTTGCTTGGCTTCACATTTACTTCTTCTCACTGTGTCTCTCACACACAATAATAGACAGCTGTGTCTTCTGATTTGAGGCTATTCATTTGCAGATACAGCTGGCTTTTGGCATTGTCCCTAGAGATGGTGAAGCACCCCTTCACTTTGTCAGAATAGTAAATATATGAAGTCCATATACGTGCCAGCCATTCCAGTCCTTTCCCTGGAGCCTGTCTCACCCAGCCCACAAAAAAGCTTCTGAAGTTGAATCCAGAACCTTGGCACGAGAGATGAATGGACTCTCCAGGTCTTCTCACATCCCCTCCAGACTCCACCAACTGGACCTAGATTGAATTAGTACATTAAATTGCCCTTGGAAGTTAACAAAAGGTCACTATGACATTGGTGTAATATGAAAAACACATCAGGATTATTTGGAATTATCTACCAAGGCAAGAATTTTAAGACAAAGAATATTGTTCAATCAGAGGAGAAAAAAGAATGACATGATATGTCTTCATAACAACATTATTGACTCTCTTTGTAAAACCAAACAAACCAAATGAGGATCAGTTCAATCTGCCATGTATTATTGAGACCAGACCAAGCCTAAATGTGGGGGTTGCCATCTTGAAAATATGACGAGCCAGGCATCATCCAAGATTCAGAACAGGGGATGAGGGGTAGCAGTTCTTATCCAGTAATCTCTTATGTGCTATTCCATCAATGATTATGAGATCCAGTTCCTGAACTTCATCTCATGGGAGAAGTTGGACCTTTTACTACTATGCCAATCTCCCAGCTGGTATATCTTACACTAAAGATTGCCATGGAATTCCCTTTTATTACAAATATATCTTTTCCATTAACTGGGTACTCTTCCAGTGATGGAGAGTACACATTTATAGAAGGGAGATTGAATGAACTATTAGAGATCAGAAAAGAAAATGGAGAATCTAAATGGGTAACTAGCCAGGAAAGGCTTTGGCAGCAATTTGATTGACAGGTCAAAAAAGCAATTCCCAAAATAACAGCAGGAGCAAAATCCTAATGTTTTGAAGAAGCAAATATGAGGCAAGAGTACAAAGGAATGTGGGTTGTTAAATGAGAAAGAGAGATTGGAGGAAACATCAGCCTGAACTGAATGTGAAATTGAGGCGGGAAGCTGATTATCTGGCTGTAAAATGAAGGTGTGCATGTTCATAGAAAAAGAACCAATAAAGGTTGAACTGCAAGTTGAAGACCTGAAGGAAAAACCCTAATGAATAAATCTGCATTTTTATTGCAAAAGAAATTTGGAGAGATCCTAACATAAAAGAGGCAGTTTTTGCTTTGCTTCAGATTCACTTCCTCTCACTGTGTCTCTTGCACAGTAATAGACTCTTGCACAGTAATAGACTGCCGTGTCCTCTGATTGGAGGCCGTTCATTTGAAGATACAGCTGGTTTTGGCATTGTCCCTGGAGATGGGAAACCTTCCCTTCACTTTGTCAGAGTAGAGAATAGTAGCAGAATTTGAGTTTATCACTGCCACACACTCCAGTCCTTTGCTTGGAACCTGTCTCAACCAAGCCATCCAGTAGCTGCCAAAGGTGAAGCCGGAGGCTTGGCAGGAGAGATGGAAGGATTCTCCAGGTCTTCTCACATCCCCTCCAAATTCTACCAGTTGGACCTCAGATTGGACACCTAGGAAGAAAGATTACTTAATATGACTTTTTGTAAGAAAAGATACCAAAAAGGAGTAAACCATGTCCTTGAAGATGAAACTAATAACTTTTAGGATTAGTAGTAAAGACATAATGTTTAGCCAGAATATCATTTTTGTTTCTTCTAATAATTGGAGGATTCTTAGCGATGGGAAAGAACCCAGGAAAGCACTCAATGTTTGTGTTTTGGGGTGTAACAAGAGAACAGGAAGATATAGTTCCTTTGAACAGGAAGCTGTCACTGAATTTACATAACTGTCAGGATAAAAGAGACACACATTGTTTTGGCCATCTAGAGTGCTTTCATCCTGTGTCGTAGATAGGCTGAAAAAGTCCTAAAGGAGATTTTTTTTTAATCCTTAAGAAAATTGTATAGCAACATATTAAGATATTGAGATTTAATAGCTGACCAGATGTTGTAAGGCTGCTGTAAATGCTGATGCAATGAGGATGAGTCAGCAGAATTATTGCCACTTTAAGAAGCTGTCTATATAAGAGAGACCATGAAAGGCCTATCTCTCCTTGTGTTCTATCTCCATTGTAGTTCTCTATGCAGAGTAATGAAGATTGATTGCTTGCCAGGTATTTGCCTAACACATATATTTATGTATATAGCAGTCTTGTATATAAACCACTGTTAAAAGACAAAGCCTCTGTGTGCTGTGTTGTGCTCCTGAGTTGTTTCACAATAGTAGTCACATTGCAAACACTCTGACACAACAGGTTGATTTTGTTCAAAGAAAAGCCATATCAGCATAAAAGTGCCACACAATATTTTGACCTTCTAGAGTTCCTTCAACTTCAACTTTAGACATGCTGAAAGTGTCCCAGCCAAGAGACAATTTTTAATTATTAATTTTTTAATTGTTAATCAAAATGTGAAACATTGATTTTCTGATGTAAGAAATAAAGCCTTGATGATTTAAAGTGATACATCATTTAAGCAGGAAATTGCTTCTGAATTTACATAACTTTGGGATCAAAATGCCAGTCTCTGTTTTGATCTTGTAGATTTCCTTCAGCTTAATCTTGCACAAATGATGTTTAGAGAATTAACAAATTCTGCTAAAAATCCCCAAATCTGTCTGAAAATGAGCTGAAAGGCTATCAGTGAAATTCACCTATTTGGACACCCAAACATTTTCAGACGTTTTAGTTTGTTGATTTTAAAGGGGCGATATGGAGAACTTTTAAAGGAGGAATGAATGTGTTTTGGCTCTCAAACCCCCGCAACCCGCACTTCAATTTCAAGCCCTGTATCTTTCTCCCAAATGGAAAAGGGGAAAAAAAAATTAGATCAGCCTCTTCCTACAACTTCAATTTCTTCTCTGCAGCCTTAACTGAAAGTTTGGACATAAAGCCTGAATGTTTATGTTCATGTTACCTATCCTTGCATCTATATATCCTAAAAACAAAAGCTTACCTCTAAAGACAGTTTCAAAGAGAATTAACTGCAGCCAAATCATCATTTTTGACTTCTTCTCACTTTGCTAAAACACTACATTTATTTCTCTGGGTGGTGCTGTGAGTGGAAGGATGGATGCAATCTTTTTTAAAAAGCAACGTTCTCTTTATTTTCATTTGCCTTTAAATAAAGAGGACCATGAAGTGGGTAGTTTTGAGAAAACCCAGAAAGCCCTTTGGCTCAATGTTTTTATAGGCACATGATCTGTTTTTACACTTACATTGCAGGATTCTTTCGTAATTGTTTCATGTAACTGCAGAACTTTATTGGACCAAGGTAGGGAGACATTAGAGGACTTTGTGAGATGGCACAGTCTTGTACCTTGTCCTTAGCTGAATGGAACATATCTGTAACCTCAACAATGTTCATCCTTGTGAAACTCAGGAAATAAATGGAGCAAGGTAGGTTAAATCTATCAAGCCATCCTGGTCCAGAATCTGGATTCATACTGTGCTTTTCACATCTACATCACCAACTATTTGTCCTGATTTAGTTAAATTTATGACATCATCAATAAATTAAGAATTAAAAAATATGGTGGTGAAATGAGAGGGAGAATGTCAGGAACGAATAGATTGAGGGAACATCAACTGGATTGAATATAAAATTGAGGTGTGTGGAACTCTTTATATGAAAATACTGTAGATAAGGTCTATTTAAAATAGATAAGGCCTAAATAGATAGATCGTAAGACTGAATGAATGAAGGCTGAAGTGCCAAATGATGACATGAAGGGAAAATCTGAATTAATTAAGTTCTTTTTAAATGTTTTTTTTTTTAATATACTCATACCATCTTCAGTTGAACAGTGCGTTGTCTTGGTACAAATATTCTTCTATAATAATAATCGAAATTATAGCATCCTTCACATCCATGACATTAATTCTATCATATTCTATCATATTTAACATAGTAATATTCCATTTATTAATTCTACAATGTTAATATAGTAATATTATTCCATTAATTAAGTTTTATATTGTTGCAAAGGCAAATTGCAGTACTGCTTAGTAAAATGGGAAGCTTTTGCTTGATTTCACCTATGCTTCCTCTTACAGAACTTGAGCTCTGATTGTGCTATTCTCATCTACATCACCAACTCTTTGTCCTGATTTAGATAAATTTATGATATAATCAATAAATTGGACTAGAAGACCCCCAAGGTCCATTCCAACTCTGTTATTCTATTCTATTCTAAATTAAGGGCTAAGAAATACAGGTGGTGAAATGAAGTAGAGAGAGAGAGAGATTCAGGAATGAGAAGATTGAGTAAATATAAACCTGGATTGAGTATGAAATTGAGGTGGGGAGCTCCTTATATAAGAACAGAAAAAGAGGCTAGTACCAATAGGCTAAATGAAAAGAGGTTGAAGTGCTAAATGATGACATGAAGGGAATATTCAAATAAAATAAAAAATAAAATAAAAAAACACAGGCTAATACCTATAGATTGAATGGATGAAGGTTGATGTGTAGAATGAAGACCTGAAGGAAGAATCAGTATGAATAAAGTTGTTTTTTATTAGAAAATAACTTTGCAGAGCTGCTATTTGAAATGGGTTATTTTTTTCTTGGCTTTACATAGACTTCCTCTCACTGTGTCTCTCACACAGTAATAGACTGCCATGTCCTCTGGTTTGAGGCTGTTCATTTGCAGATACAGCTGGCTTTTGGCATTGTCTCTGGAAATGGTGAAGCGTTCGTTGACTTTGTCTGAGTAGTAAATATATGCAGCATCATAGCGTATCCTTGCCACATATTCCAGTCCTTTCCCTGGAGCCTGTCTCACCCAGCTCATCCAGTAGCCACTGAAGGTGAAGCCCGAAGCTTGGCAGGAGAGATGGAGGGACTCTCCAGGTCTTCTCACATCCCCTCCAGACTCCACCAACTGAACCTCAGATTGGACATCTAGAAAAAAAGGTTGTTTAATAAGACTTCCTGCAGGTAAACACAAGGAACTGAGGAATAACCTGTCTTTGGAGGGGAAAATAATACCTGTGAGGACAACTAATAGGAACATTAATTTCAGCCAGAGTTCCATTACTGCTTGTTCATAAGGTTGTAGGATTCTTACCGATGGGAAAACATTCAGACAAGCACTCGACCTTTCAGTTTTTGGGTGCAGAAGAAGAGCAGGAAGATATGGTTCCATTGAACAGGAAGCTGTCACTGAATTTGCATAACCTTCAGGATAAAAGAGACAAACATTGCTTTGACTTTCTAGTGTGCCTTCATCTTCCATTGTAGACATGACTGAAAATGTCCCAACATCAGTTAAAGTATATTTATTTTAATCCTTAAGAAACATGTGAAGCAACAGGTTGATTCTGTCAGAAAGAAAATTATATGTTGAAAATTCAACATGCTCTTCAATTTTCTGAAGTGTTCAGATGGTAATTAGAGTTGGAATGAAAGATGTTTCTTATAGGAGACCATTCCAGTGGGCCAGTCCAATAAAGTAAAGGAATGTCTGCAGGCCTCAGACCCCATCAAAACATGAGACAACTGGAGGCAATGATACACCCAAATAATTTGGATCTTAATAAGATGATAAAATACAAGGACCTCCTACATGTGCAAGGAACTTTAAAATCATGGCAAGACCTCCAAGAACAAGGGCTAAGAGTAGACTGATGGGCTTACTTGAAAATTCAAAATAGATACAGACAAGATAAAAAAAACTTCGGAATTTATGGTAAGCTACAACAATTAGATAAAATCTTATTACGTCCTGATAAAAAAAATATAACCAAATTTTATAATTATCTCTTAGAGATAGAATTAGAAGAAGAAGTAGTCAAAGATAACATGATAGCTTGGAGTAGAAATATAGGATGTAGCACTACATTATTAGAATGGGAAAAGGTCTGGATTAGGAATAATAAAATTATAAAATCAGCAACATATAAAGAAAATGCCTATAAAATGTTTTATAGATGGCATCTCTCACCTTCGAGAATAGCAAAGATGTCTCCTAACATGAATCCAAACTGTTGGAAGTGTAAAAAGAAACAAGGAATATTCTTTCACATGTGGTGGTCCTGCACCGAAGCCCAAAGATATTGGCATAGAATTAAAAAATGGTTAGAGGAAATAACAACGGAGCAAATTGAACTAAAACCAGAATTCTTTCTATTAGGAATTTTTAATAGTCAATTTTCCAAAAAAGCCAAATATATAATATTATATATTCTCACTGCAGCTAGATTAATCTTTGCACAATGTTGAAAACAAGCCGATATTCCAACAGAGGAAATGATCATTCAGAAAATAGCAGCCTGTGCAGAGATGGATAAATTAACGTTAGCACTCAATGATAAAGAATCATCAGAATATTATAAGAGTTGAAAATGCTGGTATGACTGGATGAACAAAAATAGAAAGTACATTAGTAAATATTGTTAAATTGAAAAAGTGGTAGTAATTACATATTCACATTAATATGTATTTGGAAATATGACACCAATAATGATAACAAATAAGGAATCACAGATTGTTGATAAGGAATAGTTTGATTTTTATTTATTTATTTTTCCTTTTTTCTTTTTTTGTGTGTTGTGTATGTGCTTGTTTGTTGGTTTAGTTGTATGATCAATAAAGTTTGTTTAAAAAAAAAAACACGAGACAACTAGTTGCTTTTCTTGACATCATCAAGGGGGTCAAGCCAAGTCCAGGGGACAGATGAATTAATTAAGGTCACCAATTCCTTAGGTTGAAAACATCACCTTAAATTGGATGGGACTGGGTATGTCTAGTTTGATGGAAAGAAGAATAGGAGTGACACAATAACAATGTTCCAATATCTCAGGTACTGCCACAAAGAAGAGGGAGCACCTGAGGATAGGACAAGAAGCAATAATTGCAAACCAATCAAGGAGAGAAGGGACTTAGAACTAAGGATATGACAGGAAATTAATCACTGGAATACTTGCCTCCAGAAGTTGTAAATGCTTCAACACTAGAAGATAACAATTAGTCTCAAGTGTTATAGGATTTTGTGCCTAAGTGAAGGATGGGACTCCAAATCCCTTCCAACTCTGTTATTCTATTGCCCTTGGACAATAATCAGAAGCCATTGCATACATAGTCTGTACAATTAGTGTAATATGTGCCCACTAAGAAGCAAATAAAAAATATATGGAATTAGCCACCAAGGAAAGAATAAAACATTCTAAACAGCTCTGCCAAAACCCAACTCCACAGCCTGTTTAGCACAATATGATGGCTGATAACCATTTTGTGTTTGTTGTTGTTTCCATTGCATCTACTACATTTTTCTTTCCTTCCAATTTCCTTCTGATTCCCTTGCAATTCCCTTCTATTCCTGATTCTTCCTGCCCCATCCCATCCTCAAAACAATGTAAAAATGGACCAATATATACCTACTTGGTTTGTTCCATCAAAATATTTACATGTTTCTGTCACTCTCAACCATAGTTATGAATGAACAAAGAGGACAGGCAGTGAACCAAAAAGGAAATACTGTTTCAAACATATCAAGCTTGGCCTGCAATTGAAAAAGGAAGAAAGAGGTTGTTGTTGTTTTTTTAGCTCAGAGATAGAGAGAGCGAGAGAGAGGCATTACAGAACTCTCTTGTGGAAGCATGGGACCAGGGACCTATTGAATGATAATTCTGAAGGAGCAGAGAAAACCATCTGGCTAATATCTGAAACCACACATTTATTTGTGTTAAGGGGAGAATGTCAGCTTGTTGGACCCTCCTGGCCTCTTCTGCAAAAGCAAATAGAACGGAACAATGAGGCTCAGGGTCTGAAGAGACCTTCATTATATAGGTAAGAACATAAAGATTGGGACAATGTTTCTGATCTCGAGTTCTCCAGAGTTTGCAGAAGGAATAGAATGAGCTCAATAGAACAGAATAAGCTCAATAGCCCACCTCAGGATATACAGTAAATACAAATAAATTAATACTGTTAATACCAATAATTGGTACTAGTCTTCATAAATATTTATTCTGTAAACATTTAATATATCCATTTAATGATAAAAATATTCATACCATATATATGCATGTATGTCTATTTGCACAGTGAGCGGGAGGGGCAGATTTGGTGGTTACAGGGGGCCGTATCATGTATTGGGAGCGCGCCCATGCTGTTTGTGGGCGGTGGCGCGCTCTGACCCCCTAGTTATTTCATGTTCCCTGGGCTGTTCGAATCATCGGGCTCTGGGCCTTCGGTTGATATTGTGTAATGCCAGGTCCATAGTAAATAAAGCCCCTCTCATTTACGATCTGATTTGGGAGGGGGGAACAGACCTGGCGGGTATTACTGAAGCCTGGTTGGGCCAAGAGGGGGGTGTCCTAGTGGAGATGTGCCCACCCAGGTTTCGGGTTTTCCATTGGCCAAGGGCTCAGGGGAGGGGTGGGGGGGTTGCAGTGGTTATTAAGGAAGATCTGCGTCCTAGGGAATCCACTGTTCTTCAGATGACTGGATGTGAATCCCTCTTTCTGAAGTGTGATTCCAGGGTTCAGATGGACCTATTGATCACATACCTGGCTCCCTGCTATGTGACATCGGCCCTGCCTGAGCTCCTTGAGGTTATAGCCGGCTTGGTGGTTGAGACCCACAGGCTTATAGTCATGGGCGATTTCAACCTACCCTCTGCCGGCTGGACCTCGGGGATTGCTCAGGAGTTCATGGCTTCCATGATAGCCTTGGACATGACCCAATTAATTCGGGACCCCACACATGTTGGGGGTCACATCTTGGATCTGGTTTTTGTCTCTAGACAGTGGCAGGATGATCTAAGGTATAGGGGATGATGTTGTTGAGCCCCTGTCATGGTCTGATCATTCGCTCCTTAGGTGGGACTTCCATGCCACATCCCCTTGTCGTGGGGAGGCGGGTCCGATAAAATGGTTCTGCCCCAGGTGCCTGATGGACCCGAATAGGTTCCTGACGGAGCTTGGGCCATTTCCCGATGCTCGCACACACGACTCGGTTGGGGACTTAGTGGCCACCTAGGATAGGATGGTGGCTGAGGCCCTTGACTGGATCGTGCCCTTGCGGCCTCTGACCCGGTGCCAATCCCAATTGGCTCCTTGGGTTTTGGAGGAGCTGAGGGAGATGAAGCACCAGAAAAGATGCCTAGAGAGTAGTTGCAGGACCACCCACTATGGATCTGACCGAACACTATTGTGGTCCCATATTAGGACCTATTTAGTGGCGATAAGGGCAGCAAAGCGTTCTTACTCTTTCTCCCTTATTGCATCTGCAGAAAATCGCCTCGCTGCCCTTTTTAGGGTGACCCGCTCCCTTTTAGATGTGGGAGTGCGGGAGTATCCTTTACAAGGACAGGCTAAGGATTTTTCGAATTTTCTGCAGGATAAAATCATTCAGATTCGGGATGGGTTGGACTCTGACTGGGCAACTCTGGACGGGGGGGGGCGGGGGACAATTTCAGGGAGGTCATTTGGGGTGAGTTCAATCCTGTGACCCTTGAGGATATGGACAGGATACTGGGTGGGCTTAATGGCACCACATATTTACTCGATCCGTGTCCCTCCTGGCTGATTTTGGCCACCCAGGAGGTTACACGAGGTTGGTTCCAGGGTATTATTCATGCTTCCTTGAGTGAGGGGCTTTTGTCTGCCGCCTTGAAAGAGGAGGTGGTGAGGCCCCTCCTCAAGAAACCATCCCTGGACCCAACATTATCATCTAACTATCGTCCGGTCTCCAACGTTCACTTTGTGGCAAAGTCTGATGAGAGTGTGGTGGCACAACAGCTCCCTTAGCATCTGGATGAAGCTGTCTATTTAGATCCATGCCAATCGGGTTTTAGGACCGGGCACAGCATGGAGATGGCATTGGTCATGTTGGTGGATGATCTCTGGAGGGCCCGTGACAGGGGTTGTTACTCTGTCCTGGTCCTGTTAGATCTCTTGGTGCTTTTGATACTGTCGACCACAGTATCTTATTGCGACGGCTTGGGGGGTTGGAAGTGGGAGGCACCATGTTACAGTGGTTCTCCTCCTTCCTGTCTGACCATTCGCAATTTGTGTTGGCAGGGGGGCAGTGGTCTGCCCCGAGACCCCTGATTTGCAGGGTTCCTCAGGGGTCTATGCTCTCGCCCCTGCTATTCAACATTTATGTGAAGCCGCTGGGTGAGATCATCTGTAGGTTTGGGGTAGTTCCATCAATATGCTGATGACACTCACCTATACATTTCTAACCCAGGCCACCCCAACGAAGCCGTTGAAGTGATGACCCAGTGCCTGGAAGCCATGCGGAGCTGGATGGGGTGGAACAGGCTTCGACTCAACCCGGCCAAAACCAAATGGCTGTGGTTTCCGGCACCCAGATGCAGCCAGCTAATTCCATCGCTGGCTGTGGGGGGAGAAATTCTTACCCCAAAGAGAGGGCGCACAATCTGGGTGTCCTCCTGGACATACGGCTGTCCTTAGAAAATCATATAGCAACCATCACCAAGGGGGCTTTTTGTCAGGTGCATAGGATCTACCAGTTGCGGCCCTTTCTGGATTGGGATGCACTCCACACAGTCACATCTGCCCTCGTCATCTCCCACCTAGACTATTGCAATGCTCTCTACATGGGGCTCCCCTTGAAGAGCATACGGCGGCTTCAGCTGGTGCAGAATGCAGCCGCACAGGTGGTTTGGGGGGCTCCCTGGAGCTCCCATGTTACACCGCTCTTGCGCAAGCTGCATTGGCTTCCAGTGGCCTTCCGGGTGCAATTCAAGGTGTTAGTGGTCACCTTTAAAGTGCTCCATTGCTTGGGACCCACCATCGGCCTCCCATCGACCAGTGCACTCTTTGGGTGGGCCTCTTCAGGTGGGCCTCTTCGGGGTGCCGCCAGCTGGGTGATGACGGCTGGCGGCCCCGAGGGTGTGGGCCTTCTCTGTGGGAGCACCCTCTCTCTGGAATGAATTACCCCTGGAGATGAGAACTATCCCTGATCTGTGAACCTTCCGGCATGCGCTGAAGGCCTACCTTTTCCAACAAGCCAGTCTGGCCTAGAGTTACTGGTTAGGGTTTTAAATTGGTTTTAATGGTTAGTTTTTAGCATTTTTCCTTGTAAAGTTTTTATTCTCATTGTATTTCAGACACCAGTTTAATTCATTTTTAATTCTATTTTAAAATTGTATTTATAATGTGTGTTGTTTTTACTTGGCTGTACACCGCCCCGAGTTCCATTGGGAGAGGGGGCGGTATATAAACTCTAATAAATAAATAAATGTGTGTATGTGTGTATACAGTGTGTGTGTATGTGTGTGTGTGTATACAGTGGGTATGTATGTGTATATATATGTGTGTGTGTGTGTATGTGTTTTTGTATATTTCCACAGGTACAGGTATGCAGGTCTTGGTGTGTTTGGGTCTTTTCCCATGTAAGATTGAGACTATCTGGGCAATGTTTCGATGAGATCTCACTCACCATCTTCAGGCTGGTGCTTTCGGCTTTGTTCTTGTGCAAGCAAAGCATGATCTGAGCTGCTGTCTCCCTATATATACTGGTGAGGAGATTGGCTGTGTTGTCATTTCTTGATTGGTTGATGGAGTTGATGTTTGCAGACTGGCTGGCTTTTTCTTAAGAACATTTGTGGCTGAGGTATTGGCTGTGTGTCTATCAGCCTTCTGTGTTGTAACGACTTAGGTAATGGGCTGTGTGATGACCTTCTGAGTTCTATTGTTTTGACATCCTGGGTCTTGTGCTGTAATCTCCTGGATCGTACTGAAGTGGGTAATGGACTGCGTGATGACCTTCTGAGTTCTAATCTTGTGACCTCCTGGGTCTTGTGCTATAATCTCCTGAGTCGTAATGACCTGGGTAATGGGCTGTGTGATGACCTTCTGAGTTCTAATCTTGTGACACCCTGGGTGTAGTATTGTAATCTCCTGGGTCGTTGGCTGTTTTGCATCCTGAGGTTTTGTGGTGTAGCTTCCTGAGTTCTGTGATGTGATATCCTGAGTGAGTGGTTATGATGTGACATTCCAGGTTTTGGTTTGGCTCCGAGTTTGAGGCCTGGCTCTGTGTTCATGGCGTGTGTCAGTTTGCTTGGTTTGGGGTTTGGGGTGTGTAGCAGCTGGTGATGCAACAATGGTCTGGTTTCTGGTTTAGATTTGAGTCTGGTGAGGGAGATTGGTGGTGGCATCATGTGTTGTTTTGGGTCCAGTGTTGGTTTTCGTGGCTAGGACCCATTTGTTGATAAGGGCTAGTTTCCAAATGTCTGGTAGGTGGGAGGCATCGCCTGGTTTGTTCATGTTATGGGGGTGTTTCTCTATTTCGATGGCTTCCCTGATTATTCTCTTGTTGAAGTGTTCAGTATTGGAGATTAAGGAGGTTCATTTTTATAGACTCAATGGATGAAGGTTGAAGTTCTGAATGATAACATGAAGAGAGATTCCAAATTTAAAACTTTGTAAAACTTTGCATATTGTCCCAAAGGCAAATTTCAGAACTGCTCCGTGAAATGGGTGGTTTTTGCTTGGCTTTATGTATATTCCTCTCACTGTGCCTCTTGCACAGTAATAGACTACTGTGTCATCTGGTTTGAGGCTATACATTTGCAGATAAAGCTTGCTTTTGGCATCATCCCTGGAGATGCTGAAGCATCCCTTCACTTTGTCAAAGTAGTAAATGTATGAAGACCTTATATATGCCACCCATTCCAGTCCTTTCCCTGGAGCCTGTCTCACCCAGTTCATCCCATAGCTGCTGAAGATGAAACCCAGAGGCTTGGCAGGAGAGACGGAGGGACTCTCCTGGTCTTTTCACATCCCCTCCGGACGCCACCAACTGAACCTCAGACTGGACATCTAGAAAAAAAGATTGTTTAATAAGACTTCCTGCAGGTAAACACAAGCAACCAACTGTCTTTGAAGAGGAAAATAATACCTATGAGGACAATTAACAAGGACACGAGGTTCAGCCATAGTGCCATTATTGTTAAAAAGGTTGGAGGATTCTTAATGATGGGAAAACATTCAGACAAGCACTCAACCTTTGAGTTTTTGAATGCAGCAGGAGAGCAGGAAGATATGGTTCCTTTGAACAGGAAGCTGTCTCTGAATTTATATAGTCCTCAGAATAAAAGAGACACAGGGGGCTTTGTCCTAGAGTGCCTTCATCCTCCATTGTAGACATGACTGAAAATATCTCAACATCAATTAAAATTTATTTATTTTCATCCTTTAGAAACATGTGAAGCAACAATTTGATTTTGTCAGAAGGAAAATCATATGCTGAAAATTCAATGTTCTGCGTCATTTGAACATTTGGGGAATATTAAATAAATTGATTGTCTAGTTCACTGCATGATGGAGATATGAATCACATTTATTGGAAATATTTTCCACATTTGCAAGTAAAGAAACAGAGCCAAAACTGAAATCCATATTTTAGTCAAAATCCCCTAAGTGTTCATCTATCAATGACACAATTTCTTACCAGGCAGCAATGTTTGATGCTTCTTAATGTATCGTTATTGTTGTAGCTTGTAATCAGTAGCATCTATTAATTTCTCTGTCTCTCTCTCAGTCTCTCTCTCTCTTTTGTAGAAATGTAGACGTGAAAAACATTACTTGCAGTGTTAATTTTTCTCTGCCCTCCACAATATGGGAGACAAGCACCTGCTTCTCCGGACCTGGTCAATACCTCAGAGCCAATCCCAATGGATAGATGAATTATTTAGTTCACTGTGTGCGAAGTCAGATCAGCACATTAAATTGCCTTTGGGAGTTAATCGGAAGTCATTGCATGGCTTGCAATTCTGGTGTAATATGTGTCCAATGGAAGCACATCATTATTTCTTTTTATTTATTTCATGTATTAATAATCATGTTTATCTGTTATCTAATACATGCTTGACAAATAAAAAAATAAAATACATAAAATAGATTATCAGACTTAGCCACTGAGGAAAGAATTAAACCATTCAAAACAGACCTCCCAATTTCAGTTCCACAGCTTGACCTTCATAACATGTTAGTGGATAACTATTTTGTGTTTACTGTTGTTTGCACTGCTTGCAAAACAATTTCCCTTTACTATCATTTCCCTTCCAATTCCTTTTCAAATGCCCTCCTGATTCCCTTCTAATTTTCTTCTGATTCTCTTCCCTTCCTCAGCACTAAGTTTCTGAGTGAGGATATACCAATATATAGCTTAGGGTTCCCCCCCCCCCCCCATGTTTTTGTCATCCAAATCTGTAGTTATAATTAAATAAAGAGGACAGGCAGTGAACAAAGAGAGAGGAACTGTTTCAAACATATCAACTTCCTTGAAAAAGGAAGAAAGAGAAACAATTTTATCTCGAACCTATAAAAAGAATTATGAGAAAGTCTCTTGGGGAAGGATAGTTTCCAGAGATCTATTGAGTGATAATTGGGAAGCAGCAGAGGAAACCACCAGGCTAACTGATGAAACCACATTTTTGTTTGTGTTAAATGGGAAGGTCAGGTTGTTGGACACTGCTGCCCCCTTGTGCAAATAAAGATAGAAAGGAGCCATCAGGCTCATGACATGAAGAGACCTTCATTATATAGGTATGAAACTGAGGGCTGGGACAATGTTTCTTATCTCCTGGAGTTTGCAGAATGACTAAAATGAACTCAACAGCCCACCTCAAGTTATACAGTAAATAAAAATAAAATAATGTTAATATCAATAATTGTTACAAGTCTTCATAAATATTTATTCTGTGAGCATTTAATATAACCATTTAATGATAAAAACATACATACCATATATATGTATGTACTGTATGTGTATTTATAAATGTGTATGTATATATGTGTGTATACAGAGAGAGAGAGAGAGAGAGACATATAGACAGAAAGACATGTGTTTATTAAGAATTAAAAGATACTCCTATTCTCACATGTAATGTGTAGTGCTATTAAATTGCTATTTATGAAATAGAATTCTGAACATTGACTGATATCTTTCTTCCATTACTGCCATCTCATTCTTATATTGTCCTCATTTGAAAACCAAAACATACATGACATACCACACATGGGAAGAGAAATGATCACAAGACTCTTAGGACTTGCAATCAACCCAACTTGAAGAGCACTGCATCTCTTACTTTGTGTCTATGACAATGATATTGCAGCCAGACCTAAAAAAAACCCTGCAAATACAAGAAAGAAAACAAGAGAAAAGAAAGAAGAAGCAAATAGCAAGTTATGTATCTTCTGAATACAACTCTGAAGTCTAGTACTACTTCTTGTTGACCTGGAAGAGTAGCTTGTTCTCTCTGCAAAGAAGAGCAGCCTGGAGAAAGATTTAAGTTATCTCAATCTATTCATGTGAATGCATGAATGGATTGAGACAAAGACCCAGAAGTTTTTCACACTTCTTCCTTTCCTTTCTCTCACTGTGACCTTCGTGCACAGTAATATGTGGCTGAGTCTGCAGCTGTCAGGGATCTCATGGTCAAATAATATTCATTGCGGGATTCATCGGCTGTCAAGGTTGTTCGGCTTTGGAGGGATGAGGCATAGTATGTCCTCCAGTTATTACTAGACCAGTCTATCTGGCCCACCCATTCCAATCCTTTTCCTGTAGCCTGGCGGATCCACCCCCAGTATACATTGGTGATGGAATCCCCTGTCACCTTGCAAGTTAATTTAAAGGATCCTCCAGGGTTCACTATTCCTGGTCCAGATTCCAGAAGTTGGATGGTGGAGTGGACATCTAAATGAATGACAAAGCAGGAATTAGAACACAACCTTCCTTTTGGTTTGTCTCATTGTTCAGGTCTACTGAAAGATACTCACACACTGGAGCAGCTACTAAGCAAAGAAGAAGGATGACAAGATCCATTGGGGAGTAAGGATAGCTCAATTTCCTTTACAGCAATGACAGCTTTGGCTCTATGATGCTCTTTTGTGTGTTTGTGATTATTTAAAGGAGAAACGACTCAGTGGCTTCATTTGCATGTGAGTTTCATGTGGAACTTAAATCCAGCTTATAAGGAAGATGGCTAAAATCCATCAATAGGATTAAGTCCAGAAGTAGAACTTCAACTGTGGTTTCACATCTGAAACACATAGAGAGTCCAAAGGAGCAGACAAGCAGATTAGGAAAGTTGCTTGCAGTAGAAGAGAAATT
This sequence comes from Bungarus multicinctus, assembly GCA_023653725.1. Taxonomy (NCBI): domain Eukaryota; kingdom Metazoa; phylum Chordata; class Lepidosauria; order Squamata; family Elapidae; genus Bungarus; species Bungarus multicinctus. The sequence continues at coordinate 137,694,947 of CM042840.1, read as the reverse complement.
TTATCATGTTTCCAATTAATTGTGCCTTATTTAAATCTGAGCCATGCAAGAAGGTGGCAATAGATTAAATTAACCAAAGATGTATATATATATATATTGTAGTATGTTGCCAAAGTTCTACCAACACCTCCTGGCTCTGGCCTTTGCTGTGAATAAGATCAACCAGGATCCAATGATCTTGTTTATTTATTTATTTTATTTATTTTAGGTTTTATATACCGCCCTTCTCCCGAAGGACTCAGGGCGGTGAACAGCCAACTAAAATACATGTATACAAATATAAATAGTTAAAAAAGAATTAAACCCTAGGCTGTCCCTATAAAAATCTAAAAACCCCAATTAAAATAAATTAAAACTTTGTGCACCCATCCCAACTAATCTAAAAACCCCATTTAAAATCCCATTTGAGTCAGCTCAGGCCGGCCTGCTCTTGTTGAATCTCACCCTTGGCTTCCACATTTATGACAGCCATTTTGATTCAAGGATGACCTATCACATCACTTTGGATTTCCTTTTTAAGTCACAGGCATTTCTCCCCAGTTACAAATGTGATCCTCACATAAAACATATAGCACTCATTGGGGGAATCAGCCCTGACATCTCCTCCTTTGTGGCTACATCTTAAATCTGAACAAGATTCCACAGGTAAAATCTGTGCACATCAACAGAGCAGCCCTATCGTTTTGGTACAGTAGCTGGTTTTGTTTTTCTGAAAGTGAGTGATGTATTCCTAAAAGATTGGAAGTGAAGGAAAAAATGGAGAAAGCTTCCAGAGATTGGAAGAGATGCAAGCATAAGGTAGAACCTAGGATATAATGTAAATAACAAAATAACAGTTCTGAATAATAGGTAGATAGGTAGGTAAGTGATAGATAGATAGATAGATAGATAGATAGATAGATAGATAGATAGATAGATAGATAGATAGATAGATTAGAGAGAGAGAGAGAGGATATTTATTATTAATTATTATTATTATTTATTTATTATTAATTTTATATACTGTCCCTTCTCCCGACAAGACTCGGGGTGGTGTACAGCCAAGTAAAAAAGCACATTTATAAATACAATTTTTAAAATAGAATTAAAAAGGATTAAATTAATAGCTGAATAAAGATAAAAACGAATCAGGAAAATTTTAAAAGCTAAAACCATTAAAATCAATTAAAAGCCCTACAAGTAACTCTAGGCCAGACCGGCTTGATGGAAAAGGTGGGTCTTCAGCACGCACCGGAAGGTTTGTAGGTCAGGGATAGTCCTCATCTCCGGGGGAAATTCATTGAAGAGGGAGGGCGCTCCCACAGAGAAGGCCCGCACCCACGGGGCCGCCTGCTGGCATTGCCCAGCCGACGGCACCCTAAGGAGGCCCACCCTGTGGGAGCGCATTGGCCGATGGGAAGCCAATGGTGGCAGTAGGCGGTCTTGTAAATACCTAGGTCCCAAGCCATGGAGCACTTTAAAGATGACCACTAACACTCTGAATCGCACCCGGAAGGCTACCGGAATCGCACCCGGAATGCAGCTCACGCAAGAGCGGTGTAACATGGGAGCTCCGAGAAGCCCCCAAAACCACCCACGCAGTCTCATTCTGCACCAGCTGGAGCCTCCGAATGCTCTTCAAGGGGAGCCCCATGTAGAGAGCATTGCGATAGTCTAGGAGGGAGATGACAAGGGCAGAGGTGACCGTGCGAAGTGCATCCGGATCCAGAAAGGGCGCAACTGGTAGATTTATTTATTTATTTATTTAGACTTATATACCGCCCCCTCTCCCAAAGGACTCAGAGTGGTGAACAACCAGAATAAAAGCACATATAAACACATACAATATTTAAAAATTAAAAGAATTAAATATATTGGCTTACAAAGATTAAAACACGGGAATTAAGAAAAATTAAAACCCAGTTAAAATTTTAAAAACCCCTAGGCCAGACCGGCTTGCTGAAATAAATAAGTTTTCAACGCACGACGGAAGGTCATGAGATCAGGGATGGTCCTCATCTCCGGGGGTAATTTGTTCCAGAGAGGGGGTGCCCCCAATGAGAAGGCCCACATCCTCGGGGTCACCAGCCGTCCAGCCAGCGGCACCCCGAGGAGGCCGACTCTATGGGAGCGTATCGGTCAGCAGGAGGCCGATAATGGCAGGAGGCAGTCTTGCAGATATCCTGGTCCCGAGCCACGGAGTGTTTTAAAGATGGTAACTAAGACCTTGAAGCGCACCCGGAGGGCCACCGAGATCCAATGCAGCTCGCGCAAAAGTGGTGTAACATGGGAGCCCCGAGGAGCCCCCAACACCACCCGCGCGGCCGCATTCTGCACCAGCTGGAGCCTCCGGATGCTCTTCAAAGGCAGCCCCATATAGAGAGCATTGGCATAGTCTAGGGGGAGGTCACCAGGGCAGATGTGACCGTGCGAAGCGCACCCCAATCCAGAGAGGGCCGCAACTTCGGACCTGGCCAAAAGCCCCCCTGGCGACGGCTGCCACATGGTCTTCCAATGACAGCCGCACATCCAGGAGGACACCCAGATTGCGAGCCCTCTCTGTGGGGGAAAGAATTCCCCCCCCAGCCGCCGCAATAAGATACTGTGGTCGACAGTATCGAAAGCCTCCAAGAGATCTAATAGGACCAGGACAGAGGAATAACCTCTGTCACGGGCCCTCCAGAGATCATCCACCAATGCGACCAATGCCGTCTCCGTGCTGTGTCCGGGCCTGAAGCCCGATTGGCATGGATCCAAATAGACAGCTTCATCCAGATGCTGGGGAAGCTGTCATGCCACCACACTCTCAACAATCTTCACCACAAAATGAAGGTTGGAGACGGGACAATAATTAGATAACAAAGTTGGGTCCAGGGACAGTTTCTTGAGGAGGGGTCTCACCACCGCCTCTTTCAAGGCAGCGGGCAGATATCCCTCACTCAAGGAAGCATTAATAATACCCTGAAACCAACCTCGTGTGCCCTCCCGAGTGGCCAACACCAGCCAGGAGGGACACGGGTCCAATAAACATGTGGTAGCATTCAGTCCCCACAGCAACCTGTCCACGTCTTCGGGGGTCACAGGATCAAACTCCTCCCAAATGACTGCCTCAATTTCCACCCCCGACTCCCCACCCAGAGTTGCCCATTCAGAGTCCAACCCCTCCCGGATCCGAGTGATTTTATCTACCAGGAAATTCGAAAAGTCCTCAGCCCGTCCCCAACACCAAGATCATCTTGCCACTGTCCAGAGACAAAAACCAGATCCAGGATGTGACCCCCGATGTGAGTGGGTTCCCTAATTAATTGGGTCAGGCCCAAGGCTGTCATGGAAGCCAAGAATCCTGAGCAATCCCTGAGGCCCCACCAGCCGAAGACAGGTTGAAATCCCCCATGACCATCAGCCTGAGGGTCTCAACCGCCAGGCCAGCTATGACCTCAAGGAGCTCAGGCAGAGCCGATGTCACATAGCAGGGAGCCAGGTATGTGATCGATAGGCCCATTTGAACCCCGGAACCACACTTTACAAAAAGGGACTCACATCCAGTCGTCTGAGGGACAATGGATTCCCTAGGACCCAGATCTTCCCGAATAATTACCACAACCCCCCCACCACTCCCCTGGGCCCTCGGCCGATGAAAAACCTGAAACCCGGCTGGGCACATCTCCACCAGAGGGACACCCCCCTCCTGTCCCAGCCAGGTCTCGGTAATGCCAGCCAGGTCCAAACACCCCTCTGTGACAAGATCGTAAACAAGGGGGGGCTTTATTCACTACAGACCTGGCATTGCATAACATCAGCCAGAGGCCCAGGGCCCGATCATTCAAACAACCCAAGCAGCGAGACATGACCTGGGGGCCGGAGCACACCACCGCTTGTGAACAGCGAGGGAGGGCTCCCATAACTTGATAAGACCCCCTGTCAACACCATACCTGCCTCTCCTGCCAATCGTAGAGATGGCCCTTTCCTCCCCCTCCCTAGAAAAAGTCCCCATCCTCGATTCGACCACCCCCAGCCCCACAACCCCCCGATCATGCGTGAACTCCAGTCTGGCCTTTTTTCCAGATGGGTTGTCCCCCAAACCCAGTCTGACCACCCTCCCTAACCCCTTTAAGATTTTAAAAATAAATAACCGTAACTGGGCGCGTTTCCTTTGAATGTGCCATCTCTCCGGATTCCAAGGTCCGTCATCGAGGTATGCCACAGAAAGGTCGGGGGGCCTCCTCAGGGAAAGGGGGACATTCCTGAGTGCCCTCAAGTCCGCCGCTGAGTATATAATCGGGCCAGCCACACGGTGTCCAGCATATATAGTTGATGAAAACTGAAGTCGAGGTTGAAGAGGGGAAGGGCCAGTTCGAGGCTGACCCTTCCCGATGTCCCGGTTAATAAATAACCCCTGTCCTCGACATCGTTGCCAGTGTTGATACAAACAAGATTGTGGAGGCAGCCCGTTCGCTCCAGTTAATGATGTCGCCAACACTGGAGTTCTGATCTTAGTCACCAGAGGTGGTGCCGTCCTCACATTAGGCACTCCCGCTGCTGGGCCAGATGGAACCAGGCCAGGCCACCTCCGCCGATGTCGATGTTGTCGACGCCGGCGAGATCTTCGGGCCATCGCTACTGTCTCCGCCCCCGGCAGGGCCACACCAGCCAAGGACGCCGCTACCACTCGGGATCCCGCCACTGGAGCAGTTGTTCTCCCAGAACCTGGACCCACCAGACAATGCCAAGGCCATCGAGAACCCGTTCTTGGCCCTCTCCATGTCATTGAAACTCCTGGCGGGGCCGGCCAGGCCCAGGATAACAGCCCCAAAGCCGGTCGCTCCAACAGGTCGGGCAAACCCATCGGTGTTGGCCCCGACCCTCTATGCCATTGCCGTTGCCATCGTGAACCCAGCCCGCCAAATCAGGGTCCAGGCCATGGGGCCGGTCGGGGTCGAGTCCAGGCCTCCCAATTGCCATCAAGTCACTCCCAATTCCCAGAGCCTTGAATACCAGCGCTGGAAATGCCAAGGCCCTGAACATCAGTGCTGAAAGCAGCCTCGTCAGTGCCAAAGCGCCAGCTGAAGCGTCAGTCCAAGCCATCCTCCCTGGAAAGACTGAGGCGTGGCGAGGGGAAACAGACCAGGTCTGCAGGGAAAGCTCGACATCAGGCCAGGCCGAATACACATAAATAGCGACAAACAATGCAACGAGCGAAGCGGAGCGGGCGCAGCAAGGAGCAAAACGCCGACAATCCCATCTGCTACCCAGACCGCCCACTCGGCCACCCGGACCACCCCGCCGACCACTCTCACACCCCTACAGCCATGCCGACCCCCTCCTACGGATCTGACAAAAAGCCCCCCTGGCTGCTATATGATTTTCTAATGATAGCCGTATGTCCAGATTGTGTGCCCTCTCTTTGGGGTAAGAATTTCTCTCCCCACAGCCAGCGATGGAATTAGCTGACTGTATCTGGGTGCTGGAAAGCACAGCCACTCAGTTTTGGCTGGGTTGAGTCGAAGCCTGTTTCACCCGATCCAACCCCGCACAGCTTCCAGGCACCAGGTCATCACTTCAACGGCTTCGTCGGGGTGACCTGGGGTAGAAATGTACAACTGAGGATCAGCAGGAAATCTACCCCAAAGCCATGGATAATCTCACCCAGCGGCTTCAAATAAATATTGAACAGCAGGGGTGAGAGCACAAATCCCTGAGGTACCCCACAAGTCAGGGGCCTCGGGGTCGACCTCTGCCCCCCTGCTAACACAAATTGTGAACGGTCAGAGAGGAAGGAGGAGAACCACTGCAACACAGTGCCTCCCACTCCCAACCCCCCCAGCTGTCGCAATAAGATACTGTTGTCGACAGCATCAAAAGCCACCAAGAGATCTAACAGGACCAGGACAGAGGAGCAACCCCTGTCATGGGCCCTCCAGAGATCATCCACCAATGTGACCAACGCCGTCTCCATGCTGTGCCCGGGTCTGAAACCTGATTGGCGTGGATCTAAATAGACAGCTTCATCTAGGTGCTGAGGGAGCTGTCATGCCACCACACTCTCAACAGCCTTCACCACAAAGCGAAGGTTGGAGACTGTGTGATAGTTAGATAATAATTTTGGGTCCAGGGACAGTTTCTTGAGGAGAGGCCTCACCACCGCTTCTTTCAAGGTGGCAGGCAAAAGCCCCTCACTCAAGGAAGCATTAATGATACCCTGGAACCAACCTCATGTCACCTCCCGAGTGGCCAAAACCAGCCAGGAGGGACATGAATCCAATAAACATGTGGTGGCATTAAGCCCATCCAGCATCCTGTCCACATCCTTGAGGGTCACAGGATCGAACTCCCCCAAAATAACCTCCCTGAACTCCACCCCCGTCCCCACATCCAGAGTTGCCAGGTCAGAGTCCAGCCCATCCTGAATCTGAGCGATTTTATCCTGCAGAAAATTTGAAAAATCCTCGGCCCGTTCTTGTAAATGATCCTCCCACACTCCCACATCTAAAAGGGAGCGGGTCACCCTGAAAAGGGCGGCCGGATGATTTTCTGTGGATGCAATAAGGGCAGAAAAGTAAGAACACTTTGCCACCTTTATCGCCACTAAATAGGTCCTAATATGGGACCGCAATAGTGTTCTGTCAGATCCAGAGCGGTTGGCCCTCCAACCGCTCTCTAGGCATCTTTTCCGGTGCTTCATCACCCTCAGCTCCTCCGAAACCCAAGGAGCCAATTGGGATCGGCACCAGGTCAGAGGCCGCAAGGGCATGACCCGGTCAAGGGCCTCAGCTGCCACCCTATCCCAGGTGGCCACTAAGTCCCCAACCGAATCATTTGTGCGAGCATCGGGAAATGGCCCAAGCTCCATCAGGAACCTATCTGGATCCATCAGGCACCTGGGGTGGGACCATTTAATCAGCCCCACCTCCCTGCGATGAGGATGAGCATGGAAGTCCAGCCTAAGGAGCGAATGATCAGACCATGACAGGGGCTCTACAACAACATCCCCTATACCTAGATCATCCTGCCAGTGCCAGAGACAAAAACCAGATCCAAGATGTGACCCCCAATGTGAGTGGGGCCAGAATCTAGTTGGGTCAGGTCCATGGCCGCCATGGAAGCCATGAACTCTTGAGCCACCCCCGAGGTCCCACTGAGTGAAGGCAGGTTGAAATCCCCCATGACTAAAAGCCTAGGGGTCTCAACCGCCAGCCCGGCTATGACCTCAAGGAGCCCAGGCAGGGCCGATGATACATGGCAGGGAGCCAGGTACGTTATCAAAAGGCCCATCTGAACCCCCTGACCCCATTTCACAAAGGGACTCACAGCCGGCCATCTGAGGAATGGTGGTCTCCCTAGGACAAAGAACTTATTTAATAATGGCCGCCACTCCCCCACCCCTGCCCTGGGACTTTGGCTGATGGAAAGCAAGGAAACCTGGTGGGCACATCTGACCCAGAGGAACACTATCCTCTGGGTCCAACCAGGTTTCGGTAAGACCTGCCAGATAGAATATTCTATTCTATTGGATTTTACAGATTTGACCATTGAGTCCTCTGTGCTCCAACAAGAAGCAGTTCATTGGTGAGCAAAGTAAGGTTCTGTACTGAGGCAGAAAAACCAAATGTAAAGGCACAGGATGGAAATATCTGGCTCAACAGTAGTGCCTGTGAGAGAATACTGTGTGTCCTGATGCATCACTACTTAAGTAGGAGCCAGGATGTGCTGAAGCTGCCAACACACACACACACACACACACACATTTATAAAGAGAGAGACAGAGATACATTGACTGATTGCTTTCTTGCATTCTTGCCATCTCATTCTTATATGGTCCTAATTTGAAAATCAAAACACACATGAACATAGCACAAATGGGAAGAGAAAAGGTCACAAGACTCTTAGGACTAACAATCAATGCAACTTGGAGAAAACTGTATCTCTTAACCTCTGTCCATGACTATGATGTTGAAGCCAGAACTCGAAAATATTATGCAAATGCAAGAAGGGAAACAAAAGAAAGAGAAGAGAAAGAAGCAAATAGCAAGCTATGAATCTTCTGAATACAAGAAACTACTCTGAAGTCTAGTACTACTTCATGCAGCTTGTTCCTCTCTGCAGAGAAGAGCAGCCTGGAGAAAGAATTAAATTATCTCAATCCTTTCATGTGAATGCATGAATGGATTGAGACAAAGGCCCAGAGGTTTTTCACATTTCCTCCTTTGCTTTCTCTCACTGTGACCTTCGTATACAGTAATATGTGGCTGAGTCTGAAGCTATCAGGGATCTCGTGGTCAAATCATATTCATTATGGGATTCATCGGCTGTCAAGGTTGTTCAGCTTTGGAGGGATGAGGCATAGTAGGTCCTCCAGTTATTACTAGACCAGTCTATCTGACCACCCTTTTCCTGGAGCCTAGTAGATCTACTCCCTGTATGCATTTGTGATGGAGTCCCCCATCACTTTGCATATTAATTTGAAGGATCCTCCATGGCTCACTGTTTTTGGCCCAGATTCCTCAAGTTGGACAATTGAGTGGACCTTTAAATGAATGACAAAGCAGGAATTAGAACACAACCTTTCTTTTGGTTTATCTCATTGTTCAGGTCTACATGGAAGATACTCACAAAAGAGTGGCTACTAAGCAAAGAAGAAAGATGGCAAGATCCACTGAGGAGTAAGGAAAGCTCATTTTCTTTAGAGCAATGACAGCTTTGCCTCTGTGATACTCTTTTGTGTGTTTGTAATTATTTAAAGGAGAAACAGCTCAGTGGCTTCCTTTGCATATCAATTTCATGTGGATCTTAAAAACCAGCTTATAAGAAAGATGGCTTAAATCCATCAATAGGACTAAGTCCACAAGTAAACCTTCGACTGTGGTTTCACATCTGAAATGTTGACTAGTTATCCTGATTTAATTTCAATTAACTATTTGAACTATCTCCCAATTTTGAAATGTATCTTCATTTTCTTCACTCTAGAGTAGAAAAGTCTATGTAAGTCTTAGTGCAGAAGAAGAAATGCCTCAAATAATTGTTGACAGCACCTTGGACATCTTTTATTCTTGGACCATGCAAAAGAATAGGACTCCTGCCTTCATGGAGAGTCCAGATGAGCAGAGGAACAGGTTGGGAAAGTTGCTTGCAGTAGAAGAGAAATTTTATCCTTTCAGTTTTCCAATAGCCAAAGCAAGATCAGAGAATTGAAACCAATGAAGCTGTTCTTCAAAGCTTCTCTTTCAACTTCTCTCTTCCATTTCAATGAGTTTTTTTTCAAATCCAAAAAGTACATGAGTTGAAATCATTCCAAAATTCATAGTTTTCCCAGACTTCCTTTAAAGTTCAGTGTGCAAATATGAGGTTATTTGACACATTTTCAACAGTCCAATTTAAAAGAGAATGTTAAGGGAGAGTGTTTGAGGGACCAGAAATGACATGGACAATTCTCTTTATATATTCAACAAAATGGAATGTGAGGAAAATAATATTTTGAAAATTTTCTTCTCCAAAGGTCATCTGAGTCATTTGAGCAAACTCATCTGATTGCATCATCATTAAATCAAGTTCCACGTGTTTCTCTAAATATGCATGAAGGAAAACAAAAAGAGTTACTCTCTTTTCTGCTGCAAAGAGACCTAGTTTGCATTACTGGTAACTATACTGTTTGCTGAGGTCATTTGTTTTCCACATTGACTTCACCCAAGGGACTGCTAGATAACTTCAAAAACATGAATATATAAGAGATATTGCAAGTAACTATAAAAGCTTTGTTTTGCAAAATTCTAAGTAAGGGAAGGACAAAGAAGAAGGCACAATTTATCCAATACTATCCAATCCTGTAGATTTCTCCAATCAATTTAAGTAATTATTGGCTTATCTTTCCATTGCTTGAAGTCTAAGGAGTACTTCCAGAACTGGGCTATCCTTACTTATACTCCATTTTCTTTGCTGTCGTTTTCTGATATGTGCAAAGCTCTCAGCTTACAGATGACCTGGAAACTGCCTCCATCTAGAGTGATGTGGAATCAGATGTTTATGTTACCAATACTAACAATACTTTCATCTTATGGAAGTGTTAAAGCAGACACCAAGAAGTGCTCTAGCAAAGAGTCATTACTTGTTCCACGTGAGTGGTACCAGCCTGGCAAGTTCCTGATTGGTGGGATAGTTTCTCATATCTTAAATGTATATTTTCAATATACTTTTGATGATGCTCCTTCTAAGAAACTGAATGATGAGTTTCCACTGTAAGTATCTAGACAACTTAGAATTATGCTGCCTACAGTCTGACCTAAACTTAGTACACAAAATTGTCTGCTACAATGTCCTAGCTGTTAATGACTACTTCTGCTTCAACCACAATAACATACAGGCAAACAATCGATACAAACTCAAAGTAAACCACTACAAACTCGATGGCAGAAAATATAACTTGAGAAACAGAGTGGTCAATGTCTGGAACGCACTACCTGAATCTGTTGTTACATCCTCAAGTTCCCAAAACTTTAACCTTAAACTGTCTACCATGGACCTCACTCCATTCCTAAGAGGTCTGTAAGGGGGCATGCATAAGCACACCAGCATGCCTATTGTCCCTGTCCTACTGTTCCCATTTATTCGTACTCATTTATTATGTATATACTTATACCTGTTTATACATATGTTTATATGTTATGTTCATATTTATACTTGTTTTCTCATACATGCTTGACAAACTAGACTAAACTAAATAAAATAAATATTTCTTGCTTGCTCCCCATGCTTCTCCTCTGCCATCAGAGCTACATTCTCTGACTTGCTAAGATCTAGTCAGTTATTCAATAGCATAAAAGAACAGATGGCTGTCTCATCTTCTTTCTACAATTTAGTAGTTTTATTTTAGATCTAGCGGCACTGATTTGCTTTATAATTTGCATGTTAAACAAGAGATTTAAGGATAATAATTAAGGTAGAAGTAAACTAAGTTAGAGTGGACTGCCTTAATGCATAGGAGAGATTGCAAGAGGCCAATGGTTCTTTAATGCTTAAATTGGAATCACAATAAATAGCTATGAAAGGAGAGAAAGGAGAGAAAAGCACAGCTGTACAAAAGAGGAAGCATATGGGGAGAAATTGTCCAAAGGTTTTTTTTTTTTAAAAAAAAAAAAATTGGCTCTGATGAAAGGAATAATATTCTGTTATTTTAGACCAAATGTTACCTTTCCTCAGTTTAGAATGGGATGGAGATGACAAGATGCATCTTCTGAAATACAATTCATTACAAACAATGAATACCATTTTATAACTATGGGTATTATATCAATTACATTAAATATTTAGACTTTTACACCAAGCATTCGCATTTAACCATCACCCTCATATATACTATACAAATAATGTAAACCAGAAAATTGATGTGTTTATTTCATACAAACAGTATTGCTCTTTGACTTAGAGTGGATGGCAATACTATAGTGGAAGTGTATGATATCAGTCAGAAGTGGAACTCTCTTAGCCAATATATTATCTAGTTTTTCAAGCATGAAGAATAGGAATTGACTATTGAACAATGCTGATGGAAGAAGCCAAATAGTATAAAACTGCATATATAAGGTGAAATATTTTGTGAGTTACATGATGTTTTGAGAATCTTAATTATAAAGAAGACAACAACAATACAAAGCAAAATTCTAAATAAAAGACATGCCTTTGTTTTTAATGCAAGAATCATACATATTATTGGAGGTTTTTAACAATGGTCTCCTGCTTGAGCAAAAAGTAGGACTAGACGATTTTCAAGATCCCTTCCAACTCTTTTAAGAACCAACCTACTTTATCAACTTGTAGTTCTGTACTTGAAGTGTTTCTAATCCTTTTGTGATTTTTTTATTTTCTAAACATTTAGAATTTTCTTCTTATTCAGCTCAATGATTTTACTAAGGAACTGATAATCGTTGGGGGAAATATTTCCAATTAATTGTGCCTTATTTAAATCTGAACCATGCAGAAAGGTCACCATAGATTAAATTAATCGAAGATGTATAATTTTTTTTGGTAGTATGTTGCCAAAGTTCTACCAACACCTCCTGGCTCTGGCCTTTGCTGTGAATAAGATCAACCAGGATCCAATGATCTTGTCGAATGTCACCCTTGGCTTCCACATTTATGACAGTCATTTTGATTCAAGGATGACCTATCGCATCACTTTGGATTTGCTTTTCAAGTCACAGGCATTTCTCCCCAATTACAAATGTGATCCTCACATAAAACATATAGCACTCATTGGGGGAATCAGCCCTGACATCTCCTCCTATATGGCAGACATCTTAAGTCTGTACAAGATTCCACAGGTAAGATCTGTGCATATCAGTAGAGCAGCTGTAACTGTTTTTGTTTTTCTGAAAGTGAGTGATGTATTTTCAAAAGAGTGGAAGTGAAGGAAAAAATGGGGAAAGTTTCCAGAGGCTGGAAGAGATGCAAGTATAAGGTATAAACTAGGATATCTTATAATAACAAAATAACAGTGCTGATTTTTTTTTATTTTTTATTTATTTATTTTTATTTGCATTTATATGCCGCCCTTCTCCGGAGACTCAGGGCGGCTTACAGTCTATGGAGCATCATGCTAAGTACTCAGCAATAGCCTTCATTCCATTGTATATGCCTGCTTATTACTAGAGCTTTTGGCCCCCGCAAGCGGCATTTTTACAAAGTCAGCTTATTGCCCCCAACAATCTTGGGTCCTCAGTTTACCTATGCCGAGAGGATGGAAGGCTGAGTCAACCTTGAGCCTGGTGGGATTGAGCCTGCACTAATTGCAGGCAGCTTGCACTAAGTGCTAGATGATTAACAGCCTGCACCACCAAGGCCCTTTTATATGAATAACAGGTAGATAGGTAGGTAGGTAGGTAGGTAGGTAGGTAGGTAGGTGATAAGGTAGATAGATGGATGGATGGATGGACGGATGGATAGATGGATAGGTGGGTGGGTGGGTGGGTGGGTTGGTAGATGGGTGGAGATGGAGATGATGGAGATGGAGATGGAAATAGAGTGATAGAGATGCAGACATGACAAAGAAGGAAGAGAGAGAAAGAGAGTGAGGGGGAGAGGGTGGGAGGGAGAGAGAGAGAGAGAGAGATGGTAAAGATAGATGACATATAATACATCTACTATGTGAACAGCTTAGGTGCCAGTTTCTTTCCATATCCAATTAAAGGTGTTAGCTGTTTCCCATAAAGCGCCTTCATAGCTTGGGGTCAGATTTACCTGAGGAACTATTTCATTCCAATTATATTGTCTCATTCAAGTAGATCAAGTAAGAAAGGCCTGTTGTGTATGCTGTCAGTTAAAGAATCTTGATTGGAGGGATCCAGGAAGAGACAGATCTTTGCTATTTCCCTCACCCTATCTTATTTCCCTCACTCTATCTTTATTGGCCTTCAAAGAGTGTCAAGATCTGGCTCTCCCAATTAGCATAGGGATCAAAGAATGATACGCAATTCCGGGAAGGGTTGGTATCCCATTCTCTCTACTTTGGTATCTTTTTAATTTTTTTTTCATTTTTGATACCATATCCCTACCTTCTGAATTTTGTTTTTAATTTAGTTCTGACTTATGCTCTTATATTATGCTATCTTGTTTTTATTATCATGAGCTGCCCAGACTCACAGGAAAGATGGGCAGTGTAGAAATGTAAAGAATAAATAAATAATATGTACCTAAATATCTCTGAGCATGTCCTTTCAGCTCACATATGGATCATTTCCTGTGCAAAAAAGCAATATGGTGGAGACCTCTTCATTTTATCATACAGTCTCCAATGAAGGTCATCAATATACAGGCATTATCTATTTACTTAAACATTTTGGGTGGATCTGGGTTGGACTTTTGGCTGCAGATGATGAAAGCGGAGAACGTTTCTTGAAAAACCTAGAGTCGTTATTTCTCCAGAATAAAATTTGTTCAGCCTTTGTTCAAAGAATGCCAGTTGACAACCGATTCCTTGAACTCGATGAACTGAACACCATTTCTGCAAATACTAAAGAGTTCTACTCAGATCTGAAAGTTAATGTCCTTGTTGTCTATGGTGAAACGCTAATTATAATGTGGCTAAGCACTGCACTATTTTTCGCTGCTGTTAACTATACCGAAAAGGTGTGGATTATGACAGGCCAGATTGACTTTGCTACCACCCCCATTTCAAGGAACTGGAAATATGAGATATTCAGAGGTGCCCTTATTTTTGCAATCCACTCCAATGAGCACAAAGAGTTTCAGGTCTACCTTCAGAATATAAAACCAGCCAAGGCACATCTTGATGACTTTTTCAAGGAATTCTGGGCACAAGCCTTTGATTGCTCTGTTCCAGATCCTAAAGACCTAAAAGAGGTTCACAAAGTTTGCAGTGGAACGGAATCCTTGAGGGATCTTCCAGGGATTCTGTTTGAGATGGTCATGACTGGCCATAGTTACAGCATCTACAATGCAGTCTTTACTGTGGCCCATGCGTTACACAACCTGGATTTATCTAGACCAAAACATAAAGTAATCAGGATGAATCTTGAAGAGATAAACCCTTGGCAGGTAATGTCTCCAGAATGAGAAAAAGAAATAGAGAAAGAGAAGGAACAATACATAGCATTGAAAAAGTCATTCATATGAAACTAAAATAAAAAGTTCCTTTTTCGCTGATAATATATGGTACTAGCTTGATACCCATGCTTTGATACATAACTATGTGGTCATGCTTAGATTTGGGGGAGGAAAATAATTGGAAAAATTGTGCCTCTACTTACCATCATCCATTGGTATTCATCTGGCTAGCGTCCTTTCAGTGTGTGAGACAGCTGAGGTTGTTTGGAAACTGAAACAGTATTTGCTGGGTGATCAAGAAGAGAGCAAGGAATCTGGTCATGGTTTAGATCAATTGTTCTATACTAAAGCTGCTTGGTGCTATGAAACTAAAACTCCTCTCCTCTGCTTGTGTTTTGCATTTGGAACAGATTTCTTTTCAGGTGGGCAGGGAGAGTAGAACTCCTTAGTACCATAGCATGTTTATAATAATATATGAAATACTAATGCTCTGATGCTCATTTGAAAACACCATTTCTTAGTGAGCACCTAGAAGCTAAGAGGAACATGCATGCCAAATTTCAAGTTTGTAGGCTTTACGGTTCTGGAGATTTTGTGATGATGCTTGAATGGAATTTTGCTTTTGTATATAGAGAGATTCATGGATTATTTAAAATATTTTCCATTGGGGTGAGAAAAGTCCTCTTACATTTTCCAGTTCTAGGGAGCTCAGTGACTCATGATCTTAGGATTCTGGACTGACAATCAGAAAACTTGCATTCAAGACCCAGTTGCTACAGTAGGATGGTGCGAGTACCAATCACACTCTCCAGTTCCTGCCAATCAGTATTTTGAAAGTGGACAACGATCAGTAAACATTTCAGTATCATTTCAGTACCATTTCTGTGAGCAACTTAATGGGGACATGAAAAGAACACCCAATCATTTCAACCTGGAAATACTAAAGCTAAACTATTATAGAATTGTAATAGATACAGTTCTGAAGATGAGTAAAATATTTTCATTCACTTTCACAATTACCCCTTTTAAAGAAGAATTTTCAAAAGTCTTCATATCTGGTCATGAATCATGTTAAAATAAGCTATTTTTTAAAAATGTAAAAGTAGAATGAATAGATACAGGCATTCAGACAGATACTTCTACATACATAGTCCTTAAAAGTTTTATTCAGTCCCTTACATATTAGAGTTGATTCTCCTATTCTACTATTGCCCTGGTTCAGTCATTTAAAACAATAATAACAATCTTTTCTAGGGGGCCAGCAAGGTGAAAAAGGAATCCAAAGGCTGTTCGAAAAACAATGCGGTAGTAGAAATAAGTGTTAACTCCAGAGGAGTGTGAGAACATTACAAGACATATCCAATTGAATCAGCTTAAAAGGGGGAAAAGGGAAGACACAGGCAGCAGCAATCAGAATAGAGCTGGAAGGGACCTTGGAGATCTTCTATTCCAACCCCCTGCTCAAGCAGAAGACCCTATACCATTTCAGATAGATGGTTATCTAATCTCTTCTTAAAAACTTCCAGTGATGAAGCATTTGCAATTTCTGAAGACAAGGTATTCCACTGGGTAATTGTTCTCACTGTTAGGAAGGTTCTACTTAATTCCTGGTTGCTTCTCTTCTTGATTAATCTCCATATATTGTTTCTTGCCTTGCCTCCTGGTGGTCTGAAAAATAATCTTCCTCTCTGTGGCAGCCTCTCAAACACTGGAATACTGCCCCACCCTAGTCCTTCTTTTCTTTCTTTTTTTATTTTTTTTTTAAATTTTTATTAGACAAACAAATACAAACAAGATCAAAAAGAAACATTAAAAACATTGAACATGGTACAATCCTCCTAAGTCACAAAGTTGTATTACATTGTTCAATCACATATAAAAATAGTGCATGTTTACATTATATATCTTTGTATGTATGTGTGTGTGTGTGTATATGTATGTATGTATATATATATATATATATATATATATATATATATATATATATATATATATATATATATATATATATATATATATATATATATATACATACATACATACATATATAATTTATTTATTTGTCAATTACTTACAAGATAATAGGTATAAGTAAAACATAGTTATAATACATGGATACATATAAGAAAAATAAAATATAAAAGAAACAATAGGACAGGAATGGTAGGCACGTTGGTGCACTTATACACCCCCCCTACAGACCTCTTAGGAAAGGGGTGAGGTCAATAGTAGACAATCCAAGGTTAAAGTTTCTGGGGTTTTAGGAAGAAACCACAGAGTCAGGTAGAGTATTCCAGACATTGACCACTCTGTTGCTGAAGTCGTATTCCCTGCAATCAAGTTTGGTGCAATTAACCTTGAGTTTGTATCTATTGTTTGCTCTTGTATTGTTATGGTTGAAGCTGAAGTATTAATTGACAGGTGGGACATTGCAATGTATGATTTTATATACTATACTTAGATCGGACTGAAGGCAGCATAGTTCTAGGTTTTCTAGGTCTAGAATTTCGAGTCTGGTGGCATAAGATATTCTGCAATGAGTAGAGGAGTGAAGAACTCTTGTAAAAAGGGCCTTGGTGGTGCAGGCTGTTAATCATCTAGCACTTAGTGCAAACTGCCTGCAATTAGTGCAGGTTCGAATCCCACCAGGCTCAAGGTTGACTCAGCCTTCCATCCTCTCGGGGTAGGTAAATTGAGGACCCAAGATTGTTGGGGGCAATAAGCTGACTTTGTAAAAATGCCACTTGGGGAGGCCAAAAAGCCCTAGTAATAAGCAGGCATATACAATGGAATGAAGTGCGGCATATAAATGTAATTAAAAAATTAAAAAAAATATTTCTGGATTTTCTCAACTGTGTTAATATCAGATATGTAATGTAAGTTCCAGACTGATGAGCTTTATTCAAATATTGGTCTAGCAAATGTTTTGTATGCTCTAGTTATTAGTATAATATTACCAGAGAAAAAGCTACGTAAAATTAGGTTAACAACTCTTAACGCCTTTTTGGCTGTGTAGTTACAGTGGGCTCTAGCACTTAGGTCATTTGAGATGAGTACTCCAAGATCCTTCACAGAGTTTGGATCATCAGCAAGGCCTTGACTATTCAGCCTGTATTTTATTTTCTGATTATTATTTTTTTTGCCAATATGTAGGACAGAGCATTTATTTGTTGAGATTTAAAGATGCCATTTGTTTGACCATTCTGATACATAGTCAAGGTCTTTTCAAAGGCTAGCAGTATTGTCTGTGGTGTTGAATAGCTTTACATCATCAGCAAAGAGAACACAGTTGCTCTTGATATGATCACAGAGATTATTTATGTAGAGTATGAAAAGAGTTGGTCCTAGAACACTGCCTTGGGGGACACCACTGTTGACATGTACAGAATTTGATAGGACACTCCCAATTTTGGCCATTTGTTGTTTGTTTGACAGGAATGCTTCTATCCAGTTATGCAGGTGTCCAGAGATACCATAAGATTTTATTTTTAGGACTAGTTTGTCATGTACCACTGAATCAAAGGCTTTACAGAAGTCTATATAGATTGCATCTATTGCTTTGCCCTGATTGAGTTGTGTAGTCCATATGTTTTTGCAATGTAAGAGTTGCAGATTACATGATAGTTTTTTTTCCTAAAACCAAATTGTTTATTAGAGAGTAGGTTGTTTGTTTCTAAGTAGAGGATGATGGATTGGTTAATAATTGATTCCATGACGTTACAGGTGACACAGCATAAAGAGATTAGTCTGTAATTTTCAACTAGGCTGGGGTCTCCCTTTTTGAAGATGGGGATGACCGTGGCTTGTGACCATAGTTTTGGCAAGGAGCTGGTCCTGAAAGATTTTTCAAAGATTATGCTTAGAGGTTCTGCTATGGCAGTGGATAGCTTTTTAAAGAAGTATGTTCATATTCCATCAGGTCCAATAGGTAGAGATGGTTTTAGATTGTGTAGTGCTTTTTCAACATTGCCTTCTGTAAAATCGATATGTATTTGATCATTGTAGTTGTCTGTGGTTCAGCTAGGAAATACTGGGTATGATCCATTGCTGTTTACAAATACTGAGCCAAAGGATGTGTTAAAGAGGTTGGCTTTAATAGTGTTGTCGTTGCAGTCTTTACCATTAGGTCCTTTCAGGGATGGGATGGATTTTGAGTCTTTTAGTTTGTTGTTTACAAAATTGTAGAAAGCACGGGTGGAATTGGTGCGTAAAAGGTTTTCTTCTTCTTTAATGTGATAATTGGTGCATTCAGTTTTTATCTGGTGGCATAAATTTTTGTATCGGCTTTTGAAGTTGGCAATGTAATCAGATTTGTTTTTCCACCAAAGTGATTTATTTTTGGATTGTAGCTTCCTTATTGTTTTGGGTAATTTGTTTTTTCTGGTTTTGGACTTGTTAATGGTACATATAGCTTGATGACTCTTTTGACTTCAAGTAAAAATATGTTGTAATGGTCTTCTACAGTATTGCATCCAGAGAATAGAAAATGCCAATCAAGGGATGAGAGATCGTTGTTTATAAGATCATAGTTGCCTTTTTTGAAGTTATAATTGGAGATTCCATCATTGTGATGATTTTTGTGTGGACGTATGTTGAGACAAAAGTCAATCATGTTGTGGTCCTTAAATTGAATTCAAACTATTACAGAATATGAGATCGAGGCAGTTGTTAAGTCTAGTGTTGTTGGTTACTAGTTGTTCTGGTTCCAGATTTGTTATTGCCTTGTGGAAGGCTGCATGTGTAGGTTCAGTTGTACATTCATTAAGGGTCCAGTTAATATGAGGTAGATTGAAGTCACCAAGAAGGATAAAAGCATGTGGGCAGGATGCTGCCCATGTTAATAGTGTATTTAGATTGTTTGCATGTTCAATGTCATAATCAGGGGCTCTGTGATATAGTAAGAACCGAAATGTGATATTTAAGGATAGTTCCCAGACAATGGTCTCAGGAATAGCAAGCTCCTGGGTAACTTGGATGTTTTTTAGATGTAGGGACTTTTTATAGAAGATAGCAACACCATCTCCTCTATGGATTTCACAATCTGATCAGTAAACATGATAGTCTCTTACTGTGATAATGGAGTCAGGGAGAGATGCATTGAGCCATGTTTCACAGACAAATATAATGTCGAATTTAGCCATATTTAGTAAGAGGAGAAATTCAGATATTTTATTTACAAGGCTTCTTGCATTGAGCAGCTTGCATTTAAGCTACTAGTTGTAGTTGGAGTAGAGGAAGTTAGGGGTGTGCATGCCTAGTTTTGAGTGATGTTGGATTGGATGGGGTGGGGTTGGATGCGGAGTTGTGGATTGTGTGACTTTCTTTTGATGCAATCAGCTCTGTAGTCAATGTATAGGTCCTTTTCTCCATTATCCAGATGATTTTTGAGTTCAGCGCGGTGTTTACGGGAGCAGATTCTTTGCAGTATGGATAAGTCTGGTCTTGAGGGAAGTTTTTTGTGGTTGGGATTGGTTTTTGCAATGGTATTTATTGTATGAATGAATATGCGTTTGCTGGACTCATTTTTGCATACAACTCTACAAAATCTTGGGGCCACAGAGCCGTCTGTATTTGAACTCAAGGCCATCTCTGGTTATTTCAATGATATCTTCAGGAGAGATGTTTCTTGTATTTGAGTTGCTTATGATATCATGAACTTTGGTGATGTCATCTGATGCGTTGGTATCTTCGAGACCAAATAAGATGGCATTTGTACGTTTCTGTTCACGTTCCATGGTGTCTTGGATGAGTAAGGAGATATTATTTGTGGAATTATTTGAAGGGATAGTAATTGTTTGTGGCTGTGGTTTGATTTTTATTTTTGGTTGTAGTTGTGATTGTAGTTGAGGTAGTGGTTGTGGTTGTTGTGGGATTTGATTTTGAGCTGATAGGTACTCACTTATATGTGCTGTATTTTTTTTTCAAGAGAAATTAGGCTTGCTTGTATAGTTGTTTCAAAACATGTTGCTAAGCGTTCTTCTATTGAGTGAATGAGTGATTCTGTGCTTTCAACTCTGTCAGGTAGGGTACTCAGTTTATTTAGCTTAGGAGAACATGATGAGCATAGAAAAAAGAATGTATCTGAATTTTTAACCATATCAGCCAGGTTTTTGTTTGCATTTAAGAAGGCAGGGTGGGCTAGATTATCGCATAGGTGGCATTTGATGTAAATTTTGCTTTCATTGATGGTTTCAACATGTGCAGGAGTCTGGGAGGTCATTGGTAGAGATATTTTTCTTTTGTTTTGGTTTGGAGTTTTTGGCTGGCATGGTCAATGGCAATAGTACAGTAATCGATTACAATAGCTAGTTAATGTGATAGGTAGGCAGTTACTTAATGAATGTTAGTAACTAATAAAAGTTAATTGATATGTTAAAAAACAAATCAAAAGTAAGGTTGCTTATTACTAAAAATCAATCAATCAATCAAATGGTTATTCAAATCACTCTAATCAAATAATTTTGCTAAGCAACAAACAATCTAATTTATTACAGTAATTACTAAACACACTGGTCAATTAAATTCACTAAATCACTGATTTTACTAATCAGATATTCTGTAATTACACTATATGCACTAAACACTCAATTATGCTAAGCAATAAAAACAATAAATCAATTGATCATTTGATAAAAAAATAATTATTTTAAAGAAATTGATTTTTTTTTGAGGCAATAAAGGTAATGAAGTAGTATGAAGTAATCTGAGAATAGGTTTATAACTGTTAATAAACTGGCAGGAGGTCTCTTTTCCTGGGCTGTTTGAGAACAATCAATGAGCGAGGGTTTGCACTCTCTTTCTTGCTTTGTAGATTGAGTTTTTGAGATAGTAAAGATGCAAAGATGTTGAAGGGGAGAGATAAACAGAACAATTCACTGGAAGGCAACAGGAAACTTTGTTTTGTTTTCTCTTGATGAATGGGATTTTTTTCTGGCCCCCTCCTAATTAATTTAAATACACTTTCAAAGTTTGTTGCTTTTAAAAGAGGCACGTAGATAGCTTTGCACTGGCAAAGAGTTTATATTTTTACTATGTAGACTCATTTATATGTATGGTATTTAGGTTTCTTCAGGTATTTTCCCATGTCTTAATATTTGTGCTTTTATTATAGCGACGTTTCGGCAGAATCTCATCTGACATCCTTAGGCTTGTGTATTGGATCCTTTTTCATCTTGTGTGCCAGGCTTGGCAGCTGTTTTTGTTTGAATTTGGTGCTGGCTTTCTGTTATATTTGAATGGTTTTTTCTTTATCTTGATTGGCTGGGAGTCTAGATCTTTTTTATTGGTCTTCGAGTTGCTGTGTTTTTGATTGGTTGGTAACATTGTGTTTTGTGCGTTGGGGTTTCTTAGTGCAGCTTGGTTTCTTGTAAATGGCTGATAATTATTTATTAGGAAGCTAGGTTTTATTTGGGTAGCTGATTGGGGCATGTTTGGGCTGGAGGTATTGGGGGGGAGGGGGTCTGTTTGTGTCCAGGTGTTTGCCTGGATTGTGATATAGAGATTTTTTCTTTGTTGATGAGTGCAGGCTTCCAGATGATTGATAGTCTGGTGGAGTCATCTCTTTTATTCATACTATTAGGTCTTTTATCAATTTCTATGGCTTCTCTGATGATTCTGTCGCTGGGGTTTTCCATAGCAGCTAGGGTTTTGGTGCCATTGGTGTCGATGCTATGACCTGTGGCCTTCATATGTTGGACTAGTGAGGAAGTGTGTTCTAGCTTTTTTATTGCATTCTTGTGTTCTTCAAGGCGGGTTCTTATCTTTCTGTTGGTTTGTCCTATGTATGTGGCAGGACATGATGCACAGGGTACTTCCTATATGCCTTGGTTTTCTAGGTCAATTTTATCTTTGGGGTTTCTTAGGATGCTGCTATTTTTTTGTTTGTTTTGAAGGCAGTTTTGATGTGGTGCCTGTGTAGTATCTTGCTGATTTTGTCTGTTGTTCCTCTTATGTAGGGCAGGACAGCTGTTCCATAGATTTGTTCATCTTTTGGGTCTCTATTGTGTTTCAGTATGTTTTTGTGGATCAGGTTCATGATTTTATTTTTGTGGATGCCATTAGCTATCAGTATTTTGGTCAGGGTGCATAGTTTAGTGTTTATGTGTTCCTTGTTTGCCAGGCATTTGCTTCTGGCAATTAGTGTTTGGGCTACAGAATTTATTTGTGCTGGGTGGTGGTGGGATTGAGCATTTAGGTAGCGGTTGGTGTGTGTTTTCTTCTGGTATATGGTGTGTCCATACATTGTAATAATACATATATGTATACACACACACACATACATATACACATTTATATAAATTTAATCATTTCTTATTATCTTGATCCTTTCTTTTTTCTAACCAACCATAAAACTTATCCCATACTTTATAATAATTCTACTCATCCTTATTTTTTAATTCTTTTGTCAATTTGTCCATTTTTGTGCACATCCAGATTTTCCTAATATTTTCTAATTCACTTGGAGTTTCTTTACATATCCACTGTTGTGCGTAAGCCATTCTTGCAGCTGTGATTATATGAATTATTAAATATATAACATCTTTGTCATATTTCCCCACATTGATTCCTAACACAACAAAAATTAGGTCTATGTTCTATTTTGATCATACATATTGTATTTCTTCTAACCATTTCTGAATTTTTTGCCAAAACTTTTGGGCTTCTTTTTAACTCCATCATAAATGATAATATGTCCCCTTTTCTTTGTTACACTTCCAACATATGGGGAAAGGCTTTGGATACATTGTTGCCAATCTTGATGGCAGCATGTGCCATTTGTAAAACAATTTATATAAATTTTCTTGAAATGGTGTAGCCAAAGTCATTTTTTTTTGTTTCGTTCCCATAAGATTTGCCAATCGTCTAAATTTATACTATATCCAAAGTTCTTCATCCATGCCACCATCATTTCCTTTACTTTTTCTTCCTCTAATTTGCATTCCAATAAAACTTTATATTTTTTTATCAATTTCTCCTCAGTTCCTAATAATATTATCAGTTCCTAATAATACATCATCTAATTTTGTTTTACAAAATTCTGTTAACACCCTACTCTTTCATATCCTTCAAATATCTCGATTGGAGTTTCAAATAATCCCACCATTCTATATCTATTCCTTGGTCCTTCAAATCTTGTCTCGATCGTAATTCCCTTCTATCATTTAATATGTCCTCATAAGTAATAATTTTCCCTTGTTGGAATAGGTGTGAGTGCATCAAATCTTCCAATGTAGATAGCCATATAGGTGTTTCTACATAAATTTGTCTTTTGATTTTATTCCATACAGTTAGGAGAGTCTGCCTAATGTTATGTCTTTGAAAGTAACTATGGCCTATTTGTTTATCCTGCCACAGGAAGGCATGCCATCCCACCTGTAAATTATAACCCTCTAATATTAATGTTCTTTTATTCTTGTAATTTATCCATTCTTTAACCCATGTTAGAGTTGCAGCTCTATAGTACAATTCCCAGTCAAGTAGGCCGAATCCTCCCCTTTCTGTGGCATCTTGCAGCAAATTCAATTTGATTCTTGGTTTTCTCTTTTGCTATATAAAACCCGATGTCAATTTGTTCAAATCATCAAAAAACTTTTTTTCCAATGTTATGGGAGCATTTTAAAAAGAAATAGTAATTGAGGTAATATACTCATTTTTACAGTTGCTATTCTACCCATAAAAGATACTCTTAATTTGTCCCATTTTTCCAAATCTTCTGCTATTCATTTCATTAATGGATCATAGTTATCCTTTTTAAGTGCTGTACATCTCGCTGAGATCATAATCCCCAAATATTTTACTTTATCTACTATTTGGATGCCCATTCTCACAGTTAGTGTTTCCTTTTGCTTATTCGTCATGTTTTTGTAATTATTTTTTTCTCCCTATTAATTTTTAGCCCCATGACTTCTCCAAATTATTCTAAATTTTCTATAAGTTTTGGTCCCAAATTTTGTGGCTCTTCTAAGAAAAAACTGGATTGTCGGTGAAGGCTTGCAATTTAAACTCTTCCTTTTTTATTTTTAAACCTTTAATTTCTGTTTCTTTCCTAATTAGTTTTGCTAAAACCTCCAAAGTCAAAATAAACAAAAGTGGCAATAGTGGGCATCCGTGCCTTGTTCCTTTTTGTATTTCAAATTTATTTATTGTCCCTCCCATTCACCAATATTCTTGCTTCTTGTTTATTATGTATTGCCAAAAAAACATTTAGAAATTTTTGTCCAAACCCTTGTATTTAATTTGCTGAATGATAAAATCCTATTTTACGTTGTCGAATGCCTTTTTAGCATCTAGAACAACAGCGACACCTGTTCACAGGTATGTTCTTCATAATACTCTATAACATCTTATATTATTTTTGAGATGTCTATGTGGAAGAAATCCATTCTGGTCCATATGAATAAATATTTAAATTTTCTGCTATTATAGTAATAAAAAAATTATAATCCACATTTAAGAGAGATATTAGTCTATAATTTTCAATGTTTGTTTGGTCATTTCCTTCCTTGGGGATAACTGTTACCATAGTCTTCTTCCAGGATTGTGGGATTTTTGCCTCATCTAAGACTTCATTAAATATTTTAAGCATTTTATTATTTAATATATCTTGTTGAGTCTGGTAAATCTCCACCAGGAGCCCATCTGGACCCAGTGCTTTATCATTTTTCTCTTTATTTATTGCCCAATTTACTTCTTCTAATCTTATTTTCCCATTCAACATTTTTTTCTCCTCTTAAACTTTTATGAGTTTTGCTTTCTTCAAGCAATTTATCACTTTTTTCTCTATTGAATACTCTTCTTCCTTATATAACTCTCATAATACTTTTGAGTTATCTCTCTTTTATCTTCTTCTTGATAACAGATCTCCCCTTGTTCATTTCTTAATTTAATAATCTATTTCTTTTCTTTTTGTTTTTTCAGTTTATGGGTCAGCCATTGACCTGGTTTATTGGTGTTCTCGAATAAATATTGCTTTGTCATTTTCAATTGTTGGGCTAATTCTTCCTTCTCTAGTAGGTTTATTTTATGTTTTATTAAGTCCATTTGTGATTTTATTTGTTATTTGGGGGGGTACATCTTGTAGCTTCCTCTCCGAATCTTGCTATTCTTCTTCTAGTATTTTTGTTATTGTTTTTTCTCTTTACTCTTTTTTGCCATTTTATTACCATTCCTCTTATAAATACTAAGAAGAGAGTAAGAGAGCTAAGAAGACCTCATCACTTTTTAACAACAAAATTGATAAAACACAATGTGAATTTTAGATGGTTGACACCGGAAGGTATCATGGTTAAATGGCAGGAGAAAAGATATAGGCTGGATATACTTGACAAAGCAGAAGAGTTCTTTGACCAACAATTTACAAATGAAGAGGAGATAGAAGAAGCAGTCCCAGAGAAGGAAGTAACAGAAGAAAGACGAATAGAAGCAACAAATATAGAAGGAAGTACATTAGATAATAAACAGAGAAAATATGGAAGATGAGGAAAAATGGAAGAATACGAAAGGATAGATAATGAGCCTAAAGAAATTAGAATAACAAGAAGCACTAGACAAAGGAACAGGCAAAAAAGGAGAAAGATGTGAATTGATATCAATGAACATTAATGACATAAACTCCCCAGTGAAAAGAAAAAAAAATGTTTAATAATTTACAAAGATTGAATGTTGATATAATAGCCCTACAGGAAGTGCACATAAAGTGCATATAAAAGAAAAACAAAAGTATTGTTAGACAACAAAAAATTAGGGAAAAATTTTTTGGCACTTGATGTGCAAAAGAAGAAAGGGGTGGCACTATATATAAAAGACTGGATTTTATCCAAATAATTTTTTAGAGATAAAGAGAGTAGGATTTTGATGGTCGAGATTGAATTGGAAAATAGAAAAATACTATTGGTGGTAATATATGCACCAAATGGGCCACAAGAAACTTTTTTTCAAAAATTATATAATAAAATTGCAATAAGAGGAAGTTTGTCTTTTGGGTGATTTTAATGCAGTTGTTGATAAAATATTGGATTATAAAGGCAATAATACGAGATTAGAGAAGAAAAAATTCTACCAATTTTTTAAATGATTTGATGAAAGAAGTTAAGATTTATGACGCATGGAGAAAAAGACCACCACCACCACCCCAAAAAAACAATATACCTATAACTTTAATAGACATCAGTCCTGGTCGAGATTAGATATGGCATGGATGACTATAAAACTTATATATCAGAATTAATAGATATTAAGACAAATATTGAGACAAATTTATGGGCAGATCATAGCATGATCAGATTTGTTTGGATGGGGCAAAGGAAAGTTTCAAGATGGTCAATTTTAAAAGAGAAAGATTTTGAGTCCAAACTGAAGAGAGAATTGGAATTCGAACATAATAGAGAAGAGGACACATCTCCACAAAATAATTGGGATACTGGTCCTTCTTTTCTCTAGACTAGCCAGATCCAATTGTTCTTCATATGTTTTTATCTCCAGGCCTTTTATCATCGTAGTTGCTTTTCTTTGCACTTTTTTCCTAACTTCTAAAATTTTGTTTTCATAGCTACTGTAAGGTTTATTATATCTCAATAAAATATAAATCTAGTTATTTCATATCTGGTGTACAATGAAGAGTTAAAATGTTAATATAAAAAGAATAAGAGCTAAAGCTCTAAAATAACAAGAATAAAGATGACAAATGGCAGTGATAAAATGTATATGTATTTGCTCTTAGTTTGTGCCAAGAAAAGTTCTGTTTTCTTATATGTTTCTTGCTTTGTTCTTTATCTTCTTAGCTTCACCATTTCCTTCAGACCCTTTCATTCAACAACACAAATGGAGAAACAATGTCCTTTAATGAGAATAAGGAGATGGGATCCGGATTTGATATAATAAACATGCTTATTTTCTCTAATAATTCTATACATAAAGTAAAAGTTGGAAGGATTGGGACCAAGAATTCTCAAGGAAAGAAATTCATCATTGAGGATGACAAGATTAAATGGCATGGAAGCGCTAACAAAGTGAGAATTCATAAATCTTCAGAATAGCCCAGTTTTAATTGTTGGAATTCTCTCCCTTTCCATTACAACAAACAAACAAACAAACTCAATGATCCTAATGCCCCACACTGAATAGTAAAATCTATATGGGACACTCCTAGATACCACTACTAGGAGAAATGGAATACTTACAATGGAAAGGAAAACATTTTCAATATTATTGTTTTAGGGTAGAAGGAGTGGCCTTGTGGCCTAGAGGTGGAGCTCTCACCTCAAAATCAGGAGGCTGTGA
Organism: Bungarus multicinctus; assembly: GCA_023653725.1. Taxonomy (NCBI): domain Eukaryota; kingdom Metazoa; phylum Chordata; class Lepidosauria; order Squamata; family Elapidae; genus Bungarus; species Bungarus multicinctus. The sequence continues at coordinate 137,667,136 of CM042840.1, read as the reverse complement.
TCCTAGGTAGTGGCAGATATTTCTCTAGGCACAAAGAGAAAATACCTGCTGTGAACTCCACATAGGGGTTAAGGGAGGCATCCGTCCAGTAAATGCTCAGGTCCATTCAGATGCCCCAACTTTACCCTGATGCAAGGGATTAAAGAGTTGTTAAAAGAAAAAAAAATGTTTGGGGTAGGAGAAGCAAAAAAAAAGACAGTTATGGTTCTTCTATTTTTAGTGGAAAATATAAATGGACAAATCTATCCCTGTCTTGGGAATTTTAATTCCCTGTTTCCTCTTTGTGTTCAGTTTCATTTATTCTTTAACCTGTAGATCATTATCATCTTTCGGAGGGGGGGAGTTTACAAGGATTTTGACTACATTTTCCACAACTCTTTGTTTCCAGAAACATTTTGACAAAGGGAATAGCATTTGTTTTTTGTCTACTTCTTCCTAAGTAAAACCTACATTTTCTTGGCAGCAAGTTCAGTTTATAGTGACAGTAGGAATAAATTTCAGAAGAAGTTGTGAAATGGATGTCATTTTCTGGATCCTTCTCTCCTTCTCTGTCTTTCAGCTGTCCTTCAGCTTTGGGGGTGTTTTGTCAAAAGGACTAGGCAGATCTGCTGTTTTAAATTCAATTAAGAGGTACAAATAGACTCCAGATTCACAATGGTAGAGATATCCTTAGTAAGTCCTTGGGAGGAGAAGGAAGAAAAAAAAAAAGAATTAGGAGGTGGAAGAGAGAAGGAGAAGGGGAAGGGGAAGAGGAAGAAGATTGTTAATAGTTAATTTTACATCAAGAGTTTACTTTAAGATGAAATATTATACTTTATATGATACAAAATTGTACATGAGGCATTAATTGTAGTGGCCTGCCTACCCACCCACCTACCTACTTCTCTAGCTAGCTATGTATAGTGATTATTCATCTGTCAGACAAGATCTCTACCTAACCTTTCGATTAAACGTTTTTTTAAAAAAGGTCCATCCCCTTTCCTTGTGTAATCCTTATTGCCAGCCTGGTTATCAAAAGAAAAAAGAAGAAGGAGAGAAATTTTGCTGCTATGATTGTGTTCAGTGTCCAGAAGGAAAGATTTCCAATGAAAGAGGTAAATGACACAGTACAGCAAATCTTCCAACACAATTGATATAATAAGGTTGGAGAACATCAAAATGGACACATTTAACAGCATCTCTGCCCTTTATTCTTTTCTCTTGCATGCTTAATAAGAATTGGAAGGATATTCAACATGGCAAATGTTGAGAAATGTTGTGCAATGTAGCTTGGGCCATTTAAGTTGTATAGCAATATATCCTTGCTTAATATATTATCATCATTATGATTTTGTAGGACTTCATAATTTAAGGAAGAAAGCTCCTTTGGAATACATGGGTGCATGAACTTAATACCCATGTGCAACTTCTTAATTCAAACACAACTTTTTCTGGCAACATCTCTCAACCGGGGGACAATGATTCAATGAGCTTGTCAGTTAGAAAGCTGATAGCCTGGGTTAGAAACCTGAGCACCTTACAACAGATCCCCTGTTATCTGACCCAGCTCTTAATCTCTTAGCAGTTCAAAAGCATGCAAATGTGAGCAGATAAATAGGTATCACTTTGGTGGGAAACTAGCAGCATTCTGTAGATCTCACCATATAGCCACTCTGCCCATGTGACCATGGAAATGTCTTTAGACAATGCAAGGTCCTTCAACTAAGAAATGGTAATGAGAACCATCCTCTAGAGTCAGATGGGACTGGATAGGGGAAACCTTTACCTTTATATATCAACAGTCATATCACCCAGGAGAAGACACAGATGATTTAGTGGAGGAGTGTCAAACACAAGACCCATGGGCTGGCTCTGGCCTGTGATGTGGTTTGATTTGGCCTGCAGGCCATCCTGGAAAATGTAAGGGGCTGTCCCATGTCACTTTGGCCCAGTCTACCCAATGCAAAGAGAAAACATGCCAGCAGTTTGGGGGATGGTTATGTCTACCCAATCAGCCACGTTCACCCAATTGGACACACCGAACCAGCCTCCTGAGGTCAACCACAGCCCTGACGTGGCCCTCAGTGAAATTGAGTTTGACATCCTTGATTTAGAGAGTTGCAGAAGGGGCTAATTGAAAGGACCTACCTTTCCTTCAAACCTGGGGCTATACTAGTCCCTTTTTTGGGAGAGGGGGCGGTATAGAAGTTTAAACAAATAAATAAATAAATAAATAAATATACACAGTAGCTCCTGTTCCCCCCCCCCCCCCCCAAAAAAAAAACCCTTTATTTCTTGATGGGGTGTGTTTCAAAGGAAATAATGTAAAGCAGAATTGAGCTAAGGATAGGAAAGCAAAAGGTTGAATTTCCAAATACCCAAATGTTCCTTTACACTGCTGATGCTTTAGATGTTTAGAAAGTGTGGAAGACCTCCTCTAAAGAGGGGTTGCATTGACTAATGTGATAAGAAACTGGACCCATGCATCACAGTGGTCAACAGCTTGGCGGTTCAATTCCCATGAGTGAATAAAACATGGTAGGACAAGAAAGGAGACTTCCCCGATTGCCTACTGTCATTCAGGTGTCCCATGGGTAAAGATAACACTGCCTGAAAAAAATCCTTTCACAGAGGCAGCCAACCACCTCAGTGATCCCTGTGTCAGCTTTGGAAATCTTATTCAATGCTGGCACATAGCTTGAGAAAGTGGGAGGGGATGATTTTAATTGAGTAGCTCTTAGTAGACAAAATAGAATTCTTTTGTTAGTTCAAAGGTTATAGAGTGTGGCACAGGAAAATAAGGAACTTACTTTGGGTTTGGTTCATGTGATGTGATGATGAAGGGAAAGGGGATGGTTTGTTGTTTGAGACATTTTGGGAAGTTTGGGAAACTTTTAATTTTGAGATTTCACAGATGTGCTGAGTGCTATTCTAATAAAGGTATTTTTGAGATGATGCTTGTCTCGGAGTTACTGATTGGAATGGAGGTTCCCTGGAACACTGACAATATCTCAAAACTATAACAATCTTCAGCTCTCCAAAGAGGGGAGCTATTTGGGGTTGCTGAACCCCAGGACTGATTTCAGGGATGGAGCAGTGTGAAGAATCAGCAAAGATGGAAAGTGAGACAGAAGGGGCTTGGGGGGAGATTAATTGCATCCCCCAGCCCCCCTTTGGAGTAGGTGATGCAGGCATTGAAGCATGCAGAAGGGAGAGGACATTTAGGAGCCTGGCCCAGAGGATCAAACTCATGGGGGAGTTATCAGACGGGACTAGAGAAACTGCCTGAACAAATATCTTTCTCTGCAAGGGAAACAGATTGGAGGTGTGGGGCCCCAATTGGATCAGACATCTCCCAAGACGGAAACCAGGGGATTACATCCCAAAGCCAATCATTAGCAGAAATACCAGAGCAGCTTTCAACAGCTTAAGGTGGAAAGCTATGTCTCAAAGCCACAGCCTTTTCAGGCAAGCTGGAGCATAACACAGCCCACTTTTACCTTCCCCAGCTTAAGGAGGGGAGAGGAATTCACTCTGGTATCAGTTGGAGATGGCCAGTGAAGCAGCCCAGTCCAGCAGGATTAAGTTTCAAGGGAAAGACAAGAGACACAGACTACAATGGGTATGTTACGAACTCCAAGTCCTCCCCCCCAAAAAAGCAGAAAGAAGATTACCCCCTGCAGAGAATATTCCTCCAGGGTGGGGATTGTATTCTGGTCAAGGGTGGGTCCAGTGCCAGTGATGCCAGTGCCAGGAATGCCCATGCCCCAAAGAGAATCAGCGATCCCTTCTCAGCAAAGGAATCTGCTCAGGCAGCAGATAGCAGCCACTCCCCTTTTCCCTTTGCAGGGAATAAGGCAACAACCGGCCACTTCATGGCAGGCTCCAAATCAGCCCCCACTCAGAGCAATCCTGCAGAGGCTCTTCTTCCAAGAGCCCTAACCCAGCCCAGCCTTGAATACCCTCCCAAAGTAGATATGTGCCTCAGCAAGCTCCATTTATTCCAGCTCAGCCTACGATTGCCATGGTGATACCACTTCCTCACCCACCCCCCAGACTGGACCAGATGCTGTTCAAAGCAACTTTTGACGAACATGAACATTTTGCTTATTTCCTCATTTGAATCTGGTCTCACATAGACCAATTTGGAAGCCAATATGCAACGGAGCATGGCCTGGTCACTTCAATAACAGATGGGATGAATGAGGGGGATGCTTCTGATTGGGTGGCTCAATTGCACTATGAACCGGCCCCAGAGCTACAGGATGTCAATGCATTTATTTATTTGTTGATTCCGATTTGAAAATCCAGATGGAGTGGTGGAAAATGAGGACAAATTAATGGAAATGAAACAAGGTAAGTGACCCACATCAGACTTTTGTATGGGACTTTAGAAGAGTCGCAAGCCATCTCATGAAAGAATCATCTGCACTATTTCAAAAACACCATTGACCCAGAAATAAAAAAAAAAGCCTACAACATTAGAGGTATATCTGAAACGCTACAAGTGTGGTATGCAACATCCCTCAAACTAGACTGTGATATCAATCAACAAAGAAGAACCCCACCTGAAGGCCCTCCTTGGAGACCTGTGGCTGGATGACCATTAACCAGACCTGCTGAAGCTGCTGCCATCCGACTCACCAGAATTATGAAATGTTATAGTTGTGGCCAGGATGGACTTAGAGCAGCTGACTGCTTGGCCCCTGCACCTGTTCCACAAGCTCCACAACCAAGGCCTTATAAAGCCACCAGGGGTTGAAAAATTCAACAAAAGCCTCCAGATGCTAGCAGCTTTGCTAAACACACCATAGAAGGTTCTTTCCACACAGAAGGAAACAACAAACTTACAACCCAAGACACCCTCCCCAGAGAAGTCAATGAAGAAGATGACCCTATGGTGAGTGCACCCATCACACTGTTTACTGTCAAAGTGAAGGTAGTGGTGCCTGACATGGGGGAGGCAGGAGAAGTAGAAGCTGTCATAGATATTGGGTGTTCTAGATGCTTTAATGGCCTCCCTATCATTGAGCAATTAGATATAAAAACAAAAAACCTGAAACGCCCAATCAGGTTCAAACAAGTGGATGGAACTTTAATTGGGGGGATCCCAGCCCTTAAATGACAAAACTAATCAAACTTGAGATGGGTAGTCACTGCGAACTCATACATTTTATAATGGCTCCATGGACATCAGAATCTGTCATATTGGGATTTGCTTGGCTAGATAAAAGGACCTCTACCATCAAGTGGGAGGATGGATACCAAAAAATTATAATTGGGTTGGGCCCTCTGCCCCCCTTCTGCACACTAAGAAACTACCGCCCAACATAGGTCCAAAATCTGAACCAGCAGCCACCACTTCAGACTCTTTTCCAGGTACTCCCCAAGTACCCAAACAATACCCAAACAAGACTTGGCTGAAGCATTCATTGAAGAGGAATACTATGTTCTATCTCCCCATTGAGCCATTGATTGTGCCATAGAGTTAGAACCCGGGGCAAAACTGCCAAAACCAAAGGTGTATTCCATGACACCAGCTGAAATGACTGAATTGAGGAAAATCATCGATAACAATTTGGACACAGGTTTCATTGAAACTTCCAAATCTAGATTAGCCGCCCAGTGCTAAAGAGAAAAGAAAGATGGCGGGTTGAGATTATGTGTTGATTTTATGGGAGTGAACCCGGTATGCATAAAAAACATGTACCCTCTCCTCCTCGTGAAGGACTTATTAAACCACCTGTCAAAAGGCTAGGTCTTCACCAAATTAGATCTGAGAGAAGCTTACTACCGAGTCCACATAAAGGAGGGAGATGAATGGAAAACTTCCTTCAACTGCCCTTTAGGTAGTTTCCAATTCCAAGTCATGCCTTTCAGACTTCAAGGGCCCCCTGCAGTATTTATGCAACTTATCAATGAAGTGCTACATCCACACCTGCACCAGGGGGTCCTCATCTATCTAGATGACATCCAGTGAAACCATAGAAGAACATGTCAAATTGGTCAGACAAGTGCTGAAAAAACTTTTAGCTGCAAAGTTATATGTAAAACTGCCAAAATGTGAATTCCACAAAGAGTCTTTGGAATACCTAGGCTACCGAATATCCAACCAGGGAATTGAGTTGGACTCTGGAAAAGTGAAAGCCTTGCTAAACTGGCAACCCCCCAAAACACGAAAGCAACTTCAAAGCTTTTTGGGTTTTGCCAATTTCTATAGACAATTCATTCCTTCTTTTGCTGAGGTTGCCCTCCCTTTGACAGTTATTGAAAACGGGGCCTTCCCCCGCCAAACCAATGCCCAGTCAACCCCTTGCTTGGACAATGGACTGTCAGAGAGCTTTTGAAACCTTAAAATGCCTCTTTGCAGCTGAGCCCATTCTCCAGCACCTGGACCTGACCAGATCTTTTATAGTCCAAACTGATATGAGTGATGTGGCTGTCATGGCTATTCTTCTACAAAAGGACTCTCAGAACTGGCTAATGCCTTGCGCTCATGTGTCGGAAAAGCTGACAAACGCAGACCTAAGATGGGCAGTTTGGGAGAAAGAAGCTTTTGCAGTGCGATGGGCTTTGCTGACTTGGAGGCATTTCCTAGAAGGGATGAAGGAGCTGTTTGAGGTGTGGACCGATCACAAGAACCTTGAGGTTCTAAAGACACCATGGAAGCTATCACCTAAACAAGTCCACTGGATTCAATATTTCAAGTAGTTCAACTTCAACATGAAATATATTCCCAGAGAGAAAAACATATTGGCAGAAGCCCTGTCAAGAAAACCCCAATTTAACAGTTGCTGAGAGGAAGTAGTGCAGACTATGATATCCAAAGCTCAACCAGCAGGCCAAGTAACTAATCGAGGCCAAGCCAACCGCAACCCCAGATGCCTGGAAGGCAAACTATAACTGATTTGAAAGCAGCCCTATTGTCCAATCCCTGGTTTGTAGAGCAACAAACTGAATTGACAATGAATGAGGGACTGGCTTGGAAAGGGATTAAACTTTATATACCCACTAATTTAAGACTAATGGTATTAAACCGTAGCCACAACTCAAGCTTGGGGGGACACTTCAGGTTCTTAAAAACTCTAATTTAGTCATAACACAATTCTGGTGGCCAAAATTGAAACCTGAAGTCAAGGACTATGTGAAAAGCTGCCAATTTGTGCCAATTTGTGATGAACTGCTCAATTTGTGCCAATTTGTGATGAAACACAGAACTGGGAAACCTTCTGGTCTCCTCCAACAAGTAGCTGAACCAACAAAGCTGTGGGATGAAATCACAATGGACTTTACTGTTGAATTACCTGAGAGTGGAGGGAATACAGTTATTTGGACTGTTATCGACTTATTCTCTAAGCAAGCCCATTTTACAACCTGTAAAGGACTACCATCAGCAGAAATGCTTGCAAAATTATTTTTAGGGAGTTTTTGAAGTCCATTGGGTCATCCCAAGGACTATCCCAAGGACTATCCTCATGCAACGGGGCAGCAGAGAGAGAAAATTCCATGGTGGAACAATACATTAGATGCTATGTAAATTATCAACAGGAAAACTGGGCGGAGCTAATGCCATTTGCAGAAGTGGCTTACAATAATGTGGTACATAGCAGCACAGGTTTGACTCCATTCCAAATTAACACTGGCATGGAATTTGTCCCTATGCCGGAACTACCTAGGGAACCCCCCCACACACACACCTGCATGTCTTTAACAGAATGGATGGACTGATTAAAAAAGGGTTGGGAGGATACAAAAATGCTTTGGCTGAACCTGCTGAGGAATACAAAAAACAGGCAGGCAAACATAAATCCCTCCAAGTAGGGAACAAAGTGTTTTTGTCAACAAAATACCTCAAATTGAAACTTCCTAGTAAGAAGTTGGGGCCTAAGTTCTTAGCTTCTTCCCTATATCAAAAGAAATCAATCCAGTAACAGTCCAATTAAGTGTTCCCCGACTATTGGGGAAAATACATCCAGTGTTCCATAGTAGTTTGCTGAAACCAGCTGTAGGATCATATATAAGGCCAATACCAACAGCTTCTCTAGACCTTTGATTGTACAGGGTGAGAAACATTATGAAATCAAGAAAATCCTCGATTCTAGATTGCACCAAGGAAGATTACAATATTTAGTATTGTGGAAGGGTTACCTGTATCAGATGCTACTTGGGTTAAAAATTGGGATGTACATGCAGATAGATAGTTAAACAATTTCATGAGGAATTCCCTAACATTCCATCTTGGAGGGGGGAGAGGGGGTTAAGGACATTGCATCGTTATCTCCCACCTGGATTATTGCAATGCTCTCTACATGGGGCTCCCCTTGAAGAGTCTCCGGAGGTTGCAGTTAGTCCAGAATGCAGCTGCGCGGATGATTGTGGGTGCTCCTCGGAGCTCCCACGTTACACCGCTTTTCCGCAGGCTGCACTGGCTTCCTGTGGCCTTCCGGATTTGATTCAAGGTGGTACTGATGGTATTTAAAGTGCTCCATGGCTCGGGACCTGGGTACTTATGGGACCGCCTGCTGCCATCATCAACCTCCCGCCGCCCAGTACGCTCCCACAGGGTTGCCCTCCTTGGGGTACCACTGCCAGGTCGCTGTCGGCTGATGGCCCCGAGGGTTCGGGCTTTCTCTGTGGGAGCTCCCTCCCTATGGAATGATCTCCACCCGGAGATACGAGCTATGACGGATATCTTGACCTTCCGGCGCGCAGTTAAAACCCTACTTTTTAGGCAGGCTGGCCTGGCCGAATGAATGGGTTCTGGTTTTAAATTGGGTTTTAGTAATTAACTTTTAATTTTTATCTAAGATCCCTGATTTTATATTGTTGTATTTGGTTTTGATGGGATACAGCCGGAAAATCGCGTTTAATATATTTTTAATTGTATTTATAATGTATTTATATGTTTTTAGTAGGCTGTACACCGCCCTGAGTCCCTTTTTTTGGGAGAGGGAGCGGTATAAAAATATGATAAAATAAATAAATAAATAAATAAATAAATAAATTAACCCCGGTTGTGTTTTGTTTATTATTTCTTATAGATGAACTTCTCAAGGGGGGATGCCTGTTAGCATTGGAAATCTAATTCAACACTGCCACATAGCTTAAGAAAGTGGGAGAGGGGTAATTTTAATTGAGTAGCTCTGTCATGCCCCTGGTGGAGGCTGACTGTGAAGGAGAGGAGAAACAGCTGACAGAGAGTGGAAGTGTGGCTCTGGAGGTGGTGGAGGAGGTTGGGGAAGGGCAGAGGCCATCTGAGCAGTCAGAGGAGGACCCAGACCCAGACCCTATCCATCCTAGGGCATGCAGGGCTAAGAGGATAAGGGAGAAATGTGGTCTACTTGGGAGGAGAGGGCCTTGAATCTTTTCATGGGCTGCAACTGTGACAACTGAATAAGAGTATGGAACTGCTTACTGGCGAACGCTGGAAACAAAGTGTGTAAATATCTCTAGTTTATAGTTCCTCTCTGAGTCTGGCATCCTTCTCTAGTGTGTGTTATCTATGGACATCCTCCAGCCCTTATCTTGCCTGGTTTGTGTTGCTTTTTTCCTTCTTCGTGTAATGGTGTGGGAGGTATTTTTGTCTTCTGTCAAAGATATTCAGAGCTTGAAAGCAAAGTGAAGGGATAAAAGTGGCTTCACCTGTTTTCTGTGACTGTTTGTTTTGTATCCCACTCTGGGTCATCACAAGCTCTTAGTAGACAAAATAGAATACTTTTGTTAGTTCAAGGTTATAGAGTGTGGCGTAAGAACAAAAAGGAACTTACTTTGGGATTGGTTCGTGTGATGTGATGATGAGGGAAAAGGGAATGGTTTGTAGTTTGGGACATTGTGAGAAGTCCAGGAAACTTTTAGTTTCAAGATTCCATAGATGTGCCAGGTGCTATTCCAATAAAGGTACTTTTGAGAAGATGTATGTCTCAGAGATACTGATTGGAATGGAAGTTCCCTGGAATGCTGACACCCTGGCTAAAACATGCCATACCTTGGCTAAAACATAGCCCAGCGGCGGGGGTGCCTAATGTGAGGACGACGCCGGCCCTGGTGACTAAGATCAGAACTCTGGTGTTGGCGACATCATCAACTGGAGTGAACGTGTTGCTGCCCCAATCTTGTTTTTATCAACGCTGGCGATGATGTCGAAGACAGGGGTTATTTGTTAACCGGGATATCTGGAAGGGTCAGCCTCGAACTGGCCCCTCTCCTCTTCAACCTCGACTTCAGTTATTAACAACTGCATCTGCTGGACACCGTGTAGCCGGCCCAATTGTATACTTAGCGGCGGACTTGAGGGCACTCAGGAATGTCCCCCTTTCCTTGAGGCGCCCCCCCAACCTTTCTGTGGCATACCTCGATGACGGACCTTGGAATCCGGAGAGGTGGCACATTCAAGGGAAACACGCCCAATTATGTTTATTTATTTCCAAATTATTAAAGTGGTTAGGGAGGGTGGTCAGACAGGGTTTGGGGGACAATTCTTCTGGAAAAAAGGCCAGACTGGAGTTCACGCGCGATCGGGGGATTGTGGGATCGGAGATGGTCGAATCGAGGATGGGGTTTCTTTCCTAGGGAGGGGGAGGAAAGGGCCATCTCTACGATTGGTGGGAGAGGCAGGTATGGTGTTGACAGGGGGCCTTATCAAGTTATGGGAGCTCGCCCCCTCTGTTTACAAGCGGTGGTGTGCTCCGGCCCCCAGGTCATGTCTCGCTCCCTGAGTTGTTTGAATGATCGGGTCCCGGGCCTCTGGCTGATGTTATGCAACGCCAGGTCCATAGTGAATAAAGCCCCCCTTGTTTACAATCTTGTCACGGAGGGATGTGTGGACCTGGCTGGCATTACCGAGACCTGGCTGGGACAAGAGGGGGGTGTCCCTCTGGTGGTGATGTGCCCAGCCGGGTTTCGGGTCTTTCATCAGCCGAGGGCCCAGGGGAGGGGTGGGGGGGTTGTGGTAATTATTCGGGAGGATCTGGGTCCTAGGGAATCCACTGTCCCTCAGACGACCGGATGTGAGTCCCTTTTTGTAAAGTGTGGTTCCGGGGTTCAGATGGGCCTATTGATCACATACCTGGCTCCCTGCTATGTGACATCGGCTCTGCCTGAGCTCCTCAAGGTCATAGCCGGCCTAGCGGTTGAGACCCCCAGGCTGATGATCACGGGGGATTTTAACCTGCCTTCGGCTGGTGGGGCCTCAGGGATTGCTCAGGAATTCTTGGCTTCCATTACAGCCTTGGGCCTGACCCAATTAATTAGGGAACCCACTCACATTGGGGGTCACATCCTGGATCTGGTTTTTGTCTCTGGACAGTGACAGGATGATCTTGGTGTTGGGGACATTTTTGTTGAGCCCTTATATGGTCAGATCATTCACTCCTTAGGCTGGACTTCCAGGCCACTCCTCCCCATCACAGGGAGGCGGACCAAATAGTTGGTACTGCCCCAGGCACCCGATGGATGCAGATAGGTTCCTGATGGAGCTTGGGCCATGTCCTGACATTTGAACACATGACTCGGTTGAGGACCTGGTCGCCACCTGGGATAGGGTGGCAGCTGGGGCCCTGGACCGGGTTGTGCCCTTGCGGCCTCTGACCTGGCGCCGCTCTCACTTGGCCCCTTGGTTTTCCGAGGAGCTGAGGGAGATGAAAGTGCCAGAAAAGATGCCTGGAGAGTATTTGGAGTACTACTCGCTCTGGACCCGACTGAGCACTATTACGGTCTTATATTAAGACCTATTTAGTGGCAATAAGGGTGGCAAAGCGTTCTTATTTTTCCACCCTTATTGCGTCTGCAAGAAACTGCCCAGTCACCCTGTTTAGAGTGACCCACTCCCTCCTGGAAGGGGGAGCGTGGGTAGACCCCTTGCAGGGACAGGCTGAGGACTTTTCAAATTTCCTGGTGGATACAATCACTTGGATGGGTGGGGATGGGTTGGACTCTGAATGGGCAACTCTGGGTGGGGGGTCGGGGGTGGAATTTGAGGCAGACATTTGGGAGGAGTTTGATCTTGTGACCCCCGAAGACGTGGACAGGTTGCTGCGGGGGCTGAATGCTACCACATGTTTATTGGACCCGTGTCCCTCCTGGCTGGTGTTGGCCACTCGGGAGGTGACACGAGGTTGGTTTCAGGGTATTATTAACACTTCCTTGAGTGAGGGATATCTGCCCGCTGCCTTGAAAGAGGCGGTGGTGAGACCCCTCCTCAAGAAACCGTCCCTGGACCCAACTTTGTTATCTAATTATTGTCCCGTCTCCAACCTACGCTTTGTAGCGAAGGTTGTTGAGAGTGTGGTGGCATGACATCTTCCCCAGCACCTGGATGAAGCTGTCTATTTGGATCCGCGCCAATCGGGCTTCAGGCCCGGGCACAGCACGGAGACGGCATTGGTCGTATTGGTGGATGATCTCTGGAGGGCTATTCCTCTGTCCTGGTCCTATTAGATCTCTCGGAGGCTTTTGATACTGTCGACCATAGTATCTTATTGTGGCGGCTGGGGAGGGTTAGGAGTGGGAGGCACTGTTATGCGGTGGTTCTTCTCCTTCCTCTCCGTTCGCAATTCGTGTTGGCAGGAGGGCAGAGGTCAGCCCTGAGGCCCCTGGTTTGCGGGGTGCCTCAAGGGTTGGTGCTCTCACCCCTTCTGTTCAACATTTATATGAAGCCGCTGGGTGAGATCATCTGTGGCTTTGGGGTAGAGTTCCATCAATACACTGATGACAGTCAGCTGTACATCTCTACCTCAGGCCACCCCGATGAAGCCGTCAAAGTGATGACCCGGTGCCTGGAAGCTGTGCGATGGGGTGGAACAGGCTTCAGCTCAACCCATCTAAGACTGAGTGGCTGGCTGCTTCCCGGCATCCCGGTACAGCCAGCTGGTTCCATCGCTGGCTGTGGGAGGGGGGAAATTTTTGCCCCCACAGAGAGGGCCCACAATCTGGGTGTCCTCCTGGATGTGCGGCTGTCATTGGAAGACCTTGTGGCAGCTGTCACCAGGGGGGCTTTTGGCCAGGTCTGTAGGATCTACCAGTTGCAGCCCTTTCTGGATCGGAATGCGCTTTCCACGGTCACTTCCGCCCTGGTAACCTCCCGCCTAGACTATGCCAATGCTCTCTACATGGGGCTGCCTTTGAAGAGCATCCGGAGACTCCAGCTGGTGCAGAGTGCGGCCGCGCGGGTGGTGTTGTGGGCTCCTCGGGGCTCCCATGTTACGCCACTTCTGCGCGAGCTGCATTGGCTCCCGGTGGCCCTCCAGGTGCGCTTCAAGGTCTTAGTTATCATCTTTAAAGTGCTCCATGGCTCGGGACCAGGATATTTGCGAGACCGCTTCCTGCCATTATCGGCCCCCCGCTGACCAATACGCTCCCTTAGAGTCGGCCTCCTCGGGGTGCCGCCAGCTGGACGGCTGGTGATCCCAAGGATGTGGGCCTTCTCATTGGGGGAACCCTCTCTCTGGAACGAATTACCCCCGAAGATGAGGACCATCCCTGATCTCCTGACCTTCCACCGTGCATTGAAAACTCATTAATTTCAGCAAGCCGGTCTGGCCTAGGAGTTTTTAAATTTTTTAATCTGGTTTTAACTTTCTTAATTCCCTTATTTTTAATCTTTTGAAAGGGCTAATGTATTTAATTCTTTTAATTTTTAAATATTGTACATGTGTTTTATATGTGTATTTTATCCTGGCTGTTCACCGCCCCGAGTCCCTTAGGGAGAGGGGAGCTGTATATACATTTAAATAGATAAATAAATAAATAAATAAATACACTAAATAAACCTCTTATAATTTTAAAACAGTATCAAATTAAACTTCAGAGTTTTGGTAGCACTGGAGAAGAACATGTGTGTAGGTTTTGTGCTTTAAACAAATTTAGAACATATTATATTTTTAAACTAGTTTGAATAATCCAAATAATAAATATACCGATCTTTACAGGATAGCGGACATTTAGACAATAATGGGTATTTCTTCACAAAGTTCATTTCTCTTATGGAATCATGAGTGGTGGTCTTCTTTTTAAAAGATTGACATGAGAACTGAGTGATTTCACCTAAAAATGAACACTGTCTTTATCTGTTTTCCCACATCCAGATACAGAAGATTGCTTCAAATGTCCATCAGATCAATATCCAAACCAGGAACTAGATGGATGTTTTCCCAAAATGACAGTTTTTTTGTCTTATGAAGAACCTTTGGGCATCTCCTTAGCCACAAGTGCCGTCTTCTTCTTCTCAGTCACAATTTTGGTATTAAAAATATTCCATCTACACAAAAACAGTCCCATAGTCAAAGCCAACAATCGGGACCTCACCTATGCTCTTCTGATCTCTCTTTTGCTCTGCTTCCTTTCACCTTTCTTATTTATTGGTAAGCCCGGGGTGATGACCTGCTTCCTTCGGCAACCAGCCTTTGGTATCATCTTCTCACTGGCTGTTTCCTGTGTGTTAGCTAAAACCATCACTGTGGTGGTAGCTTTCATGGCCACCAAGCCAGGATCCAGTATGAGGAAGTGGATGGGAAAGAGGCTTACATGTTTTATTGTGCTTTCCAGCTCTTCCATCCCAGTAGGCATGTGTGCTATATGGCTAACAATCTCTCCCCCATTTCCCAATTTGGACATGGACACGCTGACCACTGAGATAGTAGCAGAGTGTAAGGAAGGTTCTGTCACTATGTTTTATCTTGTCTTAGGCTACATGGGACTTCTGTCCATCATCAGTTTCAGTGTTGCTTTTCTAGCTAGGAAGTTGCCAGATAGTTTCAACGAAGCCAAATTCATCACCTTCAGCATGCTGGTATTCACCAGTGTTTGGTTGTCCTTTGTTCCATCCTATCTGAGCACCAAGGGTAAATATATGGTAGCTGTGGAGATCTTCTCCATCTTGGCCTCAAGTGCTGGGCTTTTGGGATGCATATTTTTCCCCAAATGTTTCATAATTGTGCTGAGGCCTGAATTGAACAACAAGGAGCATCTCATGAGAAGAAAGCAAATGCAAAAATAATATACAATGGATACCTCTTTTGGGACGGATACAATGAACTTTATGTATCTGCTGATGAAATAATACATTCAGTTTTAATTTATTTTTCAATGTACTTGTTCATCCCAACCCTCGCCAGAAAATTACAGTGAAGATGCCGAAAATGCATGTAAATGAATGATGAAAAATATATTTGTGATTTTCACATAGTCTGAATGTTGTTGAAATATATCTGACATATGCTTTTACTATTTTCTATTAAATAATGCTATTTTTATCATTCTTTTCATACCAGTTCTTCTAAAGTTCTTTGTAAGCTTAGACTTGGAATTGAGAAACAAAGAGAAAATTTCTCAGACTCTGCAAGATTATTTTAGCAAACTCCCTTAGGAATTGATATGGAAAAAAAAATTATAGCCATTAAATGAAGAGGTAAAATGTACATGTGTGTGTTTATGAAGAACCAGAAGATATTCCTTTTCACAGATATAATGTGTAGTTTGGCCATTATTAAATTGCTATTTATGAAATAATATTCTGCACATTGACTGATCTCTTTCTTCCAATATAGGACATTTTATTCCTATATTGTCCTCATTAGAAAACCAAAACATACACAGACATAGCACACATGGGAAGAGAAAAGGTTACAAGACTCTTAGGACTAACAATCAACCAACTTGAAGAGCACTGTATCTCTTACTCTCTGTCTATGACAATGATATTGTAACCAGACCTCAAAAACACTACAAATACAAGAAAGAAAACAAAAGGAAGGGAAAAGAAAATATCAAATTATGAATCTTCTGAATACAAGCAACAACTCTGAAGTCTAGTACTACTTCTTGTTGACCTGGAAGAATAGTTTGTTCTCTCTGCCGGGAAGAGCATCCTGAAGAAAGAATTAAGTTATCTCAATCCATTCATGTGAATGCATGAATGGATTGAGACAAAGGCCCAAAGGTTTTTCACATTTCCATCTTCACTTTCTCCACTGTGACCTTCATGCACAGTAATATGTGACTGAGTCTGGATATTTCAGGGATCTCATGGTCAAATAATATTCATTGTGGGATTCATAGGCTGTCAAGGTTGTTCAGCTTTGGAGGGATGAGGCATAGTATGACCTCCAGTTATTACTAGACCAGTCTACTTGCTCACCCATTCTAATCCTTTTCCTGGAGCTTACGGAAATCCACTCCCAGTATGCATTTGTGATGGGGTCCTCCATCTCTTTGCAAGTTAATCTGAAGGATCCTCCAAGGCTCACTCTTCCTGGCCCAGATTCCCCAAGTTGGACGGTAGAGTGGACATCTAAATCAATAAAAATAAGGAATTAGAACCCCACCTTCCTTTTTTTGTCTCATTATTCAGGTCTACATAGAAGATACTCACAGAGAGGAGTGAGTAAGTAACTCCTCCTTTCTACTAAGTAAAGAAGAAGAATGGCAAAATGTGGGAGTAAGGAATACTCAATTTCCTTTAGAGCAATGACAGCTTTGGCTCTGTGATGCTCTTTTGCGTGTTGTGATTATTTAAAGGAGAAACAGCTCAGTGGCTTCATTTGCATGTGAGTTTCATATGGAAGTTAAAGACCAGCTTGTAAGGTAGATGGCTTAAATCCATCAATAGGACTAAGTTCAGAAATAGAACTTTGACTGAGGTTTCACATCTGAAACATTGACTCATTGTCTTGATTTAATTTCAATTAAATTTTGAACTATTATATCTGAAGTGCATAAATCTGATGGCCAAAACGATTGTCTTTTTCTCTTTGCTTCCATCTATTATTTTTTTAATTTGGTTTTTCAATTGCTTACAAGATAATAGATATAAGTAAAAACATAGTTATGAATACATGGATACATATAAGAAAAAAAAAGAAACAATTAAAGGAACAATAGGGCAGAGACAGTGGCCATGTTGTGAACTTATGCACGCCCCTTACAGACCTCTTAGGAAAGGGGTAAGGTCAATAGTAGACAATCTAAGGTTAAAAATTTTGGGTTTGGGGAAGAGACCACAGAGTCAGGTAGAGTATTCCAGACATTAACCATTCTGTTGCTGAAGCCGTACTTCCAGCAATCAAGTTTGGTGTGGTTAACCTTGAGTTTGTATCTATTGTGTGCTCTTATGTTGTTATAGTTGAAGCTGAAGTATTCATTGACAAACAGGACATTTTAATGTATGATTTTATGTACTATACTTAGATTGGCCCAAAGTCGACGTAGTTCTAGGTTTTCTAGGTCTAGAATTTCAAGTCTGGTGGCATAAGGTATGATGCAATGAGTAGAGGAGTGGAGAACTCTTCTTGTGAAATATTTCTAGACTTTCTCAACTGTGTTAATATCAGATACGTAATGTGGGTTCCAGACTGATGAGCTGAATTCGAGTATAGGTCTAGCAAATGTTTTGTAAGCTCTAGTTAGTAGTGTGATATTACCAGAGAATAAGCTACGTAGGATTAGGTTAACAACTCTTAATGCCTTTTTGGCTATGTAGTTACAGTGGGCTCTAGCACTTAGATCATTAGAGATTAATATTCCGAGGTCCTTTACAGAGCTTGGATTATCAACGAGGTCTTGACTGTTCAGCTTGTATTTTATTTTATGGGTTTTTTTGCACATATGTAATACACAGCATTTATTTATTGAGATTTGAAGTTGCCATTTGTTTGACCATTCTGATACATAGTCAAGATCTTTTTGAAGGGTAGCAGTATTATCGTGGTATCAAACAGCTTTACATCATCAGCGAAGAGAATGCAGTTACTCTTAATATGATCACAGAGGTCATTTATGTAGAGGATGAAGAAAGTTGGTCCTAGAACACTGACTTGGGGGACACCACTATTGACAGGTATAGAATTTGATAGGACACTCCCAATTTTGACCATTTTTTGTCTGTTTGACAGGAATGCTTCTATCCAGTTACGCAGTTGTCCAGAGATACCACAAGATTTTAGTTTTAGGAGTAGTTTGTCATATACCACTGAATCAAAGGCTGTGCAGAAGTCTATGTAGATTGTGTCTATTGTTTTGCCCTGATCGAGTTGTGTAGTCCATATGTTTTTGCAGTGTGAGAGTTACAGATTATAGGATAGTTTTTTTCTGAAACCAAATTGTTTATTAGAGAGTAGGTTGTTTGTCTCTAAGTGGAGGATAATGGATTGGTTAATAATTGATTCCATGATTTTACAGGCGATGCAGCATAAGGAGATTGATCTGCAATTTTCAACTAGGCTAGGGTCTCCCTTTTTGAAGATGGGGATGATCGTGGCTTGTGACCATAGTTTTGGCAAGGAGCTGATCCTGAAAGATTTATCAAAGATTATGCTTAGAGGTTCTGCTATGGCAGTGGATAGCTTTTTTAAGAAGTAGGCACATATTCCATCCGGTCCAATAGATAGAGATGGTTTTAGATTGCGTAGTGCTTTTTCAACATTGTCTTCTGTAAAATCGATATGTATTAGATCATTGTAGTTGTCTGTGGTTTAACTAGGAAATACTGGGCATGATCCATTGCTGTTTACAAATACTGAGCCAAAGTATGTGTTAAAGAGGTTGGCTTTAATAGTGTCATAATTGCAGTGTTTACCATTAGGTCCTTTCAGGGGTGGGATGGATCTTGAGTCTTTTGGTTTGTTGTTTCCAAAATTGTAGAAACCACAGGTGGAATTGGTGCGTAAAAGGTTTTCTTCTTGTTTAATGTGATAATTGGGGCATTAAGTCTTTATCTGGTGGCATAAATTTTTGTATCGGCTTTTGAAGTTGGCACCGTGACCAGAATGGTTTTTCCACCAGAGTGATCTCTTTTTGGATTGAAGTTTCCTTATTGTTATGGGTAATCTGTTTTTTTTTTTGTTTGTTTGTTTGTTTTGGGAGTTGTTACTGGTACATATAGTTTGATGATTCTTTTGACTTCAAGTAAAAATATGTTGTAATGGTCTTCAGCAGTATTGCATCCAGTGAATAGAGATTTCCAATCAAGGGATGAGAGATCGTTGTCTATAAGATCACAGTTGCCTTTTTTGAAGTTATAATTGGGGATTCCGTCATTGTGACGATTTTTGTGTGAGCATATGTTGAGAAAAAAGTCAATCATTTTGTGGTCACTGTTGGAAAAGGGTTCTTTAGTTTGCATTCCATAAATTAAATTCAAACTATTGCAGAAGATAAGATCGAGACAGTTGTTAAGTCTAGTATTGTTGGTTACTAGTTGTTCCAATCCCAGATTTGTAACAGCATTGTAGAAGGTTGCATGTATGGGTTCAGTTGTACATTAGTTTAGGGTCCAGTTAATATGAGGTAGATTGAAGTCACCAAGAAAGATTAAAGTGTGTGGGCAGGATGTTGCCCATGTTAGTAGTGAATTTAGCTTGTTTACATGTTCGATGTCATAATTAGGTGCTCTGTAACATAGCAAGAATTGAAATGTGATATTTAAGGGCAGTTCACAGATGATGGTCTCAGGAAGAGCAAGCTCCTGGGTAATTTGGATGTTTTTTAGATGTAGGGACTTTTTATAGAAGATAGCAACAACATCTCCTCTATGAATTTCATGAACTGATCGGTAAACATGATAATCTCTTACTGTGGTAATGGAATCAGGGAGAGATGCGTTGAGCCATGTTTCACAGACAAATATGATGTCGAATTTAGCCATATTTACTGTGTTTCTCATAAAATAAGGCCGAGTCTTATTTTTTTTTTGAGCCCCGAAAAAATGGCTGGGACGTCTTTTCGGGGGTGAATTAATTTCTCCCCCCCCCCAGCTGGATCAGTGGGTGGGTGGCAGTGGTGTGGATGTGGCCTTAACTTTGATTTCAATCTTAATACATTTGAAATTCTTCTATGAGCTGTTTATATTTAATATAACTTGGCAGGGCACTTTAAATCGCAAAACCTTTGGCATCTGCCGCTGCTGCTTCCTTCGCATTCCTCCACCAGCAGCGTTTCAACCCCTTCTCATGTGGGGAAACCGCCTGTGTGGCTTCCACAGTTCCCGCCGGCCCTGGCAAGAGAACAGCGGCAGAACTCTCGGAAACATGGAAGCGTTTCTGCTGCTTCTCATGCAGGGAAGCCGACTCTATGGCTTCCACATTTCCACCGGTGCTGCTGCTGTTCTCACACCGGCAGGAACTGTGGAAGCCATACAAGCGGCTTCCCCACATGAGAAGCAGCAGAAATGCTTCCACGTTTCTGATGGTGCTGCCGCTCTTCTCACACCGGCGGGAACTGTGGAAGCCACAGAGGTGGTTCCCCTGCCCGAGAAGCAGCAGAAACACTTCCACGTTCCACCGGCACTGCTGCTGTTCTCGCACCAGCACCGGCGGGAATTGTGGAAGCTATGGAGGCAGCTCCCTCGCTTGAGAAGTTGTTGAAAGTGCCAGTGGAGGAATGTGTGCAGGCTGAAGGAAAAGCAAGAGCAGCGGAGGAAGCAGCAATGGCGTGCATCGAAATTCTTGCAATTTAAAATGCCCTGCTAAGGCTGACATCCACCTGCCGCCACCCGCCTGTTGACCCAGCCTGCAACCAGCATCATACCCGGGTCTGCAGCAAAGGCGCTTGGCAGGGGTAGGAAGCACTCCATGCTTGGCCATGATTGGCCGTTAGAAGCGGCTGGTGATGAGGCATGGCTGCCCATGGGGCAGTGTTAAAGGCAAGTTCCCCCCCGCCTTCCCCCCCAATTTCACATGTTTTAAACTAGGCCTAAATTTGGGGGGAGGGGCTTAATTTCATTTCATTTAATTTCATGCCTAGAAAACATGATGGGTCTTCCTGTTGGGGGGGCATATTGTTGGGGAAACATGGTAGTAAGAGGAGAAATTCAGGTATTTTATTCTCTAGGCTTCTTGCATTGAGTAGCTTGCATTTAAGGCCAGTTGTAGTTGGAATTGAGGTAGTTAAGGGCATGCGTGCCTAGTCTTGGGTGATGGTGGATTGGTTGAAGTAGGGTTGTGGTTGAAGGTTAAAGCTGAGTTGCGGGTTGTGTGACTTACTTTTGATATTTTTTGAGTTCCGTGCTGTGTACATGGGAGTGGACACATTGCTGTATGGTTAGATCAGGGTGGGAATGGAGGTTCTTACGGTTGGTGTTGCTTTTGGCAAGTGAATTTATAGTATAAATGAATTTACATTTGCTTGATTCATTTTTGCAAATGACCCTGCAGAAGCATGGGGCCATAGAGCCGTCTCTGTTTTTGAGCTCTCGGCCAATGCGGGAAATGTCAAGTACTTCATCAGGGGAGATGGTTGATGCTTGATAATCATGTTTTGGACAGTTGTGGTATCATCATTGTCATTGATGTACTCTAAACCAAATAAGATGGCATTTGGATATTTCCGTTCATGCTCAACAACTTCTCTGATGAGGATTGGGATATCATTATTTGTCTGATTTATGTTTTTTTGTGGATTGGGTTGTGGATTGGGTTGTGGTTGTTGGGTAGAGATGTGGTTTGTAGCTATTGGATTTTCAGGTTTTTGCATTGTGTCTTTTTTTTTCAAGGTTAGATAATCTTTCATTTAAAGCATCCAGGGATGCTATTATGGTGTCAAGGGATATTATTTCTGTTTCTGTGGTATCAACTCTTTCAAACAGATCCAGTTTGGGTCTGCATGATTTGCAGAGATATGGAAACTCATTGGATGATTCCAGGTATTGAATCATTTGCTTGGGTAATTTCAAGCAGTCATAATGAGTACATTTGTTACATAGAGAACATTTGATGGAATTTTCATTATCCTTTAGAGTTTTATAGCATTTAAGGCATGTGCAGGAGTCTTGTGGTTCATTGGTGGGGATTACTTTCTCTTCAGGTTATGGTTTGGCATTGGATTTTTTTCTTGGCATGGTAGGTTTGTTAAGATGGTACGTTGATGAAATTACTTAATGAAACAATTTTGGGTAATCAATATAGCCAATATCAGACCAATCAATCAACTGCAATAATCTCTCTATTCAAATAATTTTGCTAAGCAACAATCGGCCTAATCAATTAATTACACTAATTGCTAATCAATTAATTACACTAACCATTAATCACACCATTCAATTATTTTCACTAAATCACTAATTTTACTAATCAATTAAATTACACGAATCTATCACACTAATCAATTAAAACAATAAATCAATTAAACCATTAATAAATTATTTTATAGAAATTGATTATCTAATCATTGATATAGGTAATGAGGTAGAAAAGTTGTAAGTTTTGAGGTAATAAATTAATCAGTGTTTGATTAAAGTAATGAGGTAGTATTGAGAGTCTGCAAGGAAAGGGTTAATTGTTTTGCTAGCAGCTATTATGCTCCGATGGCTGCTGCTATTATGCTGTAAACAATAGGTTATAACAGGATGTTGAAAAGCACAATGGATTATTGAAAGAGAGCAAAACTCGCTGAATTAAAACACTTTAAGTACAATCAATATGTCTCTGAATAAGATTGTTTTCCGATAGTTTCCCAAAGTTCTTTAAGTTGAGTAATAGTAAAAAATACAGTCCAGACATTTGGGTTAACCAATCCAATCTTTCATTTACTTTTAAAATTACTTCAATATCTTTTTTTTTTTCTTTACTAAATCTGACAGTCACTCCCAATTGTTAATTGCAGCTAATTTCCTCCTTTGAGTCCCACTTTCCAAGGAAAATTCCACTGCAGAAATTGGAATGATTCTTACCAAGACTGAGCATGCTGTTACAAGATGTTTCCTTTCTATGTCACTTCTATCTCAGCTGCCTTCCCGGCTTCGATTCAGCCATGCTGGCAGTTCTCTTTTTAGTTCGGATGGAGGGGTTTTCTTCAGGTCAGTCGAGTAGACTCTCCTCTCCTCGCAACCACCGAAGTATCCCTCTGCCTTTACCACCCATCCAGGGTGACTTTCAGCTCCTAAGAGCCTCAGGGCTTGAAGAAATCATCAGGACTTAATGGAGCTGCCGCTCGTCCTCACCGCTTCATTGCTTCGCCCGACTATGTAGATTGTCTATGTACATAGTCTATATAGATTGTGTCTATTGTCTTGCCCTGATTGAGTTGTGTAATCCATATGTTTTTGCAATGTAAGAGTTGCAGATTATAAGATAGTTTTTTTTCTAAAACCAAATTGTTTATTAGAGACTAGGTTTTTTGTTTCTAAGTGGAAGATAATGGATTGGTTAATAATTGATTCCATGACTTTACAGGTGACACAGCATAAAGAGATTGGTCTGTAATTTTCAACTAGGCTGGGGACTCCCATTTGAACATGGGGATGACTGTGGCTTGTGATCATAGTTTTGGCAAGGAATTGCTCCTGAAAGATTTTTCAAAGATTATGCTTAGAGGTTCGGCTATGGCAGTGGATAGCTTTTTAAGGAAGTAGGCACATATTCTGTCCAGTCCAATAGATGGTTTTAGATTGCGTAGTGCTTTTTCAATGTTGTTTTTACCAAAGACAAATATAGCTCCCTAGTGAATTAAATAGTTTTTATAAGCTACCTCCCTAGGAATGTAATGTCTTTCCTTTCCTTTGTAAATTTAGAATGGATGTAGAAATGGGTCCATACTCTAAAGACCGATGATACATAAAGAACAAGATCAACTTATCATCTCTAGTATCTCCTAAATTTGAAGTGTATTTTCATTTTCTTCACCCTGGAGTAGAAAAGTCTATGTAAGTCCTAGTGCAGAAGAAGAAATGCCTCAACTCTCCGGTTTGGGCTTCTTTGGTGATGGACCGAAATCCATGATCATGCACAGTTTCGATCTGTGCTCACCGCTGGAGCACTCCAATCCTTTGGATTTGGGGCTGGAGCCACTCTGTAGAGGTGGCAATGGGGGAGGGAGACTGCCAGTTGAGTTGCAGGGAACCGCATCTCTCCTTCTCGGCTTGGCATTACTTCCTTTCCCAAAGGTAGTTGCAGCAGTGGTCAGAAATGGCCACCTCAAAGATTGAGCAGGAGGGAAAACAAAGGGAGAGAGCTTGACAGACTGGGCTAAAATGAGATAATACATATGCAAGATACCCTGGAACTAAAATTATTAAGAGTATTATTCCTAAAAGAAGATTTTTAAAGCAGTGGAGAAGAATGGGAAAAGGAAAAAAGATTTTTTTTTCTTTCTCACATTGATAACTGCAATTGGCTTTGTAAGTTAAAAAAGAAGAGACTTAACTAAGAAATTTGTGTTGATTTACTTTGACACTAACAGGTAATCCTAAACTGAAATTAAAGTGTCAAAGGGAAAATAAAGATTTTTAGACATTCTAAAGCCCTCAAAAGGATGAAAGTGGACAGAAAAAGGAAGGGTGGACTTGGAAACCTGGAAATAAAAAGAATTAACTGTGAAACTTTAAAAAGATTTCCAAAGGATATACTATAACTGAAACTTTGCTACAATATAACAGAGCCCCCGGAAAGGAAAAGTGGAAGAAAGAAGCAAGAACTTTGGATTACTTGGTGATTTTTGGAATTTTGGGTGTTGGATTTTTAGTGGTTTGAATTAAAATCAATCACGTGGTTAAAAGTGTTTAAAATGGCAGTACTCCTTGATAAATTAAAAATGGAACTTTAAAAAATGAAAGAAGAGTCACAATTGGGCAGAGGATCCCTTGGCTTCAATTTTTAGAAATGGAATTTGGAACTATGAAAAACAACAAGAAACACTTGAAGAGCAAGTAGGGTTGGACAAAGAAGACGCCATCTTTAACAATGCAATGTGGGGAAACATAGGTGATTAAAGTGAAAAATAAAACTGGTAATGTGATGTAATGGAATGCTTGCTAGGAAATATGAGGAATGAATGAAAATAATTTAATTGTTTTTAAGGATTTATAAAATACAATTGAAGAGAAATGTGACAGATTTATAATCAGTTGTCAGGATGAATTTGAATGATTAATCATTTTATTCATTATTTTTATGTATTTTTGTTTTTTTAGAATTAAGTATGTATTGTTAAGGGAAAGTACCAAGCGGAATTCGGTTGATAAGAATTATATGATATAAAATAGATATTAGAAATTGAATGTTAGAATTGTATAATGTATAAATTAAATGTTTAATGAAATTTGAAAGGGTAATAATTTTAAAATATAAAGGTGACACATTCTATTTGGTAATTATAGGGGGAACCTTGCTTTTTAATGCCTGAAAGGGGAGGGAATTTTCTTCTTTCTGTTCCCTTTTGGGATGATAATGGAAAAGAATCTATGGAATTATAAGTAGGACAAACAAAAGTACAAGTATAATGACTAGAAAGATAGAGAAAGTTAGAAAAAGATATGTAATTGAATTAGAAAGGAATGAGATAATTATAAAATAAAGCTGAGGAAAGTATCGGAAGAGAAGAATTATTGAAAAATTGATAAAATAGTGATAAGATATGAAATTGAATACAAAGAAGAATATGTAACTGAGTTTATGTCCATATGGAGATGTGATAACCTGGAATCATGTTGCTCTGAAAAAAAGATGTTTTATTTCTATTATGTTCTATTCTATTATGAGAATCAGGGCCCTTTCCTCCCCTGTAAGCCACACAACCCACATTGCTCTCTTTTCCATTCCTCCCTGCATGCTCTAGGATGAAGAGGAGGGGTAGGCCTGGTCTAGCCGGTCTGGCCTAGGTGTTTTTAAAATTTTAATTTGGTTTTAATTTTTCTTAATTCCCGTGTTTTAATCTTTGTAAAGCCAACATATTTAATTCTTTTAATTTTTAAATATTGTATGTGTTTATATTTATTTATTTATTTATTTATTTAAATACTTATATACCGCCCTTCTCCCGAAGGACTCAGGGCGGTGCACAGCCAATCAAACCCCAATACACTGTACAAAAATTAAAATGAATTAAATAATTTAGGCTGTTTAAATTTAAAAAGTTTACCCCTCCCCCATAAATAATTAAAACCCCAAATATTCGGACCCAATTAAAACAAGAGACAAAGTTAAAATCTTGTGTCAGCCTAGGCCAGCCTGCTCAAAGAGCCAAGTTTTTAACGCACGTCTGAAGGCTCTCAGGTCTGTGTTGGTGCGTATCTCTGGGGGCAGACTATTCCAGAGGGCAGGGGTCCCCACAGAGAAGGCCCTACTCCTGGGGGCCGCCAGATGGCACATAGAAGCCGACAGCACCCGGAGAAGGCCCTCCCTGTGGGAACGCACAGGTCTGTTGGAGATCACTGGCAGAACGCGGTCCTGCAGATAACCTGGCCCAATGCCATGGATCGCTTTAAAGATCAGAACCAGAACCTTAAAGCGAACCCGGAAAGCCACCGGCAACCAATGCAGCTTGCGCAGGAGAGGCGTCACATGGGAGCTTCGCGACGCCCCCATAATCACCCGCACGGCCGCATTTTGCACCAGATGGAGTCTCTGGATGCTCCCGCAGGGAGCCCCATGTAGAGAGCATTACAGTAATCCAGGCGGGAGGCAACAAGGGCGTGAGTGACCGTGCGTAAGGTGTCCCGATCTAGGAAGGGCCGCAACTGGTAGATCAGGCAAACCTGATAAAAAGCCCCCTGGAGACGGCCGCAATATGGTCTTCTAGAGACAGCCGTGCATCCAGGAGGACATCCAAATTGCGAGCCCTCCCTGTGGGGAGTAGAATCTCTCCCCCAATAGCCAGCGATGGGGTCAGCTGACTATATCGGGCTGCCGGAAACCACAGCCACTCGGTCTTGGATGGGTTGAGCCGGAGCCTGTTCCCGCCCATCCAATTCCGCACGGCCTCCAGGCACTGGGACATAGCCTCTACAGCATCGTTGGGGTGGTCCGGGGTGGAGATGTAGAGCTGGGTATCATCTGCATACAGATGACACCGCACCCCAAGACCACGGATGATCTCGCCCAGCGGCTTCACATAAATGTTGAAAGAAGAGGGGAGAGGACCGATCCCTGAGGCACCCCACAAATAAGGGGCCTAGAGGTGGACCTCTCCCCCCCCGTCAACACAAATTGCGAGCGGTTGGAGAGGAAGGAGGAGAACCATCGTAAGACAGTTCCCCCAATCCCTAACCCCCCCAACCGCTGCAATAGGATACTATGGTCGAAAGTATCAAAAGCCGCCGAGAGGTCTAACAGGACCAAGACAGAGGAAAACCCCCTGTCACGGGCCCTCCAGAGATCATCAACCAACGCGACCAATGCTGTTTCGGAACTATGCCCAGGCCTGAAGCCCAATTGGAATGGATCGAGGTACTGAGGGAGCTGACGTGCCACCACACTCTCAACAACCTTCGCTAAAAAAGGAAGGTTGGAGACTGGACGATAGTTATTTAAAACAGCCAGGTCCAGGGAAGGCTTCTTGAGGAGGGGCCGGACCACCGCCATCTTCAGGGCAGTAGAGAGCGACCCCTCCCTCAGCGAAGCATTGATAATCCCCTGGAGCCAGCCTCGTGTCACCTCCCTGGCGGTCGAAACCAACCAGGAGGGACATGGGTCCAACAAACATGTGGGGGTATTCAGCCCCCCCAGCAACCTGTCCACACCCTCGGCGGTCACAGGGTCAAACTCTTCCCAGATAATATTCTCAAGACCTGCCCCGGACACCTCCCCGGGACCACCCAATTGGAGTCCAGCCTGTCCCGAATCTGAGCGATTTTGTCGTGCAAGAATCGGGAAAACTCTTCTGCCCTACCCTGCAAGAGGTCATCCCGCGCTCTCGGCTCGAGCAGGGAGCGGGTCACTCTAAACAGGGCGGCAGGCCGATTTTCTGCCGATGCAATAAGGGCGGAGAAATGCGAACGCTTCACCGCCTCTATCGCCACAAGGTAGATCTTAATGTAAGACCTCACCTGTGTTCGGTCAGACTCAGTACGGCTAGCCCTCCAAACACTCTCTAGACGTCTTTTCCGGCACTTCATCTCCCGTAGCTCCTCTGTAAACCACGGAGCTAAGTGGGATCTGTGCCAAGTTAGAGATCGCAGAGGCTCAACTCGGTCCAGAACCCCGGCAGCCAACCAATCCCAGGTGGCCACCAAGCCTCCAGGCGAATTGTGAGCCAGAGTCTCGGGAAATGGCGCAAGCTCCCTCTGGAACCGCTCAGGGTCCATGTGCTTTTATTCTGGCTATTCACTGCCCCGAGTCCCTTTGGGAGAGGGGGCGGTATATAAATCTAAATAAATAAATAAATAAATCTTCCTCTGAATCCGACTCCCTTGTTCTATCTCTTTCCTGCTCTGCCCAGCCAGACATTGCCATTCCCCAGTTTCCTCCACAGCCATCAGAGCCACACTCCCACTCCCTGTCAGCTGTTTGTCTTCCTCCTTGGATTCAGACTCTGACAGGGGCATGACAGTACCTTTCTCAATAGTAGTAACTGTAAGAGGGATCTTGGAGTCCCAGTGGACAATCATTTAAATATGATCCAGCAGTGTGTTGAAGCTGATAAAGTTGTTTGTATCCTTATGATTTATATTGATTGTTTCCTAGTATGATTTGATTGCGTATTTGTACCTATGACTATCATTAAGTGTTTTATCTTATGATTCTTTACTCTTGATAAATGTATATTTTCTTTTTATGTACACTGACAGCATATGTACCAAGAAAAATTCCTTGTGTTTCTAATCACATTTGGCCAATAAATAATTCGTTCGTTCATTCATTCATTCATTCACTCAAAAAAAAATAAAAAAAAAATACAGTTCAAGGCTACATAAACAGAGCAATGGAATCAAGATCACTTGAAGTGTTAATACTACTTTTGGTAAGGCTACACTTGGAATACTACATTCAGTTTTAGTGGCCATGATGTAAAAAAAATGTTGAGACTTTAGAAACAGTGCAGAGAAGAGCAGCAAAGAAGATTAGGGGAATGGAGGCTAAAACATATGAAGAACAGTTGCTGGAACTGGGTATGTCTAGTCTGATGAAAAGAAGGACTAAGTGTGATGTGATAGTAGTGTTCCAATATCTCAGGGCTGCCACAAAGAAGAGGGCATCAAGCTGCTCTCCAAAGCACATGAGGGTAGGACAAAAAGCAATGGATGGAATATCCTATTCTATTCTGTTCTGTTCTATATTCTATTCTATAGGATTTTACAGATTTGACCATTCGGTCCTCTGTGCTCCAACAAGAAGCAGTTCATGGGTGAGCAAAGTAAGATTCTGCACTGAGGCAGAAAAACCAAATGTACAGGCACAGGATGGAAAGTATCTGGCTCTAAGTAGTGCCTGTGAGAGGGCTCTGGGTGTCCTGATGCATGACTACTTAAGTAGAAGCCAGGAGTATGCCGCAGCTGCCAAAAAAGCCAATGTACACACACACACACACACAGAGACAGAGACAGACAGACATTTGTACATTTATTAAGAACCTGAAGATAACTCCTATTCTCAGATATAATGTGTAGTTCAGCCATTATTAAATTGCTATTTATGAAATAGAATTCTGCACATTGACTGATCACTTTCTTGCATTCCTGCAATCTCATTCCTATATGGTCCTAATTTGAAAAACCAAAACACACATGGACATAGCACACATGGGAAGAGAAAAGGTCACAAGACTCTTAGGACTTAGAATCAACCCAACTTAGAGAGAATTGTATCTCTTACCCTCTGTCCAATACTATGATGACAAAATGGATGAATTAATGCTACAGATTGCAAAGACTAAATTAGTCAAGAACTGCTGTGTTTTGCTATCTCTGGCTGAGTGCTTAAAGACTGTGCTGATCAGTTGGCTGGAGTCTTTACCAGGATCTTCAATCGGTCTTTATCCCAGTCCACTATTCCATCTTGTTTGAAGGCTACCACCATTGTTCCTCTGCCAAAGAAGTTCCCTATCAATAACTAAATGATTACAGACCAGTAGCACTCATTCCTATCATCATGAAGTGGTTTGAGAAATTGGTCTGCCGGCACATCATTTCTAGTCTTCTGCATACATTTGATAAACACCAATTTGCATCCAGAAAAAATAGATCTACAGAGGAGGCTATAGCCATCACTCTTCACACTGCTCTGACTCATCTAGAATGGGGGGTGTGTGTGCTATGCTACCTGAGACTTCTCAGAAAACAATAACTGAATGAAAAACTGCTGGTGACCTTCTACCGCTGCAACATAGAGAGGATTTTAACATAACTGCACCTCTGTATGATTTGCCAATTGCACAGTGGCAGATAAGAAAGCACTCCAGAGAGTTAATGTCATTGCCCAGAAGATCATTGGTTGCCCTCTCCCCTCTTTGGAAGAGCTTTATAGCTCCCACTGCCTTAAGAAAGTTCAAAACATCCTCAAAGATCCATCTCATCCTGGGCACCCTTTTTTTTTTTACTGTTACCATCTGGCAGACAGTACAGAATAATAAAAACAAGGACAAATAGGCTGAAAAACAGCTTCTATCCCAGGGCAGTAGCTCTTTAGAATTCTGTGATATAGTTCAGTGTTGGTGCAGTGTCGGGGGTTTCCGGTTCAATATGTGAAGGGTGAAGAATGTGTGTTTGTGTTTATTTTCATGGTCATGGTCATGATGTGCATTGAAGATGGTGTTTGATTTCATTGTATGAGGTGCAATGACAATAAAGTAAACTAAACTTAACTAACGAAAGGTCACAAGACTCTTAGGACTTAGAATCAACCCAACTTGGAGAGAACTGTATCTCTTACCCTCTGTCCGTGACTATGATGTTGCAGCCAGATCTTGAAAATACTGTGCAAATGCGAGAAAAGAAACAAAAGAAAGAAGAGAAAGAAGAAGCAAATAGCAAGCTATGCTATCTGAATAGAAACAACTACTCTGAAGTCCAGTACTACTTCTTGTTGACCTGGAAGAGTAGCTTGTTCTCTCTGCAGAGAAGAGCAGCCTGGAGAAAGATTTAAGATATCTCAATCATTCATGTGAATGCATGAATGGATTGAGACATAGGCCCAGAGGTTTTTCACATTTCCTCCTTTGCTTTCTCCCACTATAACCTTCGTGCACAGTAATATGTGGCTGAGTCTGGGGCTGTCAGGGATCTCATGATCAAATAATATTCATTGCGGGAGTCATCAGCTGTCAAGGTTGTTCGGCTTTGGAGGGATGAGGCATAGTATGTCCTCTGGTTATTACTAGACCAGTCTATCTGGTCCACCCATTCCAATCCTTTTCCTGTAGCCTCCAGATTTTAGCAAAGTGAAATATAGCTCCGTAGCAAATTAAATAGTTTTTATATGGAATTTAATGTTTTTCCTTTCCTTTTTATATTTAGTGGTAAATGTAGAGTGGATATAGAAATGGGTCCATACTCTAAAGACCTATTATACGTAAAGAACAAGGTCAACTTATCATCTCAAATATCTCCAAAATTTGAAGTGTATCTTCATTTTCTTGACCCTGGAGTAGAAAAGTCTATGTAAACCCGAATGCAGAGAAAGAAATGCCTCAAATAATTGTTAACAGCACCTTGGACATCTTTTCTTCTTGGGCCAGACAAAAGAATCCTGCCTTCATGGAGAGTTCAGATGAGCAGAAAAGCAGATTAGAAAAGTTGCTTGCAGTAGAAAAGAAATTTTATCCTGTCAATTTTCCAATAGCCAAAGCAGGAACAGAGAATTGAAACCAATGGAGCTGTTCTTCAAAGCCTCTCTTTCAACTTCTCTCTTCTATTTTAATGAGTTTTTTTTTTCAAATCCAAAACGTACATGAGTTGAAATCATCTCAAAATTCATAGCTTTCCCAGACTTCCTTTAAAGTTCAGTGTGCTGAGACCATTCATTCACTGGCAAATGTAAGGTTATCTGACACATTTTCAACAGTCCAATTTAAAAAAATAATGTTTGAATGACCAGAAATTGCATGAACTTTGTATATAGGTAGCTCTCCATCATGTGTCCATCAGTAGCTTCATAGTATCTTTCTTTACTGAGAAGTTACTATATGCATTGAATGTAACGAAATTCATCACTTTTGAATTTGGTGTGAATATTGGTGTTGCAATCTTTGTTGTCCCAACATAAGCTAACACAAAAGCCATATCTAGGATTAGTCAACCAAAATGGAACATGAAAAAAATAATATTTTGAAAGTTTTCTTCTCCAAAGGTCATCTGGGTCATTTGAGCAAACTCATCTGATTGCATCATCATTAAATCAAGTTCCATTTTTTTTTCTAAATATACATTAAAGAAAACAAAAGAATTATTCCCTTTTCTGCCGCAAAGAGACCTAGTTTGCATTAGTAGTAATTATACTTCTTGCAATTATCTGAGCTCATTTGATCTCCATATTGACTTCACACAAGGGACTGCTAGGCAACATCAAAAACATGAATGCATAAGTGATATTGCAAGGAACTATAAAACCTTTGTTTTGCACAATTCCAAGCTAGGGAAGGACAAAGAAGAAGGCACAATTTATCCAATACTATCCAATCCTGTAGATTTTTCCAATTCATTTAAATAATTATTAGCTTATCTTTGCATTGCTTGAAGTCTAAGGAGTATTTCCAGAACTGGGCTCTCCTTAGTTATACTCCTTTTTCTTTGCTGCAGTTGTGGAGCTGGTTGTCAGATGATGTTGCTTTTATGTGCAAAGCTCTCACCTTATAGATGACCTGGAAACTACCTCCATCTTGAGTGATGTGGAATCAGATGTTTGTGTTAACAATACTAATACTTCTTCTATCTTATGGAAGAGCTAAAGCAGACACACAGAAGTGTTCTAGCAAAGAGTCATTTCTTGTTCCACATGAGTGGTACCAGCCTGGCAAATTCCTAATTGGTGGGATAGTTTCTCATATCTTAAACGTATATTTCCAATATACTTTTGATGAAGCTCCTTCTAAGAAACTGAATGATGAGCTTCCACTGTAAGTATCTAGATAACTTAGAACTACAACGCCTATGGTCTGACCTAAGCTTAGTATACAAAATGTTCTAGCTGTTAATGACTACTTCTGCTTCAATCACAATAACACACAGGCAAACAATATATACAAACTCAAAGTTAACCACTCCAAACTCGATTGCAGAAAATTTGACTTCAACAACAGAGTGGTCAATGCCTGGAACTCACTACCTGAATCTGTTGTTACATTCTCGAACCCCCAAAACTTAAACCTTAAACTGTCTACCTTAGACCTCATTCCATTCCTAAGAGGTCTATAAGGGGACGTGCATAAGTGCACCAGAGTGCCTATCGTCCCTGCCCTACTGTTCCCATGTTTTAGTACTCATTTATTATGTATACACTTATACCTGTTTATACTTATATGTTTCTATGTTATGTTAATACTTATACTTGTCATCTCATACATACTTGACAAACTAAACAAAACAAAATAAAATAAATTAATATCTCTCACTTGCTCTCCATACTTCTCCTCTGCCATTAGGACTACACACTCTCTGAGCTGCTAAGATCTAGTCAATCATTCAATGGCATAAAAGAGCAGATGGCCATCCTATCTTCTTTCTACCATTAGTAGTTTACACCTTAGAGCTAATAGCACTTATTTGCTCTTTAATTTTCATGTTAAACAAGACATGTAAGAAGAATTATTAAGGCAGAAGTAAATTAAGATAAACTTTAACACATGAGAGAGATTGCAAGAGGCCAATGTTCTTTGATGTTTAAATTGGAATCACAATAAAAAATAAGAGAAAGGAGAGGTAAGCACAGCTGTACAAAAGAGGAAGCATATGGAAATAAATTGTCCAAAGTTTTTTTTTAAAAAAAACAACAACAACTGGCTCTGGTGAAAGGAATAATATTCTGTTATTTTAGACCAAATGTTCTGCTTTCCTCAGTTTAAAACATTATGGAAATGACAATGTAGATTTTCTGCAGTGTAGTTCATTACAAATTATGAAAACCACTTCATAGCTAAGGGGATTATATCAGTTGCATTAAGTAATTAGACTCTTACACTAAATATTAACATTTAACCATCACCCTCATATAAACCATATAAATCATATAAACCAGAAAAATGATATGTTTATATCACACACACAATGTTACTCTTTGACAGAGTGGACAGCAACACTATAGTTGAATGATATAACATCAGTGAGAAGCGGAACTCTCTTAGCCAATACATTATCTAGTTTTTCAAGCATGAAGAATAGGAATTAACTATTGAACAATACTGATGGGAGAAGCCAATTAGTATGAAACTGCAGGTGTAAGTTTCGATAATCATAAATATAAAGAAGACAACAATACAAAGCAAAACTCTAAATAAAAGACATGCCTTTGTTTTTAAGAACAGTCTCCTGCTTCAGCAGAGAGTTGGCCTAGAAGATCTCCAAACTCCCTTCCAACTCTTTTATCTTCTTACTTAGCTAGGAACCAACCTACTTTATCAGCTTGTAGTTCTGTATTTGGAGTGTCTCTAATCACTTTATTTCACTTCATTTTTTCTAAATTTAGAAAAATTTCTAAATTCTAGAAAATTTTAAATTCTAAAAATTTAGAATTTTCTTCTTATTCAGCTCCCTGATTGTATTAATGAAGGAACCGATAAGGGTTGGTTGAAAGATTTCCAATTAATTCTCCTGTATTTAAATCTGAGCCATGCAGGAAGATGGCCATAGATTAAATTAACTAACAATCTCTCTCTCTATATATATATATATATTTGTAGTATGCTGCCA
This sequence comes from Bungarus multicinctus, assembly GCA_023653725.1. NCBI lineage: Eukaryota > Metazoa > Chordata > Lepidosauria > Squamata > Elapidae > Bungarus > Bungarus multicinctus. The sequence continues at coordinate 137,632,617 of CM042840.1, read as the reverse complement.
AAGTTCTACCAACACCTCCTGGCTCTGGCCTTTGCTGTGAATAAGATCAACCAGGATCCAATGATCTTGTCGAATGTCACCCTTGGCTTCCACATTTATGACAGTCATTTTGATTCAAGGATGACCTATCGCATCACTTTGGATTTGCTTTTCAAGTCACAGGCATTTCTCCCCAATTACAAATGTGATCCTCACATAAAACATATAGCACTCATTGGGGGAATCAGCCCTGACATCTCCTCCTATGTGGCAGACATCTTAAGTCTGTACAAGATTCCACAGGTAAGATCTGTGCACATCAACAGAGCAGCCCTATCATTTTAGTACAGTAACTGGTTTTGTTTTTCTGAAAGTGAGTGATGCATTCCCGAAAGAGTGGAAGCGAAGGAAAAAATGGGAAAAGCTTCCAGCTCTTCCAATGGGAAAAAGCTGCAAGTATAAGGTAGAACCCAGGATATCATGTCAATAACAAATTAACAGTGCTGAATAACAGGTAGCTAGTAGCTCGGTGATAGATAGATAGATAGATAGATAGATAGATAGATAGATAGATAGATAGATAGGACAGATACAACAGTTATGATAGATATACCAGAGAGAGAGAGAGAGAGAGAGAGATACGACAGATATGATAGATAGATACGATAGATAGATACGATAGATATATACTAGAGAGAGAGAGAGAGAGAGAGACTTTTTGATAAATACGATAAGTAGGTAGGTAGATAATGGATGGATGGATGGAGATGATGGAGATGGAAATAGAGAATACAGATGACAGAGATGACAAAGATATGAGGGAGAGAGAGAGATGGTAGAGATAGATGAAATAGAACACATCTGCTATGTGAACAGCTTAGGTGCCAGATTGTTTCCAGATCCAATTAAAGGGTTAGCTATCTCCATTAAAGCCCTTTATGGCTTGGGGCCAGGTTTACCTGAGAAACTATTTCATTCCAACTATATTGTGCCATTTAGGTAGATCAGGTAAGGAAGGCATGATGTATATAAAGAAGGCATGTTGTATATGCTGTCAATTAAATAATTTTGTTTGGAGGGATTCAGAAAGAGACAGATCTTTGCTGTTGCCCTCCCCTATCTTATTTCTAGAGTTGAGGTGGGACCCACTCTTCTGGCCTTCAGAAAGAGTGTTAAGACCTGGCTCTCCCAGTTGGCATGGGGGTCAAAGAGTGATATGCAACTCTGGGGAGGATTGGTATCCCATTCCCTCTATTTAGTTATCTTTTTAATTTTTTTACTTTTCATACCATATCCCTACCCTTTTTCAATTTTGTTTTTAACTTTGTTCTGACTTGTGCTTTTATACCATGCTATCTTTTTAATTATTATTATCTGCCCAGAGCCATAGGTGAGACAGGCATGATAGAAATGTAAATAATAAATAAATAATACATACCTTAATATCTCTGAGCATGTCTTTTCAGCTCACATATGGATCATTTCCTATGCAAAGAAGCAATAAGGGGGAGACCTCTTCATTTTACCATACAGTCTCCAATGAAGGCCATCAATATACAGGCATTATCTATTTACTTAAACATTTTGGGTGGATCTGGGTTGGACTTTTGGCTGGAGATGACGAAAGCGGAGAACGTTTCTTGAAAAAGCTGGAGTTGTTATTTCTCCAGAATAAAATTTGTTCAGCCTTTGTTCAAAGAATGCCAGTTGACAGCCGATTTCCTGAACTTAATGAATTGGACACCATTTCTGCAAATACTAAAGAGTTCTACTCAGATCTGAAAGTTAATGTCCTTGTTGTCTATGGTGAAACACTAATTATAATGTGGCTAAGCACTGCACTATTTTTCGCTGCTGTTAACTATACTGAAAAGGTGTGGATTATGACAGGTCAGATTGACTTTGCTTCAACCGTCATTTCAAGGGACTGGAAATACGAGATATTCAGAGGTGCCCTTATTTTTGCAATCCACTCCAATGAGAACGAAGAGTTTCAGGTCTACCTTCAGAATGTAAAACCAGCCAAGGCACATCTTGATGACTTTTTCAAGGAATTCTGGGCACAAGCCTTTGGTTGTTCTGTTCCAGATCTTAAGGACCTAACAGAGACTCACAAATTTTGCAGTGGGACAGAAACCTTGAAGGATCTTCCAGGGATTCTGTTTGAGATGGTCATGACTGGCCATAGTTACAGCATCTACAATGCAGTATTTGCTGTGGCCCATGCATTACACAACCTGGATTTATCTCGACCAAAACATAAAGCAGTCAGGATAACAAGATATCTTGAAGAGATAAAACCTTGGCAGGTAATGTCTCCAGAATGAGAAAAAGAAAAGGAGAAAGAGAAGAAACAATACATAGCATTGAAAAAATAATTCACATGAAACTAAAATAAAATGATAATATATGGTACTAATTCAGTTCTTGTGCTTCCATACATAACTATGTGGTTGGGCTTAGTTTTTGGGGAGGAAAATAAGGGGAGAAATTGTGCCTCTGCCTACAAGCATTCATCTGGCTAGCATCCTGTCACTCTGTGAGAAAGTTGAGGCTGTTTGGAAACTGAAACTGTGTTTGCTGTGGTGAGCAAGAAGGAGATAGCAAAGAGCCTGGACATGGCTTAGCTCAACTGTTTTATACTAAAGTTGCTTGGTGCTATGAATCTAAGAAACTCCTCTCCTCCCCTTGTGTTTTGCATTTGGAAGAGTTTTCTTTTAAGGCGGGGAGGGAGAGTAAAACTCCTTAGTACCATAGCATGTTTATAATAATATATGAAATACGAGTGCTCTGATGCTCATTTAAAAAGAATCGTTTCTTAATGAGCACCTAGAAGCCAAGAGGAACATTGGTGCCAAATATCAAGTTTGTAAGCTTTACCGTTGAGGAGATTTTGTGGTGATGTGTGAGTGGTATTTCACTTTTATATAGAGAGATTCATGGATTATTAAAAGTATTTTCCATTGGGGTGAGAGACGTCTTCTTATATTTTCCAGTTCTAGGGAGCTCAGTGACTCATGAGCTTAGGATGCTAGGATGACAATCAGCAAACTTGCATTTGAGACCCAGTTGTTGCTGCAGGATGGTGCGAGTTCCAATAATACTGTCCAGCTCCTGCCAATCAGTATTTTCAAAGTAGACAACAGTCAGTAAACATTTCAGTACCATTTTAATACCATCTGTGGGCAACTTAATGGGGACATGAAAAGGATATCCAATTGGGCATCCCCAGGCAAAGGAATTGTCACTATTCAATCATTTCAACCTGGAAATGCTAATGCTAAAATATTACAGTATTGTAATAGATAAAATTCTGAAGATGAGTAAAATCTTTTCATTCACTTTCACAATTACCCTTTTTAAAGAAGGCTATCTGGTCAGTAATCAAGTTAAAATAATCTATTTAAAAAATGTAAAAGTAGAATTAATTGATTCAGGCATTCAGATAGATATTTCTACATACCTAGTCCTTAAAAGTTTTATTCAATTCCTTACATTATTAGAATTGATTCTCTTATTCTACTATTGCCCTGGTTCAGTCACTTAAAACAGCAATAACAATCTTTTCTAATGAGCCAGCAAGATGAAAAAGGAATCCAAAGGCTGTTCGAAAAACAATGTAATAGTAGAAATATGTGTTAAATCCAGAGGGGTGGTGAGAACATTACAAAGACAAATCTAACCATATCATGTCAAAAGGAAGAAAAGGGAAGACACAGGCAGCAGCAATCAGAATAGAGCTGGAAGGGACCTTGGAGATCTTCTATTCCAACCCTCTGCTCAAGCAGAAGACCTATACCATTTCAGATATGTGGTTATCCAGTCTCTTTTTAAAAACTCCCAGTGATGAAGCACTTGCAACTTTTGAAGGCAAGGTGTTCCACTGGTTAATTGTTCACACTGTTAGAAAGGTTCTGCTTAATTCCTGGTTGCTTCCATCCATTGTTTCTTGTTTTGCCTTCCTCTCTGTGGCAGCCTCTCAAATACTGGAATTTATTTATTTATTTATTTTGTTAAACAATTATTAGATAACAGGTATAAGTACAGTATAAACATGGTTATAAATACCTGAAATGGATATGAATAAGAAAAAAAAACAATAGGACAAGGACGGTAGGCACGTTTTGGTGCGCTTATGCACGTCCCATACTGCTATCATGTCCCACCATCCCAGTCCTTCATTTTTCTAGACTAGCCATATCCAATTCCTGCAATTGTACATCATATGTTTTTATCTCCAGGCCGTTAATCATCTTAGTTCCTCTTCTTTGCACTTTTTTTTCCTAATTTCTAATTTTTTATAGCTTCTGTAATGTTTATTATATCTCAGTAAAATATAACTCTAGTTATTTCATGTCTGGTGTACAATGAAGAGTTAAAATGTTTATATAAAAAGAAGAGCTACAGCTCTAAAATAACAAGAATAAAGATGACAAATGGCAATGACAAAATGTGTAGGTATTTACTCAGTTCTGTTCTCTTATGTGATTCTTGCTTTGTTCTTTATATTCTTAGCTCCACCGTTTCCTTCAGATCCTTTCATTCAACAACACAAATGGAGAAACAATGTCCTTTAATGAGAATAAGGAGATGGGATCTGGATTTGATATAATAAACATGCTTATTTTTTCTAATAACTCTTTTCATAAAGTAAAAGTTGGAAGGATGGGGACCAAGGATTCCCAAAGAAAGAAATTCATCATTGAGGATGACAAGATTAAATGGCATGGAAGCACTAACAAAGTGAGAATTCCTAAATCGTCTGAAAAGCCCAGTTTTAATTGTTGGAATTCTCTCTCTTTCCATTACAACAGACAAACAAACTCAATGACCCTAATGCCCTACACCGAATAGTAAAATCTATATTGGACACTCCTAGATACCAATAATAGGAGAAATAGAATACTTACAATGGAAAGGAAAACATTTTCAGTATTATTGTTTTAGGGTAGGAAGAGTGGCCTGATGGCCTAAAGGTGGAGCTCTCACCTCAAAATCAGGAGGCTTTGATCCCAGGTAGTGGCAGATATTTCTCTAGGCACAAAGAGAAAATACCTGCTGTGAACTGCATATAGGGCTCAGAGGAAGGGCATCCGACCAGTAAATGCTCAGGTCATTCAGATGTCCCTTTACTGTGATGCAAGGGATTATAGAGTTGATAAAAGAAAAAAATATTTTGGGGTAAGAAAAGCAAAAAAGAAAGAAAGAAAGAAAGAAAGAAAGAAAGAAAGAAAGAAAGAAAGAAAGAAAGAAAGAAAGAAAGAAAGAAAGAAAGAAAGAAAGAAAGAAAGAAAGAAAGAAAGAAAGAAAGAAAGAAAGAAAAGACAGTTATAGCTCTTCAATTTTTATGGAAAATATAAATGGAAAAAACTATCCCTGTCTTGGGAATTTTAATTCCCTGTTTCCTCTTTGTTTTCTGTTTTGCTGTAGACCTTTTATCAGTTTTCTGTGGGGAAAAAATTTACAGGGATTTTGACTACATTTTTAGGGATTTTGACTACAACATATGAACTCTTTGTTTTCAGAAACATTTTGACATTTGTTCCTTGTCTACTTCTTCCTAAGTAAAACCAACATCTCTTTGGAGGCAAATTCGGTTTATAGTGACAATAGGAATACATTTGGGAAAAAATTGTGAAATGGATGTCATTTTCTGCACCCTTCTCCCCCTCTGTTTCCAGCTGTCCTTCAGCTTTGGGCATTTTTTGTCCAAAGGACTATGCAGATCTGCTGTTTTAAATTCAATTAAGAGGTACAAATAGACTCCAGATTCACAATGGTAGATATATCCTTAGTAAATCCTTGGGAGGAGAAGGAAGAAAAAGAAAAAAAAAAGAATGAGGAGGTGAAAGAAAGAAGGAGAAGGGGAAGGGGAAGAGGTAGAAGATTGTTAATAGTTAATTTTACATCAAGAGTTTACTTTAAGGTGACATGTTGTACTTTATATGATACATTCAACATTGTACAGAAGGCATTTATTGTAGTGGCCTGCCTACCCACCCACCCACCCACCCACCCACCTACCTACCTACCTACTTATCTACTTGTTTACCTTCCAAACATGTATAAATTGATTATTCATTTGCTATGTCATACCAGATCTTCTCTACCTAATCTTTCAATTAAACTTTTTTTAAAAGGTCCATCCCCTTTCCTTGTGTAATCCTTATTGCCAGCCTGGTTATGAAAAGAAAAAAAAAGAAGGAGAGAAATTTTGCTGCTATGATTGTGTTCAGTGTGCAGAAGGAAAGATTTCCAATGAAAGAGGTAAATGACACAGTACAGCATATCTTCGAATATAATTCATATAAAAAGTGTTGGAGCATATCAAAATGGCCACGTTTGACATCATCTTTGCCCCTTCTTCTTATCTCTTTTCTCCTGCATGCTTAATTAGAATTGGAAGGGTATTCAACATGGCAATTGGTGAGAAGTGTTGTGCCAATATAATTGTGGGACAACATAAGTTATATAGCAATATATCCTTGCTTAATATATTATCATCATTATGACTCTGTAGGACTTCATATGCATGAAGTTAGTACCCATGTGCAACTTCTTAGTTCAAACACAACTTTTCTTGGCAACATCTATCAACAGGGGCACAATGACTCACAATGAACACTATCTTTATCTGTTTTCCCACATCCAGATACAGAAGATTGCTTCAAATGTCCATCTGATCAGTATCCAAACCTGGAACAAGATGAATGTTTTCCCAAAATTGTAGTTTTTTTGTCTTATGAAGAACCTTTGGGCATCTCTTTAGCCACAAGTGCCATCTTCTTCTTCTCAGTCACAATTTTTGTACTAAAAATATTCCACCTGCACAAAGATAGTCCCATAATCAAAGCCAACAATCGGGACCTCACCTATGCTCTCCTGATTTCTCTTTTGCTCTGCTTCCTTTCACCTTTCCTATTTATTGGTAAGCCTGGGGTGATGACCTGCTTCCTTCGGCAACCAGCCTTTGGTATCATCTTCTCACTGGCTGTTTCCTGTGTGTTAGCTAAAACCATCACTGTGGTGGTAGCTTTCATGGCCACCAAGCCAGGATCCAGTATGAGGAAGTGGATGGGAAAGAGGCTTACATATTTTATTGTTCTTTCCAGCTCTTCCATCCCAGTAGGCATATGTGCTATATGGCTAACAATCTCTCCCCCGTTTGCCAATTTGGACATGGACATGCTGACCACTGAGATAGTAGCAGAGTGTAAGGAAGGTTCTGTTGCTATGTTTTATCTTGTCTTAGGCTACATGGGACTTCTGTCCATCATCAGTTTCAGTGTTGCTTTTCTAGCTAGGAAGTTGCCAGATAGTTTCAACGAAGCCAAATTCATCACCTTCAGCATGCTGGTATTCACCAGTGTTTGGTTGTCCTTTGTTCCAACCTATCTGAGCACCAAGGGAAAATATATGGTAGCTGTGGAGATTTTTGCCATCTTGGCCTCAAGTGCTGGGCTTTTGGGATGCATATTTTTCCCCAAATGTTTCATAATTGTGCTGAGGCCTGAACTGAACAACAAGGATCACCTCATGAGAAGAAAGCAAATGCAAAAATAATACACAATGGATACCTGTTTTGGGATAGATACAATGGACTTTATGTATCTGCTGTTGAAATAATACATGCAGTTTTAATGTGTTTTTCAATGTACTTGTTCATCCCAACCCTCATCAGAAAATTACAGAGAAGTTGCTGAAAATGCATGTAAATGAAAGATGAAAAATAAATTTCTGATTTTCCTGTAGCCTGGATGGTGTTGAAATATATCTGACATATGCTTTTACTATTTTCTATTAAATAATGCTATTTTTATCATTCTTTTCTTAACAGTTCTTCTAACATTCTTTGATTGTAAACTCAGAATGTAATTGAGAAACAGAGAGGACATTTCTCACTCTGCAAGATTACTTTAGCAAATTACTTTAAGAATTGATATGTAAAAAGAAAAATGATAGCCACTAACCTAAGAGGTAAAATATAGAAAGGATAGAGATAAATGAGCCTTTTGATGACTACATTCCATAAAATGTTGTTGGAGTAAGTGGTGGGCATACCTTTCAAGATAATTCCTCCTCTTCCTCCTCCTCCTCCTCTTACTTGAACATCGTCACCATTATGAAGAATGATATTGGGGAGTGAGAATCCTTAATATTTGGAAGATAGACTCAAGATTCAAGATACATTTAGGCAAGAAAAACAAAATGCACAGGTACAGTATATGTGGTACCTGTGATGACCCGGGTTGTGGCACAAAGGTAACGTAGTCAGATAATCAGTAGGAGTCCTATTATTAGCTCCAAATTTGCCCCCAATGTCCTGGTTATGTTCTGAGCTGGAGAAAATCTCTCCCAGGAACAGCCTTTGGCTGCAAAGAATCAAGTCCAAAATGTGGTCAACAAAAACTGTAATTATAAGTCCAAGGCAAATCAAGGCAAGATGAGATAATTAGTCCAGCAAGGCAAGAGAAGGAATTCCAGATATGAAGGAGTGGCAGTAATTGATCCCCATTGGGAGAATGCCAGGAATGCAGTTAATCAAAGTTAACACAAAATAAATTCATGTTTGTTCCAAGCAGACACTGCACTCAGCTTGCATCTCTTTTAAACTTTCATTCCCAGGTGTAGCTAATGAAGGGAATCAGGGCCCTTTCCTCCCCTGTAAGCCACACAACCCACATTGCTCTCTTTTCCATTCCTCCCTGCACGCTCTAGGATAAAGAGACGAGGTAGGCCTGGATCTTCCTCTGAATCCGTCTCCCTTGTTCTACCTCTTTCCTGCTCTGCCCAGCCAGACATTGCCATTCCCCAGTTTCCTCCACAGCCATCAGAGCCACACTCCCATTCCCTGTCAGCTATTTGTCTTCCTCCTTGGATTCAGACTCTGACAGGGGCATGACAGTACCTTTCTCAATAGTAGTAACTGTAAAAGGGATCTTGGAGTCCTAGTGGACAATCATTTAAATATGACCCAGCAGTGTGTTGAAGCTGACAAAGTTGTTTGTATCCTTATGATTTATATTGATTGTTTCCTAGTTTGATTTGATTGTGTATTTGTACCCTATGACTATCATTAAGTGTTTTATCTTATGATTCTTTACTCTTGATAAATGTATATTTTCTTTTTATGTACACTGACAGCATATGCACCAAGAAAAATTCCTTGTGTTTCTAATCACACTTGGCCAATAAATAATTCGTTCATTCATTCATTCATTCATTCATTCATTCATTCATTCATTCATTCAAAAACAAAAAAACAATACAGTTCAAGGCTACATAAACAGAGTGATGGAATCAAGATCATTTGAAGTGTTAATACCACTTTTGGTAAGGCCACACTTGGAATACTACATTCAGTTTTGATTACCATGATGTAAAAAAAATGTTGAGACTTTAGAAAGAGTTCAGAGAAGAGCAGCAAAGAAGATTAGGGGAGTGGAGGCTAAAACATATGAAGAACAGTTGCTGGAACTGGGTATGTCTAGTCTGATGAAAAGAAGGACTAAGTGTGATGTGATAGTAGTGTTCCAATATCTCAGGGCTGCCACAAAGAAGAGGGTATCAAGCTGCTCTCCAAAGCACATGAGGGTAGGACAAGAAGCAATAGATGGAATATGCTATTCTATTCTGTTCTATTCTATATTCTATTCTATAGGATTTTACAAATTTGATCATTCGGTCCTCTGTGCTCCAACAAGAAGCAGTTCATGGGTGAGCAAAGTAAGATTCTGCACTGAGGCAGAAAAACCAAATGTACAGGCACAGGATGGAAAGTATCTGACTCAAAGTAGTGCCTGTGAGAGGGCTCTGGGTGTCCTGATGCATGACTACTTAAGTAGAAGCCAGGAGTATGCTGCAGCTGCCAAAAAAGCCAATGTACACACAGAGAGAGAGAGACAGAGACAGACAGACATTTGTACGTTTATTAAGAATCTGAAGATAACTCCTATTCTCAGATATAATGTATAGTTCAGCCATTATTAAATTGCTATTTATGAAATAGAATTCTGCACATTGACTGATCACTTTCTTGCATTCCTGCAATCTCATTCCTATATGGTCCTAATTTGAAAAACCAAAACACACGTGGACATAGCACACATGGAAAGAGAAAAGGTCACAAGACTCTTAGGACTTAGAATCAACCCAACTTGGAGAGAACTGTATCTCTTACCCTCTGTCCATGACTATGATGACAAAATGGATGAATTAATGCTACAGATTGCAAAGACTAAATTAGTCAAGAACTGCTGTGTTTTGCTAATCACAGAAATCTGGCTTTATTCACTCATTTCAGATGCAGCTGTTGAGCTGGAAGGCTACATAGCTCACTGGCAGAACAGGAGTAGAGATTCTGGCAAGATCAAAGGGGGAAGTTTAAGACTTTATGTGAACAAAAGCTGGTGCATCAATACAAAGACTGTAGACAGCCACTGCTCCATGGATCTGGAGTATATGACTTTTAAATGTAAACCCATATAGCTTCTGCGAGAATTCAGCATGGTTTTGATTACTGCAGTCTATGTCCTACCTGATGCCAATTCTACCATAGCTTTGGGATTCTTGTATAACATTGTTAGTAATCAGAAGAATAAGTATCCTGATGTTGTGCATATAATAGCGGAGGTCTTTAATCAAGCTGATTTAAAAGAAGTGCTCCCTAAATTCTATCAGCATGTTAAGTGTGTTGCTAGAGGAGCAAATATATTGGACAAAGTATATACCAACATCAAACATGGCTATAAGGTTATACAATTACCAGATTTGGTTCAATCAGACCATGTCACTGCTTTTAGCACCAGCGTACATCCCTCTTAGGAGACGGGCTCTGCCTATAATAAAGACAGTAAAATCTTGGCCAGAAGATGCTTCCCAATAACTTCAGGATTGTTTTGAGAACACAAATTGGGACATCTTTTACCACCCTGACCTAGAGGTGCACACTGCAACTGTTCTATGCTATATCAAATACTGCACAGATACTATCACTGTGGATAAACGTATTAGGATCTATCCCAATCAGAAACCCTGGATGACCAAGGAAGTCCAGTGCCTCTTGATTTTAAGGACCAAGGTCTTTAGGTCTGGTGATGGGGCAAGATACAGTGCTGCTAGAGCTAATCTGAAGAAAGGTATTCGGAAGGCCAAGACTGATTAAAAGAGGAAGATTGAGGATAATTTTTACAGCAATAACATGAGACAGGTGTGGCGAGAGATTCAGCAAATTACAAACCATCAAGCGACCAATGTCATCCCTGCTGAGGGGGATACTTCATTGGCAGAGGAACTGAATCATTTCTTTGCTCGCTTTGAGGTGGAGACATCAGAGACAGATAAAATACAACTACTAGACCGGGGCCATGGGACGGCCCTTACCCATTGTGACTGCCATGGGTGGCTCTGCAGCGTTTGCATGGGGAGGAGCCCGCCCCTGGTGGCTGAGGCGGTCATGGGTGGTGCCACGACGGCCCTGGTCAACATCTGGCCTCGAGGGCCAGGTTCCTCTGTCCCGATGGTGGCTCCGACGGCAACGGTGATGGGGACCAGCTGGATGCAGGGCCAACGTTCGACGCTGTCCCCCCGGCATCAACAGCGGAGGCGAAGATGGAGGCCGGTGGGGGCATGGACGTGTTCCGAACTTTCTCGGCCTGGACTTAGGTCCCGACCGGTGGGCCCCCAGACTTGCTGGTGGCGGTCAGGGGAGACCCAGTCGAAGAAGCCATTGTACTCTGTGGAAAATCTGTGGGCCCTGAGAAATGTCCCCCTTTCTCAGAAATGGCCCTCCAAACTCTCTAAGACTTTTCTCAAGGACAGATCCTGGGATCCAGAGAGATGGTGGGGCCGCAAGAAGCGCGTGAGGGAGGGTTGTCTTAAATTTTTAACTAGATTTTTAAAGGGGTTAGGGGTAGCCGGGCGGGGGTTGGGGGACAACTCGCCTGGGGCTGGGACCAGGCCGCGGGTCGAGCGCTGCTGGGAGGGTCTGGGGTCGGATGGGGCTGTATTGAGGATGGGGGGCTGTTCCAGGGAGGGTGAAATAAAAGCTATTAGTACGGTGAGCGGGAGAGGCAGATTTCGCAGTTATAGGGGGCCATACTCTGTATTGGGAGCGCGCCCCCGCTATTTGTCTGCTGTGGGATGCTCCAACCCCCTTGTTATGTCCCGTTCCCCGGGTGGTCTGAGCGATCGGGCCCTGGGCCTTCGGCTGATGTTATGCAACGCCAGGTCCGTCATTAATAAGGCCCCTCTCATCCATGATTTGATTTGTGAGGGGGGAGCGGACCTGGTGGATATTACCGAAACCTGGCTGGGCCAAGATGGGGGAGTCCCTCTGGTGGAGATGTGCCCAGACGGGTTTCGGGTTTTTCATCGGCCGAGGGCCCAGGGGAGGGGAGGGGGTGTTGCGGTGGTTATTAAGGAGGATCTGTGTCTGAGGGAATCCACTGTTTCTCAGACGACCGGATGTGAGTCCCTTTTTGTGAAGTTCGGTCCCAGGGTACAGGTGGGCTTGTTGGTCGCATACCTGGCTCCCTGCTATGTGACATTGGCCCTGCCTGAGCTCCTTGAGGTCATAGCCGGCTTGGCGGTTGAGACCCCCAGGCTTATGGTCATGGGGGATTTCAACCTGCCTTCTGCTGGCGGGGCCTCGGGGATTGCTCAGTAGTTCATGGCTTCCATGACAGCCATGGGCCTGACCCAGTTAATTCGGGACCCTACTCACTTGGGAGGTCACACCCTGTATCTGGTTTTTGTCTCTGATCAGTGGCAGAGTGATCTGGGTATAGGGGATATAGTTGTAGAACCCCTGTCATGGACTGATCACTCGCTCCTGAGGCTCGACTTCCGTTCCGCACCCCCCGGCCGCAGGGAGGCAGGATCGACAAAATGGTACCGCCCCAGGCGCCTGATGGACCCAGATAGGTTCCTGATGGAGCTTGGGCCATTACCCGAAGCTCACACACACGACTCGGTTGAGGGCTTGGTTGCCACCTGGGATAGGGTGGCTGCTGGGCCCTTGACCGGGTCGTGCCCTTGCGGCCTCTGACCCAGTGCCGATCCCAGGTGGCTCGTTGGTTTTCTGAGGAGCTAAGGGAGATGAAGCGCCGGAAAAGACGCCTAGAGAGTAGTTGGAGGGCTAGCCGCTCTGGGTCTGACCGAACACTATTACGATCTTATATTAAGATGTATTTAGTGGCGATAAGGATGGCGAGGAGGTCTTACCTCTCCATCCTTATTGCGTCTGCGGAAAACTGCCCAGCCGCCCTGTTTAGGGTGACCCGCTCCCTTCTGGAGGTGGGAGCGCGGGAGGATCCCTTGCAGGGGCGGGCTGAGGAGTTTTCTAGGTTTCTGCAGGACAAAATCACTCAGATCCGGGATGAGCTGGACTCTGACTGGGCATCTCCGGGTGGGGGGGGGCGGGGGTGGATATCGGAGCGGTCATTTGGGTTGAGTTCGATCCTGTTACTTTGGAGGACGTGGACAGGATACTGGGGGGGCTTAATGCCACCACTTGTTTGCTGGACCCGTGCTCCTCCTGTCTGGTCTTGGCCACTCGGGAGGTGACACGAGGCTGGTTCCAGGGAATCATAAATGCTTCCTTGAGAGAGGGGCTTTTACCCGCCGCCTTCAAAGAGGCGATGATTCGGCTCCTCCTCAAGAAGCCTTCCCTGGACCTGGCTGTTTTAAATAACTATCGTCCTGTCTCCAATCTTCCCTTTGTTGCGAAGGTTGTTGAGAGTGTGGTGGCACGTCAGTTCCCTCAGTACCTGGATGAAGCGAGTTATCTAGAACCCCTCCAATCGGGCTTCAGGCCCGGGCACAGCACGGAGACAGCGTTGGTCGCGTTGGTGGATGATCTCTGGAGGGCCCGGGACAGGGATTGTTCCTCTGTCCTGATCCTGTTAGATCTCTCAGCGGCTTTTGATACTGTCGACCACAGTATCTTATTGCAGCGGTTGGAGGGGTTGGGGGTGGGAGGCACCGTGTTGCAGTGGTTCGCCTCCTTCCTCTCCAACCATTCGCAATTTGTGTTGACAGGGGGGCAGAGGTTGGCCCCGGGGCCCCTACTGTGTGGGGTGCCCCAGGGGTCAGTGCTCTCGCCCCTGCAGTTCAACATTTATGTGAAGCCGCTGGGTGAGATCATCCGTGGCTTTGGAGTGGAGTTCCATTAGTATGCTGATGATACTCAGTTGTACATCTCCACCCCGGGCCACCCCAACGAAGCCGTCGAAGTGATGACCCGGTGCCTGGAGGCCGGGCGGAGTTGGATGGGTCGTAACAGGCTTCGTCTCAACCCGACCAAAACCGAGTGGCTGTGGTTTTCTGCGCCCAGATACAGCCAGCTTGTTCCTTCGCTGGCCGTGGGGGGAGAGGTTTTGACCCTCGTGGAAAGGGCGTGCAATCTGGGTGTCCTCCTGGATGTATGGCTGTCTTTAGAAGATCATATTGCAGCCGTCGCCAGGGGGATCTTTTGTCAGATTCGTCTGATCCACCAGTTGCGGCCCTTTCTGGATCTGGGCGCACTTCGCACAGTCACTTCCGCCCTCGTCATCTCCTGCTTGGACTATTGCAATGCTCTCTACATGGGGCTCCCCTTGAAGAGTCTCCGGAGGCTGCAGTTGGTTCAGAATGCAGCCACGCGGGTGATCTTGGGTGCCCCTCGGAGCTCCCACGTAACACCGCTTCTTCGCAGGCTGCACTGGCTTCCTGTGGCCTTCCGGATTCGATTCAAGGTGTACTGACTGCATTTAAAGTGCTCCATGGCTCGGGACCTGGGTACTTACGGGACCGCCTGCTGCCATCAACAACCTCCCGCCACCCAGTACGCTCTCACAGGGTTGCCTTCCTTGGGGTGCCGCCGCCTGATCGTTGCCGGCTGGCGGCCCCAAGGGTGCGGGCTTTCTCTGTGGGAGCCCCCTCCCTGTGGAATGATCTCCCCCCGGAGATACGGGCCATGACGGACATCCTGACCTTCCGGCGCACAGTTAAGACCTTATTTTTCCAGCAAGCTGGCCTGGCCCAGTAAATGGTTTATGGGTTTTAATTTAATTTGGTTTTAAATTTTTAATTTCTTAATTAATCCCGGATTTTTAAATTTCTGTATTTTGCAATTGATGGGATTCAGCCGGATTCGTATATTTAATTTGTTTTTAAACTGTATATATTCTGTGTTTTTTAGTAGGCTGTACACCGCCCCGAGTCCCTTTTTGGGAGAGGGAACGGTATAGAAATTTGATTAAATAAATAAATAAATAAATAAATAAATAAATAAATAAATAAATAAATAAATAAATAAATACTAGCCAATTGTAGCCACCACCTCATTATGGAGGAACAGGAGGTGAGGAGCATTCTGAGGGCTGGAAAGGCTGCTGGTCCTGATAGTAATTTGATTAAATAAATAAATAAATAAATAAATAAATAAATAAATAAATAAATAAATAAATAAATAAATAAATAAATAAATAAATACTAGCCAATTGTAGCCACCACCTCATTATGGAGGAACAGGAGGTGAGGAGCATTCTGAGGGCTAGAAAGGCTGCTGGTCCTGATAGTATCTCTGCCTGAGTGCTTAAAGATTGTGCTGATCAGTTGGCTGGAGTCTTTACCAGGATCTTCAATCGGTCTTTATCCCAGTCACTATTCCATCTTGTTTGAAGGCTACCACCATTGTTCCTCTACCAAAGAAGTTCCCTATCAATAACCTAAATGATTACAGACCAGTGGCACTCACTTCTATTGTCATAAAGTGCTTTGAGAAATTGGTCTGCCGGCACATCATTTCTAGTCTTCTGCATACATTTGATAAACACCAATTTGCATCCAGAAAAAATAGATCTACAGAGGAGGCTATAGTCATCACTCTTCACACTGCTCTGACTCATCTAGAATGGGGGGGGGGGAGCTATGCTACCTGAGACTTCTCAGAAAACAACAACTGAATTAAAAACTGCTGGTGACCTTCTACCGCTGCACCATAGAGAGGATTTTAACATAACTGCACCTCTGTATGGTTTGTCAATTGCACAGTGGCAGATAAGAAAGCACTCCAGAGAGTTAATGTCATTGCCCAGAAGATCATTGGTTGCCCACTCCCCTCTTTGGAAGAGCTTTATAGCTCCCACTGCCTTAAGAAAGTTCAAAACATCCTCAAAGATCCGTCTCATCCTGGGCACCCTTTTTTTTAACTGTTACCATCTGGCAGACGGTACAGAATAATAAAAACAAGGACAAATAGGCTGAAAAACAGCTTCTATCCCAGGGCAGTAGCTCTTTTGAATTCTGTGGTATAGTTCAGTGTTGGTGCGGTGTCGGGGGTTTCTGTGAAGGGTGAAGAATGTGTGTTTGTGTTTATTTTCATGATCATGGTCATGATGTGCACTGAAGATGGTGTTTGATTTCGTTGTATGAGGTGCAATGACAATAAAGTAAACTAAACTTAACTAAAGAAAAGGTCACAAAACTCTTAGGACTTAGAATCAACCCAACTTGGATAGAACTGTATCTCTTACCCTCTGTCCGTGACTATGATGTTGCAGCCAGATCTTGAAAATACTGTGCAAATGCGAGAAAAGAAACAAAAAAAAGACGAGAAAGAAGAAGCAAATAGCAAGCTATGCTATCTGAATAGAAACAACTACTCTGAAGTCCAGTACTACTTCTTGTTGACCTGGAAGAGTAGCTTGTTCTCTCTGCAGAGAAGAGCAGCCTGGAGAAAGATTTAAGATATCTCAATCATTCATGTGAATGCATGAATGGATTGAGACATAGGCCCAGAGGTTTTTCACATTTCCTCCTTTGCTTTCTCCCACTATAACCTTCGTGCACAGTAATATGTGGCTGAGTCTGGGGCTGTCAGGGATCTCATGATCAAATAATATTCATTGCGGGAGTCATCAGCTGTCAAGGTTGTTCGGCTTTGGAGGGATGAGGCATAGTATGTCCTCTGGTTATTACTAGACCAGTCTATCTGGTCCACCCATTCCAATCCTTTTCCTGTAGCCTCCAGATTTTAGCAAAGTGAAATATAGCTCCCTAGCAAATTAAATAGTTTTTATATGGAATTTAATGTTTTTCCTTTCCTTTTTATATTTAGTGGTAAATGTAGAGTGGATATAAAAATGGGTCCATACTCTAAAGACCTATTATACATAAAGAATAAGGTCAACTTATCATCTCAAATATCTCCAAAATTTGAAGTGTATCTTCATTTTCTTGACCCTGGAGTAGAAAAGTCTATGTAAACCCGAATGCAGAGGAAGAAATGCCTCAAATAATTGTTAACAGCACCTTGGACATCTTTTCTTCTTGGGCCAGACAAAAGAATCCTGCCTTCATGGAGAGTTCAGATGAGCAGAAAAGCAGATTAGAAAAGTTGCTTGCAGTAGAAAAGAAATTTTATCCTGTCAATTTTCCAATAGCCAAAGCAGGAACAGAGAATTAAAACCAATGGAGCTGTTCTTCAAAGCCTCTCTTTCAACTTCTCTCTTCTATTTTAATGAGTTTTTTTTTCAAATCCAAAACGTACATGAGTTGAAATCATCTCAAAATTCATAGCTTTCCCAGACTTCCTTTAAAGTTCAGTGTGCTGAGACCATTCATTCACTGGCAAATGTAAGGTTATCTGACACATTTTCAACAGTCCAATTTAAAAGAGAATGTTTGAATGACCAGAAATTGCATGAACTTTGTATATAGGTAGCCCTCTATCATGTGTCCATCACTAACTTCATAATATCTTTCTTTACTGAGAAGTTACTATATGCATTGAATGTAACAAAATTCATCACTTTTGAATTTGGTGTGAATATTGGTGTTGCAATCTTTGTTGTCCCAACATAAACTAACACAAAAGCCATATCTAGGATTACTCAACCAAAATGGAACATGAAAAAAATAATATTTTGAAAGTTTTCTTCTCCAAAGGTCATCTGGGTCATTTGAGCAAACTCATCTGATTGCATCATCATTAAATCAAGTTCCATGTTTTTTTTCTAAATATACATTAAAGAAAACAAAAGAATTATTCCCTTTTCTGCCGTAAAGAGACCTAATTTGCATTAGTAGTAATTATACTTCTTGCAATTATCTGAGCTCAATTGATCTCCATATTGACTTCACACAAGGGACTGCTAGACAATATCAAAAACATGAATACAAAAGTGATATTGCAACGGACTATAAAACCTTTGTTTTGCACAATTCCAAGCTAGGGAAAGACAAAGAAGAAGGCACAATTTATCCAATACTATCCAATCCTGTAGATTTTTCCAATTCATTTAAATAATTATTAGCTTATCTTTGCATTGCTTGAAATCTAAGGAGTATTTCCAGAACTGGGCTCTCCTTAGTTATACTCCTTTTTCTTTGCTGCAGTTGTGGAGCTGGTTGTCAGATGATGTTGCTTTCTGATGCTACCAAAGCTCTTACCTTACAGATGACCTGGAAACTACCTCCATCTAGAGTGATGTGGAATCAGATGTTTGTGTTAACAATACTAATACTTCTTCCATCTTATGGAAGAGCTAAAGCAGACACAAAGAAGTGTTCTAGCAAAGAGTTATTTCTTGTTCCACATGAGTGGTACCAGCCTGGCAAATTCCTGATTGGTGGGATAGTTTCTCATATCTTAAATGTATATTTCCAATATACTTTTGATGATTCTCCATCTAAGAAACTAAATGATGAGTCTCCACTGTAAGTATTTCTCACTTGTTTCCCATTCTTCTCCTCTGCCATCAGGACTACACACTCTCAGGTGCTGAAATCTAGTCAGTCATTCAATGGCATAAAAGATCAGATGGCCATCCTATCTTCTTTCTACATTTAGTAGTTATTTTATACCTTAGAGCTAGTAACACTTATTTGCTCTTTAATTTCCATGTTAAACAAGACATTTAAGGATAATAATTAAGGTAGAAGTAAATTAAGGTAAAGTGAAGTGCCTTAAGGCATGGGAGAGATTGCAAGAGGCCAATGGTTCATTGATGTTTAGATTTGAATCACAATAATAAATAGAGCTATGAAAGGAGAGATAAGCACAGCTGTATAAAAGGGGAAGTATATATAGAGAAATTGTCCAAACTTTAAAAAAAAAAAAACTGGCTCTGGTGAAAGGAATAATATTCTGTTACTTTAGACCAAAAGTTATTCTTTCCTCCATTTATAATGTTTATAGAAATGACAAGATTGCAGTTCATTACAAATTATGAAAATCACTTCATAGTTAAGGGGATTATATCAGTTGCTTTTAGTAGTTAGACACACTAAGCATTAAAATTTAACCATCACTCTCATATAAACCATAAAGATCATATAAACCAGAAAAATGATTTCACACACACAGTGTTGCTCTTTGACAGAGTGGACAGCAACACTATAATTGAATGATATAACATCAGTGAGAAGCGGAACTCTCTTAGCCAATACATTATCTAGTTTTTCAAGCATGAAGAATAGGAATTGACTATTGAACAATACTGATGGGAGAAACCAATTAGTATAAAACTGCAGGTATAAGTTGAAATATTTTGTGAGTTGTTGTATGATGTTTCGATAATCATAAATATAAAGAAGACAACAATACAAAGCAAAATTCTAAATAAAAGACATGCCTTTGTTTTTAATGCAAGAATCATACATATTACTGGGTTTTTTTAAGAATAGTCTCCTGCTTGAGCAGAGAGTTGGCCTAGAAGATCTCCAAGGTCCCTTCCAACTCTTCTATCCTGTTACTTAGCTAGGAACCAACCTACTTTATCAACTTGTGTATTTGGAGTATATCTAATCCCTTTTGTGATTATTTTTTTTTTCTAAATCTTTAGAATTTTCTTCTTATTCAGCTCCCCGATTTTACTAATGAAGGAGCCAATAAGAGTTGGTGGAAAGATTTCCAATTAATTGTGCCTTATTTAATTCTGAGCCATGCAAGAAGGTGGCAATAGATTAAATTAACCAAAGATGTATAATTTTTTTTTTGGTAGTATGTTGCCAAAGTTCTACCAACACCTCCTGGCTCTGGCCTTTGCTGTGAATAAAATCAACCAGGATCCAATGATCTTGTCAAATCTCACCCTTCGCTTCCACATTTATGACAGTCATTTTGATTCAAGGATGACCTATCGCATCACTTTGGATTTCCTTTTTAAGTCACAGGCATTTCTCCCCAATTACAAATGTGATCCTCACATAAAACATATAGTACTCATTGGGGGAATCAACCCTGACATCTCCTCGTATGTGGCAGACATCTTAAGTCTGTACAAGATTCCACAGGTAAGATCTGTGCACATCAACAGAGCAGGCCTATCATTTTGGTACAGTAGCTGGTTTTGTTTTTCTGAAAGTGAGTGATGCATTCTCAAAAGATTGGAAGTGAAGGAAAAAAATGGGGAAAGCTTCCAGAGATTGGAAGAGATGCAAGCACAAGGTAGAACCTAGGATACTATGTAAATAACAAAATAACAATGCTGAATAATAGATAGAGATAGTAGATAAGAGATAGGTAGATAGATAGATAGATAGATAGATAGATAGATAGATAGATAGATAGATAGATAGATAGATAGATAGAGATGGAGAGAGAGAGAGAGAGATGATACGTGGATGGGTGGGTGGAGCTGGGGCTGATGATGAAGATGGAGATAGAAATAAAGAGATAGAGGAGACAGAAATGACAAACATGAGAGAGAGAGAGAGAGATGGTAGCAATATAAGATATCTACTCTGTGAACAGCTTAGGTGCCAGATTGTTTCCAGATCCAATTAAAGATGTTAGCTATCTTCATTAAAGCCCTTCATGGCTTGGGGCCAGGTTTACCTGAGAAACTATTTCATTCCAACTATATTGTCCTATTCTGGTAGATCAGGTAAGGAAGGCATGCTGTATATGCTGTCAATTAAAGAATTTTTTTGGGAGGGATCCAGGAAGAAACAGATCTTTGCTGTTGCTCTCCCCTATCTTATTTCTAGAGTTGAGACCCCACTCTTCTAGCCTTCAGAAAGAGTATTAAGACCAGGCTCTCCCAGTTAGCATGGGGGTCAAAGAGTGATATGCAACTTTGGGAGGGTTGGTATCCCATTCTCTCTACTTTTTTTATCTTTTTAATTTTTTCACGTTTAATACCATATCCCTACCTTTTGAATTTTATTTTTAACTTTGTCCTGACTTGTGCTCTTATACTATGATGTATTATTGTTATTGTTATTATTAGTTAATCTTTAATGGGATTCATAGCCTTTGGGGCTGGTTGGTAGCTCAGCAGCTCGAGTCCTAACTGTGCTGACCCAGAGTGTAACACAAACGTAACAAAATCCAAAACATAAATAAATGTCCTTTAATCCCTCCCACTTGGCCCCACTGTTCAATAATTTTCAGTTGGAGATAAAACATACTCAAAAATAGTCTTCTCAATAGAAAGCAATATAGTCTGAATTTAATGAGCAGATAGAGGTGGAAATAAAAACCAAACAAACTACAATGATGAAATTTCCACAACGGAGCAGGATAAGTATTTACCCAATTCAAAGAGATAACAAAATCTGTTGGAAGAATGCCAACCAGGATAACCTCAAACCAAAATAAAACACGCTTTGTCTCCAATATTGGCCAGAATGCAGGTCCAAACTCTTATGCAGTTCTCACACCTGCAGCCCATGAAAAGCATCAAGGCCCTCTCCTCCTGTGTAGACCACATCTCTTCCTTATTGTCTCCTCCCTGCATGCCCTAGGATGGATAGGGGATGGGCCTTGGTCCTTCTCTGACTGCTCAGCCGACCCCTGTCCCTCCGTAGCCTCCTCCACAACCTCCAGAGCCACATTTCCACTCCCTGTCAGCTGTTCCTCCTCACCCTCAGAGTCAGTTTCCACCAGGGGCATGATACTAACCAAGGATCTAGGAACTGTTGTTGTTGTTGTTGTTCTTCATTAAACATGAAACTCAGTCATCTGAATTTTTTTTAGTATTTATTTGATTTGTCAATCGCTTATAAGATACAGGTATAAGAATAAATAAAATAAAATAAAATAAAAATAAAATGCATCAAAAATACCATTGACTGGTGCTAATGGTTGATACAGGTTGCTGTCAGTGTTCTAGGTATCAGCCAAGTGCTCTTTTAAGATATACATTGTTCCAAGTAGTGCAGGTTTTTTGCAGTTCTGACGGTGTTATTGCAGGAAGCCACAATTTCTTGATGTATTTATAAAATTATTGGATATGGTGCTATATGCCCTGATGACAATGGGTATCACTGTTACATGTTTCATCCATAATCACATAGTTTTGATGGCCATGTTGCGATATTTTGTGATTTTTTTTCCAGTTCTTTTTCATTGACTTTGGCGTTTCTTGATACAGCAATAACAATAAATTGGATGCTTCGATTTTCAACACCTGTGATATTTGGTGTGTTGTGTTACAACTACTACTATTATTATTGTTATTATTGTTGTTATTATTGTTGTTATTATTGTTGTTACTGTTGTTACTGTTGTTATTGTTCTTACTGTTGTTATTGTTGTTATTGTTATACATAAAAATGACAGTATACACAGCAAAATAGATAACCATGCTGGGTTTCGTATCATAAATCACTAGTCAACCACTTCCCAAGTGTTTAGGACTGTGTGATGTATCAGCGGATTATGCGAGCAGATCCCAGTAAGGTGGCCTTCTACAGCTGACTAATGGTGATCTTGTCAGTGCCAATTGTTTTTAAATGCTTGCCTAGGTCTTTAGGCACAGCACCCAGTATGCCGAGTACCTGCTCTGGTTTATACCAGATTCTCTGCAGTTCAATTCCCAAGTCCTGATATCTGGTGACTTTTTCAGTTGTTTCTCTTCAATTTTGCTGTCACCAGGTATGGCAATGTCAACAATACACATTTTTCTTTTCCACAATCATGATATCTGGGGTATTGTGTTCCAAAACTTTGTCAGTCTGTATTCGGAAGTCCCACAGTAGTTTTGCATGCTCATTTTCGACCACTTTTTTAGGCTTATGATCCCACCAGTTCTTTGCTACAGGCAGATGCTAGTTGTGACACAAGTTCCAGTGGACCATCTAAACTGTGTTGTGACATTGTTTGTAGTCAGTCTGAGTGATTGTCTTGCAACAGCTCAGTACATAATCAATGGTTTCGTCCGCTTCTTTGCAGAGTCTACACTTGAGGTCATCAGCAAATTTTTCTATTCTGGCTTTGATTACATTTATTCTGATGGTTTGTTCTTGGGCTGCAAGAATCAGGCCTTCTGTTTCTTTCTTCAGTGTTTTGTTGATCAACCATAACCAGATCTTTTCCTTATCTACTTTTCCTTGGATCTTTTCAAGAAACTGTCCATGCAGTGCTTTGTTACACCATCTATCAGCCTGAGTTTGCATCACTGTTTTCCTATATTCATTCTTGGTTTGCTGCACTTTGAGTAGCTTTCTCTTGTTGACCTCCATCAAAGCTGGTTCAACATTGTCTTTCACAAAATCTGGCAGAACATGCTTCTCTTTTTCGACTGTCTGTTTCACTTGCAAAAGTCCTCTGCCGCCTGCTTTTCTGGGCAAATATAGCTTCTATAGCTCAACATAATTACATGTGTGCAGCGCATAGTGTATGGTCATCAGTTTTCTTGTTTTCCTATCCAGGCTATCCAGCTCTGTGTCCAGTTTACAATCCCAGCAGTATAAATGATGACGGGTATGGCCCAGGTATTTATAGCTTTGATGGTGTTACCGCCATTCAGTTTGTTTTTTAGAAGTTTTCTGACCCTTTGTGTGTATGCTTTGCTGACCATATTTTTCACTTGCCCATGCTTGATATTGTCCAGCTGAAATACGCCCAGGTATTTGTAGGCTTCGGGTTGGTAGCACTTGACGGTTTGTCCATTGGGCATTTCAATTCCATCACTTTCTACGATCTTCCCTTTCTTCAGTGCCACTGTAGCACATTTGTCCAGACCAGATTCCACGCTGATGTCAGTGCTGAAAATTCAAATTGCATTGGTCAGTGACTGGATTTCAATTTTTGATTTTCCATATAACTTCAGGTCATCCATGTACAGGTGAGAGATTTTCTGTGAATTTTTAGCAGTTTGATAACCCAGGTTAGTTTTCCATAAAATTGTTGACAGGGGGGTTGTGGCAATGATGAACATCAGAGGTGACAAAGAATCTCCCTGGAAAATCCCTCTTTTGATGTTGACCAGTCTGTAGCTTTCATTTCCAATGATCAGTTCTGTTTTCCAGTGCTTCATTGCATTTGCAATCAAAGTACCAATGCACTTGCATATTCCGATGACATGAAGGCACTTGATGATCCAGCTGTGCGATAGTGAATCAAATGCTTTCTTGTACTCAATCCAAGTTGTATGCAGATTTGTTTTTTTGGCTTTTGCAGTTCTCTAGAATAATTTTGTCGATCAGGAGCTGATCTTTTGTATCTCTGATTCCTCGTTTGTTTCCTTTCTGCTCTACTGGCAAGATGTTACTTGCTTCTAGGTAATCCTGATCCTGTCAGCTGTGATGCCAGTCAGCAGCTTGAACATGGTTAACAGACACATTATTGGCCTGTAATTTGCAGGTTTTGCCCTTTTTGCTGGATCCTTCTGTATCTTTTCAGATCCAAGATGGCGACCGGAAGCTCCGATTGAGGGGAGCTCCGCCGAGCGCCCGCTTTTGCCGGCTAAGCCGCCTCCCACCTCGGCCCCCATGCATGGTAGGGGTATCAAGGGCTTGGGGGCATCCGGGGCGTCAGACGAACCGATGGACGAGCCGCCAGGAGGCTGCCCGGGTGGTTTCTTTGGGGGCGGTGGCGGCGATTTCGTAGAGGCTGCGGCCGCCGTGATGGCGGCCGCCGCGGAGGTGGCTGCCCTGGCTGCCGATATTGCTGGGGCTGCCCCATGGTCGGGGGCTCTTTAGAGATCCCCTGCCTGGGTGCCGGCGGCCTCGAAGATGGTGCCAGCTGCGGCCGCTGCGGCTACTGCAGACGGTAATAGCGGGCAGTACTGCGGTGGCCATGGGGGGGGGGCGGAGGCCTCATCGTGGTTGTTTTGCGGCTGGAGGCCCCGCCGCGAACCCAGACCCCACTTCACCTGGCTGCCCCATGGCTGGGGGCTCTTCAGAGGTACCCTGCCTTGATGCCGGCGGTCTTGAAGATGGTCCTGTTGTGGCCGCTGCGACTACTGCGGACGGTGGCAGCGGGTGGTATTGCGGCGGCCGCGGGGGGGGCAGATGCCTTGCTGGGGTCGTTTTGCGGCTGGAGGCCCCGCCGTGGCTGGAGGCCCCGCTGCGAACCCGGACCCCATTTCATCTGCCTCTGATAGTTCTGCTGCAGCCTCATACTTTGTTTCCACCTGTCCTATTTCCATCTGCTGCTCCAAGGACTTGGACAATCTTGTTCTGGCCTCCGTGGCTGTTGTAGGAGGAGGCTGCCTTGTCATGGAGGATGTCGGCCCCTCTAGCATGGCGGCCCCACCGGCGCCATGGAGACAATGTCTGCATCGACTGGGAGACCTTTGCGATCTCGGAGGCGACATGGACGGCGGAGCGGAATCAAGGCATCAAGGACGCAAATGGCAGTGGCAACAGGGGTACTGGCCTGCCTGAAGGACGCTGGTGATTTTGACGAAGATGGCCTCAGGGACGAAGACAGCAGCCCCGATGACGTCGCTGGTGGCTGCTGTGCGACCCCGACGACGACGGAGTCGGGGCGGGTCTGGTCCGGGGTTGGTTCATGGCAAGAAGACGGTGGTCCTTGATCCAGTGATGACGATGGCTAAAAGATCAATTAGTTATTCTTCGGCGGAACTACGGGCTCTTGGGAGGGTCCCCCACTCCCTGAAGTGGTTCTCCGGTCTATCAACAGCCTATCTCAAGGACGGTTCCTGGGATCCGGAGAGGTGGCATGGCCATCAGAAAAGGATTTTTAGGGGGGGGGGTGTTAAACTTTTTAAATTTTTATTCAGAGTTTTATCGGGGTTGGGGAGGGTGACTAGGAGAGGGTTGGGGGATGGTAATTTATTGGGGTTAGGGAGGATACTCGGACCGGGTTTGGGGGTTAACCCGGGGGGGGGGTTGGAGTCAGCCAGGCTGGAGTGCACATCTGGGAGGGCCCAGAGGGTCGTGAGTTGTGGGGGCGAACACAATTTGGACAGCAGGGGGCGGGTTCCATTGGCACCATAAGTGGGAGGGGCAGATATGACGGGGGTAGAGGGCCATATCAGGTTAGGGGATCGCATGCCCGCTGTCTCCAAGCGGTGGCGCGCTCTGACCCTCCCGACCCATCTGGCAGGCCTGATTGTGCAGAGTCTCAGGCCCTGAGTACCCGGTTGATGTTGTGCAATGCCAGGTCTGTCGTTAACAAGGCCCCCCTGATTTGCAATCTTATTCAGGAGGAGGGCGTGGACCTGGTTGGCGTCACCGAAACCTGGTTGGGCCCAGAGGGGGGTGTTCCTCTGGTGGAGATGTGCCCACCAGGCTTCCAAGCATTCCATCGACCAAGGTCTCAGGGAAGGAGTGGTAGGGTGGTGGCGATTATTACAGAAGTCCTTTATCCTAGGGAGGCCACTGTTCCTCAGATGGCTGGTTGTGAGTCTCTCTTTGTGAAGTGGGGTCAGGGGGTTCAGATGGGCCTTTTGATAATGTATCTGGCTTCCTGCCACGTGTCATCGGCCCTGCCCGGGCTCCTCGAGGTGATAGCCGGGCTGGCAGTTGAGACCCCCAGGCTTTTAGTCATGGGGGATTTCAACCTGCCTTCGCTCGGGGAAACCTCTGGGGTGGCTCGGGAGTTCCTGGCTTCCATGACAGCCATGGATCTGACCCAATTAGTTTTTGGCCCCACTCACATGGGGGGACACACACTGGACCTGATTTTTGCCTCTGGTCAGAGGTTGAATGATCGTTCTGGGGATCTAGTTATAAAACCCTTGTCATGGTCCAATCATTCTCTTCTTAGACTGGATTTTTGTGCCACCAACCCCCATCTGCAGGGAAGCGGAACCGAAGAGATGGTTCCGCCCAGGCGCCTGATGGATCCCGGTTTCAGATGGAGCTTGGGCCATTCCCTGAAACTCTGGCTCATAATTCGGCCACAGACTTGGTGGCCACCTGGGATAGGTTGGCCGCTGAGGCTCTGGACCAAGTTGTGCCTTTGCGACCTCTGACCCGGCACAGATCCCATTTGGCTCCGTGGTTCACGGAGGAGCTGAGGGGGATGAAGTGCCGGAAAAGACATCTGGAGGGCATCTGGAGGACCAGTCATGCCAAGTCTGACCGGACACAGGTGAGGTCCTATATTAGGACCTACCTAGTGGCAATAGAGGCGGTGAAGCGTTCGCATTTCTCCGCCCTTATTGCATCGGCAGAAAATTGGCCTGCCACTCTGTTTAGAGTGACCCGCTCTCTGCTTGAGCCGAGAGCGCGGGAGGACCTCTTGCAGGGTAGGGCAAGAGTTTTCCCGATTTCTGCATGATAAAATCGCTCAGATTCGGGATGGGCTGGACTCCAGTTGGGTGGTCCCGGGGGAGGTGTCCGGGGCAAGTCTTGAGATGGCTATCTGGGAGGAGTTTGATCCTGTGACCGCCGAGGGTGTGGACAGATTACTGGGGAGGCTGAATGCCACCACATGTTTACTGGACCCGTGACCTTCCTAGTTGGTTTCTACCTCCAGAGAGATGACACGAGGCTGGCTCCAGGGGATTGTCAACGCTTCATTGATGGAGGGGGCTCTTCCTCCCATCCTGAAAACGGCGGTGGTGCGGCCCCTCCTCAAGAAGCCTTCTCTGGATCCGGCTCTTTTAAATAACTATCGTCCTGTCTCCAACCTTCCCTTTGTGGCGAAGGTTGTTGAGAGTGTGGTGGCGCATCAGCTCCCTCAGTACCTGAAGGAAGCATTCTATTTAGATCCGTTCCAATCGGGCTTCAGGCTCGGGCACAGTACCGAAACAGCATTGGTCGCGTTGGTAGATGATCTCTGGAGGGCCCGTGACAGAGGTTATTCCTCTGTCCTGGTCCTATTAGATCTATCAGCGGCTTTTGATACTATCGACCATAGTATCCTATTGTGGCGATTGGAGGGGTTGGGAATTGGGGGCACCGTTTTGCGGTGGTTCTCTTCCTTCCTCTCGGACCGCTCGCAATTTGTGTTGACGGGGGGGAGAGGTCCACCCCTAGGCCCCTCATTTGTGGGGTGCCTCAGGGGTCGGTCCTCTCCCCTCTTCTGTTCAACATTTATGTGAAGCCGCTGGGAGAGATCATCCGTGGTTTTGGGGTGAAATGTCATCTTTATGCTGACGATACTCAGCTTTACATCTCCACCCCAAACCACCCCAACGATGCTTGCAGGTTATGGCCCGTTGCCTGGAGGCTGTGCGGAACTGGATGGGCGGGAACAGGCTTCGACTCAACCCTTCCAAGACTGAGTGGCTGTGGTTTCCGGCAGCCCGATATAGTCAGCTGACTCTGTCGCTGGCTATTGGGGATGAGATCTTGACCCCCACAGAAGGGGCTCGCAATCTTGGTGTCCTCCTGGATGTACGGCTGTCTTTGGAAGATCATATCACGGCCGTCTCCAGGGGGGCTTTTTATCAGGTTCGCCTGATACGCCAGATGCGGCTCTTTCTTGATCGGGACGCCTTACGCACGGTCACCCATGCCCTGGTCACCTCCCGTCTGGACTACTGTAATGCCCTCTACATGGGGCTTCCTGCGGGGAGCACCCGGAGGCTTCAACTGGTACAAAATGCGGCCGCGTGGGTGGTTATGGGGGTGTCGAGATACTCCCATGTGACACCCCTCCTGCGTGAGCTGCATTGGTTGCCGGTGGCCTTCCGGGTTCGCTTTAAAGTATTGGTTTTGGTCTTTAAAGCACTCCATGGCATTGGACCAGCATACTTATAAGACCGCATTCTGCCAGTAGTCTCCCACCGACCGGTGTGCTCCCACAGACATGGTCTCCTCCGGGTCCTGACGCCTTCTATGTGCCGTCTGATGACCCCGAGGAATAGGGCCTTCTCTGTGGGGGCACCCGCCTTTTGGAACGGGCTGCCCCCGGAGCTACGAACAACCACTGACCTGAGGGCATTCAGACGTGACCTGAAGACCTGGCTCTTTGAGCAGGCCGGCCTGAGCTGACTCAAATGGGATTTTTAAATAAGGGGTTTTAGATTAGTTGGGGTGAGGTATGAAAGTTTTAATTTATTTTAATCAGAGTTTTTAGATTTTTATTTGGGCAGCCTATAATTTAATTCTTTTTTAATCATATTTATCTCTGTGTTTGTATGCATTTTAGTTGGCTGTTCACTGCCCTGAGTTCTTCGGGAGAAGGGCGGTATATAAAATTACGAAATAAATAAAATAAATAAATAAAATAAATCAAGCAGGTTTTCCCAGCTGTTAACCATTCACTGGTGTTTCCTGTCTACGGCATTTCATTGAATTGTTCAGCCATTTTTCCATGCAGGTATTTGAGCCAAAAGCCATGCTGTTGATCATTGCCAGGCGATGTCCAGTTCTTGACTTTTTCATTCTGTTGCTTATAATTTCAGTACTTATTTCCAGTTGGTCCATTTTGTTCTTGGAGAATTACCCAGAGCCATAGGTGAGATGGGCAGTGTAGAAATGTAATGAGTAAGTAAATAATGTGTTAAATATATAAATAAATAGATAAATATCTCTGAGCATGTCCTTTCAGCTCACATATGGATCATTTCCTATGCAAAGAAGCAATATGGGGGAGACCTCTTCATTTTACCATACAGTATCCAATGAAGGCCATCAATATACAGGCATTATCTATTTACTTAAACATTTTGGGTGGATCTGGGTTGGACTTTTGGCTGGAGATGACGAAAGCGGAGAACGTTTCTTGAAAAAGCTGGAGTTGTTATTTCTCCAGAATAAAATTTGTTCAGCCTTTGTTCAAAGAATGCCAGTTGACAGCCGATTCCCTGGACTCGATGAACTGAACACCATTTCTGCAAATACTAAAGAGTTCTACTCAGATCTGAAAGTTAATGTCCTTGTTGTCTATGGTGAAACACTAATTATAATGTGGCTAAGCACTGCACTATATTTTGTGTCTCTTAACTATACTGAAAAGGTATGGATTATGACAGGCCAGATTGACTTTGCTTCAACTGTCATTTCAAGGGACTGGAAATACGAGATATTCAGAGGTGCCCTTATTTTTGCAATCCACTCCAACAAGAATGAAGAATTTCAGGTTTACCTTCAGAATATAAAACCAGTGAAGGCACATCTTGATGACTTTTTCAAGGAATTCTGGGCACAAGCCTTTGGTTGCTCTGTTCCAGATCTTAAGGACCTAACAGAGACTCACAACTTTTGTACTGGGACAGAATCTTTGAGGGATCTTCCAGGGATTCTGTTTGAGATGGTGATGACTGGCCATAGTTACAGCATCTACAATGCAGTCTTTGCTGTGGCCTATGCATTACACAACCTGATTTTATCTAGACCAAAACATAAAGCAGTCAGGATGACAAGATATCTTGAAGAGATAAACCCTTGGCAGGTAATGTCTCCAGAATGAGAAAAAGAAAAGGAGAAAGAGAAGAAACAATACATAGCATTGAAAAAATAATTCATATGAAACTAAAATAAAAAGAAGTTACTTTTTTTGATAATATATGGTATTAGTTCGATTCCCGTGCTTTGATATATAACTATGCGGTCAGGATTAGTTTTTGGGGAGGAAAATAAGGGGAGAAATTGTGCCTCTGCCTACCAGCATCCATTGGTATTCATCTGGCTAGCATCCTGACAGTGTGTGAGAAAGTTGAGGCTCTCTCTCAGAAACTGAAATTGTATTTGCTCTGTGAGCAAGAAGGAGACAAGAAGGAACCTGAACATGGCTTAGCTCAACTGTTCTATACTAAAGCTACCTGGTGCTATGAAACTAAGAAACTCCTCTCCTCTCCTTCTGTTTTGCATTTGGAAGAGTTTTCTTTTTAGGTGGGGAGAGAAAGTAAAACTCCTTAGCATCAGAGCATGTTAATAATAATATATGAAATACTACTGCTCTGATGCTCATTTCAAAAAAATCATTTCTTAGTGAGCACCTAGAAACAAAGAGGAACATCGGTGTCAAATATCAAGTTTATAGGCTTTACCGTTGAGGAGATTTTGTGGTGATGTGTGAGTAATATTTCACTTTTATATAGAGAGATTCATGGATTATTAAAAATATTTTCCATCAAGGTGAGATAAGTCCTCTTATATTTTTGAGTTCTAGGGAGCTCAGTGACTCATGAGCTTAAGATGCTGAGCTGACAATCATCAAACTTGCATTTGAGACCCAGTTGCTACTGCAGGATGGTGCGAGTTCCTGCCAATCAGTATTTTCAAAGTGGACAACCATCAATAAACATTTCAGTACCATTTCAATACCATCTGTGGGCAACTTAATGGGGACATGAAAAGGACATCCAATTGGGCATCCCCAGGCAACAGAATTGTCACTATTCAATCATTTCATCCTGGAAATGCTAAAATTAAAATATTACAGAATTGTTATAGATACAATTCTGAAAATGAGTAAAATCTTTTCATGCACTTTCACAATTACCCTTTTTAAAGAAGGTTATCTGGTCAGTAATCAGGTTAAAATAATCTATTTAAAAAATGTAAAAATAGAATTAATTGATTCAGGCATTCAGACAGATATTTCTACATACCTAGTCCTTAAAAGTTTTATTCAATTCCTTACATTATTAGAATTGATTCTCTTATTCTACTATTGCCCTGGTTCAGTCAATTAAAACAATAATAATGATATTTTCTAAGAAGCCAGCAAGGTGAAAAAGGAATCCAAAGGCTGTTCGAAAAACAATGTAGTAGTAGAAATATGTGTTAAATCCAGAGGGGTGATGAGAACATTACAAAGACAAATCCAACCATATCATGTCAAAAGGAAGAAAAGGGAAGACACAGGCAGCAGCAATCAGAATAGAGCTGGAAGGGACCTTGGAGATCTTCTATTCCAACCCCCTGCTCAAGCAGAAGACCCTATACCATTTCAGATGCATGGTTATCCAGTCTCTTTTTAAAAACTCCCAGTGATGAAGCACTTGCAACTTCTGAAGGCAAGGTGTTCCACTCGGTAATTGTTCTCATTGTTAGAAAGCTTCTGCTTAATTCCTGGTTGCTTCTCTCCTTGATTAGTTTCCATCCATTGTTTCTTGTCTTGCCTTCTGGTGGTTTGAAAAATAAACTGACCTCTTCCTCTCTGTGGCAGCCTCTCAAATACTGGAATACTGCTATCACGTCCCACCGTCCCAGTCCTTCATTTTTCTAGACTAGCCATGTCCAATTCCTGCAATTGTACTTCATATGTTTTTATCTCCAGGCCCTTAATCATCTTAGTTCCTCTTCTTTGCACTTTTTTTTCCCTAATTTCTAATTTTCTTCATAACTTCTTTAAAATTTATTATATCTCAATAAAATATAACTCTAGTTATTTCATATCTGGTGTGCAATGAAGAGTTAAAATATTTATATAAAAAGAAGAGCTATAGCTCTAAAATAAAAGAATATAGATGGCAAATAGCAGTGACAAAATGTGTATGTATTTACTCAGTTCTTTTCTCTTATGTGTTTCTTGTTTTGTTCTTTATCTTCTTAGCTCCACCGTTTCCTTCAGACCCTTTCATTCAACAACACAAATGGAGAAACAATGTCCTTTAATGAGAATAAGGAGATGGGATCTGGATTTGATATAATAAACATGCTTATTTTTTCTAATAACTCTTTTCATAAAGTAAAAGTTGGAAGGATGGGGACCAAGGATTCTCAAGGAAAGAAATTCATCATTGAGGATGACAAGATTAAATGGCATGGAAGCGCTAACAAAGTGAGAATTCCTAAATCGTCTGAAAAGCCCAGTTTTAATTGTTGGAATTCTCTCCCTTTCCATTACAACAAACAAACAAACTCAATGACTTTAATGCCCCACACCGAATAGTAATATCTATATGGGACACTCCTAGATACCAATAGTAGGAGAAATGGAATACTTACAATGGAAAGGAAAACATTTTCAGTATTATTGTTAGGGTAGGAAGAGTGGCCTGATGGCCTAAAGATGGAGCTCTCACCTCAAAATCAGGAGGCTGTGATCCCAGGTAGTGGCAGATATTTCTGTAGGCACAAAGAGAAAATACCTGCTGTGAACTGCACATAGGGCTCAGGAAGGGCATCCAACCAGTAAATGCTCAGGTCCATTCAGATGTCCCAACTTTACCATGATACAAGGGACTATAGAGTTGATAAAAGAAAAAATATTTTGGGGTAGGAGAAGCAAAAAAGAAAGAAAGAAAGAAAGACAGTTATGGCTCTTCTATTTTTGTGGAAAATATAAATGGAAAAAAACTATCCCTGTCTTGGGAATTTTAATCCCCTTTTTCCTATGTGTTTTCTGTTTTGTTTGTTCTTTAACCTGTAGACCTTTATTAACTTACTGTGGGGAAAAAAATTACAGGGATTTCGACTACATTTTCAGGGATTTTGACTACACCATGTGAACTCTTTGTTTTCAGAAACATTTTGACAAGGGAATAGCATTTATTTCTTGTCTACTTCTTCCTAAGTAAAACCAACATAGAATAGAATGGAATGGAATGGAATAGAGTAGAATAGAATAGAATAGAATAGAATAGAATAGAATAGAATAGAATAGAATAGAATAGAATAGAATAGAATAGAATAGAATAGAATACTTTATTGGCCAAGTGTGATTGGACACACAAGGAATTTGTCTTGGTGTAAATACTCTAAGTATACATAGGGAAAAGATACATTCGTTAAGAATCAAGAATCATAACGTACAACACTTAATGATAGTCAAAGGGTACAATCAACAATCAAATCATACTAGAAAACAGTCAATATAAATCGTAAGGATACAAGGGACAAAGTTACAGTCCTACAATCACAAGTGGGAGGGGATTGGGTGATAAGGAGTGATGAGAAGATTAGCAGTAATAGTAGTGCAGACTTTGTAATAGTTGAACAGTGTTGAGGGAATTATTTGTTTAGCAGAGTGATGGCTTTCGGGAAAAAACTGTTCTTATGTCTAGTTGTTTTGGTATGCAGTGCTCTATAGCATCGTTTTGAGAGAAGGAGTTGAAACAGTTTATGTCCAGGATGTGAAGGGTCTGAAAATATTTTCACAGCCCTCTTTTTGACTCATGCAGTATACAGGTCCTCAATTGAAGGCAAGTGTGTAGTAATTGTTTTTTCTGCAGTACTAATTATCCTTTGAAGTCTGTGTCTGTCCTATTGGGTTGCAGAACCAAACCAGGCAGTTATAGAGGAGCAGATGATAGACTCAACAATTCCTCTGTAGAACTGTAACAGCAGCTCCTTGGGCAGTTTGAGATTTCTGAGTTGGCACAGAAAGAACATTCTTTGTTGTGCTTTTTTGATGATGTTTTTGATATTAGGTGTCCATTTTAGGTCATGTGATACAGTAGAACCTAGAAATTTGAAGGTCTCTACTGTTGCTATTATGTTGCCTAGTATTGTAAGAGGTGGTAGTATGGGAGGTTTCTTCTAAAGTCTACCACCATTTCTATGGTTTTGAGTGTGTTCAGTTCCAGATTGTTCTGGTTACACCATGAGGCAAGTTGTATAACTTCCTCTGTTTGTAGATTCATCGTTGTCTCGAATGAGACCAATCACTGTTGTGTCATCAGCAAACTTCAGTATTTTAACAGATGGATCATTTGAGATGCAGTCATTGGTATATAAGGAGAAGAGAAGTGGAGATAGCACATAGCCTTGGGGGACCCCTGTGCTGATTGTACAGGTATCGGATATGATTCCGCCTAGCTTCACCTGCTGCTTCCTGTCTGTTAGGAAGCTTATGATCCATTTACAAGTGTGTTCAGGTACCGCTAATTGGTTTAATTTACTTAGAAGCATGTCTGGAATGATGGTATTGAATACTGAACTGAAGTCTACAAAGAGGACCCTTGCGTAGGTATTTGGAGATTCAAGGTGTTGTAAGATGTAATGCAGAGCGATGTTAACAGCATCATCTGTTGATCTATTTTCTTGGTATGCAAACTCCGTGGGATTTAACAGCAGATCCGTGATGGTTTTCAGGTGGGACAGATGTTAGAACAACTGGTCTGTAGTCATTCAGTTCCTTGATGGAGGGCTTCTTTGGCCTTGGGATGATGGTAGAATGTTTGAAGCAGGAAGGAACATAGCACATCTCTAGTGATCTATTGAAGATTCAGGTAAAGATGGGGGCCAATTGTTCAGCACAGACTTTTGAGCAAGAAGGAGTTATCTTGTCTGGCCCTGGTGCTTTTCCTGGCTTCTGTCTCTGTAATAGATCCTGCACTTCTTTTTCTGTGATCACCAGAGGTTGTGAGCCCAATGGATTGGGGCAAGTTGTAGCAGGCTTGGCTGTTGTTGGTGTGTTTGAGATGCGGGTTGTGGAGATAGGTGGCTGTAGTTTCTTTTCAAACCTTCCGTAAAACACATTCAGGTCATCTGCTAGTTGTTGATTTTCTTCTGTCTGGGAAGGAGGTTTGCTTAAGCCAGTGATGTTTTTAAGAGTTTTCCACATATTTGCTGGTTCATTTGTTGAGAACTGATTCTTTAACTTTTCAGAGTAGCTTCTTTTTGCTGTTCTGATCTCTCTTGTTAATATGTTTCTGGCCCGGTTGTATAGCATTCTGTCACCTTTTCTGTAGGCTTCCTCTTTGGAACGACATAGCTGCTTAAGTTTAGCTGTGAACCAAGGTTTATTGTTACTATATATTTTCAGGTTCCTTGTTGTATTTATTTATTTATTTGATTTTATATACCGCCCCCTCTCCCATCGAGACTCAGGGCGGTGTACAGCCAAATAAAAACACACTTACAAATACAAATTTAAAATAGAATTAAAAATAGATTAAATTAGTGGCTGAAGTACAGTGATAATAAACTAACAAGGTAAAAATCTAAAAAGCTAAAACCATTAAAACCAATTTAAAAACCCTACCAGTAAAACTAGGCCAGACTGGCTTGTTGGAAAAGGTGGGTCTTCAGTGTGCACCAGAAGGTCTATAGGTCAGAGATAGCTCACATCTCCGGGGGTAATTCATTCCAGAGGGAGGGTGTTCCCACAGAGAAGGCCCGCAACCTCGGGGCCGCCAGTCGGCATCATTCATGTGTATGTTGGTACACATAAGTCTTCTCAGAAGCTAATGTATGATGTTACAGTATCTGTGAGCTCATCTAGCTCTACAGATGCATCTTCAAAAACATTCCAATCAGTGCAATCAAGGCAGGCCTGGAGTTTCAGCTTTGCCTCATTAGACCAAGTCTTCTCTGATATAATTGTTGGTTTAATGGTTTTAAGTCTTTGTCTTGGTACAAGGTGAATTATGCAGTGGTCAGAGTGTCCCACAGCTGCTCATGGTAAAGACCTATAAGCATCTTTTAGTGTTGTGTAGCAGTGGTCTAAAGTATTTTTGCCTCTGATGGGACAATTTACATGCTGGAAATATTTTGGGAGCTCTTTCCTTAAATTTGCTTGATTGAAATGATGGGAAGGGAACATGGGTGTTTGGCTTTAGCCTCCATACATTTTCTTGGAGGCAAGTTCAGTTTACAGTGACAGGAAGAATAAATTTGGGGAAAAGTTGTGAAATGGATGTCATTTTCTTCACCCTTCTCCCCCTCTGTTTCCAGCTGTCCTTCAACTTTGGGGGTTTTTGTCCAAAGGACTATGCAGGTCTTCTGTTTTAAATTCAATTAAGAGGTACAAAATAGACTCCTGATTCACAATGGTAGAGAGATCCTTAGTAAATCCTTGGGAGGAGAAGGAAAAAAAAGAAAAAAAAAGAATGAGGAGGTGGAAGAGAGAAGGAGAAGGGGAAGGGGAAGAGGAAGAAGATTGTTAATAGTTAATTTTACATCAAGAGTTTACTTTAAAATGAAGTGTTGTACTTTATATGATAGAATCAACATTGTGCAGGAGGCATTAATTGTAGTGGCTGCCTACCCACCCATCTACCTATTTACTTATCTACTGATTTACCTTCCAAACATGTGTAAATTGATTATTCATTTGCTATGTCATACAAGATCTTCTCTACCTAATCTTTCAATTAAACTTTTTTTAAAAGGTCCATCCCCTTTCCTTGTGTAATCCTTATTGCCAGCCTGGTTATGAAAAGAAAAAAGAAGAAGGAGAGAAATTTTGCTGCTATGATTGTGTTCAGTGTCCAGAAGGGAAGATTTCCAGTGAAAGAGGTAAATGACACAGTACAGCATATCTTCGAATGTAATTCATATAAAAAGTGTTGGAGAACATCAAAATGGCCACGTTTGACATCTTATTCTTATTATTCCTATTCTTATTATTATTATCTCTTTTCTCCTGCATGCTTAATAAGAATTGGAAGGATATTCAACATGGCAATTGTTGAGAAGTGTTGTGCCAATATAACTGTTGAGCCACATAAGTTATATAGCAATATATCCTTGCTTAATATATTATCATAATTATAACTTTGTAGGACTTCATATTTTAAGGAAGAAAGCTCCTTTGGAATACATGGATGCATGAACTTAGTACCCACGTGCAACTGCTTAATTCAAACACAACTTTTCCTGGCAACATCTATCAATGGGGGCAATGACTCAGTGATTAAAGACACTGAGCTTTTCATCTAGAAACCTGATAGACTGAGCACCATACAAGAGATTCCATTACCTGCCTCAGCTCTTGATCACTTAGCAATTCAAAAACATGCAAATGTGAACAGACAGAAATCACTTTGGTGGGAAACTAACAGCATTACATGGATGTCAGCATATAGTCACTTTGCCCATATGACCATGGAAATATCTTTAGCCAATGCAAGGTCCTTAAACTAAGAAAGGGAAATGAGC
Organism: Bungarus multicinctus; assembly: GCA_023653725.1. Classification (NCBI taxonomy): domain Eukaryota; kingdom Metazoa; phylum Chordata; class Lepidosauria; order Squamata; family Elapidae; genus Bungarus; species Bungarus multicinctus. The sequence continues at coordinate 137,594,727 of CM042840.1, read as the reverse complement.
ATCATCCCCTAGAGTCAGATGTGACTGGATAGGGGAAATCTTTACTTTTATCTATCAACAGTCATATCACCCAGGAGAAGGCACAGATGATTTAGAGCAGGGTTGTCAAACACAAGACCCACGGATAAGATCTGGCCTGTGATGCAGTTGGATTTGGCTTGCAGGGCCATCCTGGAACATATAAGGGGCTGTTCCATGTCACTTTGACCCAGTCTACCCAATGCAAAGAGGAAACATGCCAGCAGTTTGGGGAATGGTGTCAAGCTGGCTACACCTACTCAGTCAGCCATGCCTACCCAATTGAACATAACCACCCAGCTCCTTGAGGTCAACCACAGCCCTGACGTGGCCCTCAATGAAATTGAGTTTGACACCCTTGATTTAGAAAGTTGCAGAAGGGGCTAACTGAAAGGACCTATGTCTCCTTCAAACTTGGAGCTATACACAGTAGCTCCCCCCACCCAAGTCCATTATTCCTTGATGGTATGTGTGTTCAATGGAAATAATGTACATGAAGCAGAATTGTGCTAAGGATGGGAAAGCAAAAGGTTGAATTTCCAAATACCCTAATGTTCCTTTTCACTACTGATGCTTTAGAAAGTGTGAATGATCTCTTATAATAAGGGGCTGTGGTGGCTCATGTGATAAGACACTGGGCCCATGTATCAGAGGTCAGCATCTTGGTGGTTCAATTCCTGTAAGCGAATAAACCTTGGTAGGGCAAGAAATGAGCCTTTCCTGATTGTTTACTGGCATTCAGGTATCCCATGGGTAAAGATAACACTGCTTGAAAATAAATCCTTTCGCAGAGGAGCCAACCACCTCAGTGATTCCTGGCTAAAACATGCCATACACAAAAAAAACCTCTTATAATTTTAAAACAGAATAAAACTAAATTTCAGAATTTTGTTAGCACTGCAGAAGAACATCTGTGTAGGTTTCATGCTTAAACAAATTTAGAACACATATTTTTAAACTAGTATGAATAATCCAAATAATAAATATACTGATCCAGGATAGCGGACAATTGGACAATAATGGGTATTTCTTCACAAAGTTCATTTCTCTTGTGGAATCATGAATGGTGGGCCTCTTTTTAAAAGATTGACATGACAACTGAGTGATTTCACATAAAAATTAACACTATCTTTATCTGTTTTCCCACATACAGACACAGAAGATTGCTTCAAATGTCCATCTGATCAGTATCCAAACCTGAAACAAGATGAATGTTTTCCCAAAATTGTAGTTTTTTTGTCTTATGAAGAACCTTTGGGCATCTCTTTAGCCACAAGTGCCATCTTCTTCTTCTCAGTCACAATTTTGGTATTAAAAATATTCCACCTGCACAAAAATAGTCCCATAGTCAAAGCCAACAATCGGGATCTCACCTATGCTCTCCTGATCTCTCTTTTGCTCTGCTTCCTTTCACCTTTCCTATTTATTGGTAAGCCTGGGGTGATGACCTGCTTCCTTCGGCAACCAGCCTTTGGTATCATCTTCTCACTGGCTGTTTCCTGTGTATTAGCTAAAACCATCACTGTGGTGGTAGCTTTCATGGCCACCAAGCCAGGATCCAGTATGAGGAAGTGGATGGGAAAAAGGCTTACATGTTTTATTGTCCTTTCCAGCTCTTCCATCCCAGTAGGCATGTGTGCTATATGGCTAACAATCTCTCCCCCATTCCCCAATTTGGACATGGACACGCTGACCACTGAGATAGTAGCAGAGTGTAAGGAAGGTTCTGTCACTATGTTTTATCTTGTCTTAGGCTACATGGGACTTCTCTCCATCATCAGTTTCAGTGTTGCTTTTCTAGCTAGGAAATTGCCAGATAGTTTCAATGAAGCCAAATTCATCACCTTCAGCATGCTGGTATTCACCAGTGTTTGGTTGTCCTTTGTTCCAACCTATCTGAGCACCAAGGGTAAATATATGGTAGCTGTGGAGATCTTCTCCATCTTGGCCTCAAGTGCTGGGCTTTTGGGATGCATATTTTTCCCCAAATGTTTCATAATTGTGCTGAAGCCTGAATTGAACAATAAGGATCACCTCATGAGAAAAAAGCAAATGCAATAATAATACACAATGGATACATCTTTTGGGACAGATACAATGGACTTTATGTATCTGCTGATGAAATAATACATTCTGTTTTAATTTACTTTTCAATGTACTTGTTCATCCCAAATCTCACCAGAAAACTATAGTGAAGATGTTGAAAAAGCATGTAAATGAAAGATGAAGAATACATTTGTGATTTTCATTTAGTCTAGATGCTGTTGAAATATGTCTGACATTAATTCATGTATGCTTTTACTATTTTCTATTAAATAATGCTATTTTTATCATTCTTTTCTTAACAGTTCTTCTAACGTTCTTTGATTGTAAGCTTAGACATGGGATTGAGAAACAAAGAGGAAATTTCTCAGACTCTGCAAGATTACTTTAGCAAACTATCTTAGGAATTGATATGCAAAAAGAAAAATGATAGCCATTAAATGAAGAGGTAAAATTATAGACAAGATATAGATAAATGAGGCTTTTGATTCCATGAAATGTTGCTGGAGTAACTGTTCAGAAATACAAATTCCTTTTGTATCTAATCACATTTGGCCAATAAAAAATTCATTCATTCATTCATCCATTCATTTATTCAAATCTTAAAATAATTCGTCCTCCCCTTCCTAGTTCACCATCTCCATCATGAAGGATTATATCAATTGGGGGAGGCGGAATCCTTACCCTGTGGAAGATAGGATCAAAATTCTGAAGGACTTTACAGATTTAAACATTGGGTCATCTGTTCTCCAGCAAAAAGCAATTCACTGGTGAAAAAAGGAAAGGTCCTGCAATGAGGCAGAAAAACCAAATATACAGGTACAGGATGGAAAGCATCTGGCTCAACAGAAGTGCCTGTGAGAGTGCTCTGGGTGTCTTGGTACATCACTGCTTAAGAATGACCCAGGAGTGCACTGCAGCTGCCAAAAAATGTAATCCTAGATCAGTGGTCTTCAAATTTGACAGCTTTAAGACTTGTGAACTTCAACTCCCAGAACTCTTCTTCCAATTATATTAGCTGAAGAATTCTGGGAGTTGAAGTCCACAAATCTTAAACTTGCCAAGTTTGAAGATCCTTGTCCTAGACTGTAGCAACAGAGGGACAGCATCAAGATCACTGGAAGTGATAGTACTACTCCATATGTACTAGTAAGGCCAAATTTGGAATACTATAACCAGTTTTCATCACCAGGATATAAAAAAGATGCTGAGGACCCAGAAAAGGGTATAGAAGAACAACAAAAATGATAAGGGGTTTGTATGCTAAATTATAGAATCAATGGCTAAAGGAACTAGGTGTTTATGAAGAGAAAGCTTAAGGGGAAACCTGATAGCAGTCTTCCAATACTTGAAGGGCTGTCACAGGCAGGAGGGTGTTGATTTCCATAACATCTGAAAGCTGGACAAAAAGCAACAGGTGGAAGCTTGAGAGAGGGAGATCCAACCTGGAACTAAGAAAAAATTTCCTAAGAGTGAGAAAAATTAATTAATGGAATAGCTTGCTTGCTGGAGTTAAGAGAGCTCCAACACTGAAGATTATGAAGAAAATATTGGACAACCAGAATGGCCAGAATGGCATAAGTGCCCTATATGCATAAAAGGATGAAAGGATGAAATAAATACTATATCAATATTAAGGGAACTGTCAGGGTTCCAAGTAACAAACACATAGCAAACAAATCTCCAAGGCAGGTAGATTTCTCAAAGAATAGTGTTCTGTCTTTAACTTCCTGGCTGAATATAAAGACAGTTAGATAAACTCTACAAAGGCTTCCATACAAAATTTCTTTATTGGATTGTAATAGGCATCCTCAAGGTATAACTCACAATTATGTTGAGATTCATCTAATGTCCAATCTTTGCATATTTGTCTTATAGTATGAAAATATAGTTATCTTCATCCCATAATGATGGAGCAAAGGGAAAGACACCAGAACGATGCTGGGATCCTAGCAAGAATAAAGGAAATTCCCCCAACCCAACCAAGGGTTGATTCAGTGACCAATCAGGATTATAGATGTGATCACATCTGTACAACTACATTTCCCATGAGGCATTAACTACACTTACCCTGAGGCATTCCCTTAAGGGGACAGCTCCCAATTCCCAATTAACTATATACTGTCTGACCAGCACAAATAGGTTTATTGGATAAGCTACAGTATATTAACACAAGCTGGTGAAAATGTACTCTAAACATTCCCACAGTTTTCATCTAATTAAAAGTATTTTTTTTCATTTTCTCAAAACAATCAGTCACATGGTTTAATCAGGATGCTGTCCAGTTGCTAGGTGACCTCAGTTCCCTCCTTCCAAGCACCTGCTGAAATATCCTTGGTTTCCAAGAGAAAGTATTTTGTTTTGGATAGAAACCCCAGCTATCTCTACTCACCGTTCCCTGTCCAGGATCCAGTATGAGGAAGTGGATGGGAAGAAGGCTTACATATTTTATTGTTCTTTCCAGCTCTTCCATCCCAGTAGGCATGTGTGCTATATGGCTAACAATCTCTCCCCCATTTCCCAATTTGGACATGGACATGCTGACCACTGAGATAGTAGTAGAGTGTAAAGAAGGTTCTGAAACAATGTTTTATCTTGTCTTAGTCTACATGGGACTTCTGCCAATCGTCAGTTTCAGTGTTGCTTTTCTAGCTAGGAACTTGCCAGATAGTTTCAATGAAGCCAAATTCATCACTTTCAGCATGCTGGTATTCACCAGTGGTTGGTTGTCCTTTGTTCCAACCTATCTGAGCACCAAGGGAAAATATATGGTAGCTGTGGAGATCTTCTCCATCTTGGCCTCAAGTGCTGGGCTTTTGGGATGCATATTTTTCCCCAAATGTTTCATAATTGTGCTGAGGCCTGAATTGAACAACAAGGATCATCTCATGAGAAGAAAGCAATAATAATACACAATGGATACCTCTTTTGGGACAGATACAATGGACTTTATGTATCTGCTGATGAAATAATATATTCTGTTTTAATTTATTTTTCAATGTACTTGTTCCTCCCAAATCTCACCAGAAAATTACAATGAAGATGCTGAAAATGCATGTAAATGAAAGATGAAGAATACATTTGTGATTTTTATTTAGTCTAGATGCTGTTGAAATATGTCTGACATTAGTCCATGTATGCTTTTACTATTTTCTATTAAATAATGCTATTTTTATCATTCTTTTCTTAACAGTTCTTAACAGTTCTTCTAACATGTCTTTGATTGTAAGCTTAGGCATGGGATTGAGAAACAAAGAGGAAATTTCTCAGACTCTACAAGGTTACTTTAGCAAACTACCTTAGGAATTGATATGTAAAAAGAAAAATGATAGCCATTAAATGAAGAGGTAAAACATACATGTGCGTTTTTATTAAGAACCAGAAGATACTCCTATTCTCAGATATAATGTGTAGCTCGGCCATTATTAAATTGCTATTTATGAAATAGAATTCTCTCATTGACTGAACCCTTTCTTCCATTCCTGCCATTTCATTCTTATATTGTCCTCATTAGAAAACCAAAACATACATAGACATAGCACACATGGGAAGAGAAAAGATCACAAGACTTTTAGAATTAACAATCAACCCAACTTGAAGAGCACTGCATCTCTTACTCTCTGTCTATGACAATGATATTGCAACCAGATATCAAAAACACTACAAATACGAGAAAAAAACAAAAGGAAGAAAAAAGAAAGAAGAAGCAAATAGCAAGTTATGTATCTTCTGAATGAAAGCAACAACTTTGAAGTCTAGTACTACTTCTTGTTGATTTGGAAGAGTAGCTTGTTCTGTCTGCAAAGAAGAGCAGCCTGAAGAAAGAATTAAGTTATCTCAATCCATTCATGTGAATGCATGAATGGATTGAGACAAAGGTCCAGAGGTTTTTCACATTTCCTCCTTTGCTTTCTTCCACTGTGATCTTGGTGCACAGTAACATGTGCTGAGTCTGGATATTTCATGGATCTCATGGTCAAATAATATTCATTGTGGGATTCATAGGCAAGGTTGTTCAGCTTTGGAGGGATGAGGCATAGTATGACCTCCAGTTATTACTAGACCAGTCTACCTGGCTCACCCATTCCAATCCTTTTCCTGGAGCTTACGGGGATCCACTCCCAGTATGCATTTGAGATGGATTCCCCCATCTCTTTGCAAGTTAATCTGAAGGATCCTCCAGAGCTCACTCTTCCTGGCCCAGATTCCCCAAGTTGGATGGTAAAATGGACATTTAAATGAGTGAAAAAAAAGAATTAGAACACAGCTTTCCTTTTTTTGTTTCATTGTTCAGGTCTATCTGGAAGATACTCACAGAGAGGAATGAGTAAGTAAGTAAAGAAGAAGAATGGCAAGATACACTGGGGAATAAGGAAAGCTCAATTTCCTTTAGAGCAATGACAGCTTTGCCTCTGTCACAAACGCTCTTTTGCGCGTTTGTGATGATTTAAAGGAGAAACAGCTCAGTGGCTTCATTTGCATGTGAGCTTCATATGGAAGTTAAAACCAGTTTATAAAGTAGATGGCTTGAATCCATCAATAGGACTAAGTCCAGAAGTGGAATTTGACTGGGGTTTCACATCTGAAACATGGACTAGTTGTCTTGATTTAATTTCAATTAAATTTTGGACTATTGTATCTGAAGTGCATAAATCTGATGGCCAAAATGATCTTTTTCCCTCTGCTTCCATCTAGTGGCTCTCCAGATTTTACCAAAGCTAAATATAGCTGCCTAGTAAATTAAATAGTTTTTATAAGCTACCTCCCTAGGAACACAATGTCTTTCCTTTCCTTTTTATATTTAGTGGTAAATGTAGAGTGGATGTAGAAATGGGTCAATACTCTAAAGACTGATGATATATAAAGAACAAGGTCATCTTATCATCTCAAGTATCCACCAAGTTCTTCATTTTCTTTACCCTGGAGTAGAAAAGTCTATGTAAGCCCTAGTGCAAAAGAAGAAATGCCTTGACTCTCCGGTTTGGGCTTCTTAGGCGACAGATTGAAATCCGCAATTGATAGTTTGGTGTGATTAACCTTGAGTTTGTATGTATTGTTTGCTCTTGTGTTGTTATGGTTGAAGCTGAAGTATTCATTGACAGGTAGGACATTGCAATGTTATGAATTGATAGCTGCAATTGGCTTTGAAAGTTAAAAAAGAAGAGACTCAACTAAGAAATTTGTGTTGATTTACTTTGACAATAACAGGTAATCCTAAACTGAAATTAAGTAAAAAAAAAAAGGGGGGGGTATGGTCAATAGTAGACAGTCTAAGATTAAAGTTTTTGGGGTTTGTGGAAAAAAACACAGAATCAGGTAGAGTATTCCAGACATTGACCACTCTGTGGCTGAAGTCGTATTTCCTGCAATCAAGTTTGGTGTGATTAACCTTGAGTTTGTATGTATTGTTTGCTCTTGTGTTGTTATGGTTGAAGCTGAAGTATTCATTGACAGGTAGGACATTGCAATGTTATGATTTTATATACTATACTTAGATCAGATCGAAGGCGGCGTAGTTCTAGGTTTTCTAGCTCTAGAATTTTCAGTCTGGTGGCATAAGGTATTCTGCAATGAGTAGAGGAGTGGAGAACTCTTCTTGTGAAATATTTCTGGACTTCTCAACTGTGTTAATATCAGATATGTAATATGAGTTTCAGTATTCAAGTATTGGTCAGCAAATGTTTTGTATGCTCTAGTTATTAGTGTAATATTACCAGAGAAAAAGTTATATAAGATTAAGTTAACAACTCTTAATGCCTTTTTGGCTATGTAGTTACAGTGAGCTCTAGCACTTAGATCATTAGAGATGAGTATTCCAAGATGCCTGACAGAGTTTGGATCATCAACAAGGTCTTGACTATTCAGCTTGTATTTTATTTTCTGATTTTTTTTTGCCAATATGTAGGACAGAACATTTATTTGTTGAGATTTGAAGTTGCCATTTGTTTGATCATTCTGAATAGTCAAGGTCTTTTTGAAAGGTAGCAGTATTGTCTGTGGTGTTGAATAGCTTTACATCATCAGCGAAGAGAACCCAGTTGCTCTTGATATGATCACAGACGTCATTTATGTAAAGTATGAAGAGAGTTGGTTCTAGAACACTGCCTTGGGGGACACCACTGTTGACAGGTACAGAATTTGATAGGACACTCCCAATTTTGACCATTTGTTGTCTGTTTGACAGGAATGCTTCTATCCAATGATGCAGGTGTCCAGAGATACCGTAAGACTTTAATTTTAGGAGTAGTTTGTTGTGTACCACTGAATCAAAGGCTTTACAGAAATCTATGTGGATTGCGTCTATTGCTTTGCCCTGATGAAGTTGTGTAGTCCATATGTTTTTGCAATGTAATAGTTGCAGATTACATAATAGTTTTTTTCTGAAACCAAATTGTTTATTAGAGAGTAGGTTGTATGTTTCTAATTGGAGGATGATAGATTAGTTATTAAATTAAATTAAAGTAAATTAAAGTGTCAAAGGGAAAATCAAGTTTTTTGGACATTCTAAAGCCCTCAAAAGGAGGGAAGTGGAGAGAAAAAAAAATGATGGACTTGGAAATAACAGAGAGTAAAAATAAAATTGATATAAAAATATCAAAAACCAAATGGACATAATCAAACACAAAATTGGACTAATGGAAAAAGAATAGATTAACAGATAACAGATAATCAGAGTTGGAAGGGACCTTGTAGGTAGTCTAGTCCAACCCCCCCCCCCCCAGGTAGGAGATCCTACACCATTTCTGGCAAATGGCAGTCCAATCTCTTCTTGAAAGTTTCAAGTGATGGCACTCCCACAACTTCCGAGGGCAAGCTGTTCCATTGGTTAATTGTTCTCACTATCAGAAAGTTTCTCATTTCCAGGTTAAATCTCTCCTTGTTCATTTTCCATCCATTATTCCTTGTCTGGCCTACAGGCACTTTAGAAAATAGCTTGACCCCTTCCTCCCTGTGGCAGCCCCTCAAATATTAGAAGACTGCTATCATGTCTCCCCTGGGCCTTCTCTTTACTAGACTAGCCAAGCCCAGTTCCTGCAAATATTCATTGTATGTTTTAGCCTCCAGTCCCCTAATCATCCTGGTTGCTCTTCTCTTTACTTTTTCTAGAGTCTCAACATTTTTTTTAATGTGGTGAACAAAACTGGATGCAGTACTCTAGGTGTGGTCTTACTAAGGCTTTATAGAGTGGTATTAGTACTTGCCTTGATCTTGATTATATCCCTCTGTTAATACAATTTAGGATTGCGTTAGCTTTTTTGTCTGCTGCTGCATACTGCTGGCTCATATTTAGCTGGTTGTCCACTGAGACTAAGGTCCCTCTCACAATTATTGCTATTGATCTTGGTTTCACCCAGTCTATATGTGTACTTTTGGTTTTTCTTGCCTAACTGTAGGACTTTACTTTTCTCTACATTGAATTTCATTTTGTTAGATACTGCCCAGTGTTCTAGTCTGTCAAGATCCCTCTGGATCTTGAGCCTATCTACTTGGGTGTTAGCTATTCCTGCCAGCTTTGTATCATCTGCAAATTTGGTAAGTTCCCCTTTTATTCCCTCATCTAAGTTGTTAATGAAGATATTGAAGAGTACTGGGCCCAAGACGGAACCTTGTGGCACCCCACTGCTTACTTCCCTCCATGTAGACTTAGACCCATTAAGGACTACTCGTTGAGTACTGTTTGCCAGTCAGTTGCAAGTCCAACTAGTGGTGGTGCTATCTATTCCACTTTTTTCTAGCTTACTAAGAAGTAGGTTGTGGTCTATTTTGTCAAATGCCTTGCTGAAATCTAAATATGTTATGTCCACAGTATTTTGCTGGTCTACTAATTTAGTCACTGTTGAAGAATGAAATAAGATTGGTTTGGCATGATCTGTTCTTAACAAATCTTTGTTGACTGCTAGTTATTACTTTACTTGTTTCTAGATGTTGGCAGATCTGTTTTTTTATTATCTTTTCCAGTATCTTCCTGGGTATTGATGTTAGGCTGATTGGTTTATAGTTTCCTGGGTCTGTTTTTTTTCCCTTTTTTGAAGATGGGAACCACATCAGCTCTTTTCCAGTTCCTCTGGTAGTTCCCCGGTGCTCCAGGATTTTTGAAAGATATGGTGCACTGGTTCTGAGATGACCTCTTCCAGCTCCTTTAAAACTCTGGGATGTAATCCATCAGGCCCCAGTGATTTCATCAAGATCAGACAGGTGTTCTCTTACTGTTTTTTTTGCTTATTTTAACTTTTATCTCTAGTCTGTCTTTTATAGTTATGTTTTTGGTGGGTTGAGCTATAGTTACTTTTTGCGTGAAGACTGATGCAAAGAATGAGTTAAGCAGTTCTGCTTTCTCTCTGTTGCCTGTTACTTCCTTGCCATCTTTTCTCTTTAATGGACCAACTGTTTCCTTGATTTTTTTCTTGCTATTTATATGTTGGAAGAATTTTTTTTTTAATTATCTTTGACTTTTGTTGCAAGTCTTTGTTCATTCTGAGCCTTTGCTATCCTGACTTCACCTTTGCAGATTCTGGCTATCTGCTGATATTCTGCCTTAGTTGTATGTCCTTCTTTCCATTTTTTATACTTGTCCTTTTTTTCTTTCAATTTGCCAGAGAGATCTTTGTGCAGCCATGCTGGTTTCTTCTCGGATTTATTGTTTTTCTTTCTCAATAATATTGTGCTGGTCTGGGCTTCTATGATCGTACTTTTTAGAGTTTCCCAAGGTTCTTGAGTTGTTTTCCCCTTTAGGATTTTCATCCATGGAATCTTTCTCAAGTTCTCTCTGAGTTTATTGAAATCAGCTCTTTTAAAATCCAAGTCTCTGGTGTCATTATGTTCTGTTGCTTGTGTTTGTGTTATGTTGAATTCTAGTATGACATGGTCACTCTCACTCAAGGTTCCTGCAGTTTCAACTCCCCCTATCACTTCTTCTCTGTTTGTAAGAATTAAGTCCAGTATGGCTGTCCCTTTAGTTTCACCCTCTACCTTTTGGACAACAAAGTTGCCAGCTAAGTTGGTTAGGAACTTATTTGATTTCTCACTTGGTGCAGAATTATTTTTCCAATTGATATCAGGATAATTGAAGTCCCCAATTACTATCGTTGTGTGTTTCTTTCATATGTTTGTCATCTATTTTTTCTGCTTGATTGGGTAGCCTATGATATACACCTATGGCCATGTCATTCCTTTTTTTATATATTGACCCATATGCATTTTAGGAGGTTTTCATCTTTGGTTTCATGCATTTCTGTAGCAATATAGTGGTCCTTTACAACTCCACCCCCTCTTTTATGGTTTTTTTTTTTTTAATAGTTTGTATCCTCCTACCAGTATGTTCCAGTCATAGGTTTCATCTCACCAAGTTTCTGTTATTCCAACTATATCATATTTACCTTCATGTATTTATAGTTCAAGTTCACCCTGTTTGTTCCACAGACTTTGTGCATTTGTAGATAGGTATTTGAGATCTTTATGTCGGACACTGTGTTTACTGTCTACATAATTTGTGTTGTGCCTGCCTGTTCCTACTTTCTTGCCATCTATTTGATTAGTGCACATGGAATGGCACTCATTATTAAATGCTTGGTTTTGTTTGGCATCAAGATTGATAATCTTACCTGTACAAACATCTATTTTGCATGCACTGGTATCCTTATTAATTTTAATTTGCTGGGGACAGAAATGTTCTGAATCCATTGTTCAGTTTAAATGTTTATCCAAGTAATCCATGAATTTAATGCCAGGTAACTCAGTCCCTTTCTTTGATGGATGCAAACCATCTCTTTTGTACAGTTTTTCATTGGACCAGCTGCAGATATCATGACTAATAAAACCAAAGCCTTCCCTTTTACAGTACTTCTTTAACCACACATTAAACTCTGCTACACACTGCCCTTTCCCTTTTTGTTCCTTGTATACTGGTAGAAACTCTGAAAAGATAACCCTACAACCCATATTACTAAGTTCATACCCCACACTCTGGAAGTCTTTCTGAACAGAAAGTATATCCTTCTGGGACAGATCATTTGTACCAAGATGTATAATAGCATCAACATCACATTCCTTGCTGGCATTCTTGACTATCTTAAGAATATGCTTCTTGTCTCTGCTGGCAGTAGCACCAGGTAGAAACCTGACCTTTTTCAAAACCTCAGTATCCTTTCCTAAATTTACATCCCTTACAATTAAGTCCACAACCAGAAGATGGCTTCTCTTTTTTGGATGTCTTGCTCTTCTTGTGTGACTGGTGTATAATACCTGATTCACACTTTCTCCTTTCCAAAGTTCTTCTTCTAGGACCATGATCTCTGGCTTACTTGACTTATCTTTATCACAACTACCTTGATCTGTCACTTTAGTGTCCCTATTACGGTCAGCAAGGCCACTGTATCTGTTATGCTGGGACACAGCAAAAGCTTTGTGTTTATGGTCCACAGTTCTCATCCTGCGAGATCCCACAGTTGTCCATACTGCCCTTTTCCTACAGAATCTTTGTGTTAGTTGGGGCTGGTAGCTCAGCAGCTCAATAGATGGCTGGATTGGACACCTAATTTCTGCTTGGAGAGCACAGATTAGAGATTCTAGATAGGTAATCTGTTCATGTAGACTGGTAATTTTTTTACAAAGAGGACTGTATCCAAGTTTGAAAAGAGTACTGCGAAAGACAGCTGTAAAACAATTATTAAACTTAACTAAGCCGGTCATTTTGAAATAAAATAAAATCACAATCTCAAACGCACTTACCCTAAATGTCTTATTGGTATTCTTGGTTTATAGTTATATGATTTGCGTGCTGTTAGGCACATGGGCCGCTATCTTTCTCCTTTCTATTCACCCTCTGCTTCCTTCACAAGCAGCCAGCAGCTCCTCCCACAACCTCTGGGAATTTGAAATGCAATGGAAGCAATTCAAACTGCCTCTCTCCTTTCTATTCACCCTCTGCTTCTTTCACAAGCAGCCAGCAGCTCCTCCCACAACCTCTGGGAATTTGAAATGTAATGGAAGCCATTCAAACTGCCTCTCTTCTTTCTATTCACCCTCTGCTTCCTTCACAAGCAGCCAGCAGCTCCTCCTACAACCAAGAACTGGCACAAAAGATTAGAGGAGCTAAACAGAACTATTTTGAAAATGCAAATAAAACAGGGAGATGGTTAGCATACAAATTAAAGACAGAAAAAGAATCAAAGAGAATACCACAACTAATGGATGAAAATGGCATGTTATATTATGCAAATGAAGATAAAAAATAGTACAGAAATTTTATGAGAAACTAGATGATCAGGGGACAATATCAGAAAATAAAATACAGCAATATCTACAAGAGGCAGAACTACCAAAAATACCAGAGGAAGTAAAGACCACGTTAGATGAAAAAATAACAATGATGGAGTTGATAGAAGCAATCGATAGACAAAATACTGGAAAAGTTCCTGGCCTGAATGGGCTACCAACTGAATGTTATAAATTTTATTCAGGAAACAATGTCTACTACAATGTTGGAACTATTGAATGAAGTTTTGACAATAAATAAAATACCTGATTTATGACAGAAGCATATGTTACACTTACACCAAAAGAAGATACTGACCCATAACAAAAAAACTACAGACCAATATCCCTGCTTAATGCTGATTATAAAATATTTGTTTCAATAATGGCAGAAAGATTAAAAAGATATTTAAACTATTTTACACATTCAGATCAAAATGGATTTCTGCCCAAGAGACAAATAAAAAACAATATGAAGATAATATTGAACACTTTGGAATATTACGAAACCCACTCAGAGAAAGAAATGGCATTAATGTTTTTAGATGCACAGAAAGCATTTGATAATGTGAATTGGCAGTTTAAGTTGATGCAATTGGAGGAGATGGTATACGAATGCATTAAAAGTGATATATAATAAGCAAACAGCAAGAGTAATGATAAATGGAGAATTGACAGAAAACTTCAATATTTTAAAGGGAATTAGACAAGGCTGTCCGTTATCCCCACTATTATTTGTATTGACATTGGAAGTCTTGAAAAGAAATACTACAAAAAATGGAGAAATAAAGGGAATGAAAATAAAAAATGAAGAGTATAAATTACAAGCATTCGCAAATGATTTGATTTTTATATTGGAAGAACCATTGGAAACAGGCTCAAAGTTGATTAGAGAAATAGAGGAGTTTGGCAAAGTAGCAGGACTGAAAATAAACAAAGAAAAATCAAAAATTTTGGAGAAAAACAAAAGAAAAGACTAATGGACAAATTAAATATTCAAATTACAAAAAAAAGTGAAATACTTAGGGATACAAATGAGAGCTAGATGTGGAACACTTAAAGAAAATAACTATGACAGATTATAACAACAGATTGCAATAGATCTAGAAAAATGGAAAAATCTACAACTATCTTTAATAGGTAAAATAGCGACAATTAAAATGAACATACTGCCAAAAATATTGTATCTATTTCAAATGATTCGAATAAGACTGAAAAAAATATTTTGAAGATTTAAATAAAATGATGATGAAATTTATTTGGCAGGGGGAAGGCAAGAAGGATATTTTAGGTGACATTATATTAGATACGTTTATTAACAGTATAGAAAAAGATAAGAGACTATCATTATTTATGAGCCTTGGTGGTGCAGGCTGTTAATCATCTAGCACTTAGTGCAAGCTGCCTGCAATTAGTGCAGGCTCGAATCCCACCAGACTCAAGGTTGACTCAGCCTTCCATCCTCTCAGGGTAGGTAAATTGAGGACCCAAGATTGTTGGGGGCAATAAGCTGACTTTGTAAAAATGCCGCTTGGGTGGGCCAAAAGCCCTAGTAATAAGCAGGCATATACAATGGAATGAAGGCTATTGCTGAGCACTTAGCATGGTGCTCCATAGACTGTAAGCCGCCCTGAGTCTTCGGAGAAGGGCGGCATATAAATGTAATAAATAAATAAATAAAATAAAATAAAATAAAATAAAATAAAATAAAATAAAATAAAATAAAATAAAATAAAATAAAATAAAATAAAATAAAATAAAATAAAATAAAATAAAATAAAATAAAATAAAATAAAATAAAATAAAATAAAATAAAATAAAATAAAATAAAATAAAATAAAATAAAATAATTATTTCAAAATACCAGTCTGGTTATCAACCTTAGAAGCCTTTTCATATCCACAGCTATTTAAAAAGAAACACATAATTAGATAATTAAAAAAATCAGAAAATAAAATACAAGGTGAATAGTCAAGACCTTGTTGATGATCCAAGCTCTGTAAAGG
This sequence comes from Bungarus multicinctus, assembly GCA_023653725.1. Classification (NCBI taxonomy): domain Eukaryota; kingdom Metazoa; phylum Chordata; class Lepidosauria; order Squamata; family Elapidae; genus Bungarus; species Bungarus multicinctus. The sequence goes on along the minus strand of CM042840.1, from coordinate 137,579,407 downwards.
ACCTTGGAATACTCATCTCTAATGATCTAAGTGCTAGAGCCCACTGTAACTACATAGCGAAAAAGGCATTAAGAGTTTTTTATCTAATCCTATGTAGCTTTTTCTCTGGTAATATCACACTATTAACTTGAGCATATAAAACATTTGCTAGACCAATACTCAAATATAGCTTATCAGTTTGGAACCCACATTATGTATCTGATATTAGCACAGTTGAGAAAGTCCAGAAATATTTCACAAGAAGAGTTCTCCACTCCTCTACTCGTTGTAGACGATGGTCCTTATGCCATCAGACTTGAAATTCTAGACCTAGAAAACCTTGAATTATGCCGTTTTAGGTCTGATCTAAGCATGGTATATAAAATCATACATTGCAATATCTTACCTGTCAATGAATACTTCAGCTTCAATCATAACAACACAAGAGCACACAATAGATACAAACTCAAGGTTAATCGCACCAAATTTGATTGCAGGAAATACGACTTCAGCAACAGAATGGTCAATGTCTGGAATACTCTATCTGACTCTGTGGTTTCTTCCTCAAACCCCAAAAACTTTAACTTTAGACTTTCTACTATTGACCTCACCCCTTTCCTAAGAAGTCTGTAGGGGGCGTGCATAAGCGCACGAATATGCCTACCATTCCTGTCCTTGTTTCTTTTATTTTTCATATATGTACCCATTTCATGTATTCATAACTATGTATATACTTATACCTATTATCCTGTAAACGATTGACAAATCAAATAAATAAATAAAATGTGATGAAATTTTAAATGAAAAGGGTGAACTCAAAACAAAGCAAGAATTTTATTTACAAGGGATAAATATAAATTGTTACTCGTATTTGCAAATACACACAAGGTATGAAAAAGACATTAAGATGATTGGGTTTCATATGGAATTGACAGAATTAGGTAAAATCCTAACAGGCACTGATGAAAAGTTGATTAAAAAACTATATGGTTAGCTATTAGGAGTGAAGTTAGAGGGTGAACAAGTAAAAGAAACAATGATTGCGTGGGGGGGAAATTTTGGATATGGAATAGATCTTGATAAATGGCAGATATTATGGTCTAGAAATTATAAATTAACTGTCAGTGGCCTTTAAAGAGAATTTGTATAAGATGTTTTACATGTGACATTTATCCCCAATGAGAATTGCTAAGATTTTTGAAGATAAGTTGGCAAAGTGTTGGAAATGCCAGAAGTTACCAGAATCATATTACCTCATGTGGTGGACATGCACAGAGACTAAAAAGTATTGGGCTAAAATACACATGTGGCTGGAGAAGATGATAAAACAACCTATAGACTTAAAACCAGAGACATTTTTATTGGGAATTTTGCCTGAGGGTTATAACAAAGAAATAACATATTTGATTATTAATATTTTAACAGCAGCTAGGATTGTATTTGCACAAAATTGGAGAAATGAAAAAATTCCAACAGAAGAGGAAATAATTAAGAAAATAATGAATGTGCAGAAAAGAGTAGATTAACAATGGGGATTAGAGAACCACAAGAAAAAGACTATTATAAAATTTGGAATCTATTTTATGAATGGTTGGATAGAATAGCAAAGAATTGAATTATATAAGTATAGTATAACATATTGCTACTGATAAATTGATGACTTAGAGTAAGAAAATGAACTTGAAATATATTATTGAAAGTTAAGGATTTAAAAGTTAAGGATAATAGAATAAGTGATATATGTGATATAAAATATTATAAGAACAATTATAAATACATAGAAGTTAAATACAGTATGTATGATATTATTTTGTGCATGAAGAAATATGACTCAACTGACACACTGTGGATCAGAAAGAAGGTTTTTTTGTTGTTGTTATGATAAAAATAAAAAAACTTTTATTAAAGAAAAAGGAGGAAAGTGGAGAGAAAAAGGATGATTTGGAAATAACAGAGAGTATCACCTGGAAATAAAAAGAATTAACTGTGAAACTTTAAAAAGATTTCCAAGGGATATACTGTAACTGAAACTTTGCTACAATATAACAGAGCCCCCCCTTCCTCCCCGAAAGGAAAAGTGGAAGAAAGAAGCAAGAAGCAACAGCTTTGGATTACTTGGTGATTTTTGGAATTTTGGGTGTTGGATTTTTAATGGTTTGAATTAAAATCAATTGGGAGGTTGTTTAAAACTGTTTAAAATGGCAGTACTCCTTGAGGAATTACAAATTGAACTTTAAAAAAATGAAAGAAAAGTCGCAAGAGGGCAGAGGATCCTTTGGCTTCGCACTTCAATTTTTAGAAATGGAGATTTTGAACTATGAAAAACAGCAAGAAACACTTGAAGAACAAGAAGGGTTGGACAAAGAAGACGCCATCTTTAACGACCAAACAATGCAATGTGGGGAAACATAGGTGATTAAAGTGAAAGATAAAACTGGTAATGTGATGTAATGGAATGCTTGCTAGGAAATAAAAGGAATGAATGAAAATAATTTAATTCTTTTTAAGGATTTATAAAACACAATTGAAGAGAAATGTGAAAGATTTATAGTGAAATCAATATAAGTTGTGAGGATGAATTTGAATGGATTAATCATTTTATTCATTATTTTTATATATATTTTTCTTTATTTAGAATTAAGTGTGTATTGTTAAAGGAAAGTACCAAGCGGAATTCAGTTGATAAGAATTATATGATATAAAACAGATATTAGAAATTGAATGTTATAATTAAATAATGTATAAATTAAATGTTTAATGAGATTTGAAAGGATAATAATTTTAAAATATAAAGGTGACGCATTCTATTTGGTAATTATAGAGGGAACCTTGCTTTTTAATGCCTGGAAGGGAGGGAATTTTCTTCCTTCTCTTCCCTTTCAGGATGATGATGGAAAAGAATCTATGAAATTGTAAATAGGTCAGAGAAAAGTACAAGTATAATGACTAAAAAAATACAGAAATTTATAAAAAAGATATGTAATTGAATTAGAAAGGAATGAGATAATTATAAAATAAGGCTGAGGAAAGTAAGGGAAGAGAAGAATTATTGAAAAACTGATAAAATAGTGATAAGATATGAAATTGAACACAAAGATGAATATGTAACTGATATTATGTCCCTATGGAGATGTGATAACCTGGAATCATGCTATTCTGAAAAAAATGTTTTATTTCTATTATGTTTTGTGAAAAACTAATAAAACTTTTACTAAAAAAAAAAGAAGTAATGCCTCAAATAATACTTGACTGCACCTTGGACATGTATTCTTCTTGGGCCAGACAAAATAATAGGACTCCTGTCTTTATGGAGAGTCCAGAGGAGCAGAGAAGCAGATTAGAAAAGTTGCTTACAGTAGAAGAGAAATTTTATTCTGTCAATTTTCCAATAGCCAAAGCAGGAACAGAGAATTGAATCTTTCAACTTCTCTCTTCCATTTTAATGAGTTTTTTTCAAATCCAAAATGTACATGAGTTGAAATCATCTCAAAATTCATAGTTTTTCCAAACTTCTTTTAAAGTTCAGTGTGCTGAGACCATTCATTCACTAGCAAGTGTGAGGTTATCTGACATATTTTTAGCAGTCCAATTTAAAAGAAAATGTTTGAATGACCAGAAATTGCATGAACTTTGCATATAGGTAGCCCGCTATCATGAATCCATCATTAGCTTCATAGTTCCTTTCTTTGCTATGAACTTACTATATGCACTGGATGTAACGAAGTTCTTCACTTTTGAATTTGGTGTGAATGTTGGTGTTGCAGTCTTTGTTGTCCCAACATAATATAACACAAAGGTCATCCCCAGGATTATTCAATCAAAATGGAACATGAGACAAATAATATTTTGAAAGTTTTCTTCTCCAAAGGTCATTTGAGTCATTTGAGCAAACTTATCTGATTGCATCATCAGTCAAGTTCCATGTGTTTTTTCTAAATATACATTAAGGAAAATAAAAGAGTTATTCTTTTTTTTGCCACCAAGAGACCTAGTCTGCATTAGTAGTAATTATGCTGCTTGCAATTATCGGAGCTCATTCCTTCTCCATATTAACTTCACCCAAGGGACTTCTAGACAACATCAAAAACATGAATACATAAGTGATATTGTAAGGAACTATAAAACCTTTGTTTTGCACAATTCCAAGCTAGGAAAAGACAAAGAAGAAGGCACAATTTATCCAATACTATCCAATCCTCGAGATTTTTCAAATTCATTTGAATAATTATTAGCTTATCTTTGCATTGCTTGAAGTCTAAGGAGTATTTCCAAAACTGGGCTCTCCTTAGTTATATACTCTTTTTTCTTTGCTGCAGTTGTGGAACTGGTTGTCAGATCACATCGCTTTCTGATATGTGCAAAGCTCTCACATTACAGATGCCTTGGAAACTGCCTCCATCTAGAGTGATGTGGAATCAGATGTTTGTGTTAACAATACTAACATTCCTTCCATCTTATGGAAGAGCTAAAGCAGACACCAAGTGCTGCTCTAGCAAAGAGTCATTTCTTGTTCCACATGAGTGGTACCAGCCTGGCAAGTTCCTGATTGGTGGGATAGTTTCTCATATCTTAAATATATATTTCCAATATACTTTTGATGAAGCTCCTTCTAAAAAACTGAATGATGAGCTTCCACTGTAAGTATCTAGATAACTTAGAACTACACTGCCTATGGTCTGACCTAAGGTTAGTATACAAAATATTCTAGCTGTTAATGACTTCTTCTGCTTCAACCACAATAACACACAGGCAAACAATATATACAAACTCAAAGTTAACCACTCCAAACTCGATTGCTGAAAATTGACTTCAGCAAGAGTGGTCAATGCCTGGAACTCACTACCTGAATCTGTTGTTACATTCTCAAACCCCCTAAACTTAAACCTTAAAACTGTCTACCTTAGACCTCACTCAATTCCTAAGAGGTCTGTAAGGGGATGTGCATAAGCGCATCAGAGTGCCTACCGTCCCTGTCCTACTGTTCCCAGAGATGCATACTCATTTATTGTGTATATATACTTATACTGTTTATACTTATATGTTTCTATGTTATGTTAATACTTATACTTGTCATCTCATACATGCTTGACAAACTAAACAAAACAAAATAAAATAAATTAATATCTCTCACTTGCTCTCCATACTTCTCCTCTGCCATTAGGACTACACACTCTCTGAGCTGCTAAGATCTAGTCAATCATTCAATGGCATAAAAGAGCAGATGGCCATCCTATCTTTTTTCTACCATTAGTAGTTTACACCTTAGAGCTAGTAACACTTATTTGCTCTTTAACTTTCATGTTAAACAAGACATGTAATAAGAATAATTAAAGAAGAAGTAAATTAAGACAAACCTTTAAAAATGGGAGAGATTGCAAGAGGTCAATGGTTCTTTGATGTTTAAATTGGAATCACAATAAATAACTAAGAAAGAAGAGAAAGGAGAGATAAGCACAGCTGTACAAAAGAGGAAGCATATGGAAATAAATTGTCCAAAGGTTTTTTTTTTTTTAAAAAAAACTGGCTCTGGTGAAAGGAATAATATTCTGTTATTTTAGACCAAATGTTCTGCTTTCCTCAGTTTAAAATGTTATGGAAATGACAATATACATTTTCTGCAGTGTAGTTCATTACAAACTATGAATACCACTTCATAGCTAAGGGGATTATATCAGTTGCATTAAGTAATTAGATACTTAACATTTAACCATCACCCTCATTCAAGGATGACCTATCGCATCACTTTGGACTTGCTTTTCAAGTCACAGGCATTTCTCCCCAATTACAAATGTGATCCTCACATAAAACATGTAAACCATATAAATCATAGAAACCAGAAAAATAATGTGTTTATTTCACGCACACAGTGCTGCATTTTGACAGAGAGTGGACAGCAACATTATAGTGGAAGTGTACTGCATCCGTGAGAAGTGGAACTCTCTTAGCCAGTACATTATCTAATTTTTCAATCTTGAAGAATAGGAATTGACTGTTGAACAATAGTGATGGGAGAAGCAAATTAGTATAAAACTGCAGGTGCAAGAAGAAATATTTTGTGAGTTACATGATTTCAACAATCATAAATATAAAGAAAACAACAATACAAAGCAAAATTCTAAAGAAAAGACATGCCTTTGTTTTTAATGCAAGAATCATACATATTATTGGAGATTTTTAAGAATGGTCTCCTGCTAAAGCAGGGAGTTGGACTAGAATATCTCCAAGGTCCCTTCCAACTCTTTTATCCTGTTAGTTAGCTAGGAACCAACCTAATTTATCAACTTGTAGTTCTGTATTTGAAATGTTTCTAATCACTTTTGTGATTATTATTTTTTCTAAATCTTTATAATTTTATCCTTATTCAGCTCCCTGATTTTATTAATGAAGGAGCCGATAAGAGTTGGTGGAAAGATTTCCAATTAATTGTGCCTTATTTAAATCTGAGCTATGCAGGAAGGTGGCAATAGATTAAATTAACTAACAGTGTATAATTATTTTTTTGGTAGTATGCTGCCAAAGTTCTACCAACACCTCCTGGCTCTGGCCTTTGCTGTGAATAAGATCAACCAGGATCCAATGATCTTGTCAAATGTCACTCTTGGCTTCCACATTTATGACAGTCATTTTGATTCAAGGATGACCTATCGCATCACTTTGGATTTCCTTTTTAAGTCACTGGCATTTCTCCCCAATTACAAATGTGATCCTCACATAAGACATACAGCAGTCATTGGGGGAATCAGCCCTGACATCTCCTCCTATGTGGCAGACGTTTTAAGTCTGTACAAGATTCCACAGGTAAGATCTGTGCACATCAACAGAGCAGGCCTATCATTTTGGTACAGTAGCTGGTTTTGTTTTTCTGAAAGTGAGTGATGCATTCCTAAAAGATTGGAAGTGAAGGAAAAAATGGGGAAAGCTTCCAGCTCTTCCAATGAGAGAAAGATGCAAGTATAAAGTAGAACCTAGGATATCATGTCAATAACAAATTAACAATGCTGATAGGTAGATAGATAGATAGATAGATAGATAGATAGATAGATAGATAGATAGATAGATAGATAGATAGATAGATAGATATCCTATGTGATGATCCAGAGTATCTCAGAATATAACAAAAGCCAAAACATAAATAAAAGTGCTTTAATGCCTTCAACTTAGCTTCACTGTTTAATTGTTCACAGTGGAGGAGCAAACTATTTTTAAAATAACATTTCAAAGGGAAGAAACAGAGTTCAAATTCAAAGAGCTGATAAGGAAGCAAAAACCAAATACAAACCACACTGAATAAACTTCCACGACAGACCAGGATAGATAATTGCCAATTTCAGGAAGATAACTAGGTACAGTCCGTTGGAAGAACGTCAACCAAGATAAACCTTCTGTTAGCACATAAGTCCAAATTCTTATGCATATCTTATACCTGCAACCCATGAAGACGATCATGGCCCTCTCCTCCCGAATAGACCATGTTTTACCCTGATCCTCTCTCCCTGAGTGCCCTAGGATGGATAAGGGATGGGCCTGGGTCCTCCTCTGACTGTTCAACCGGCCTCTGCCCTTCCCCAGCCTCCTCCACCACTTCTGGAGCCACATTTCCACTCCCTGTTCCTCCTCTTATTAGATAGAATAAGATAAGATAAGATAAGATAGATACGATAGATACAATAGATATGTTAGACACATTAGATACGTTAGATACGATAGATATGATAGATACGATCGATAGATAGATACCTTAGGTAGATAGATAGATAGATAGATAGATAGATAGATAGATAGATAGATAGATAGATAGATAGATAGATAGATAGATAGATACGATACGATAAATAAGATAGATATGAGAGAGAGAGAGAGAGAGAGACTTTTGATAGATACGATAAGTAGGTAAATGGAGGGAGGGAGGGAGGGAGGGATGGATGGATGGAGATGATAGAGATGATGGAGATGATGGAGATGAAAATAGAGAATACATATGACAGAGATGACAAAGATGAGAGAGAGAGAGACAGAGAGAGAGAGAGACAGAGAGAGAGACAGAGAGAGAGAAAGATGGTAGAGATAGATGAAATAAAATACATCTACTATGTGAAAAGCTTAAGTGCCAGATCGTTTCCAGATCCAATTAAAGGGTTATCTATCTCCATTAAAGTCCTTCATGGCTTGGGGCCAGGTTTACCTGAGAAACTATTTAATTCCAACTATATTGTCCCATTCAAGTAGATCAGTTAAGAAAGGCATGTTGTATATGCTGTCAATTAAATAATTTTTTTTTGCGGGATCCAGGAAGAGACAGATCTTTGCTGTTGCCCTCACCATATCTTATTTCCAGAGGTGAGGTGGGACTCCATTCTTCTGGCCTTCAGAAAGAGTGTTAAGATCTGGCTCTCCCAATTAGCATGGAGCTCAAAGAGTGATATGCAACTCTGGGGAGGGTTGGTATTTCATTTTCTCTATTTTGTTATCTTTTTAATTTTTTCACATTTAATACTATATCCCTACCTATTGAACTTTGTTTTTAACTTTGTTCTGACTTATACTCTTATAATATGCTACCTTGTTTTTATTATCTATGCCCAGAGCCGTAGGTGAGATGGGCATGGTAGAAATGTAATGAATAAGTAAATAATATGTACCTAAATATCTCTGAGCATGTCCTTGCAGTTCACATATGGATCATTTCCTATGCAAAGAAGCAATATGGGGGAGACCTCTTCATTTTACCATACAGTCTCCAGTGAAGGTCATCAATACACAGGCATTATCTATTTACTTAAACATTTTGGGTGGATTTGGGTTGGACTTTTGGCTGCAGATGATGAAAGCGGAGAACGTTTCTTGAAAAAGCTGGAGTTGTTATTTCTCCAAAATAAAATTTGTTCAGCCTTTGTTCAAAGAATGCCAGTTGACAACCGATTCCCTGAACTTGATGAACTGAACACCATTTCTGCAAATACTAAAGAGTTCTACTCAGATCTGAAAGTTAATGTCCTTGTTGTCTATGGTGAAACGCTAATTATAATGTGGCTAAGCACTGCACTATTTTTCGCGGCTGTTAACTATACCGAAAAGGTGTGGATTATGACAGGCCAGATTGACTTTGCTTCAACTGTTGTTTCAAGGGGCTGGAAATATGAGATATTTAGAGGTACCCTTATTTTTGCAATCCACTCCGATGAGCATGAAGAGTTTCAGGTCTACCTTCAGAATATAAAACCAGCCAAGGCACATTTTGATGACTTTTTCAAGGAATTCTGGGCACAAGCCTTTGGTTGTTCTGTTCCAGATCCTAAGGACATAACAGAGGCTCACAAATTTTGCAGTGGGACAGAAACCTTGAAGGATCTTCCAGGGATTCTTTTTGAGATGGCCATGACAGGCCATAGCTACAGCATCTACAATGCAGTCTTTGCTGTGGCCCATGCATTACACAACCTGGATTTATCTCGACCAAAACATAAAACAGTCAGGATGACAAGATATCTTGAAGAGATAAACCCTTGGCAGGTAATGTCTCCAGAATGAGAAAAAGAAATAGAGAAGGAGAAGGAACACTACATAGTGTTATATATGGTTTATTTAAAATATATTTCATTGGGGAGAGAAGTCCTCTTATATTTTCCAGTTCTAGGAATCTCAGTGACTCATGAGCTTAGGATGCTGGGCTGACAATCAGCAAACTTGCTTTTCACTGGGGGAGATGACAAATGGCAGTGACAAAATGTTTATTTATTTATTTGTTTGCTTGTTTGCTTGTTTGTTTTATCAATTGCTTACAAGATAATAGGTATAAGTATAACATAGTTATGAATACATGGATACATACAAGAAAAATAAAATATAAAAGAAACAATAGAACAGGGACGGTAGGCACGTTGGTGCGCTTATGCACGCCCCCTACAGACCTCTTAGGAAAGGGGTGAGGTCAATAGTAGACAGTCTAACGTTAAAGTTTTTGGGGTTTGGGGAAAAAAACCACAGAGTCAAGTAGAGCATTCCAGATATTGACCACTCTATTGCTGAAGTTGTATTTCCTGCAATCAAGTTTGGTGCAATTAACTTTGAGTTTGTATCTATTGTTTTCTCTAGTGTTGTTATGGTATGCATTTACTCTTAGTTTGAGTCATGAACAGTTCTGTACTCTTAGGTGTTTTTTGCTTTGTTCTTCTTTATCTTCTTAGCTCCACCATTTTCTTCAGACCCTTTCATTCAACAACACAAATGGAGAAACGATGTCCTTTAATGAGAATAAGGAAATGGGATCCGGATTTGATATAATAAACATGCTTATTTTCTCTAATAACTCTATACATAAAGTAAAAGTTGGAAGGATCGGGACCAAGGATTCTCAAGGAAAGAAATTCATCATTGAGGATGACAAGATTAAATGGCATGGAAGCGCTAACAAAGTGAGAATTCGTAAATCATCAGAAAAGCACAGTTCTAATTGTTGGAATCCTCTCCCTTTCCATTACAACAAACGAACCAACATACTCAATTATCCTAATGCCCCACACCGAATAGTAAAATCTCTATGGGACACTCCTAAATACCACTACTAGGAGAAATGAAATAGTTACAATGGAAAGGAAAATATTTTCAGTATTATTGTTTTAGGGTAGGAGGAATGGGCTCGGGGCCTAGAGGTGAAGCTCTCACCTCACAATCAGGGGGCTGTGATCTTATGTAGTGGCAGATATTTCTCTAGGCACAAAGAGAAAATACCTGCTGTGAAGTCCACATAGGGCTCAGGAAGGGCAACTGGCCAGTAAATGCTCTGCTCCATTCATATGCCCCAACTTTACCGTGATGCAAGATAGTATAGAGTTATTAGAAGAAGAAAAAAGTTTTGGGGTGGGAGAAGCAAAAAAAAGAAAAGAAAAGAAAGAAAAGACACTTATGGCTTTTCTATTTTTAGTTGAAAATATAAATGGATTAAACTATCCCTGTCTTGGGAATTTTAATCCCCTGTTTCCTCTTTGTTTTCTGTTTTATTTGTTTTTTAACCTGTAGATCTTTATCAGCTTTCTGTGGGGAAAAAAGGTTTACAGGGATTTTGACTACATTTGTCACAAAGTAAGATCTCTTTGTCTCCTGAAACCATTTGACAAGGGAATAACATTTGTTTCTTGTCTACTTCTCCCTAAGTAAAACCAACATTTTCTTGGTGGCAAATTCAGTTTATAGTGACAGTAGGAATAAATTTGGGGAAAAGTTGTGAAATAGATGTCATTTTCTGAATCCTTCTCCCTCTCTCTGTCTTCCAGCTATCCTTCAACTTTGGGGGTTTTTTGTCCAAAGGACTGTGCAGATCTGCTGTTTTAAATTCAATTAAGAGGTACAAATTGACTCCAGATTCACAATGGTAGAGATATCCTTAGTAAGTCTTTGGGAGGAGAAGGAAGAAAAAGAAAAAAAGAAAGAGGAGGAGGAGGAGAGACGGAGAAGGGGAAGATGATTGTTTATAGTTAATTTTACATCAAGATGAAGTGTTGTACTAAATATAATAAATTCAACATTGTTCAGGAGGAATTAATTTCAGTGGCCAAAGTACCTACCTACCTACCCACCTACCTATTTCTCTTCCAAACATGTGTTAATTGATTATTCATTTGCTGTGTCATACCAGATCTTCTCTACCTAACTTCTTTATTAAACTTTTTCTTAAAGGTCCATCCCCTTTCATTGTGTAATCTTTATTGCCAGCCTGGTTATGAAAAGAAAAAAAAAGAAGGAAATAAATTTTGCTGCTATGATTGTGTTCAATGTCCAGAAGGGAAGATTTCCAATGAAAGAGGTAAATGGCCCAGTACAGCAAATCTTCCAACATAATTGATATAAAAATTTTGGAGAACATTAAAATCACCACATTGGACATCATTTCTGCCCTTTATTCTTCTCTTTATCTCTTTTCTCCTGCATGATTAATAAGAATTGGAAGGATATTCAACATGGCAATTGTTGAGAAGTGTTGTGCCAATATAACTGTTGGGCCACATAAGTTATATAGCAATATATCCTTACTTAATATATTATCATAATTATGACTTTGTAGGACTTCATATTTTAAGAAAGAAAGCTCCTTTGGAATACATGCATGCATGAACTTAGTATCGATGTGCAACTTCTTAATACAAACACAACTTTTCCTTCCAATATCTATCAATGGGGGCACAATGACTCAGTGGTTAAAGACACTGAATTTGTCAGCTAGAAAGCTGATAGCCTAGGTTAGAAACCTGAGCAGCATGCAACAGATCCTCTGTTACCTGCCCCAGCTCCTGATTACTTAGCAGTTCAAAAGCATGCAAATATGAGTAGCTAATTGGTACCACTTTGGTGGGAAACTAATAGCATTCCATAGACCTCAGTATATAGTCACTCTGGCCATGTGACCATGGTAATGTCTTTAGACAATACTAGGTCCTTCAACTAAGAAATGAAATGAGCACCATCCTCTAGAATCAGATATGACTGGACAAAGGAAACCTTTACCTTTATATATCACAGTCATATCACTCAGGAGAAGACACAGATGATTTAGAGCAAGGATGTCAAACACAAGACCCACAGGCTAGATTTGGCCTGTGATGTGGTTGGATTTGGCCTGCAGGACCATCCTAGAAAATGTAAAGGGCTGTCCCATGTCACTTTGGCCCAGTCAACCCAATACAAAGAGGAAACATGCCAGCAGTTTGGGGAATGGTGTCAAGCTGGCTATGCCTACCCAGTCGGCCAAGCTCACCCAATTGGACAAACCACCCAGCCCCCTGAGGTCAACTACAGCCTTAACATGCCCCTCAGTGAAATTGAGTTTGACACCCTTGATTTAGAGAGCTGCAGAAGGGGCTTACTGAAAGAACCTATCTTCCCTTCAAATCTGAAGCTATACCCCTGTAGTATATAGCTCCTGTTTTCCTCCCATCCATGATTCCTTGATGGTATATGTGTTCAAAGGAAATAATGTAATACTGATAATGTACATGAAGCAGAATTGAGCTAAGGATGGGAAAGCAAAAGTTTGAATTTCCAAATGCCCAAATGCTCCTTTACACTGCTGATGCTTTAGAAAGTGTGAAAGATCTCTTATAACGAGGGGCTGCATTGGCTTACATGGTAAGACACTGGGCCTGTGCACCGCTGAGGTCAGCAACACAGTCGTTCAATTCATGTGAGCAAATAAACCATGATGGGAGAAGAAAGGAGTCTCTCCTGATTGCCTTCTGTCATTCAGGTGTCCCATGTGTAAAGATAACACTGTAACTACATAGCCAAAAAGGCATTAAGAGTTGTTAACCTAATCCTACATAGATTTTTCTCTGGTAATATCACACTATTAACTAGAGCATACAAAACATTTGCTAGACAAATACTTGAATACAGCTCATCAGTCTAGAACCCGCATTACTTATCTGATATTAATACAGTTGAGAAAGTCCAGAAATATTTCACAAGAAGAGTTCTCCACTCCTCTACTTGTTGCAGAATACCTTATGTCACCAGACTTGAAATTCCAGACTAGAAAACCTAGAACTATGCCGCCTTCGGTCCGACTAAGTATAGTATATAAAATTATAAATTGCAATGTCCTACCTGTCAATGAATACTTCAGCTTCAACCATAACAATAAAAAGAACACAATAGATACAAACTCAAGGTAAACCGCAACAAACTTGATTGCAGGAAATACAACTTCAGCAACAGAGTGGCAAATGTCTGGAATACTCTACCTGACTCTAGGGCCTCTTCCCCAAAAACTTTAACCTTAGACTGTCTACTGTTGACCTCACCCCTTTCCTAAGAGGTCTGTAGGGGGCGGGGCATACATAAGCACACCAACGTGCCTACAGTCCATTTCCTATTGTTTCTTTTTATTTTTCTTATATGTATCCATTTCATGTATTCATAACTATGTTTATACTTATACTTGTTATCTTATAATTGCTAGACAAATAAATAAAATAAATAAATAAAATGAACTGTCTGAAAAAAATCCTTTCACAGAGGCAGTGATTCCTGGCTAAAACATGCCATATACTAAATAAACCTCTTATAATTTTAAAGCAGAATAAAATTAAACTTCAGAGTTTTGGTAGTACTGCAGAAGAACATATGTGCATGTTTTGTGCTTTAAACAAAATTAGAACATATTGTATTTTTAAACTTATATAAATAATTCAAATAATAAATATACCGATCTTTCCAGGATAGTGGACAATTAGAAAATAATGGGTATTGCTTCAGAAAGTTCATTTCTCTTGTGGAATCATGAGTGGTGGTCTTCTTTTTAAAAGATTGACATGAGAACTGAGTGATTTCACATAAAAATTAACACTATCTTTATCTGTTTTCCCGCATCCAGATACAGAAGATTGCTTCAAATGTCCATCTGATCAATATCCAAACCAGAGACAAGATGAATGTTTTTCCAAAGTGACAGTTTTTTTGTCTTATGAAGAACCTTTGGGCATCTCCTTAGTCACAAGTTCCATCTTCTTCTTCTCAGTCACAATTTTTGTACTAAAAATATTCCACCTGCACAAAGATAGTCCTATAGTCAAAGCCAACAATCGAGACCTCACCTATGCTCTCCTGATCTCTCTTTTGCTCTGCTTCCTTTCACCTTTCCTATTTATTGGTAAGCCCGGGGTGATGACCTGCTTCCTTCGGCAACCAGCCTTTGGTATCATCTTCTCACTGGCTGTTTCCTGTGTGTTAGCTAAAACCATCACTGTGGTGGTAGCTTTCATGGCCACCAAGCCAGGATCCAGTATGAGGAAGTGGATAGGAAAGAGGCTTACATGTTTTATTGTGCTTTCCAGCTCTTCCATCCCAGTAGGCATGTGTGCTATATGGCTAACAATCTCTCCCCCATTTCCCAATTTGGACATGGACACGCTGACCACTGAGATAGTAGCAGAGTGTAAGGAAGGTTCTGTCACTATGTTTTATCTTGTCTTAGGCTACATGGGACTTCTCTCCATCATCAGTTTCAGTGTTGCTTTTCTAGCTAGGAAATTGCCAGATAGTTTCAATGAAGCTAAATTCATCACCTTCAGCATGCTGGTATTCACCAGTGTTTGGTTGTCCTTTGTTCCAACCTATCTGAGCACCAAGGGTAAATATATGGTAGCTGTGGAGATCTTCTCCATCTTGGCCTCAAGTGCTGGGCTTTTGGGATGCATATTTTTCCCCAAATGTTTCATAATTGTGCTGAAGCCTGAATTGAACAACAAGGATCACCTCATGAGAAGAAAGGAAGTGCAATAATAATATACAATGGATACCTCTTTTGGGACAGATACAATGGACTTTATGTATCTGCTGATGAAATAATACATTCTGTTTTAATTTACTTTTCAATGTACTTGTTCATCCCAAATCTCACCAGAAAACTATAGTGAAGATGTTGAAAAAGCATGTAAATGAAAGATGAAGAATACATTTGTGATTTTCATTTAGTCTAGATGCTGTTAAAATATGTCTGACATTAATTCATGTATGCTTTTACTATTTTCTATTAAATAATGCTATTTTTATCATTCTTTTCTTAACAGTTCTTCTAACGTTCTTTGATTGTAAGCTTAGACATGGGATTGAGAAACAAAGAGGAAATTTCTCAGACTCTGCAAGATTACTTTAGCAAACTATCTTAGGAATTGATATGCAAAAAGAAAAATGATAGCCATTAAATGAAGAGGTAAAATTATAGACAAGATATAGATAAATGAGGCTTTTGATTCCATGAAATGTTGCTGGAGTAACTGTTCAGCAATACAAATTACTTTTGTGTCTAATCACACTTGGCCAATAAAAAATTCATTCATTCATTCATCCATTCATTTACTCAAATCTTAAAATAATTCCTCCTCCCCCTCCTAGTTCACCATCTCCATCATGAAGGATTATATCAATTGGGGGAGGGGGAATCCTTACCCTGTGGAAGATAGGATTAAAATTCTGAAGGACTTTATAGATTTAAACATTGGGTCATCTGTTCTCCAGCAAAAAGCAATTCACTGGTGAAAAAAGGAAAGGTTCTGCAATAAGGCAGAAAAACCAAATGTACAGGTACAGGATGGAAAGTATCTGGCTCAACAGAAGTGCCTGTGAGAGTGCTCTGGGTGTCTTGGTACATCACTGCTTAAAAATGACCCAGGAGTGCACTGCAGCTGCCAAAAAATATAATCCTAGATCAGTGGTCTTCAAATTTGACAGCTTTAAGACTTGTGAACTTCAACTCCCAGAATTCTTCTTCCAATCATGTTAGCTGAAGAATTCTGGGAGTTGAAGTTCACAAGTCTTAAACTTGCCAAGTTTGAAGATCCTTGTCCTAGACTGTAGCAACAGAGGGACAGCATCAAGATCACTGGAAGTGATAGTACTACTCCATATGTACTAGTAAGGCCAAATTTGGAATACTGTATCCAGTTTTCATCACCAGGATATAAAAAAGATACTGAGGGCCCAGAAAAGGGTGTAGAAGAACAACATAAATGATAAGGGGTTTGTATGCTAAATTATAGAATCAATGGCTAAAGGAACTAGGTGTTTATGAAGAGAAAGCTTAGGGGAAACCCGATAGTAGTCTTCCAATACTTGAAGGGCTGTCACAGACAGGAGGGTGTTAATTTCCATAATATCTGAAAGCTGGACAAAAAGCAACAGGTGGAAGCTTGAGAGAGAGAGATCCAACCTGGAACTAAGAAAAAATTTCCTAAGAGTGAGAAAAATCAATTAATGGAATAGCTTGCCTCTTGGAGTTAGGAGAGCTCCAACACTGAAGATTATGAAGAAAATATTGGACAACCAGAATGGGCAGAATGGCATAAGTGCCCTATATGCATAAAAGGATGAAAGGATGAAATAAATACTATATCAATATTAAGGGAACTGTCAGGGTTCCAAGTAACAAACACATAGCAAACAAATCTCCAAGGCAGGTAAATTTCTCAAAGAATAATGTTCTGTCTTTAACTTCCTGGCTGAATATAAAGACAGTTAGATAAACTCTACAAAAACTTCCATACAAAGTTTCTTTATTGGATTGTAATAGGCATCCTCAAGGTATAACTCACAATTTTGCTGAGATTCATCTAATGTCCAATCTTTGCATAGTTGTCTTATAGTGTGAAAATACAGTTATCTTCATCCCACAATGATGGAGCAAAGGGAAAGACACCAGAACGATGCTGGGATCCTAGCAAGAATAAAGGAAATTCCTCCAACCCAACCAAGGGTCGATTCAGTGACCAATCAGGATTATAGATGTGATCACATCTGTACAACTACATTTCCCATGAGGCATTAACTACATTTACCATGAGACATTCCCTTAAGGGTCCAGCTCCCAATTCCCAATTAACTATATACTGTCTGACCAGCACAGATAGGTTTATTGGATAAGCTACAGTATATTAACACAGGCTGGTGAAAATGTACTCTAAACATTCCCACAGTTTTCATCTAATTAAAAGTATTTTTTTTTTCATTTTCTCAAAACAATCAGTCATATGGTTTAATCAGGATGCTGTCCAGTTGCTAGGTGACCTCAGTTCCCTCCTTCCAAGCACCTGCTGAAATATCCTTGGTTTCCAAGAGAAAGTATTTTGTTTTGGATAGAAACCCCAGCTATCTCTACTCCCCCTTCCCTGTCCCTTAGCTCCAGTTGTGACAGCCCCAGAGCCTCAAAATGGACTCAGTCAGGTCAGCTTTAGAATTGACAGGAATCTATTTGCCACCAATTTAAATGTTGTAGTACATGTTGATATTATACCTTGCTTAAATATTTTTAAAGTGATCTCATGAACCTAAAATTGTGAGGCATTCCCTAGCCAAACACTGTCCCTGCTTAACTTTTTGAGTCAGCTGATAACAGCTAGGCATTGCTATATATTGAGGCCAATACATTAACAACATTTGTACCCCATCTCAGACCTTAAGACCCTGATCAGATGGTCATCCTTGATCTCCTATTCAATATCTACAGAAAACCACTTAGTGAGATCATCTGCCTGTATAGGGTGAGCCATCATCAATATTTTTATTTATTTATTTGTTTTTATTTATTTATTTATAAAATTTCTATACCGCCCTTCTCCCTAGGGACTCAGGGCGGTGTACAGCCAAATCCGAACCCCAAAATACAATACAAAAATTAAAAAAGAATTAAATACTGGCTGGTTGTAGTTAATAACCCCCCCCCCAACTTTAAAACCCCAATTAAAATCCAAAGTTCGGAGACAAATTAAAACTATCTCAGCCCAGGCCAGCCTGCTCAAAGAGCCAGGTCTTCAACGCGCGCCTGAAGGCCCTCAGGTCCGTGCTGGTACGAAGTTCAGGTGGCAGAGTGTTCCAGAGGGCAGGCGCCCCCACAGAGAAGGCCCTACTCCTTGGGGCCACCAGACGACACATAGCGGCCGACGGCACCCGGAGAAGGCCCTCCGTATGCGAACGCATCGGCCTGCTGGAGATCATCGGTAGAATGCGGTCCTGCAGATAAGCTGGCCCAATGCCATGGATCGCCCTAAAGGTCAAAACTAGAATCTTAAAGCGAACCCGGAGAGCCACCGGCAACCAATGCAGCTTACGCAGGAGAGGCGTCACATGGGTGCTACGTGACGCCCCCATGATCACCCGCGCAGCTGCATTTTGCACCAGTTGGAGTCTCCGAGTGCTCCCCGCAGGGAGCCCCATGTAGAGGGCATTACAATAGTCCAGGCGAGAGGTGACAAGGGCCTGAGTGACCGTGCGCAGGGCGTCCCGATCCAGAAAGGGTCGCAACCGGTAGATCCGACGGATCTGATGAAACGCCCCCCTGGAGACGGCCGCAATATGATGTTCAAGCGACAGCTGTACATCCAGGAGGACTCCCAGATTGCGAGCCCTCTCTGTGGAGGGCAAAATTTCCCCCCCCCCCGATAGCCAGCAAAGGTGTCAGCTGGCTATATCGGGGCGCCGAGAACCACAGCCACTCAGTCTTGGATGGGTTGAGCCGGAGCCTGTTCTTGCCCATCCAATCCCGCATGGCCTCCAGGCACTGGGACATAGCCCCCACAGCATCGTTGGGGTGGTCCGGGGTGGAGATGTACAATTGGGTGTCATCTGCATACAGATGACACCTCACCCCAAGACCACGGATGATCTCACCCAGTGGCTTCATATAAATGTTGAACAAGAGAGGGGAGAGGACCGACCCCTGAGGCACCCCACAAACCAGGGGCCTAGAGGTGGACCTCTCCCCTCCCGCCAACACAAATTGCGAGCGGTCGGAGAGGAAGGAGGAGAACCATCGGAGGACGGTTTCCCCAATCCCCAACCCCTCCAACCTATCATATGGAGATGATACCCAGATATGCAGTACATGTTTGGCCCCATCCATCCATTCAAGTGAAGTTGTTGAATTCTGTCCAGTGTCTGGAGGCTGTGAGGATCTGGAGGAGGTAGAACAGGTTTCAATTGAACCTTGAGTCATCCTGACATCTGACTATGAGATCTAATGAATTGAGTCTTTCCAATTTTTGGGGGGGATGGGGTGGCTTCGTCCTATTTGGACTTGGTGGAAATTCTGAGGTTCTGAATTCAGCTTCTGCTTGAAGAATATTCAACAGCTATGATTATAGAGGATTTTACATATAGGGCATCAGTTTTGCCAATCCTCTCATTTGGAAGAGTTCAATGCGTTCTCCAGGGAGCTGCCCTTGAACACCATCTGGAACCCATAGTTGGTTTGGAGTGCAACACTGCAGGCAGTTATGTGTGCATATCTTTGGACCCATGCCACACTGCTAGTTTGCATGTTGTACTGGCTATCAGATATGATTTGAGGTGCTGGTTATCACATTTGAAGCCTTACATGTCATAGAAAGGGGCTTTCATGTCATTGAAGCCTTACATGAATTAGAAAGGGTCCTACAATAAAATTGTGGGGCCTGGTTATTCCAAGAACATCTGCCTGCCCCACGTGATCCTATAGTGAAGGCATGCTCCAAGTTTCCTCTTTTAAATTTTCACACATGGCTGGAAGAGCATAGTAAGCAACCTCCTTGCCGGATGCCATTCAAAAACAACAAATGACTAAGGGTTCATTTTGAAGAAGATAAGTTTTGGGCTGATTGAGCAAAGCTTTTTCTCACTGTGTCTCCTGCACAGTAATATATTCCCATGTCCTCAGTCTTTAAACCAGTCAGTTGAAGGAACACCTGGTTTTTGGATGTGTCCCTTGTGGTCCCTGATCCGATTCTGGAGAGCACTGTTATAGTTAATGCTTCCACTACCCCAGATAATACCATTCCATTCAATAGCCTTTCCAGTGGGCTGATGCATCCAGGACACTCCATAGCTTGTGATGGCAAATCCAGAGAGTGTAACAAATCAGCCGTAGAGTATCTCCTGGATTCTTCAGGCCATCACCAGACTCGGTAACCATAATCTGTGATGAAATACCTGTATTCAAGAGTATAGAAGGGGACAAAAAGAAAAATGGGTATGAGAAAATCTAGAGAAAAAGCCACATGCTATCTTTAAAAAAATGCGGGTTTTTTCCCCCCTTACATGCTGGTAAGACCACTAAGAAAGAAATCAAGATATTTAGTTCCATGATGTAGGTATGGAATTCACTCTTGTCACCTGAAACTGATCCTCAAACGTGGCATTTAAGAAAAAGCCACACCAGGAGTATTTGCATAAACTCACAGATGGTACAAATGTAAGCAAGTCACACCCTCAAACGTAACAGCTGCGTAACAATAGGTCTTGAGGTCATATCAGGAATGGTGCATATCCATATCACATCTAGCATCTATCACACATTTATATTCTCTTTGGTGGATAACTTGTGTAGCTGTGAAATCCCTTCTAGTTAAATTCAGCTCAGGATGAATTCATAAACAAGACCATGTGGTTTTCTTGGCATTGATACAGAAGGGGTTTGATAAGATGGTCTTTCTGAATTGTTTTTGACTTTTCAATCTAGAATAGAAACCTGAAAATTCTATAAGCTTTCATTCAAATTTTAGAAAAGCCTTATTTTTTTGGCTTGAGGAATATTGATAGATTAATAAATTTATTTTTAGATTTTAGTATAAATATAAATATTAAGAAAATTGGTTTTAGAAACTTCAAGATGTTCTTAGAAATTTCAAGATGTATGATGATGCTATTGCCTTATAAACTGAGCACCAATGGGCACAAACCATTTAATGACATAATACAGAGCCATTAAAATACAGACAACATTATCTCTCTTCAAGGACAAAAAAAATGGAAATGGCTAAAAGTTCAGACGGGGGAAGACTTGGAGAACATTAATGGAGATACTGAGAAGTATGTATAGGTGACCATGCTGTCACTATAAACCAGGCAAATTTAAGACTTATGGACTTCAACTCCCAGTATTCCTCCTCCAGTCATATTAGTTCAGGAATTCTGGGAGTTGAACACCACAAGTCTTAAACTTGCCAAGTTTGAACACCTTTGCTATAAACTCTTCCCTTGTTATTCATCACAACACTGCCTTGTAAATCTATCTGTCTTCTTTTCTTAAAGTTTAACAAAAAGGTAAACTGGGAGAAGATTAATTTTGTTGCTTGCTGTGGACAGGGATATCACTTCTTCTTGAAGGTCTCAAGTGACGGCGCTCCCACAACTTCCAAGGGCAAGCTGTTCCATTGGTTGATTGTTCTCACTGTCAGAAAGTTTCTCCTTATTTCCAGGTTAAATTTTTCATTGTTTAGTTTCCATCCATTATTCCTTGTCTGGCCTACAGGCACTTTAGAAAATAGATTGATCCTTTCCTCTCTGTGGGAGCCCCTCAAATATTGGAAGACTGTTATCATGTCTCCCCTGGTCCTTCTCTTCACTAGACTAGCCAAGCCCAGTTCCTATAACCATTCTTCATATGCTTTAGTCTCCAGTCCCCTAATCATGCTGGTTGCTCTTCTCTGCACTTTTTCTAGAGTCTCAATATATTTTTTATAATGTAGGACCACTTTGATCCTACTCGCCTTTATATTCCCCATCATCAGCATAACCCAGCTGTCCATCAACAGCATTGGCCAGTCAAACAGCAGCAACAAACAGGAAGTGGGAAGAAGAGAAAACAAAATGAGAGGGGAGGTAAAGGAAGGGAAGGGAAGAAAGGAAGGGAGGAGATGGAGAGAAGAGAAAATACCTCCAGATGTACATCATTAAGAGATACGATCCCCAACATAGTCCATCTTTCTATCCTAATGGGCCTGGTGGAGGAATTGAGGCTGTATATTATTACCTTATTCTACTGCACTAAAAAAGAATTGGAAGTCAACACTTTTCTCTTTTCCCCCCATTTCCTTTACATTTTTAAAAATATTTTCCTTTTTCTCCTTAATTTCCCTTTATTTTCAGTTTTTCTATTTTGATAAACGAAAAAAATTAGAAGTAGATCCTTTTCTACAGACATCTTGCAAGTGTAGTGATATTAACAAATGATCTATATAAAACATCAATACAGTGCAATTCTTTTTAAAAAAAAAACTAAAGCCATAGAATATACAAAACAAAAAGCAGAGAATGGCAATCAGGAGAAAATTCATCAATATCACATACATAGAACTCATAAGCTTAACCATCTCCCAGTCCTGGTGACTATGAGAATTCTCAGGAGAATTCATGCTGGCAGTGGAATTCAGGGAATCGAAGTCTAGATATTTAAAATTTTAGAAAGTGGACAAACTTTTAAACATATGGAATGAATAAACAATCAACCTATGTCTTTCAGCTCTGAGGACACTCCTGCATGACAACTACTTCATATGGTAAACCAATGTTTCCTTCACTATTTTTGTTCTTCTTTTGTGGTTTCTTCTATTTTTCTATTCTGAACATTTTTTTTCTGACTAAAAGCATGATGGAACATGAGCTCCACCTTGGAATATCCTTCCAAGTTTTAGAGAGGGATAGAGTTTTTACATGAGTTAAGGTTGGACTTTTAGCACAGTGTATCTTTAGAGCAGTAAGACACATCTATGTCTTCTTGCTTCAGATTGTTCATATATAAATAGAATTGAGGATTGCTTTTTTAAGGCAGAGGTTCTCCCTTGAATAGTTGGAGAACAGTGGTTGTTTGTTGCTGCAGAATAGTGAAAAAAACATTCCAGACCCTTCCTTGGAAACTGCCTGATCCAAAGCATGCCATAATTGCTTAAATCAAATCCTGACACTGAAAAGGTGAGTCTTATGGATTCTCCTGGTCTTTTTTCTTCTGGATCAGACTGAATGAGAGTGACTTGTGAATCCCCATCTGGAAAGCAAGAGGCAATTAGATTACTTTAATGAAAGATCAAAACAGTAGGGTCAAGTGAGATCCTTGTCCATAGGAAGCAGGTGAATTAACCCTTTCACAGTTTAGCTCTTGATTGTACAACTATGTCTGAAAGATTTACAAGGTGGTGGTATGATGAACAACAAGGTTTTTTTTTTAGAACCACAGCATTGTAATGAATGAAAACCTTAATAAACCTCTGATTATTGACTTGGGCCAAAAGGAAGTCCTTTTTCTAAGAAATCCAAGAGTGGCCTTTAAAAATGAACTGCAAGTCTTGGATTGCCTATTTCTGACAGGAAAATACAAAATATATCCTACATAAACATCAAGTAAAATATATCCTACATAAACATCAAGTAAAGGGATGAAAGAAGAGCTCATAAAGGCAAGAATGAGCAAAAGGAAATCACCCCTAAATCCAATAAATGATAGCATCCAACCCTTGGTGTCCATAATTATGTTGGCATTATTTCAAACTATTTGTGGCACTGTTTGGAAAATTAATTGGAGAAGTTGCATTGTTCTATTTAGAGCTTAGGACCCTAAATTTGCCAGGGAGTGGAGGTAAGTGTGAACAACTATAAATATGAGTAAATCCATTTAATTTTTTTTTTTCATTTGAGGATGAGAGCTGTGAGATTCAAGGAAAAAATGCTTCTGGAATGAAGCTACGCATTGGGGAGAAACACACATAAAATTATAAATTCAGAACACAATTAAGTAAATACACACATCACTCTAAGTCAGGGGTGTCAAACTGGATTTTTTTGAGGGCCAGGTAAGCATTGTAGTTCTTCTCTGCAGGCCAGGGGGGAGAGAGATGAGCCAGACACCTCCAGCAGCACTCTGCTGGCTAAAAATGGGCCATGTGGAGGCCTCATGGCCCTTCAGAATGCTGCTAGAGGCTAAGGCGGCTGAGAATGGGCCATGTGAGGGCCTTATAGAGGCCTTGTGGCCCTCCAGAATGCTGCTAGAGGCTAAGGAGGCTGAAAATGGGCCATGTGGGGGCCATGCGGGGGCCTCCACATGGCCCATTTTTGGCCAGCAGAGTGCTGCTAGAGGCCATAGTGGGCAAAAATGGGCTGCAGGGAGGACGCGCACACACACACCCTTGGCCTGTTTTGGCTGGCAGAGGCACTGTGAGCCGGTCCTTTGATATTTCCAGGCCGGCCCCATGGGCCAGATTAAGCATCCCATGGGTTGAATCTGGCCTGTGGGCCTTGAGTTTGACACCCCTGGTCTAAGATATGATTTAAATATAAGTCATGGATGGAAGCAAGTCACAAACCATTAAGCCCAGTCCCTGTATAATGTGAACCATGTTTTGCAAAAATGATACATTAATTCATGGATGATCCCACTGACACAAAGTATGGTGACCAGGATATTATTTGTGTCCTAGAACAGCACACATCACAGTTCTGCACTGTGAATTGCATTGATTGTTAATTTGCTTCTAGGTCAAATTTGTGATGCCAGTTCTGAGCTTTAGACTCCTTGATGGCATGGGACTGAATTACTGTCTCTGCTAAATTATATCTCTCTGTCCCTTCATGTATGAAGTTCCATCAGACAGGACCTAGGGGATGAGTTTTTTCTTTCATGGCACCCAATTTTGGAAAATTATTTCCCCATTGGTCTATCTATGACATTTGTCAAGAACCAGGAAAATCAGGAAATCCGGACAGTTGACATGTGTATAAAGATTAATTGTAAGCTTAAGATCTCTAAAAGACAAGATGGTTCAGTGGCTAAGACGCTGAACTTGTCAATCAGAAAGGTTGGCAGCGTAATGGAGTGAGCTCCCATTACTTGTCCCAACTTCTGCCAATCTAGCAGTTCAAAAGCATGTAATAATACAAATAGAAAACTAGGGACCACTTTGGTGGGAAGGTAACAGCATTCCATGTACCTTTGGCGTTTAGTCATGCTGGCTACCTGACCATGGAGACATCTTCAGACAGTGTTAGCTCTTCAGCTTTGTAATCAAGATGAGCACCACCCCCTAGAGCCAGAGACTAGCAGGTATGTGCAAGTGGAACCTTTACCTGATATCTCTACAAAGATCTGAGCTAGTAACAGTCAAAGGAATTTAGTGGGAGTTCAGGATAGAAAGGAATTCAAGAAAGGAAGGAATTCAAGGTGGGTTGGACTTAGATCTCTTGTTGGTATGCAGGGACTCATGACTGATGATGTCTTTGACCCCTTCCTCAGGCTCAGCTTGGTCATCTCCTACTACATCTTTCTGGAAGTCTCTTAAAACATGGGTGTTCATTGAGGATTTCAGGGAAGTGGTGATTTTGGTAGGTGGCTGCATTACCTGTGACATCAAATTCTCTATTAAGTGTGTTAATAGGGAGAGTTGTGCTACCAAGAGGATGAAAAAATATATAATCCAGAGATTTTTATAAGACATTATATAAGGAAGAAAATCACCCTATAGAAGAAAAAATGATAAGATGCTTAAAAAAAACAGAGCTCCCCAAAATTTCAGAAGAAAATAAAATAGAATAGAATACTTTATTGGCCAAGTGTGATTGGACAAACAAGGAATTTGTCTTGGTGTAAATACTCTCAGTATACATAAAGAAGGAACATTCATAAAGAATCATAATGTACAATACTTAATGATAGTCATAGGTACAATCAATATCAAATCATACTAGGAAACAGAGGATACAAGCAACAAAGTTATAGTCACAAGTGAGAGGGGATGAGGGATAAGGAGTGATGAGAAGATTAACAGTAATAGTAGTGTACACTTTGTAAATAGTTTAACAGTGTTGAGGGAATTATTTGTTTAGCAGAGTGATGGCTTTCGGGAAAAAACTGTTCTTGTGTCTAGTTGTTCTGGTGTGCAGTGCTCTATAGCGTCATTAAAAATGTTAAAAATATGTTAAATGATTAAATTAGATTAGAAGAAGTAATTATGGCAATAAATAAACAAAAAATAACAAGGCATCAGGACCACATGGGCTTCCAACTGAGTTGTATAAGAGTCAACAAGAAATATTAGGTAATAGGATACTTAACATATTTAATGTGGTTTTAGAAGAGGCAAAAATTCCACAAACCTGGAACAAAATGATGATCACAATTATCTCTAAAAAAAAATACTGATCAGACAAATATTAGAAATTACAGACCGATATCCTTGTTAAATGTGGACTATAAAATTTTTGTAACAATATTAGCCGACAGAGTAAAAAAAAATGTAAATGAATTTATTCACAGACTAGAATGGCTTTCTCCCACAAAGACAATTTAAAAAATAATCTAAGGATAATCCTAGATACCTTAGAATACTATGAAAAACATAGTGGACGTCAGGTGGCACTATTGTTCCTAGACACACAAAAGGTATTTGACAATGTCAAATGGAACTTTATCCTACAACAACTTATATGGACTTTGGGCAGAAATTTTTAAATGTGATTTCAGCAATGTATAATAATCAGGAGGCAAAAATATTAATTAATGGGGAAACATCTAACAAATTTAAAATACAAAGGGAACAAGGCAGGGATGTCTATTATCATCGCTCTTGTTTATTCTAACACTAGAAGTATTGGTGAGAACAATTGGAAAAGTAACACAAATAAAAGTAACACAAATTAAAAATAAATAAAGAAGAATTTAAGTTACAAGCCTTCGCAGATAACTTAGTCTTTATTCTAGAAGACCCACAAATTCAGGACCAAAACTTATAGAAATTCTAGAAGAATATGGAGAGGTTGCAGGGCTGAAAATCAATAAGAAAAAAACTAAAATAATTACTAAAAATATGACAAATAAGCAAAAAGAAGCACTTACTAAGATAGTGAATAAGGTAAAATATTTGGGGATTAAGATTTCAGCAAGATGTATGACAATTAAGGATGACAACTATACTCTATTAATGAAATGCATAACAGAAGACTTAGAAAAATGGGGTAATTTAAGGTTATCTTTCATGGGCAGAATAGCGGTCATAAAAATGAATGTATTACCAAAACTACTTTTTTTCTTCTAGAACATCCCCATAAAATTAGAAAAAAAAATATTCTTCCGTGATTTGGACAAATTAACATTGAAATTTATATGGCAAAAGAAAAAATCCAGCATTAAATTAAAATTGTGGCAAGATGCTAAAGAAAGAGGTGGTTTTGGCTTACCCGATTGGGAAATTTATTATCAAGCTGCAACACTCACCTGGGTAAAGGATTGGATAACTTTTGATAATAGAAGAATGTTAGCTTTAGAAGGCCACAACCTATAAGCAGGATGGCATGCCTTTTTATGGCAAGATAGACAAAAGGTTCACGGATATTTTCAAAGACAGAAGATCAAGCAGGCATTACTATTGGTATGGAATAAAACTAAACAACAAATATATATAGAAGCACCAATATGGTTATCCATACCAGAAGCCTTAATGCACCCAAATTTGCTCCACCGAGGAAAAATTATTACATATGAAGATATTTTAAATGAGACAGGATAGCAGAAATCAAGACAAGAACTGAAAGAGCAAGGAGTGGATTTGGAATGGTGGGCTTACCTACAAGTCCAATCACGATATAGGAAAGGTATGAAAGATCAGGGAATTAGTAGACAAAAAATGAAATTTAGACAAAATACTACTGGAAGCAGATAAAAAATGAAAGGAAAATTTTATAGAATCTTATTGGAATATAAATTAGAGGAGGAACAAGTAAAATAAATGATGTTGACATGGATGAAAGACATTGAACATGGCATTAATTTGGATAAATGGCAAATTCTATGGGAAAGAAATAAAAAAATAACACTGGCCACATCGTACAAGAAAATCTATACAAAATGTTTTATAGGTGGCACATCCCTCCAACAAAATTATCTAAAATGTATCCAAATTTATCCCCTATTTGCTGGAAATGCTCCCAGGAAAATGGATCGTACTATCATACATGGTGGACTTGTAGGAAAGCCCAGGATTTTTGGCATAAAATTCAGAGCTGGTTAGAGGAAATGGGTGAAATCAAACTTGAATATAAACCAGAACTCTTTTTATTGGGAATTAATATAGAGAGGCACAATAAAGAAATGATGTACCTAATAATACATGCAAGACTAGTTTATGCTCAAAAATGAAAACTTAAGGAAATTCCAGAGGAAGCGGAGATAATTAAAAAGTTATGGACACACTCAGAAATGGGTAAACTAACTTTGGAATTAAAAAATAAAGACAAAACTGAATATTATAAAGTATGGGAAAATTTTTACCACTGGTTGGGAAAAAGGAAGAACTTAAAATTCAAACTAAAATGAGATAACAGACTAGGAGTATAAAGAATTGTTGATATTGATGTATATACTATGTAAATGTGTATTATTTATTATCCAAAATAGCTATGTAAGACAATTAGATTGTCAGGATGATTATACCACATACATTGTTTTTAAATGTTTTCTTTTTGTTCAATAAAACAATTTAAAAAAAACATGGGTGTTCCTGGAGGATTTCAGGGAAGTGGTGATTTTGATAGGTGGCTGCATTACTTATGACAACAAATTCTCTATTAGTTAATAGTAACACTAGTAGATGTTTTTAGATATAAAATACTTTTAATATTGTTATTGTATGGTTTAATTTTCATTGTATGTGCACAGAACCATGTTTATATAGTCATTTATATAGCCATCGGGTAGCTATATAAATATAAATGAATCAATAAATCAATGAATCAATCAATGAATTAATCAACAGTAGTTCCAAATATGATCTGCATTGTCCCATAATGACTTTTTGGTTGATTTTCTTATTTCTTCAAAAGGAAACCTCAATTTTTATTTATTTATGTATATGGTTGCCCAATTCTCATATAGATAACTCCAGGGGGCTTACAACATTAAAATTTATCAGATCTACATGCTCACTTCTACTGCCTTTGCTATGTAGTAAACAAGGAAGAAGAATCATCAGCAATCTTTGGAAATAATTTTCCCCTCTCCATTCTGCTCTTATTTATAACTCATTTTTCAGTTCTCCAACTTGGAATATGGGATATCTACATTTCCCTTGTCCGTATCATATATGACAATTGCAATATGAAAAAAGAATGATGTTATATCATTCTTATTACAGTGATTGAGGAACACAGCTGACTGAAAAAAAGAATTTGTTTAGCAGCTGTGACATGCAAAATTATGAGCAGGATGGATAGACATATTTCAGGAAGGATAATTTTAGAAGGGATGATTCACTGTGTGTCATTTACACAGGAATACAAGGCAGTATCTTCTGATTTTAGATCATTGACTTGGACAAAAACCTGATTTTTGAACGTATCTCTTGTGAAAGTTAACCGATTTTGCAAAATACTATTGTAATACACACTTCCACTCTTTGCAACACGTCCAATCCATTCCAATCCCTCTCCTGGATGTTGACGGATCCAGTCCATATAAGATTCTGCTACAGAAAATCCAGACACTGTGCAAGTCAGTTTTATGGACTCCCCAGGCCTCTTAATGTCACCACCAGATTCAATAATGGTAGAACTAGATGAACTGCCTGTGACACAACAATGCAAATTAGAAAATTAAAAAGGAGATGATAGTGCAGCAAGGTAACAGAGTGAAATGTTGGAATATTACATGAAGATAGAAGAGATCTGTATTTTTTTTCCTTACATGCAGGGAATGACAATATGAAGCATGCCAAGATTGTCCATTCCATAATGTAAATATTGTCTAACCAAGATGAACAGAAAATCTGATCTCCAGCTACAAGAAACCTAATGGTCACGTTAATCCTTGATTGCTCTACATGGAATAGCATCTTCCCCTTTAAAGAATCCATGCCATAAAGTAATTTGCATAGTATTCAAAGTGCCCATTAGGTAAGTACATAATACTCTTAAGTCAGAGGTGTCAAACTTGCGTTGTCACGATGGCATCACATGATATATCACCCTTTGCTAAACTGGGTATGGGTGTGTATTTGTTTTTTTTTTCCAAATATGTACAAAATAACAAGTATAAGTTTGAACATAAACAAGAATAAGGGAGTAAATACAGATAAATTGGGACAGTAAGACAGGGATGGTAGGCACTTATGCATATCCCCTTTAAGGACTTCTTAGGAATGGGGTGAGGTCTCATGGTAAACAGTTTGAGGTTGAAGCTGTGAGGGTTTGGGGCTATAACAACGGAATCAGGTAGAGCATTCCAGGCATTGACCACTCTGTTGCTGAAGTCATATTTTCTGCAATTGAGTTTGGAGTGGCTTACCTTGAGTTTGTATTGGTTGTTTGCCCATGTATTGTTGTGATTGTTGTGACCGAAGAAGTCATTGACAGGTAAGATGTTATAGCAGACAATTTTGTGTACTATGCTTAGATCAGACAGTGCAGTGCAGTTCCAGATAGTCCATGCTCAGAATTTCAACCCTGAGGACATAGGGAACTCTATTGTGAGTGAAGGAGTGGAGTATTTTTCTCAAGAAATACCTCTGAACCAGCTCAAATGTGTTAATGTACAATATATACAGTGCAGGTTCCAGGCAGATGAGCTGTGTTCGAGAATTGGTCTGTTAATGGTTTGTATGCCCTATTAACAATTCAAGGTTGCCGGAGAAGAAGCTTCACAAATTAAGTACCCAGATAAAATATCTGTATAATGCAATGTTATTTTTTAATAAATAAGCCCACATCAAAGTTCAAAGCAAATAGGAAAAAAATGGCAAACCAGGGGAAAATTCATCAATAAGACATTCACACAACTCACAAGATGAACTATCTCCCAATCCCATGACTGAGAGAAAATCCAGGTGTTGTGAGTTTTATAAAAGTCCAGCAAGGTTGGAACTAATGTAATTTTCAATGTAATGTCTTCCAGAGAGATATGTCTAGTAATGGAGAAAACCCACTTCCTAAGTACTACCAGATTTTTTTCTTTCATTGACTGGACTCAAAGCATACCCCCTTCTAACAGAACTGATGAGGAAGTGTTCTGACCCCATTCCCCAAACACAACAAACCCTTTATAGTTAAATCAATAATTCCTTTATTAGGAGCTCCAGCAGCCCCGGAAAAAAGTTTCTCTCTCACCGCAGGCTAACAAATCTGTCCAGTAGTGAGATGAATAGTTGTCTGCCACATCTATTCAGCTATGCCCCCTGCCTTTTATCCCCAGAACTAGGGTGGGGCTTCGCTAGCTCTTCCATCCCAAGGATTGGCCCACAGATTTCCACTGCTCTCCTCTTCTCTGCCTTCTGTGCAGCCACGCATAAGGCACTGGGCCCAGCTGTTCCTCCTCTTCCTCATCATTCTGAGGGCTGATAGATGGCCCAGGCTCTACCTCTCTCTCTCTCTTTCTCTGCCAGCTCCTATTCCTTCTTCCCCCTTGGAGCTTTCAGGTTGCCCTGATGCTGATCTTGATTCCTCCCCATCTGATTTGGCTGCTGGGGGGCTGGTGGCTGACAGGCCACAACAGGAAGATCAAAACGTATTTTGGAGCTCCTCATGACTCTGAAGGATCTACCATGAAAAGTTGCAAAGTTCAAGATGTTTTATATTGAAAGCATTTTTTATCATAAATATACTTTCAAATTCTTTCATTTATTTTACACAGATCAACAATTAAATGAGGAGTTGCTGTTTCTTTTTACTTTGTTACATTTTTTATTTCTTTAATCAAAGGATAGGCACCCAGAAGTGAACATGAATGTGCATTCTCCAATATCTGTTCAGGCTGATGTTTAGTCAACTTTGTCAGCTTTAAGATCAGGGGTGGTTCTGCCCGGCTCTATAGAACTGGTAGCTCTGAAGAGCAGCAGACATAGAACCGGTTCTGTGTCTGCTGTTGTTTCGCCTACCCGCCCACCCAAGCTCTTACCTGTCCTTTATTTCCTGCTTTTTCAATCTCAGCTGCTTTGTGTGGCACAGCTGAAGTTGAAAAAGCAGTAAAGAAGCGCTTTTTCAAATGCTGTGCACCCACACACAGCGCTTTTCAGCTGTCCAGGCAGCACAGCTTTTAGTGTATCACACACACGCACAGGTTGAATCCCACTCCTGTTTAAGATGCCTGGACTTCAACTTCCAGAATTCATGCTGCCTTCGAGTCAAAATACTGGGAGTTGAAGTCTAGACATTTTGAAATTGACAAGATTAACAAACATTGATGTGGAGGATTGTTCATGATTTGAGAGATAGACAGATGGCCATGAAAACAGAGGTATTTCTTTGATTTTTTCATGCATGAAACCATTATTTGTCATAGAGAGGGAGATTCCCCTTTCTATTTTCTTTAGAAACAATGGTTTCTAATAATAAATAACTGTACCAGCTGTTCAGGTCATGAAACTTGATTGCTGAGGCCAGGAAAGATTTTTTTCCCCTGGTCATGATACTTTTCCATCATGGTGCATGGTCTATGTGAGTAGTACAATAATATACAGCGATGTCCTCCATTTTCAAGTCATTCATTTGGAGGTAGAAGTTGGAACTGTCTTTGGATACAGTAAATCTTCCTTGTATTCCAGGAGAATAATCACTGTACTTTGGGATACGATAATATACCAGCCATTCCAATGGCTTCGCAGGCCTCTTCATCAACCAATTCATATAATGATGAATAATATCAAATCCAGTTATGGAGCATTTGAGTTGGACTGATTCTCCTTGGTTTTTTATTACTGGACTGGGTGAGAGTAATCTGAGAAAGGGCACCTGGAAGAAGGAGAAATGTTCATCAAATGATAGAAATGAATCACACCATAAGGAAAAAGCTACTATGATTAAAAAATCAAGGTGATTTTTCTGATCTATACAGATAATCATTGAGAGTGAGCTGTGCTATAAAAACAGAAGAGGACGTCATCAATAACAAAACTTTCAAAATTGTTTGAATGAAAATTAGGTGCAGCCAATTCATGATCCCCTTTATTCTCTGTTGTTTTCTCTTTGAAGATCTTTCTCTAGGAGAGACAGTAGGTCAGGAGTGAATGAAGCTTCAGCAGAAGGTGATGTATGATGAAATGGTTTGCATATGCTTTTCCTTTTAAGAGGTTTAAGTTTTTACTGCCTCATAATATAAGGAGATGGAATCTTCCATTAGATTATTAGTGTTCAAAGGTCAAAGTTCAGTTTATTACTATTATAGAGCAGAAACCAGAACAAATAAAAACACTCAGTGAATATCCAATTAAAAATTCTAGAATGAAATAATAAATAAGATTAGATTAGCAGTGGAAAATACAAGAGATGAGATGAGATGGGGTGAGATGATATATATGAATCACAGGTGATATGATACTATTGAAAAAAAACAGTCCTGCAAGTTAGCACCAAGAGTTGTCTCCAGGGTAGGGAGGGTGATTTCATTATGATAAATAGGCAGCAATATAAATTAATTAACTAATTAAATAAATAAATAAATAAATAAATAAATAAATAAATAAATAAATAAATAACAAGGTTACTATATGAGCCTTGGTGGTACAGTGGTTAGAGGGCAGTATTGCAGGCTACTTCTTCTGACTATCGGCTGCCTGCAATTTGGCAGTTCAAATCCCACCAGGCTCAAGGTTGACTTAGCCTTCCATCTTTCCGAGGTGGGTAAAATGAGGACCCAGTTTTTTTGGTTGCAATAGGCTGACTCTGTAAACCACTTAGAGGGGGCTGCAAAGCACTATGAAGCTATATATAAGTCTAAGTGCTGTTGCTATTGCTATATGATTGTACATTTGGTTGATGGGCTTATTGCCTTCTGGTATGATTGTAGAAGTAGAATCACGTTAGTCTATGGTGGAAGAAAATGATAAAGGGTCTGGTAACGTATTTTCCCACTACAAATTTTATTATTCAGCCTTCATCAATTTAGCCACTATGTCCCTGTTAAAGTACTTTACAAAATCTTAAGCTTTTCAACAAATCATTAAAAAAAAAAAGCTAGGTTTCATTCACTAAACATTGGTGAATGTTTCAAGAAAACATACTTAGGACAATCATTGCTTAATATGTTGTGTGAGAGCTTCCTATGGATTCATATATGAAAAGATGTAAATCACAGGTCAACGTTGAGAAGAGACAATGATTTATCCTGATATAAAACAATGAAATGCAATACTTTCAAGTAGCTTTGCCGAACAAGCCCTGATTCAAGACTCTTTTTCCATTGCAAAACCATGTCATATTTTTAGAATTACATCTCAAAGGCCTTCCAACTTGGCATTCATATATGCATTCTCAACGTGTATTTAAATGCTGGAATGTAATCTTTTTCCTACAGAAGAAACTGGCATACTCTTTTATGAGTTGATCAATCAATCAGAACAGAGCTGGAAGGCACCTTGGAGGTCTTCTAATTGAACCTGAGATGTGAGATATGAGTAAGGATTTTGATTAGAAGACCTCTAAAGTCCCTTCCAACTTTGTTATCTCTCTATATAAAAGTGAAATACCACTCATGCATCATCAGAGAATCTCCAGAACTGTAAAGCCTACACACTTGAAATTTGGCATGTATGTTCCTCTTAGCTTCTAGGTGCTCACTAAGAAAGGATTTTTCGAAATAACCATCAGAGCATCAGTATTTCCTAAATTATTATTAACATGATCTGATGCTAAGGAATTCTACTCTCTTTCCCCACCTGAAAAGAAATCTGTTCCAAATGCAAAACACTATCAAAAGAGAGGAATTTCAGTTTCAGTTTTAGTTTCACAGCACCAAGTAGCTTTAGTACAGAGCAGTTGAGTTAAGCTATGCCCAGGCTCCTTGCCGTCTCCTTGCTCACACAGCAAATAATGTTTCAGTTTCCTCAAGTTTCTCATACTGACAGGACGCTAGCCAGATGAATACTGATGGATGCTGGTAGGCAGAGAGAGACTTTTTCCCCCTTATTTTCTTCCCAAAAAACTAAGCCTGACCACATAGTTTTCGTAGTGAAGCACGGGTATCGACCTGGTTCTTTTATAATTACACTTCATGTATCCATACCACTGTTGATTGTT
Organism: Bungarus multicinctus; assembly: GCA_023653725.1. Classification (NCBI taxonomy): domain Eukaryota; kingdom Metazoa; phylum Chordata; class Lepidosauria; order Squamata; family Elapidae; genus Bungarus; species Bungarus multicinctus. Next base: position 137,544,148 of record CM042840.1, on the reverse strand, counting down.
GTGGTATGAAAAAAGAATGATGTTACATATCAGTGACTGAGAAACCCAAGTGACTAAAAAAGGATTTATTTAGCAGCTGTGACATGAAAAGCTGTGACCAGGATGGATAGAAGTATTTCAGGAAGGATAATTTTAGAAGGGCTTATTCACTGTGTGTCTTCTGTGCAGGAATACAAGGCAGTGTCTTCTGGTTTTAGACCATTGAGTTGCAATAAAAAATGATTCTTGGAAGTATCTTTTCTAATGGTTATTCGACTTTGGAGAATACTATTATAAAATGGACTTCCATCCTTTGTAATACGTCCAACCCATTCCAATCCCTCGCCTGGACGTTGACGGAGCCAGTCCATGTATGCCACTGCTACAGAAAATCCAGACACTGTGCAAGTCAGTTTTATGGACTCCCCAGGCCTCTTAACATCACCACCAGATTCAATAACGGTATGACTGGATGAACTGCCTGTGACACAACAATGCAAATTGGAAGATTAAGAAGGAGAAGATGTTAGTGCATCAAGGTAACAGAGTGACATGTTGGAATATTACATGAAGATAAAAGAGATCAGAATTTTTTTTACTTACATGCAGGGAATGACAATATGAAGCATGCCAAGATTGTCCATTCCATAATGTTACTGTTAAGTAAGATAGATGAGCAGAAATTCCAATCTGCAACTCAAAAAAATCTAATGGTCACTATAATCCTTCCCATTTAAAGAAGGAATGCCATAAAATAATTTGCATAATAATCAAAGTGCCCATTACTTAAGTACATAGTACTGTAAGTGCCCAGGATTTCAACTGTGTATTGAAATCACAAAACATCAAGAACAGATGTCTGCTGCCAAGAAGTTTCCATATCTCATCTCTCTCTCTTTTTTTAGAAAACTTTGTTAGAGATTATAAAGAAAAACACTATATACAATACATCGAATACAACCTTACATTGTAGACAAAATCTATATATACAAATACATAATAAATAAACATATAAAACATATGCTTCAAATCAACTAAGGCAGTGTGCTTTTTTCTTCGTAATAATTTTACTACTATTTGTTTCTTATTTGGTAAACATTCTTAATTTAACTACTCCATTCATCAAAAACATATCTTTTAATTTCCCGGTTTTTCCTCTTTAATCCACTTATACTATTTATCCCAAGCTGTAATATATAGTCTTCCTTATTCCTAAATTTTGGTGTGAGTAGATCCATTTCAGCACAGTCAAGTATTTTCTGAGTAATCAAATTATTTGTTGGCATTTGTTCGCCCTTCCAACATTGTGCCAACACAATTCTTGCCGTTGTGATTATATGGAAAATGAAATATTTCATTTCATTTGCAGAGTCCCCTTTTAACATTCCCAACAAAAAATATTTCAGATTTGAATTCTAATTAAATACTTGCAATTTCTTTTATTCACAGTCTAATTCTTTTCCAATATTTTTTACTTTTTGGCAGAGCCACCAAGTGTGGAAGATGGTGCCCCTTGTTTGCTTACATTTCGACTCATGTTGGATAAATGTTAGTTAACCTTGAAGGTGACAGATACCACCATAACACATTTTATATTGATATTCTTTATAGATCGCCAATTTTGTTATTTTGTAATTTTGATTCCAATTTTTTCCCAATCTTCCAAATTAATATTGTGCCCTATATTCCTTGCCCATGCAATCATTGGGCCTTTAACAATTTCTTCTGCCATTTCATATTTTAACAGATAGTTAAACATTTTTGAGATTAATTTTTCATCTGTTCTCTCTAATATTTTATCTAATTGATTTGGTTTTATCTCAATTCCAAACTCTTCCATGTCTTTTTTATATCTTGCCTTGAGTTGTAAATATGGCCACCACTCTATTTTCATTCCTTGCTCTCTAATTTCTTGATTCATCGTTAATCTTCCTTGGGAATTTAGTGCATCATAATACATAATTGTTCTTCCAGTTTCTAGTGCGTTGGGGTGGATCAATGCCTCCGTGATGGAAACCCATCCTGGGATTTTCATATAATGTTTGTGTTTAATTTCTTTCCATACCTTTAATAATGAATATCTAATTATATACCATTAAAGTGTGTGAAACCTTTATTTCCCAGGTTCCACATGAAGGCATGCCACCCTGCTTCCAAATCATGCCCATCTAGAATTAAAACTCTTTTGTTTCTCAAATTGGCCCAATCCTTAATCCATGTTAAAATTGCCACTTTATAATATAGTTCCCAGACAGGGAGCCCAAATCCACCTCTGCATCTATTATCTTTTAAGGAGCTTAATTTTATTCTAGGTTTTTTCCCTGAACAAATAAATTTTGTAGTAGTTTTATTTAATTTGTTAAAAAAAAATATCTAATTTAACTGGAATATTTTAAAAGAGGAATAATATTCTTGGCAAGATGTTCATCTTAATAGTCGCTATTCTTCCTAGTATTGATAATTGCAATTTTCCCCATTTTTCTAAATCTTTTTTATTTCTCGTACCAATTTTATGTAATTATCTTCTTTTATTGTTGAACATCTTGCCGTGAGCCAAATTCCTAAATATTTAATTCTTTTTAGAATTTGTAAGCCCATTACCTCTTCTAATTTCTTTTTTTGTTTCTCTGTTAGATTTTTTGTTATCATTTTAGTTTTATCCTTATTAATTGTTAACTCTGCCACCTCTCCATATCTCTCTATCTCTTTAATTAATTTTGGTCCTGATTTTATTGATTCTTCTATGAAGAACACAAGGTCGTCTGCAAATGCTTGGGCCTTGTATTCTTCATGTTTAATTCTTAATCCTTTTATCTGCATATTCTATCCAATTTTTTGCAACAAAGTTTCCAAAGTCATGATAAAGAGCAGAGGTGAAAGTGGACATCCCTGCCTGACTCCCTTTTCTATTTCAAACGAATTAGTCATTACTCCATTAATTATAACCGGGGCTTTTTGGCTTGAATATATTGATTCTAACATTTTTTCAAATTTATCCCCGAATTTCATGTCCTTTACTTGTTGCCTCATAAATTCCCAATTTACCTCGTCAAAACCTCATAGTATTCCAGGATATCTGTAAAGCTATTCAACACCACAGACAATACTGCTACCCTTCAAAAAGACCTTGACTATGTATCAGAATGGTCAAATAAATGGCAACTTCAAATCTCAACAAATAAATGCTCTGTCTTACATATTGGCAAAAAAAATCAGAAAATAAAATAGAAGCCAACTTTCTCATCCAATTTCTGAATATCCTTTCTCACTTCTCTCTTCACCTCTTCCATCTCTGTTTTCATTTCTCCATGGTTCTTAGTCATGTTTTCCTGTAATTTCACCATTGTCTCCTGAATTGTTAACAGTGTAGCTTGCATGGTCTGTGTATTCGTTGTAGCTGTTGTTTTCTCCATTGTGAGCATCCCTTCAATGGATCTTTGTGTAGATGGTGATGAAATCTCTGTAGCGGTTGTCGGGGTGGGTTTCTTCCCAGTCTTCACTACTGTTGTTGTAATGATTGTCATTTTGTGAATTGATTTGTTTGTTTGTTGTCCTAATATTCTTTCTATCTTATCCCACAACACCATTCAATACTCACTATTTCTCTAGATTCTATCACAGTCCTTATTATTCCCTGTAATCTGCCTTTCTATGACTTATATTGAATCTTAAATAAATCAAGAACTTTCACTAATTTATTTATTTATTTAATAATTTTATATACCGCCCTTCTCCCGAAGGACTCAGGGTGGTGAACAGCCAACTAAAATGCATACAAACAGAGATAAATATGATTTAAAAAGAATTAAATTATAGGCTGCCCCAATAAAAATCTAAAACCCCCAATTAAAATAAATTAAAACTTTCGTACCTCACCCCAACTACTCTAAAACCCCATTTAAAAATCCCATTTGAGTCAGCTCAGGCAGGCCTGCTCAAAGAGCCAGGTCTTCAGGTCACGTCTGAATGCCCTCAGGTCAGTGGTCATTCGTAGCCCCGGGGGCATCCCGTTCCAAAGGGCGGGTGCCCCCACAGAGAAGACACTGTTCCTCGGGGTCACCAGGCGGCACATAGAAGGCGTCGGGACCTGGAGGAGACCCTCTCTGTGGGAGCGCACCGGTTGGTGGGAAACTACTGGCAGAATGCAGTCTTGTAAGTATCCTGGTCCGATGCCATGGAGCGCTTTAAAGACCAAAACCAATACTTTAAAGCGAACCCGGAAGGCCACCGGCAACCAATGCAGCTCGCGCAGGAGGGGCGTCATGTGGGAGTATCTCGACGCCCCCATAACTACCTGCGCGGCTGCATTTTGTACCAGTTGAAGCCTCTGGGTGCTCCCCGCAGGGAGCCCCATATAGAGAGCATTACAGTAGTCCAGACGGGAGGTGACCAGGGCATGGGTGACCATGCGTAAGGCATCCCGATCAAGAAAGGGCCGCATCTGGCGTATCAGGCGAACCTGATAAAAAGCCCCCCTGGAGACGGCCGTGATATGATCTTCCAAAGACAGCTGTACATCCAGGAGGACACCAAGATTGTGAGCCCCTTCTGTGTGGGTCAAGATCTCATCCCCAATAGCCAGCGACGGAGTCAACTGACTATATCGGGCCACCGGAAACCACAGCCACTCAGTCTTGGAAGGGTTGAGTCAAAGCCTGTTCCCGCCCATCCAGTTCCGCACAGCCTCCAGGCAACGGGCCATAACCTGCAAGCATCATTGGGGTGGTTTGGGGTGGAGATGTAAAGCTGAGCATCATCAGCATAAAGATGACATTTCACCCCAAAACCACGGATGATCTCTCCCAGCGGCTTCACATAAATGTTGAACAGAAGAGGGGAGAGGACCGACCCCTGAGGCACCCCACAAATGAGGGGCCTAGGGGTGGACCTCTCCCCCCCGTCAACACAAATTGCGAGCGGTCCGAGAGGAAGGAAGAGAACCACCGCAAAATGGTGCCCCCAATTCCCAACCTCTCCAACCGCCACAATAGGATACTATGGTCAATAGTATCAAAAGCCGCTGATAGATCTAATAGGACCAGGACAGAGGAATAACCTCTGTCACGGGCCCTCCAGAGATCATCTACCAACACGATCAATGCTGTTTCGGTACTGTGCCTGGGCCTGAAGCCCGATTGGAACGGATCTAAATAGAATGCTTCCTTCAGGTACTGAGGGAGCTGACGCGCCACCACACTCTCAACAACCTTCGCCACAAAGGGAAGGTTGGAGACAGGACGATAGTTATTTAAAAGAGCCGGATCCAGGGAAGGCTTCTTGAGGTGGGGCCGCACCACCGCCATTTTCAGGGCGGTAGAGCCCCCTCCATCAATGAAGCGTTGACAATCCCTGGAGCCAGCCTCGTGTCACCTCTCTGGAGGTAGAAACAAACCAGGAAGGGCACGGGTCCAGTAAACATGTGGTGGCATTCAGCCTCCCCAGTAATCTGTCCACATCCTCGGCGGTCACAGGATCGAACTCCTCCCAGATAACTGTCTCAAGACTTGCCCCGGACAACTCCCCCGGGACCACCCAACTGGAGTCCAGCCCATCCCGAATCTGAGCGATTTTATCATGCAGAAATCGGGAAAACTCTTCTGCCCTACCCTGCAAGAGGTCCTCCCGCACTCTCGGCTCAAGCGGAGAGCGGGTCACTCTAAACAGAGTGGTAGGCTGATTTTCTGCCGACGCAATAAGGGCGGAGAAGTGCGAACGCTTCACTGCCTCTATCGCCACTAGGTAGGTCCTAATATAGGACCTCACCTGTGTCCGGTCAGACTCGGCACGACTGGTCCTCCAGATGCCCTCCAGACGTCTTTTCCGGCACTTCATCCCCCTCAGCTCCTCTGTGAACCATGGACCCAAATGGGATCTGTGCCGGGTCATAGGTCGCAAAGGCACAACTCGGTCCAGAGCCTCAGCGGCCAACCTATCCCAGGTGGCCACCAAGTCTGCGAGCTAGAGTTTCAGGGAATGGCCCAAGCTCCATCTGAAACTGTTCAGGATCCATCACGCGCCTGGGGCGGAACCATCTCCTCGGTTCCGCCTCCCTGCGATGGGGGGTGGCGGCACAGAAGTCCAGTCTAAGAAGAGAATGATCAGACCATGACAAGGATTTTATAACTAGATCCCCAGCACGATAGTTCAACCACTGACCAGAGGCAAAAATCAGGTCCAGTGTGTGTCCCCCCGTGTGAGTGGGGCCAGAAACTAATTGGGTCAGATCCATGGCCATCATGGAAGCCAGAACTCTCAGGCCACCCCAGAGGTTTCCCAAGTGAAGGCAGGTTGAAATCCCCCATGACTAAAAGCCTGGGGGTTTCAACCGCCAGCCCGGCTATCACCTCGAGGAGCCCGGGCAGGGCCGATGACACGTGGCAGGGAGCCAGGTACGTTATCAAAAGGCCCATCTGAACCCCCTGACCCCACTTCACAAAGAGAGACTCACAACCAGCCGTCTGAGGAACAGTGGCCTCCCTAGGACAAAGGACTTCTCTAATAATCGCCGCCACCCCACCACCCCTTCCCTGAGACCTTGGTCGATGGAATGCTTGGAAGCCTGGTGGGCACATCTCCACCAGAGGAACACCCCCCTCTGGGCCCAACTAAGTTTCGGTGACTCCAGCCAGGTCCGCGCCCTCCTCCTGGATAAGATCGCAAATCAGAGGGGCCTTGTTAACGATGGACCTGACATTGCACAACATCAACCGGGTACTCAGGGCCTGAGACTCTGCACAACCAGGCCTGCCAGATGGGTCAGGAGGGTCGGAGCGCGCCACCGCTTGGAGACAGCGGGCACGCGATCCCCTAACCTGATATGGCCCTCTACCCCCGTCATATCTGCCCCTCCCACTTATGGTGCCAATGAAACCCGCCCCCTGCTGTCCGAATCGTGTTCGCCCCCACAACTCACGACCCTCTGGGCCCTCCCAGACGTGCACTCCAGCCTGGCTGACTCCAAACCCTCCCGGGCTATCCCCCAAACCCGGTCCGGGTATCCTCCCTAACCCCAATAAATTACCATCCCCCAACCCTCTCCTAGTCGCCCTCCCCAACCCCGATAAAACCCTGAATAAAAATTTAAAAAGTTTAAACCCCCCCCCCAAAAAAAATCCTTTTTTGATGGCCGTGCCACCTCTCCGGATCCCAGGAACCGTCCTTGAGGTAGGCCGTCGATAGACTGGAGGGCCACTTCAGGGAGTGGGCTGAAGAGCCTATAGTTCCGGCGAGGAATAACTGATTGATCTTTTAACCATCTTCGTCATCGCCGGATCGAGGACCACCGTCTTCTTGCCACGAACCAACCCCGGACCAGACCCTCCCCGACTCCGCCGTCGTCGGGGTCGCACAGCAGCCACCGTCGACGTCATCGGGGCTGCTGTCTTCGTCCCTGGGGCCATCTTCGTCAAGATCACAGGCGTTCTTCGGGCAGGCCAGTCCTGCTGTTGCCACTGCCATTTGCGTCCCTGATGCCATCGTCCGCTCCGCCGTCCATGTCGCCTCTGAGATTGCAAAGGTCTCCCAGTCGACGCAGATGTTGTCTCCATGGCTGCCATGGAGGCCGCCATGCCAGGGGGGCCAACACCCTCCACGACAAGGTGGCCTCCCCCCGCAGCAGCCGTGGAGGCCAGAACAAGATTGCCCAAGTCCTTGGAGCAGCAGATGGAAACAGGACAGGTGGAAATAGAACATGAGGCCGCAGCAGAACTATCAGAGCCAGATGAAGGGTCCGGGTTCACGGCGGGGCCTCCAGCCGTGGTGGAGCCTCCTGCCGCGGCGGGGCCTCCAGCCGCAAAATGACCTCAGCGAGGCATCTGCCCCCCCCACGGCCGCCACGATACCGCCCGCTGCCACTGTCCGCAGTAGCCACAGCGGCCACATCAGGGCCATCCTCCAGGCCGCTGGCATCAAGGCAGGGTACCTCTGAAGAGCCCCCAACCATGGGGCAGCCAGGTGAAGTGGGGTCTGGGTTCGCTGCGGGGCCTCCAGCCGCAAAACGACCCCGACGAGGCCTCTGCCCCCCCGCGGCCGCCACGGTACCGCTCGCTGTTACCGACCGCGGCAGTACAGTTATATCAATCAATCCCAAAATCCAAAGTTATTTATATTAATTCCTTACCACTAAATTACTTTTTAATATTCTTATATATTTCTATTTATTTTTACCTCAAAACTTTATATTACTTTAATGCATTAAATGTTAAACTGTTTAAACAATTAATTATTTAACAATTAAACTTATCTAAATAGATTCTTATCACTAATAGTCAATTTAAATATAGAAATTCACTAAATTTATTTTACAGTACATTTATTAGTAATAAGGATTTACTAATATCAGCAAACCATACAATTCCCAGGATAATTCAATCAATAAGTTTCTTAGAAAATCTCTTAAGTTCTTTAACTTACATTATAGAATATAGCACTTAGTTTAGTCACAGTACTTTAAATATACGGACAATATTTCTAATATTCTATGTGTTTTAGTTCTAGATATTAAACATTTAAACCATTAATTAATTGATAGTTTCACATATACAATCAGTTACCTTTCTCCAACAATTAATATAACTCTATAAATTAATGGTTCAATCTTCCAATATATCTTTAATAACAATTATACTTTACTAAGAAGTACAAATAAACAATATCTTTAGAGTCTAATCAATATATAATTATATAAATCTAAATATTTAAGAGTTTTTATCACAAGATGCCTCTAAATATCAAACGTTACAAAAGTAAGAAAAAAAAAGAAAAAAAGAAAGAAAAGAAAAGATCCACCACAATGTTCTTATATGTATTATAATCACAGATAGCAATTAATTTTAGGTTTGAAAGTTCCAATCAGATTGCTTAAGTCTTACTGTAATATTAGTGGCTGTATACTTAAAGAATTAATTTGTACTTTCCGCCTTCAAAATGTCCAACTCTCCAAATTCTGCACTGTCACAGTCAAATCTCCTTCTTCTTTAGTCTTTATATCTGCTTCTTTGTATCTTTTGTTGTTACAATGTTCAAGGAAACTCAAGGAAACTCCACTTGTCTGCTTCAATCAGTTCACTTTCACCTTCCCTTTCAAATCACAGTCAGTCTATTACTTTCCCTTCTTGTTTGTTCTTTTCTTCTCTGCTGCTGGCAACACTGTTCAGCTCTTTCTTTTCTGCTCACCTCGCTATTAGCTCTGTCCGTGTGCCGCTTAGAGCTTTCTCCTTTGCTGTCTCTCTGGGCTAGCTCTTTCTTCAGCACTTTCCACCAACCAAACACCTCTGTTCTACCACTTTTAGCACACCGTTCTCTCTCTTCGCTTCCCTGTTCTAACTTGTGAGATGTCAGGTCTCCAGGTCAGCCATTGACAGCCGACACTTCAGCTCTGGCTTTGGGTGCTCTTTCGTGCATGTCACTGAGGACCGCTTCTTCCCGCTATAGCTCCGAAGGTTCCCCTCTTCCTCATCAATCCCCCTAGGACTGATTTTCACATCGAATGGCCACCAGACTGCTGAATTTCAGCAACGAGGAGCAGAGTGCTGTCACTCCATGCTGCTTCAAACCCACGTCACACCAGAAGTCCTCATCTCTCAACTGCATTGGTGACATCTAATGATAATGGAGATTTGACATGGACCATCTCTCTCAGATATTCTTCAGCAGCCACAGGAATATCCAATGAAAAACGGCCTTTGCAAGATGAGAATCTTGATTAAGAGCCATAGTGGTGCAGTGTTTAGAATGCAGTATTGCAAGCTAATTCTGCTGACTGCCAGGACTTCAATTCTCAAAGGCTTTAGGTTTACTTAGTCTTCCATCCTTCTGAGATTGTTAAATGAGATTGTGAGATTTCAGAGATGAATGAAATCCTTAATAAATCTGTGATGACTGACTCAGGCCAAAAGGAAGTTCTTTTTCTAAGAAGTCAAGAGTGGCCTTTGAAAATGAAGTACAAGTTTTGGTTTGTATATTTCTGACAGGAAAATGCAAAATATATCCTTCATAAACATCAAATTTAACAGATTAACAGAGTTGGAAGGGACCGTGTAGGTTATTCAGTCCAACTCCCCACCCAAGCAGGATACATTTCTGACTAAAAGTATTACTGTATATACTTATGGATAACCCCATTTGCAGATAAACTGAACGTAATTTAATGGTGGGTTTAGGTGTCCATAATTATGTTGGTAGGATACTAATGACACAAGAATGGTGATTAGAAGTTAATCCATCAATAACACAGAAGTGACAAATTTAACTATCTCCCAATCCCCATGACTGAGAGAATTCTCAGGGAAAATCATGCTGGGTGGAGAATTCTGGGAGTTGAAGTCCTGACATCTTAAATTTTAGAAGGTTGACAAACAGTGCTATAGACGAGTGTGCATGATTTGTGAGACAGACAGATGATTATGGAAACAGATGGTAACTCATACCTTGGTTTTTCATGCATGAAACGGAACTTCATGGAGATGTAGATCCTCATTTCTATTTTCTTTAGTAAAAGTGCTTTCTAATAATAAATATTCTTGCCAGCTGCTGCATTGTCATGAAAAATGACCAAGAATGGTATTTTTCCCCTTGTCGTGATTCTTTTCTTATTGTGTGTGATATTGTACTCGTACAATAATATACAGCTGTGTCCTCCACTTTCAAATCATTCATTTGGAGGTAGAAATTGGAACTGTCTTTGGAGGCTGTAAATCTTCCTTGTATTGTGGGAGAATAAGCACTGTACTTCGGGATACGATAGTGTACCAGCCACTTCAGTGGGTAACCAGGCTTCTTCATCGACCATTGCATATAATGATTGTAAATATCAAATCCAGTTATGGAACATTTGAGTTGGAGTGATTCGCCTTGATTCTTGATTACTAGACTTGATTGGGTGAGAGTAATCTGAGAAAGGACACCTGGAGGAAGGAGAAATGATCATCAAGTGATGGAAATGAATTAATTTATAAGGAAAAAAAGCTATTATAATTATTGATCAAGACTATTTTTCTGATCTCTACAGATAATCTGTGAGAAAGAACTGTGCTATAAAACCAAAAGAAGATACTATCAATAGAATACCTTTCAAAATCGTGTGAATGAAAATTAGAGGCAGCCAATTCATGATCCCTTTTTCTTCACTTTGAAGGTCTTTTTTTTTTTTTTTGGAAGAAACAGGAAGCCAAGTGAGGATGAAGCTTCAGCAAAGGAAGAAATTAATATATGATGAAGTGGTTTGCATATGTTTTCCTTTTTAAGTGGTTTAGTTCTTACTGCCTCATAATATAAAAAGATGGAACATTCCTTCATTTGGTTGTAACATTGATGACTGGTTTATGGAGTGATTGTATGAACACAACCATATAGGTCTATGGTAGAACAACATTATAAATTATCTGGGAGCACCATTTTGAACTAATGAGTTTTATTAAAAAGCAGACGTTTTCATCTGATATCAATTTAGCCACTCTATATTTCTATGGAAGTGAGCTTTATTTTACAAAATCTTATGTTTTATGATAGAATTTGGGGAAAAAACAGTACATTCATGTTGATTCATTGGTGAATGATTCAATAAAATAAACTTAAACAATTAGGACTTAATGTAATGTTGAAAATTGTCCATATGTTCATATATGAGATGGTATAAATCACAGATCAACATTGAGAAGAAATATTTATCCTGATATGTAGCAATTGAATGTGATATTTTCAAATAGTTTTATTGAGCAAATTTATTGTCTATTTTCCAAATCCCTACTTTATGCAGGTCAACCTTGTTTGGAAGAGTCCCATTCCAGATATATTTTTTAAAAATTTTTATAGTATATCTCAAAGCTCCTTCAACTTGGAATTCACATATGCATTCTCACCTGTATTTAGGTAATGAATTGCAACTATTTTCCTACATCAGAAACTGCATCAATCGTTTTTAGAAATTCCTCTATTCTATCCTTGAAAGGATAATGCCAAATGAGGAGACTGGCATCTCAAACATATAAATATGTTGAATGAATAAGCAATCAATCAATGTCTTTTATCTCTGCGGCTACTCTTTCTACTCCATATGGTGAACCAATGTTTCCTTCTCTATTTTTATTGTCTTTTTGTGGTTTCATCTATTTTTGGATTCTGAACATTTTTCTGAAAAACAGCATGATGGAACATGAGCTCCACCTCTTGGAACATCCACTCCAAGGTTTAGAGAAGGAAAGAGTTTTTACATGAGTTAAGTTTAGGCTTTCATCATTGTGTATCTCTGGCAGAGTAACAGATTCCTCTGTCTTCTTAGATCAGATTGCTCATTTGTAAATAGTATTGAGAATTGCTTTTTGAAGGCAGAGAATCTCCGTTGGATGACTGGAGAATACTGGTTGTTTGTCACTGAACCAATCATTCCAGCCCTTTCCCCAGAAACTGCCTAATTCAAAGTATGCCATAGCCTGGTGGATTCTCCTGGTCTTTTTAATTTAACAGATTAATAGAGTTGGAAGGGACATTGTAGGTCATCCACCCAAGCAGTTTGGTAAATGAAAGTCCAATTTTGGTAAATGAAAGTCCAATATCTTCTTGAAAGCCACCAGTGATAAAGCTCCCACAACATCCGAAGGCAAGCTGTTCCATTGATTGATTGTTCTCACTTTCAGAAAATTTCTCATTTCCAGGTTGAATCTCTCCTTGTTCAGTTTCCATCCATTATTCCTTGTCTGGCCTTCAGGTGCTTTGAAAAATAGCTTGACCCCCTCTTCTCTGTAGCAGCCCCTCAAATATTGAAACGTTGCTATCATATCTCCCCTTGTCCTTTTATTCATTAGACTAGCCATTCCCAGTTCCTGTAACCATTCATCATGTCTTTTAGCCTTTAGTCCCTTAATCATCCTGGTGCTCTTTCCTGCACTTTTTCTAGAGTCTTGACATCTTTTTTATAGTATGATGACCAAAATTCTAGTTCTGGTCTTACTAAGGCTTTATAGAGTGGTATTAGTACCTCACTTGATCTCAATTGTATCCCACTGTTAATGCAACTTAGGATTGCATTGGCTTTTTTGGCAGCAGCTGCACATAGTTGGCTTAGCTGATTGTCCACTAAGACTTCAAGATCCCTCTCATAGTTACTACTATTACGCCTGTTTTCACCCACTCTATATGTGTGCTTTGGGTTTTTCTTGCCTAACTGTAAGACTTTACTTTTCTCTACATTGAATTTCATTATTTCTCTACATTTATATTTCTCTACATTGAATTTCATTGGATAGGGCCCAGTGTTCCAGTCTGTCAAGATTCATCTTGAGAAAAATTGCTCTTTCTGGAAGAGGCAAGAAAGAAAGATGGAATAAGGCAGTCCAGTTATGTTCTGAGTGACTTTTCTTGGCAGTTACGTTTTAAAAGAAATCTTGGGGTGAGAATATTATGGCAAGTTTTAGATTTATGGTTCAGGAAATAACCACAGGTTCCTTTCCTGAAATAATAAAACACAAAAAGGAAATAATAACACACAAACGAGGACACCTCTGTCTTGGACATGCCCAAGAGAATGACTGTGCTTAAATTTGAAAAGTGGTGGTTTTTGATCCGTTTGTAAGAAGATACCTCTCATTGTGTCTTATGCAATAATATACAGCTGTGTCTTCAGCCTTTAAAGTATTGAGCTGCAAGTACACTTGGCTCTTAGAATTGTCTTTTGTGATGCTGGCCCGACTTTGAAAGATAGTGCTATAAGCAGTGCCTCCACCATGCCAGATGTCTCCAATCCATTCCAGTTTCTTTCCAGAAACCTGACGGATCCAGCTTATTCCACAGCTTGTGAGAGAAAATCCAGAAACTGCACAGGTGAGCCACATCCTTTCTCCTGGTCTTTTCACTTGAGCAGCAGACTGAGTAATTGTAATTTCTGAGGTAATGCCTGCATTAATAAAAATACATAAATAAATAAAAATAAAAGTGTGGAGGGGAAAATACACAAAAATGCATCTCTACCTAGAAACAAATAAGCTGTTCTTACATGCTGGGAATACAAAGAGGAAACTTATCAACAGTTTCAGAACCATGTTTTTGAGAAGGGTCATACAAAAGGTGAAAAGCAATGCAATACTGTCAAGTACATCCAATACTGTCTTCATTCACCAAAGCATCTATTTAACTCATGGTAAACCAGGAAATAATTTACATGAAACAAAGTATGCTGTACATTTATCAGCTAGTCAGCCTGGTGTATACTCAGGCTTGTGTTGCAAATGTAGTTACATCAGAGCAAGAGGATTACTGCTCCTTCTGGGACCTATATTCTGATTTCTTATGCAAAAATATTATTTCATATTGTTCCAAATAGATATTGTTTATCCCCCCTTCCTCCTCCTCTTCTTTCTTCTTCTTCCCCTTCCCTTTCCTCCTCTCCCTGTTCCCCTCCTGCTCCCCCTGCTCCTTCTCCTTCTACTCATCCTTTTCCTGCTCCTCCACTCCTCCATGTTAGAGTTCTTCAGTTTCAAATATTGGTCCTGAGCCTAGTAAACTCAAGTAATCTAAATTCAAATGGATCTCTTCTATTGGAAAATCAAGCTGAAACTTTGAATGAAATTTTTAACTGTCACAAGAATGTGAATACATTAGAAATGATCTGGAGGATGTTGATTCTAGTGTTCTTCTTGACTGTAATATTATGTGCCTCAGCTGAGTTAAAACGTTTACCAGCTGGCATGTGGACCAAGGCCATGTCAAGGGACGCCTGCCGGAGCTGAGCTAGAAACTGTGTGGGACTTGATTGGCCCATATGACCTAAAAGACACAGTGCAGGAACTAGTTAAAACTAGCTTGCTGTCATTGTTCTGAGTAATAAACTCCAAGAAGTCATGACTCTGACAAATTGTTCTGGTTCAAGAAACAGTTTATTGAGTACATCATATTGGCACTTAGAAAGATGAAGCTAACTTCTATACAATTTTTGACAGATGGCAGTCTAATCTCTTCTTGAAAGCCACTAGTGATGAAGCAGTCTGAAGACAAACTGTTCCACCGGTTGATTGTTCTCACTGTCAAAAAGTTTCTCCTTATTTCCAGGTTGAATCTCTCCTTGTTCAGTTTCCATCCATGATTCCTTGTCTGGGCTTCAGGTGCTTTGGAAAATAACTTGACCCCCTCTCCTCTGTGGCAGCCCCTCAAATATTGGAAGACTGCTATCATGTCTCCCTTGGTCCTTCTCTTCACTAGACTAGCCATGCCCAGTTTCTATAACTCTTTTTCATATGTTTTAGTCTTCAATCCCCTAATCATCCGGATTGCTCTTTTCTGTACTTTTTCTAAAGTCTCAACCTCTTTTTTATAATGTGGCAACCAAAACTGGATACAGTACTCTAGGTGTGGTCTTCCTAAGGCTTTATAGATTGGTGTTAGTATCTCACTTGATCTTGATTGTATTCCTCTGTTAATGCAACGTAGGATTGCATTAGCTTTTTTGGCTGCTGCTGCACACTGCTGGCTCATATTTATCTGGTTGTTCACTAAGACTCCAAGATCCCTCTCACAGTTACTGCTATTGAGCCTGGTTTCACCCAGTCTATATGGGTACTTTTGGTTTTTCTTGCCTAAGTGTAGGACTTTACTTTTCTCTACATTGAATTTTATTCTGTTATATATGGCCCAGTGTCCTAGTCTGTCAAGATCCATCTGACTCTTGAGCCTATCTTCTTGGGTGCTAGCTATTCCTGCCAGCTTAGTATCATTTGCAAATTTGGTAAGTTCCCCTTCCATTCCATCATTTAAGTCATTAATGAAGATATTGAAGAGTACTGGGCCCAAAACAGAACTTTGTGGCACCCCACTGCTTACTTCCCTCCATGTAGATTAGATCCATTAAGGACTAATCGTTGAGTACAATATGTCAGCCAGTTGCGAATCCATCTAGTGGTGGTGCTATCTATTCCACTTTTTTCTAGCTTACTAAGAAATAGGTTGTGGTCTACTTTGTCAAATGCCTTGCTGAAATCTAAATATATTATGTCCACAGTATTTTGCTGGTCTACTAATTTAATCACTATGTTGAAGTATGAAGATGTTGGAGAAATAGATTCTCTTCTTCCTCCCCCCCTCCTCTCTAAAATATAATCATAGCATTACTTAGAGAACCAATGTGATGTAGTGGTTACTGTGATCATGAAACTTTGAGGTCCATTCCAGTATTAGACATGAAAACCAGTTGGATGACTTTGGGCCAATTGGAGATATGGTGCCCATTATATCTATTAACTTGAACTCTGCCTGTTAATCATCACCATCACCACAACTACCACCACCACCACAACCATCATCATCATCATCATCATCATCATCATTATCATCATCCACACTGGACTACAGTCTTAGCATTACTTACAGACCCATTTTGGTGTAATAGTTAATGTAGTGGCCTGTAAATTCTACTCTAGTCTTCTTAGCCATGAAAAACCAACTAGGTGACTTTGGACCAGTTGAAGTTATGGCCCCCAATGCATCTATCAACTTGAATTCTTTCTGTTTGTTGCATTTTCTGTGTCCATAAAGGTATAATGTCCTCCACAATCTACTAACATAATTTTTCTTTTCTTGAGAATTATGATTAGTAAAGGGAATTGATAAAATAAATATTTGACTTCACCTCAGTGACCTAGAACAAGAGCAAAGTTCAGAAATTTAGAATCTAGTACAATAAAATAACCTTGGTTATTTGTTAATATAAGCATTGTACAAAGAGCTAGTTGCTTTATGAAAATTTTGTCTGCAAACCTAATTTCTAAGCTGTCATAAGTGTTATGTGTTGGGAGAGTTGGGCTGAGAGAGAAAATGTTCATCTCCTTGCTCACTATATTCATCTCCTTCTAACTACGTTCATCTCCATCTACATGGAGGGAAATAAGCAGTGCAGGGGTGGGATTCAACTGGTGTTACAACCGGTTCAGTGAGAGTGCAATGAGTGTGGTGAGATGCTATGCACACATGTATAACTTTAAAAAAAATCAGCTGTGCCACCCAGACAGCTGACAAGCACTGTGCATGGGGGAAAATTTAATTTAATTTTTAATCCTCTTCTTTCCTGCTTTTTCAACCTTAGCTGTGCCGCGCAAAGCAGCTGAGATTGAAAAAGCAGGAAATAAAGAACAGTCAAGAACCCAGATGGGCAGTTGGACCAAACAAATGACCAAAAGGTCATTGCACCAAACCGGTTCAGTGTCTGCTGCTCTTCAGAGCTACTGGTTCTATAGAATCGGGCTAAACTAGTAGCATCCCACCCCTGAAGCAGTGGGGTACCACAAGCTTCCATATTAGGCCCAGTATTCTTCAATATCTTCATAAATGACTCAGATGAGGGAATAGAAGAGGAACACACCAAATTTACAGTTGATACTAAGCTGGCAGGAATAGCTAACACCCTAGAACAGGGGTATCAAACTAGATTTAATTGAGGGCCACATCAGGGTTGTGCTTGATCTCGGTGGGGGTGGTGCACAGTCAGAGTGGACATGGTCAATTTGACATCACTCATGTTGGAGGTGCCTATGATGGGCTCCTGAGCTGTTTTTTGGATGGGATGGCTTCCTGCAACCCTCTGCCAGCAAAAACAGAGCTTGGGAGAGCCGTCCATGGCTCTCACAAGGATCATTTTCACTGACAGAGGCACCACAGGCTGGTACTTCACTATTTCCAGGCCAGATCTAAGCACCTCTGGGTTGCATCTGTCCCCTGGGCCTTGAGTTTTTTTAATTTATTTATTTATTTATTTATTTATTTTTATTTATTTGATTTGTCAATCGCTTACAAGATAATAGGTATAAGTATATACATAGTTATGAATACCTGAAATGGGTATATATAAGAAAAATAAAAGAAACAATAGGACAGGGACGGTAAGCACATTGGTGCGTTTATGCACGCCCCTGCCCTAAATGATAGGCTCAAGATCCAGATTGACAGACTTGAACATTGGGCACTATCTAACAAGATGAAATTAAGGGAGATTGATGGTGGCAGTAGGCAGTCCCGCAAATACCCAGGTTCCAAGCCATGGAGCACTTTAAAGATGGTAACTAATACCTTGAAATGCACCCGAAAGACTACTGGGAGCCAATGCAGCTCGCGTAAGAGTGGTGTAATATGAGAGCTTCGAGAAGCCCCAAAAATCACCCGTGCGGCTGCACTCTGCACCAGCTGGAGCCTTCGGGTGCTCCTCAAGGGGAGCCCCATGTAGAGAGCATTGGCATAGTCTAGGCGGGAGATAACGAGGGAGGATGTGATTGTGCGAAGTGCTTCCTGATTCAGAAAGGGCCACAACTGGTAGATCTTACGGACCTGATAAAAAGCCCCCTTGGCGACGGCTGCGATATGTTCTTCTAACGACAGCCGTACGTCCAGGAGGACACCCAGATTGCACACCCTGTCTGTGGGGGTAAGAATTTCCCCCTCCCACAGTCAGTGATGGAACTAGTTGGTTGTATCGGGGTGCCAGAAAGACAGCCATTCGGTCTTAGCTGGGTTGAGCAGAAGCCTGTTCCGCCCCATCCAGTTCCGCACAGCCTCCAGGCACCGGGTCATCACTTCTACTGCTTTGTTGGGGTGGCCTGTGGTAGAAATGTACAGCTGAGTATCATCAGCGTACTGATGAAACTCTACCCCAAAGCCACGGATGATCTCACCCAGCGGCTTCATATGAATGTTGAACAGCAGGGGCGAGAGCATCGACCCATGAGGAACCCCACAGATCAGGGGCCTTGAGGTCGATCTCTGTCCCCCTGTCAACACAAATTGCGAACGGTCGGAGAGGAAGGAGGAGAACCACTGCAAGTGCCCCCCACTTCCAGCCCCCCCCAGCCAACGCAATAAGATATTGTTGTCGACAGTATCGAAAGCCGCTGAAAGGTCTAACAGGACCAGGACAGAGGAATAACCTTTGTCACAGGCCCTCCAGAGATCATCTACCAACACAACCAGTGTCGTCTCTGTGCTGTATCCAGGTCTGAAGCCTGATTGGCGTGGATCTAAGTAGACATCTTCATCCAGGTGCTGGGGAAATGTCGTGCCACCACACTCTCAGCAACCTTCACCACAAAGCGAAGGTTGGAGACTGGACAATAATTAGATAACAAATTTGGGTCCAGAGACGGTTTCTTGAGGAGGGGTCTCACTACCACCTCTTTCAAGGTGGCAGGCAGAAATCCCTCACTCAAGGAAGCATTGATAATACCCTGGAACCAACCTCGTGTCACCTCTCGAGTGGCTAATATCAGCCAGGAGGGACATGGATCCAGTAAACAGGTGATGGCATTAAGCTCACCCAGCATCCTGTCCACATCCTCGGGGGTCACAGGGTCAAACTCTCCCCAGATGACCTTCCCCAATTCCACTCCCGACCCCCTATCCAGAGTTGCCCAGTCAGAGTCCAACCCATCCCGGATCTGAATGATTTTGTCCAGCAGGACATTCGAAAAATCCTCAGCCCGTCCCTGCAGAGGATCCTCCCATGCTCTCACTTCTAAAAGGGAGCGGGTCACCCTAAAAAGAGCGGCTGGGAGATTTTTTGTGGATGTGATAAGGGTAGAAAAGTAAGAACATTTTGCCGCCTCTATTGCCACTAAATATGTCCTAATATAGGACCGTAATAATGTTTGGTCAGATCCAGAGCAGGTGGTCCTCCAACTACTCTCTAGGCATCTTTTCCGGTGCTTCATCTCCCCCAGCTCCTCAGTAAACTATGGAGCTGAGCGAGACTGGCATTGGATCAAAGGCCACAAGGGCACGACTTGGTCAAGGGCCCTAGCCGCCACCCTATCCCAGGTGGCCACCAGGTCCTCAACCGAGTCATGTGTTCGAACACCGGGAAACGGCCCAAGCTCCATCAGGAACCTATCCGGGTCCATCAGGTGCCTGGGGCGGAACCATCATATCGCCTCCAACTCCCTGCGATGAGGGGGTGTAGCCTGGAAGTCCAGTCTAAGGAGCGAATGATCTGACCATGACAAGGGCTCAATAACAACGTCCCGTATACCCAGATCATCTTGCCATTGTTCTGAGACAAAAACTAGATCCAAGATGTGACTTCCAGTGTGAGTGGGGTTCCTAATTAATTGGGTCAGGCCCAAGGTTATTATTTATTTATTTATTTATTTATTTATTTATTTATTTATTTATTTATTTATTTATTTATTTATTTATGTTATTTATATACCGTCCTTCTCCCGAAGGACTCAGGGCGGTGCACAGCCAACCACAACCCCATTACAATATACAAAAGTTAAAAATAGATTAAATTATTATGGAAGCCAAGAACTCCTGAGCAATCTCCGAGGTCCTGCCAGCCGAAGGCAGGTTGAAATCCCCCATCAGCCTAGGGGTCTCAACCGCCAGGCTGGCTACAATCTTGAGGAGCTCAGATAGGGCCAATGCCATATAGTAGGGAGCCAGATATATGATCAATAGCCCAGAACCACATTTCACAAAAAGGGATTCACATCCGGTCATCTGAGGAACAGTGGATTCCCTAGGACCTAGATCCTCCTGAATAATCACTGCAACCCCCCCACCCCTCCCCTGGGCCCTCGGCTGATGAAATACCCCAAACCCGGCTAGACACATCTCCACCCGAGGAACACCTCCCTCCTGTCCCAGCCAGGTTTCTGTGATGCCCGCCAGGTCCGCTCCCCCCTCCTCAATTAATTCATAGATGAGGGGAACTTTATTAATTACGGACCTGGCATTGCATAACATCAGCCGAAGGCCCGGGGCCGGATCATTCGAATAGCCCAGGGAGTGGGACATAACCTGGGGGTCGGAGCACGCCACTGCCCATAAACAGCGAGGGTTTGCTCCCACAACATGATAAGGCCCCCTGTCAACGTCATAACTGCCTCTCCCATCAATTGTGTCAATAGCCATCCCTTCCTCTTCCCGGAAAGAAACCCCCATCCTCGATCTGACCATCCCCGATTCCAAGATCTTCTGACCTCTGTCTAAGGTGAGTTTTCCCCCAGTCCCCACCTAGTTGCCCTCCATAACCCCGATAAAAATTTGGATATAAATTGCTACAAATGGGCACCATGTCCAGAGCATTTCCTATGGCCATGTCACCTCTCAGGATCCCAGGATCTGTCCTTAAAGTAAGCCTTTGGAAGTCGGGAGGGCCAAGTCAGGGAAGGGGGGACATTCCTCAAGGCCCGTAGGTCCGTAGATGAATATTTCAACGGCCTGGTTGACCGTGGTTCTAATGTCCAGCACTGGCAATGCAAAGGCGCAGCAGGTTGGTCTAGGTCAATATGATCGTTGCGTCCCATCGGCCATGACCCCAGCCAACCCTGTGGCCAATCCCGTTGTCATCGAGGCTGGAACCAAGGACAGGCCCAGAGATGCCTAGCCATCATTTCCATCCTATCCTGCCATCGTTGCCACCATCGGCAATGAGGCCATCACATCACCGTTGAGGTCTCTGAGGTCGGCATTGCTCTCATTGAGGCCCCTGTCACCACTGAACCAGGTGATGTCATCGGGCCCCGGTGTTGTCGTCATCGACATCGTCGTCCTTAAGGTTGCCAGGCCGTCACTTCTACCATCACCAACGGAGCCACCGCCATCATCAAATCGGTAGACGCCACTAGACTAGGCCACCGCCGCCGTCGTTGTCGAGGTTTCCAAGTTGTCATCCCCCCTGTCACCATCAAGGGGGTTGCCACAGCCAAGGCCACAGTTGCCGGGGTTGCCGTCATCGGAGCCACCATCATCAAGGCCATCGCTACTGACGAGGGTGCCAAGGTCATCGATAGACCGGTCACACGGGGCATTATAGGGGGAGCCACCGCCGGGGCTGATGCTATCACTTGTGTCAGCTGTCAGTGCTGTGACCGTCCATACCAGCATCTGTGATGCCGACACTGTCAAGGCCACAAAGACCTCCCCGCTGGGTCCTCAAGGCCGGCAACCGTCATGGCCGATGGAACCATGCCCCCCAACTGCAGCCAAAGCCAAAGCCGGGGCCAGAGGCAGAGCCAAGGACAAAGGAGATAAGGCTAAGGTGGTTGTAGTGTCATCTGCGGCAGCCGCGGCAAGGCCAATCTCATCCGTGGCGTGGGAGGTCCAACAACATCTGCGGCAGTTACAGCTGTTCTTGCAGAACCATCTGCGGCAGTTGGAATAGGGCTATCCGCATCTGCGGTAGCCGTGGCATCACCCACAGCAATTGCAGTGGATGATGTTAGGCCATCACAGTCGAGGCAGGGCCGTTGCCGCTCGCGGCAATCCGAGGGATAGCCTGGGCAGCCCAGGCGGCCATTAAAAAGGCCTCTCCAATGTCTCCATTGCCCTCCCAATACTGTCGGACTTCCTCCCAATCTCTCAGTCACCTCTGCCGCCGGCGATGACCGAGGGGGATGGGGCTCAGCCGGAGGCCCTAGACTTGCGATAGCCATAGCGGATGAGGTAAGGCTGTCGCAGTCGGGGTAGGGCCATTGCCTCTCACAGCAACCCGAGGAGCAGTTCAGGCAGCCTGGGTGGCCATCCAAATGGCCCCTCCAACACCTCCATCGTCTCCCCGGTATCGTCAGACTCCTCCTCGGTTCCTCAATCACCCCTGCCACCGGTGAGGACCGAGGGGGACGGGGCTCAGCAGGAGGCCCTAGATTTGCGGCGGAGTTCTGTATGGATCCAGCTTCCGGCCGCATCTTGGAAAGCTCTTGCAAACAATTATATTTGTTGTCTAACACATGCTTGTAAAATAAATATAAAATAAATAAATAAAAAACTGTGAGAGGGATCCAAAACCAATACAATCCTAAATTGAATTAACAGAAGGATACAATCAAGATCAAGTGAGGTTCTAACACTGCTCTATAAAGCCACACCTAGAGTACTGCATACAGTTTTGGTCACCACACTATAAAAAAGATGTTGACATTCTGGAAAGAATGCAGAGAACAGCAACCATTGGGGGACTGAAAACTAAAAGATATGAAGAAAAGCTGCAGGAGCTGGGCATGGCTAGTCTAGTAAAGAGAAGGACCAGGGGAGACATTATAGCAGTGTTCCAATATTTGAGGGGCTGCCACAGAGAAGAAGGGGTCAAACTTTTATCTAAAGAACCTGAAGGCCAAACAAGGAATAAATGAATGGAAAGTGAAGAAAGAGAGATTCAATCTAGAAATATGGAGAAATGTTCAGACAGTGGGAGCAATCAACCAATGAAACAGATTGCCTTCAGAAATTGTGGGAGCTTCACAACTGGAAGTTTTCAAGAGATTGGACTGCCATCTGTCAAAAATTGTGTAGGGTCTCCTGCTTGGGGGATTGGACTAGATGACCTACAAGGTACCTTTCAACTTTGTTAATCTGAAAAAATGTAAATAAATAAACAGCTGTGAGAGATGCCAAATGAATTGGTCATGATATATTTAAAACTGTCTTGTTGTGGTTCTATTTTCATTGGAGTGAATCCAAATGAAACTTTCCTTTTGCCACATAAACTCTAGGTTTTAGAACACACTCAGATTCATTTTTCTCCACTGTGTTCCCTTGCACAGTAATATTTGGCTGTGTCTTCACTTTTCAGTCCATTCATGTCTAGATAAACTAGGTTCCTGGAACTATCTTTCGAGCTTGTGAATCGACCTTTAAAAGAGCTGTCATAATATACGGTGCCTTTATTTATCTCTGAGATCCACTCCAAACCTTTTCCATCTGCTTGACGGACCCAGTGAATCCAGTAGCTATCAATACTGAACCCAGAGCATGTGCAACTAAGTCGAAGAGAATCTCCAGGTCTTTTCACTCCTCCTCCTGATTCAGTTGTTGAAACATCTGCCAGAACATCTGGAAAGAAAGACACAATAAGTTTTCTGAAGAGCTTGTGGAGAATCTAAGTCCAACTCATAGTATTATGGAACCCAAAGAAGAATACCTTTAAAAATGAAGAGTGTCAAGATGACATTCATCCATATAGTCATTTTTATTGAATGGTTTGTAGGAGAAATATATGTTAGGTGAACTCAAAAGTTCTGGTAATCTCTGGGTCTTTGAGTAAGAAGGAAGGAGACATTTAAAGGTTGGGCTGCCTTTCAATTTGCATATCCTTCTCTATATAAAAAGAGAGCACTGTACAAAGCAACTTCAAATCAAGATTTCTTAAACATTCTCAAGCAAATATTTAGGCTGTGTCTTGAATAAAGACTGATGAAAGCTAACCAAATTCAAATAATGCAATGTAGTGTTTCTTTTCTGTACTCATATTTGTTTCCCATGGAAATGTCGCGTTGTCGCGGTTTGCTCGTTGTCCTTAGGTTCTCTGATCAGCCCGTAGAGCCCCCGCAGGGGTGAAATTTAGAGGGACCCTCGCGAGGGTGAGTACTTAAGTACTAGAATCAATAATTGACACAGACACCATAGTTTCTCAAGGTGAGAGAGCACGTTGTGCCCGGGGTAGATGAAGAAGTCCCCCGATTGCAACGCACCACCCTCTTTTATTTTGCAGTTTTATCAGGGCGGGGGGAGCGAGACATATGTGAAGAGGAGCAAGGAAGTATAATTCTAATGGCGCCATGGCAGGATGCGACCACTGTTGTGTGCTAAGATAGCGTGATTATCTATTAACAAGATATTTTGTGGTCAGCTAGTTCCTGTAACTATTTGCCTATGTGTCGTGCCAAGCTGAGCTTATCATGCAATTCCTAACTTGAAAAGGTCATTCTTACGGCCTTATGTCAAGAGGACTCTCGAGGTTTACTACAAGTCCTCTTTTCTTTGTTTTTAAGGTGCCGCGATATCCGATTCAAAATATAAGCCTTTCTCCTTTGGAGTATCATAGTGCTTGGATAAGGACATACCCTCCGGGACATCCCGATCCAATTGCACAACCTCGTTCAAGGGCAGGTTATCAGTGTCAGAGTCGTCATCGGAACATAAGTGCAAAAGCGGAGCCTTGCACTCCTCAGTTGGGATTGCCATATATACATGATTTTGCATTAAGAGATTAAGTTGCGCAGCAGCTTTAGCTTCAGCAATAGCATTTAAACTACGTTTGATCATTGAAATAAAGATAGGTAATAAACAGGGTAGCAAAGTTGGACCAATTAGTTATGACATGGGTGATGTTAATTTCCTGGGCCTGCCACGGCCATTGTTCCCCCATTGTAGTTCCCCCACACACAAAGCAATTTTTAACTTGCAATGATTTAGCAATAGTCTCTGCAAGGTGTACAAAGGTGTTGCGCACCTCATGTGGTACGGTCAGGTGAGTCAATTTTGCCAATTCCGAATAAACAGAATGAAATAAGGAGTGTCTGGTTGAGTCGATGGAAATTTTGCTTACTATTATTTTGATGGCTACTGAAGGGTTGGTTCCTGTCCCATCAATACCCAAGCCATAGTCATTGTCAGTACCTTTCCATGTTTGGAAGGAAAGCCAATTTTCCGGTACTGGAAACGTGAGATTGATGGGATTGCACTGATGTTGCATACAGTTGGGATCGGGAACTCTAAGACGGGTGATATAGAGTTTTTTAAGGTTATCCCTCTTGGGTATGGTGTCGGGTCGCACTGTGAGCCCTCTGGATTGAAAGTCCACACATTTCCATTCATTGCAGTAGGTGCCTTTGCCACAGGGGTCGTGTTGATTTGAAGTTCTGGCACAGATGTACTTTTCGTTGCTGGAATATGTCCGTCGCCAGACAAGTGAGCCGCATTCGTTTGTGCCATAGTCCATGGCTTCGCAGGCATCAAAAGTGACCGATTGGGATACCTTCGGATTATAAAAGTCATGATTGACCAGTGTCTTTTTCGATGAGCCGGCTCCGACAGTGATGAGGATGTTGTAGCGATGAGTGGGGCCTGTGGGGTCATAACAGGTTTGTTTGTTGTTATCTTCACAAATACTATACGTCGTGCTATTCCACACACAGGTGTGCGTGGATGGTTTGGTGCAAATAAAATGAGTGTGACATATTAATGTAGTTCTGATGGTCAGCCCCTGTTGAGTTTTTTGCAAGCAGGGGGTGCAATGTTTGGCATCTTGGGAGGTGAGTGCACTTCGTGTCCTCCGTTGGGGGGGGATAAACTTTTGTTGTAGGGATAATGTCAGCCGAGAAGAAGTGGCAAAGCCTCGTACCATTTTTGTAATTTCACATTGGTATAGACCAAAGTCTGAGAGGGTCAGATCAGTTACTGAAAGATGAGTTGCTCTAAAATGATAATTGATGGTATATTTGGGTGAGTCTTGTAGATATATGGTATTGTTGAAAAAGCAGTGCCAGATGATTCCCTTTTTCTTGATTGGAGACCTCTGGTAACAGGAGAGGGCCTGAGAGCGAAGATGCAGTGCTCCCTCATTGTTGTAACAGTGCGTGTGAATCAAGGAGTTGAATTTAGGATGTGGAGAGGACTCGAGAAGCTGTCTACGAATTCGTTGTCTGCGGAGCGGTGACCAGGAACCAGGATAGCGGTCAGGGAGATGGGAGCCAGGTGTATCCCATAGGCAGCTGGTGGTATCACAGGGAGGTTGGCAGCAGGAGAAGTGGCGCACCAGGGTATGGGAAAAAGTTTGAGGAGAAGATTGAGACAAAAGGAGCCAAGAAAGAAACATAGAGGGTAGTGGGGGGCGAGTTACAGAGAAAATGGAAAAGAGATAAACTGTATGATTGAAGGATTGACGGGAAGCAAGAAAGCCTAAGCAGGAATAGGGTCCCACCGTATCTGCGGTGACATAGACATGTAGGTAGACCCGACAGGGTTGGTAGCCATACAGAAGAGAAACGTGAGGTGAGGGACGCAAGGCACGGCCTTGATGTTGAAAGGCATAATTACAGGCGGAAAGAGAGATGTCTTCAAAGGCAAAGGTAACGCATGTGAACGGAGGGGCGAAGATAACAGCAGGATCAGCCCGAAACTGAGAAAAGACAGGAGATATCAGAATCAGAAGGGCTAGGAGAGGAACACTTGTCCTTAGCCTCCCCGTGATAAGGTCGAACACAGCGCGCAGGCACCCAAAGAACACAATCAGGAAGTTGAACAGCAGCGTATCCTTTGCCCCAAGTGATCAGTTGCACAGGTCCCTTCCACTTCGGATCTGGAAGTTGCCTGAAATAAACAAGAGGTCTGGAGGTAGGGACAGGAGGTGTGGTAAAGTGACGAGAAGCAGCCGTAGAAGAAGGAGAGCCAGTAAGATTCAGAAAGTTCAAGGTATATAAACATACATTTAACACATTCTGTAACGCAGGGAGGTTCGGGGGGCGTACACCTTTTTTCCCCATGTATCGATCAAGGGCCGTTTTGAGTGTTAAATTTGCTCTTTCCACAGTAGCTTGGCCTTGGCTATTAAATGGAATTCCAAATTTGTGTACAATGGACCAATGATGACAGAACTCCGAGAAGGAGGAGCTCCTGTATGCAGGACCATTGTCTGTTTTTAAAATTTTTGGACATCCCAGTGTTACAAAGGTCCGAATGCAATGATTGATAGTGTTTTTAGTAGTCTCCCCCCTTTGCAGTGTGGCCATGATGAACCCAGAGTAAGTGTCTACAGACACGTGAATATACTTCCAGGGCGCAAAGGATGGATACTGAGTAACGTCCATTTGCCATGTGTCACAGGCCTCGGTGCCTCTAGGATTTACTCCTTCTGGGACACTTTGTGCCTGCAGACTACATGTAGGACATTGTTGAACAATTGCCGCGGCTTCTTGATGAGTAATTCCAAATTGTCTCACCAGAGCCTTTCTATTTTGATGAAAATAATCATGACTTTCTCCTGCTGTTAAGGTGTTATTCTGCAGGATTGGTAACAAATGCAACTTGCAGGCCTCATCTGCCATGTGATTGCCTTCTGAAAGAAATCCGGGCAGATGCTGATGGCTTCTGATGTGGGCCACAAACAGAGATTCTTTCCTTTCCTTCAATAGGTCTTGTAACTGTAAAAAAAGCGTCATTAAAGGAGAAGGGGTTGCAGGAGAAATGTAGGCATCAAATATATTCAAGGCCAATTGTGCCACATACAGACTATCAGATATTACATTAATTGGCTGGTTGGGAAAAAGTGTGAGTGCCATATTGAAGGCAGACAGTTCAGCCTGTTGAGCAGAAAGTTGTGGTGTGGTAAGTTTTTTATGCCATTGATTGTCAGTTTGCCACACACAAGCCCCGATGGTTTTAGAACCATCAGTGAATACAGTAAGACAATCTTTCACTGGTTGTTGTACTAAAGGAGTCCCTAGAGTGAGCGGAATTGTTTTCAGCACTTGTATGCGTGGGTCTGGTGGTAGATGGCAGGAGACATTCCCTTGCCACCCTTCCAACGCATCTTGTAACGCATCAGAATTTTGGAAGAGTGGTTCCCATTGTGTTAGTCTCCAGGGAGTGTAAAGCGTGCAGATGTCCACACCCATCAAGGCTCTAGCTCTTTTCCTCCCCCGTTCTATAAGAAGGGCCATTTGTGCAGCTCTTGTGGTGATTGATGCTTTTGGGGTATGAGGAAGGTGAATCCACTCTAAAATGTGTAGCTTCTTTGAAGTCGAGATTTGAACGATGATTGCTGTAAGGAGTGTGGGTGTGGGAAGAAGCGCCAATGAGAGTGCATGATTGTGTAATGAGCGGTCCACCCAATGGGTATGCAAGGTGCTGTTGATTTCTTTAAGAGCATTAAGCTGTTGCTCATTCAGCCAAATGAGATCCGCTGGACACTTAAGGCCGACCAATGCTTGAAATAATGGCGAGAGAATATGAGTTGAAATGGAAAGATATGGGCGTGCCCAATTGAGCGTGCCCAGGCATTGCTGTAACTGAACCAAGGTTGCAGGTTGAGGGAGTGTGAGAACAGGAAGGTGAGGTGAAGCTGTGGAGGCTAAAACCTTGTGTCCTAAATATTGTAACGGATAATGAGACTGCACCTTTTCTGGTGCTACATGCAGTCCTGCAAGAGCAAGGAGAGAGAGAAGACATGGAAAAGTTTTACATACTGTACCTTTAGGACCATCAGCTGCAATCAGGATGTCATCCATGTAATGATACACTAAAAATTCAGGAAATTTGTCCCGATAGGGTTGTAAAGCTTTATTTACAAAATATTGACACATCGTAGGAGAATTGAGCATTCCTTGGGGAAGAACTTTCCATTGATATCTAGCTGTAGGTTTAGAATTATTAAACTCAGGAACGGTGAAGGCAAATAGTATCCTGTCCTCTGGTATCAGCAGGATGGAGAAAAAACAATCTTTGAGGTCAATGATTATGAGATCAAATGTTACAGGAATTAAATTTGGATTTGGAAGGCCGCATTGCAATGGGCCCATAGGTTGCAATATAGCGTTCAGAACACGGAGATCCTGTAGGAGGCGCCATTTACCACTTTTCTTTTTAATTACAAACACTGGTGTGTTATATGGGCTGGTAGATGGTTCAATATGACCTTCTGCCAATTGTTGTTGAACGAGAGTGTGAAGTGCGTTTAATTTTTCTTTTGTAAGAGGCCATTGATCAATCCAAACAGGAATATTTGATTTGAGAGTGAGAGAAAGAGGAGAAATAGCCATAATTCAAGGTATGTAGAGAGAAGTGTGGAGTTGAGATAGCAGGTCACAGCCCCACAAATTGCAATGTAATGGAAGGACAAAGGGTTTAAGATAAGCAGTCACAGAGGAATGAGGCGTAGAGGCAGTAAGCCAAAGTGAGCTAACCTTTGCTGCCTGCGCTCCACCGACGCCTTGTACTGAAGTTGTTTCAGCAAGGGGCGAAGAGGATGGCCACTCAGAGGATCAAATGACAGAGACGTCAGCTCCGGTGTCAATCAGGCCAGCAAAAGATTGGCCATTCAGCAATATGGTTAACATAGGTTTGGAGGCTTGAACAGATTGCTGTAGAGCAAACAAAGAAGGGGGTTCAGGAGAACGAAGAAGAATGAGAGTAGCCACAATCGTTCCCGCTTTCAGGGAAAAGCACCGGTCGCCAATGGCAGCGAGAGAGAGATTTTTCAGAGAAGAGGAGTCGTACAAAAAGGGTGCAGCGACTACGCCTTCAATGGTAAGGGAGGAGTTAGGTATGAGCAAAACAGGCAAGGAAGGCGGAAGTGGCTTCAGAACAGTGATAGAAAGAGGGAGAGTGAAGACCGAACCAGGATCATCATAAACGATGTCCTCTGTCAGCTGTACAGGGAAAGAAGTAGGTTGTAAAAAGGAAAGAGAAGAGGAAAGAGAAGTTTCAGCCTTTGTAGCGGGGTTAGCTGAAGACCCCATGCCTAGTTTTCCGATTGCTGAGCAGGAGGAGGGTTAGAGCGACATTGGGAAGCCCAATGAAAACCTTTTCTGCAACGAGGGCAAACAGTTTTTGGCTTGGCAGCATAGGGTGCATTACCCCGAGACTGGCCACGAGGCGTTCCCCCCCCACCCGGCATTCTACACTGATTTTTAAAATGGCCAGGCTTCCCACAATTAAAACAATTGCCCACCCGGCACCACCCGGCATTCTACACTGATTTTTAAAATGGCCAGGCTTCCCACAATTAAAACAATTGCCAGAGCGAGACACGGCAAGGGCGTCGGATGACGGAGGGGAGGTGGGGAGGGATGCAGAAATGGAGGTAGAGATGGCAGCGGCAAGGGCGCTCATTTTGTGAGAAGTAGTTCCCACAATCCTACAAAGCTGCAGGAACTCAGCCAAGGTTACACCAGGTTTATTAGCAACAGGTTGAAGTATTTTTTGACAATCTTCATTCGCATTGGTGTAAGCCAGTTTAATAAGAAGTTCTTGTCTGGCTGCCTCATTGTCAATTTGGCGTTCCAGAGCGGTTTGCAAACGGTTAACGAATGAAGAGTAAGACTCGTCAACCTCCTGCACTACCTTCAAAAAGGTGTGTGTGGATTTAGAGTCTGAGTCATCCACACGTTTCAGGGCATTCATCGCACAAAGATGAATGATTGCAAAGGCACGGCGAGGGCAAGTTTGTTGCTGAATCAGGGTGGAGTATAATCCGGTTCCCTTTAAGTGATCAGCAATGACCAGATTAGGGAGGCCTCGTCTTATTTCAGCATCTACTAATTTTTCATATTCAGACTGCCAAACAACATACTGGGCAGGAGTCATAAGCATAGAAAACAACATCTTCCAATCATATAACAGCATTACAGTGTTAGCAGACACGAGAGAATCAAGCATGCCACGAGTGTAAGTGGATTGCAGTCCATACATATTTACAGCCTCTTTTAAATTTTTCAACACTCTTAACTCTATGTTGGCATGAACGTGAGCGCCAGGGTCTCCCGGAACAAGAGTCATAGGGTAAGCAGAAAGTATATCACAGGATTCTAAGGTGAAGGAAGGAGAAGCCAGGATAGCAGTAATATTTCCCCCCGAGGGATGTGGGGACGGAGGATCAGTAGGAATGGGAGAGACAGAAGGAGAGGAGGGCTGCAGACGATTGTGCGGAGTGTCAGAGTGAAAAGGAGGGGCAGAGGCAAGCTGAGGAATATCATCCGAAGAGGCGACAGATTGGTAAGGTGGGGGAGGAGAATCAAGGTGAACAGCAGGAGGCTTAGCAGTTTTAGAGGCAAGAGATAAAGACTCGGGGAGAGTGGTGGAGGGGTAAATAGTATTGAGCGCAGCCATTATCGCACGCCAGGACATAAGAATGTCCGATGGAGCTCTGGGGACATCATACAGATATTTTCCCAAGCGTTCCCACGAAGTGCGACGCAGCGTGCCCTCAGCCAGATAAGCAGGACAGTGCTGCTCCACATAAAGCAAGAAGGAGGTGATAGATTTTCTAGACAAGGTATATACAGTGGCGCCGTTAATTTTCTGCAAACAATTAGCCTTCTTCATTAATTGGTAAAGTTCGTCCCTATGAACTGACGAAACTTTGGAGAGTGAGGAGCCCATTACTTACGATTGTACAGAGCCTTTGCCAGGCGCGTAGCAACGGGAGTGAAGGCAGCGCACCTCTAGACAGAAGTCACACCGTGGAGCTGAAGAAGTGAGAGATCCCGGACGAGCCCCCAGTTGTCGCGTTGTCGCGGTTTGCTCGTTGTCCTTAGGTTCTCTGATCAGCCTGTAGAGCCCCCACAGGGGTGAAATTTAGAGGGACCCTCGCGAGGGTGAGTACTTAAGTACTAGAATCAATAATTGACACAGACACCATAGTTTCTCAAGGTGAGAGAGCACGTTGTGCCCGGGGTAGATGAAGAAGTCCCCCGATTGCAACGCACCACCCTCTTTTATTTTGCAGTTTTATCAGGGCGGGGGGAGCGAGACATATGTGAAGAGGAGCAAGGAAGTATAATTCTAATGGCGCCATGGCAGGATGCGACCACTGTTGTGTGCTAAGATAGCGTGATTATCTATTAACAAGATATTTTGTGGTCAGCTAGTTCCTGTAACTATTTGCCTACGTGTCGTGCCAAGCTGAGCTTATCATGCAATTCCTAACTTGAAAAGGTCATTCTTACGGCCTTATGTCAAGAGGACTCTCGAGGTTTACTACATGGAAGGAAGGAAGGAAGGAAGGAAAACAACCATTTCCTCTCATAGTTCTATCTGATTTCAGATGCAACTACAGCAATGGTTCATCATTTTTTCCTTCTTACTGTGACCTTTGTCCAACTCATAAATTATTATTAATTTTAGCTTCAACTCATAAATTATTATTAATTTTAGTTTTAAAAGATGGGAATACTATCAACATGATGTAAATTGCCCCTTCCTCTTCTTCTTTGGTTAACAACTTCTATTACTTCTTCTTCCTCTTCTTCTTCTTCCTCTTCTTCCTCTTCTTCTTCCTCCTCCTCCTCCTCCTCCTCCTCTTCTACTTTTTCTTCCTCCTCCTCCTCTTCCTCCTCCTCCTTTGCACTTTGGAAGAAGTGTGGTTTGCTTGCTTGGTTTCATTGAAAAAGTCTAGCTTTTGAGGTCTAACATGTTTTAGTCTGTCTTTGGATATGGAAAGGAAGTTCTTCGTATCTCCACAGAGGAATATTTGATGAAGCCCTTCTAGTTTAAGTTGAAGATTGAAAGATAAAGGGTTTATTTGAGTTGACTTCAGCTTCTTATGACTACATTGATATAAATGATAGATTAGATTAGGTTAGATTAGATTAGATTAGATTGGATTAGAGAGAGAGAGAGAGAAATGTTTAGTAGAGATATTTACTGCAAAATATTATGGGGCTTAACCTCTGGGACCTAGAACAAGAATAAAGATGAGATACTTACAATCCAGAAGAATAAAACAAACTTGGTTATTTGTAAATATATTTGTAAGCATTGTACAGAGAGCCCATTGTCTTCACAACTTTGCTTGGTACAGCACATAAAATTTTGACAGCAACGAAGAAAATATAATCCCATTCTTTTCAGAAGATTAGAAGCCCATTACTTCATGCTCTCTATGTTTCTATAATCATCTGGGGAATATTTGTGCTGGAGGAAATCACTGTGACCCAGCCCACACAGTGTTTCACTGTACAACAAAAAGGAACAATGGAAGACAGCAGGGCAAGGACAGAAGCAATGAGGTCACAAAAGCCACTATCTTTTTTCCTACAGACTGGGGAACTGAATATAAATGAGATTTGAAGTCCAGTTGTTCAAAATGTGGGGCATGGATCCAATTACAATCATGTACTGCAGGAAAGTTTTTTTTTCCTACCACTCCATCATCTTCTTCTCCAGCCCAAAGAACCCCTTCACCCATCCACACATACCCTTTGCATTAACCCAGGATAGATCATATTCTCCTCTGGTTTTTTCAAATGTCTTTTGCAAGCTCTTTGGCAAGTAAACATATTTATTTATGGTGGGTAAAGTCCAGGAGAAGATTCTTCCCTGCCTTTGCTCATGCTTTTTGGAACATCTTGACCTTGCAAGAATGAGGTCATCTCCCACCCCCTGACATTTATTTATTTATTGTGGGACCATCTCATCCCAATGGGATTTTCCCACCTCTTTCCCACCTCTACCCTGACAGAGGAGACATGCTGTGGGCCCCATCAGCCAGGGTACTCTGGCTGGTGAAGTCAAGAAGAAGATCCTTCCATGCTGTTGATTGTGCTCTTTGGAACATCTTGTCTCCCAAAGAATGAGGTTATCTCCAACCTCCTTGATTTTTTTTGTAAGAGCTTAAAAACCTATACTACTTATCTTGGGTCTCCAATGAGGGTGGTTGATGGACTAATAATAGGTCCCATCTCTTCCCACTGCTCATCCTACTCCCTCGCTTCCAGCCTTTTAATTAGCATTGAAAGCAATAGCAATAGTGCTTAGACTTATATATAACTTCACAGTTAAATATAAGCCCTTTACAGCCCTCTCTAAATGGTTTACAGAGTTGGCCTATCACCCCCAAAAATCAGGGTTCTCATTTTACCCACCTCAGAAGGATGGAAGGCTGTGTCGACCTGGAACCTAGTGAAAATCATACCGCCAAATTGCAGACAGCAGAAGTATACTGCAGTACTGCATTCTAACCATTGCACCTCCCCGGTTCTTAAATATTTATCTTTTTATATTACCTAGCTCATACTGCATATAGGTTTTGTA
Organism: Bungarus multicinctus; assembly: GCA_023653725.1. Lineage (NCBI taxonomy): Eukaryota > Metazoa > Chordata > Lepidosauria > Squamata > Elapidae > Bungarus > Bungarus multicinctus. The sequence continues at coordinate 137,509,672 of CM042840.1, read as the reverse complement.
ATATTTTATCTTTTTAATATTGTAAACCACCCAGAATTACCTTGTTTTAAGATGGCAATAAAATTTATTTATGTATTTAAGAATTAATTTATTTATGTATTTAATTAAGTATGTATGCATTTATTTATTTATTTATATTTGCTGCCCAAATATCTCATCACAAGGTGATCTTAGTTCTGACTTACATAAGTTGAGGAATACATCTTGTGAAAATTCCTCTGCAGAGATATGTTCTGAGCTCCTGTAAATGCTGATGCGATCTGTTCTCTCTTGCACATACCTAAGGGTGGGCTTCTATTAAAAATGCCTCCATCAAAGGATAGTCCACCCCTCAATCACCAAGGCAGTTTTGTCCATTTATTTATTCATTTATCTTAAGTCCATTTCTTTCTTACCTGCCTCAAAGCTGTGTATAATCACCGATACAAATTTGTATATATTCTAAGCATTAGAAAAGGAAGCAATATTTTTCTACATGACCTAGGAATACGGATTAATTTAAGGAGATAATCTACTGATACTATAAGAACCCTTTTCTCTTTCTTCTAATTCCCAAGTAAGGAAAATACTGCAAACAATAAATATGTCCAAATATAACATGCATGGTGCACATTTTCTCAGAGCAATTTGGTTGATTTCCTAAGGCTATCTGGAATCACCAGATCTCCAAAAATTCTGGAAGGCTATAAGAGAGTTGGCCAACCTTGTCTCTGGGCCATGCTGTTCAAGAAGAAAGGAATCCTCCATACAAAACTGCCATACATCCTACTAGGTTATTAACCCAACCTAGATTGGGTTCATTAACCCAATCTTCTAAAGAAGTACATCTGGTGGGACCAGAAGAAAGGCCTTCTCTTTAGGGCTCCCTCTCTTGGGAACATCATCCCCACAGAGATTAGAATGCCTCTCATTTTGTCACTCTTTCCCAAGGCCCCAAAGATCTTTTTGCCAACAGGTCTGGAGAACCCAGAGTGGGATCAATTAATCAATCAGAATAGATTTGGAAGGGACCTTGGAGGTCTTTTAGTCCAGCCCCCTGCTCAAGCAGGAGTCTCTACACCACATCAGAGCTGACTGTCCAGTCTCTTCTTAAAAACCTCTTTTGATGGATCACCCATAACTTCTGGAAGTAAACTGTTCCATTGATTAATTGTTCTCACTTTCAGGAAATTTTTTCCTTATCTTCCTTCCTTCCTTCCTGGAGCCCGTCAATGTCTCAAATTGTATAGGGTCTCCTGCTTGAGCAGGGGGTTAGATTAGAAGATCTCCAAGCCCTCCCCCCACCCCAGCTCTATTCTGATAGATTGAAGTGGCTTGTTTAACTGCTTATTGTTTCACAGGGGTATGGGGAATTATTGGTTTTATTCTTTGTATATTGGAATTTATTTTTTTTTTGGGGGGGGGGGGGGGGAATAAGTTGCCTAGAGTCACCAAAAGTGAATTGGCAGCCATATAAATTATCTGTAAAACCAACTATGTATATTTGACTACCAGATTTTATCTGGGAAAAAAATGATTTTGAAAATAGATAATTCTTTGGCTATATAGAAATTGATAGATGATCAGCTTAAACTACTAGTCTAAACAAATAGAAGCAGCTGGCCAGTCTTCAAGGATAGCCCCCTAAAGAATGAATCACGGTAATAAAAAAACATGCTGTGACAAAATGGACATCATTATCCTCATTATGTCTCATTCTAGGAATGGCTCTTCAAAAATGATTTCAATCATAGTGTTAAAGAAGTTTCCCTCCAGTATTAAACCGCGCCCCCTTTCTCCTTCCATGTCTTAGATGTCTTCCTATGGATGACTTCTTATCACTGTTTTACCCAGCACTGTAAATGACCTTAAACAAGAAAGCTTGCAAATTTTAATAGGATCCTAAAATGATGTGCCAAGATGGCGGTTGGATGCTAGTTGCGAGCTCCGCCGACTGCTCCGCACTCCAGGCTGGGCCTCCTCCTCCCCCTCCCCAAAAAATAAATTCCAATATACACCTTTTGGCGTAGGTATTGGGGGGCCCGGGGGAGGTTGGTATGGCCATAGGGGTGTGAGAGCGGTTGGTGGGGTTGCCCGGGTGGCTGTGCGGGCATTCTGGGTGGCGGTCAGGACTGATGGCATTTAACATCTTGCCGCGCCCCCTCACACTTTACTCCACTAGTGTCTTGCTCCTGCCACTTTTTTAAGTGTTGGGTCTGGCTCGGCATTGGAGTAATCCTGCTGCTTCATTCTATTCTCCCTTGCCTCGCCTCGGCTATTTTGATGGCTTGGGTCGGCGTTTCGGCATGGCCGGCAGCGCTGACGAGGCTCCGCCTGGTTGGGTGGTCTTTCCAGTGTTGGTGTCCATGATTGTTGCTGTTGTTGGGGCTGGCGGCAATTTGGGGGTGACTTGGAGGCTTGGGCCTGACCTCGACCGGCCCTATCGCCCAGGCATTATCAATTGGGGCTGTGGGGGATGACGGTATGGATGTCAAGGCCGACGCCGATGGTGTCGCCTCACCCGCTGGGGTTGCTGACCTCGGGGATGTTACCCCTGGCCTGGACGGCCACACCAAGGGCCCCTGCAACATGGAGGAGGCCGAGGATGATATCCTGGTGGCCTCAGTGTCAGCTCCAGCAGTGGGTCTTGGGACGACATTGGTGGTGGCGACCTGGCCTGGTACCATCTGGCCCAGCGATGGGGATACCTGAGTTGAGGATGGTGCCGGCCCAGGAGATGGGGGCCCGAACTTTGGTGTCAGCTGTAACATCCAGCACAAACTTATTATTGCCTACTCGATCCCATACCCGTCGACGCCGGCGATGACGACAACAAGGATGGAGGTTACGACCTGCTGCCCGGGACATCTGGATGGGTTGGGCCCGAGTTGGGCCTTCCCTTCCCCAATCCCGAAGTCAATCACCAATAACTTTACAGGCTGGATGCCGTTTGTCCTGCCCGATCACTTACTCAGTGGCAGGCTTGTGGGCACTCAGGAATGTCCTCCTTTCTTTGAGGTGGGCCCCCGACCTTTCTGTGGCATACCTCGATGATGGATCCTGGGATTCTGAGAGCTGGCACAGCTGAGGGAAGCATACCAAACTACGTTCCTTTATTTCCAAATTTTTATTGGGGTTAGGGAGGGTGACTAGGTTGGGTTTGGGGGACAACCCGACTGAGAAAAGGGCCAGACCGGGAGGTTTTGGGATCGGGGATGGTCGGATCAAGGATGGGGGTTTCTTCCTGGGAGGGGGAGGGGATGGCTATTGCCACGATCGGTGGAAGAGGCAGGTATGGCGCTGACAGGGGGCCTTATCATGTTGTGGTAGCTCACCCCAGCTGTTTACAGGCGGTGGCGCGCTCCGACCTCAGGTCATGTCCCGTTCCCTGGGTTGCTCGAATGATTTGGCCCTGGGCCTTCGGCTGATATTATGCAATGCCAGGTCCATAGTTAACAAAGCCCCCCTTATTTACGATCTAATCATGGAGGGGGGAGGTGACCTGGCGGGCATTACTGAGACCTTGCTGGGACAGGAGGGGGGTGTTCCCCTGGTGGAGATGTGCCCAACCGGTTTCTGGGTTTTTCACCGACCGAGGGCCCAGGGGAGGGGTGGGGGTGTTGTGGTGGTTATTCGGGAGGATCTAGCTCCTAGGGAATCCACTGTCCCTCAGACAACCAGATGTGAATCCCTCTTTGTAAAGTGTGGTTCCGGGGTTCAGATGGGCCTATTGATCACATATCTTGCTCCCTGCTATGTGACATTGGCCCTGCCTGAGCTCTTCGAGGTCATTTATTTATTTATTTTATTTATTTATTATTTCAATTTATATACCGCCCTTCTCCCAAGGGACTCAGGGCGGTGCACAGCCCATCTAAAACCCCACAGAGAATACAAAAGTTAAAAAGTATTAAATTAATGTTGGCTGGTTAATGAAAATAAGAAAACTCCATCCCCCCCCCTTAAAACCCCAATTAAAATTAAAAAATGGAGACCAATTAAAACCATCTCAGCCCAGGCCAGCCTGCTCAAAGAGCCAGGTCTTCAACGCGTGCCTGAAGGCCCTCAGGTCCGTGCCGGTACAAAGCTCCGGAGGCAGAGTGTTCCAGAGGGCGGGGCCCCCCACAGAGAAGGCCCTACTCCTCGGCGCCGCCAGACGACACATAGAGGCCGACGGCACCCGGAGCAGACCCTCTCTATGGGAACGCACCGGCCTGTTGGAGATCACTGGCAGAATGCGGTCCTGCAGGTAACCTGGTCCCATGCCATGGGTCGCCCTAAAGGTCAGAACAAGAACCTTAAAGCGAACCCGGAGAGCTACCGGCAACCAATGCAGCTCGCGCAGGAGAGGCGTCACATGGGCGCTACGCGACGCCCCCGTGATCACCCGCGCGGCTGCATTTTGCACCAGCTGGAGTCTCCGGGTGCTCCCCGTGGGGAGCCCCATGTAGAGGGCATTACAATAGTCCAGGCAAGAGGTGACAAGGGCCTGAGTGACCATGCGCAAGGCGTCCCGATCCAGGAAGGGCCGCAACCGGTAGATCCGACAGATCTGATGAAACGCCCCCCTGGAGACGGCCTCAATGTGATGTTCAAGCGACAGCCGTACATCCAGGAGGACTCCCAGGTTGTGAGCCCTCTCTGTGGGGGGCAAAATTCCCCCCCAATAGCCAGTGAAGGTATCAGCTGGCTATATCGGGGCGCCGGACACCACAGCCACTTGGTCTTGGATGGGTTGAGCCGAAGTCTGTTCCTGCCCATCCAATCCCGCACGGCCTCCAGGCACCTAGACATAGCCCCCACAGCATCGTTGGGGTGGTCCGGAGTGGAGATGTACAACTGGGTGTCATCTGCATATAGATGACACCTCACTCCAAGACCACGGATGATCTCACCCAGCGGCTTCATATAAATGTTGAACAGGAGGGGAGAGAGGACCGACCCCTGAGGCACCCCACAAACCAGGGGCCTAGAGGTGGACCTCTCCCCTCCCGCCAACATGAATTGCAAACGGTCGGAGAGGAAGGAGGAGAACCGTCGGAGGACGGTTCCACCAATCCCCAACCCCTCCAACCGTCGCAACAAGATACTATGGTCGATAGTATCGAAAGCCGCCGAGAGGTCTAATAGGACTAGGACAGAGGAGAACCCTCTGTCACGAGCCCTCCAGAGATTATCGACCAACGCGACCAATGCCGTCTCAGTGCTATGTCCAGGCCTGAAGCCCGATTGGAACGGATCAAGGTAAGTAGCTTCCTCCAGGTACCGGGGGAGCTGGCGTGCCACCACACTCTCAACAACCTTCGCCACAAAGGGAAGGTTGGAGACTGGACGATAGTTATTTAAAATAGCTGGATCCAGGGAAGGCTTCTTGAGGAGGGGCCGCACCACCGCCATCTTCAAGGCAGTAGGGAGCACCCCCTCTCTCAGAGAAGCATTGATAATCCCCTGGAGCCAGCCTCGTGTCGTCTCCCTGGCGGCCAAAACCAGCCAGGAAGGACACGGGTCCAATAAACAGGTGGTGGCATTCAGACCCCCCAGCAACCTGTCCACACCCTCGGCGGTCACAGAGTCGAACTCTCCCCAGATAACACTCACAAGACCTGCCCCAGGCACCTCCCCCAGGACCATCCAATTGGAGTCGAGCCCCTCCCGAATCTGAGCGATTTTATCATGCAGAAATCAGGAAAACTCGTCCGCCCTACCCTGCAAGAGGTCATCCCGTGCTCTCGGTTCAAGTAGAGAGCGGGTCACTCTAAACAGGGCGGCGGGCCGATTTTCTGCCGACGCAATAAGGGCGGAGAAATACGAAGATTTCGCCGCCCCTATCGCCACAAGGTAAGTCTTAATATGAGATCTCAACTGTGTTCGGTCGGACTCAGAACAGCTCGCCCTCCAAATGCCCTCTAGACGTCTTTTCCGGCACTTCATCTCCCGTAGCTCCTCTGTATACCACGGAGCCAAATGGGATCTGTGCCGGGTCAGAGGTCACAGGGGCACACCTCGATCTAGAGCCCCGGCGGCCAACCCATCCCAGGTGGCCACCAGGTCTCCAGGCGAGCTGTGAGCCAGAGACTCAGGAAATGGCCCAAGCTCCCTCTGGAACCGCTCCGGGTCCATCAAGCGCCTGGGCGGAATAATCTAAGTGGTTCCGCCTCCCTGCGGTGGGGGGTGGCGGAACAGAAGTCCAACCTAAGGAGGGAATGATCTGTCCATGACAAGGGTGTTATAACTAACTCCCCAAAATTACAGTCATTCAACCACTGCCCAGAGACAAAAATCAGGTCCAGCATGTGTCCTCCAATGTGAGTGGGAGCGGAAACTAACTGGGTCAGGTCCATGGCTGTCATGGAAGCCAAGAACTCCCGAACCAACCCCGAGGTTTCACCAGACGATGGCAGGTTGAAATCCCCCATGACCAAAAGTCTAGGGGTCTCAACCGCCAGCCCGGCTATCACCTCGAGGAGTCCGGGCAGGGCCGATGAGACGTGGCAGGGAGCCAGGTACGCCATCAAAAGACCCATCTGAACCCCTTGCCCCCACTTCACAAAAAGAGATTCACAGCCAGCCGTCTGAGGAACAGTGGCCTCCCTAGGACGAAGGGCTTCCTTTATAAGCACCGCCACCCCTCCACCCCTTCCCTGAGCCCTAGGCTGGTGGAATGCAAGGAAACCTGGTGGGCACATCTCAACCAGAGGGACACCGCCCTCTGGGCCCAACCAGGTCTCGGTAACACCTACCAGGTCCGCGGCCTCCTCCTGAATCAAATCATGGATCAGGGGAGCCTTGTTAACCACGGACCTGGCATTGCATAACAACAGCCGGGTATTCAGGGCCTGAGAATCCGGACAACCAGGGCTGCAGGATGGATATGGAGGGTCGGAGCGCGCTACCGCTTGCAAGCATCGGGAGCGCGATCCCCTTACCCACCCCCGATCTGCCACCCCGACACAGAAACCCCCGAGGTCCCCCAGGCGCGTGGGCCGGGCCGGCTGCCCCCAACTCCATGTGGGCCGTCTCCCCCACCCACCCTGGATCCTTTTAACCCATTAAAAAACCCCATTAAAAATCTACTAATCCCGGGTTTCCCCCGCTTCTTCCCATTCCTCCGGCTTCCCCGGCCCCACCATCGCTCTGGATCCCAGGATCCCTCATAGCGGAACGTCTTTGAAAGTCTTGAAGGCCACCTAAGGGAGAGGGGGACGTCCCTCAGGGCCCAAAGCTCCGCCCTTGGTCATAACCAGCTTGGCGGTTGAGACCCCCAGGCTGATGGTCATGGGGGATTTCAACCTGCCTTCGGCTGGCGGGACCCCGGGGGTTGCCCAGGAGTTCCATGACAGCCATGGGCCTGACCCAACTAATTGGGGACCCCACTCATACCGGAGGTCACATCTTGGATCTGTTTTTTGTCTCTGGACAGTGGCAGGATGATCTAGGTATAGGGGATATAGTCATTGAACCCGTTATGGTCTGATCATTCGCTCCTTAGGCTAGACTTCCAAGCCACACCCACTCATCACAGGGAGGCGGAACCAACATGATGATTCTGCCCCAGGTGCCTGATGGACCCGGATAGGTTCCTGATGGAGCTTGGGCCATTTCCTGGTGTTCGAACACATGATTCGGTCGAGGACCTGGCGGCTGCCTGGGATAGGGTGGTGGCTGGGGCCCTTAATCGGATCATGCCCTTGCGGCCTCTGACCCAATGATGATCTCCCTCGGCTCCATGGTTCTCTGAGGAGCTGAGGGAGATGAAGCATCAGAAAAGATGCCTAGAGAGCAGTTGGACCTGACCAAACACTATTGCAGTCCTATATTAGGACCTATTTAGTGGCGATAAGGATGGCAAAGCGTTCTCACTTTGCCACCCTTATTGCGTCCGCAGGAAATTGCCCAGCCGCCCTTTTTAGGGTGACACGCTCCCTCTTAGAAGTGGGAGCATGGGAGGATCCTCTATAGGGGCGGGCTGAGGACTTTTTGAATTTTCTGATGGACAAAATCACTCAGATCCAGGATGGGTTGGACTCTGACTGGGCGACTCCAGATGGGGGATTGGGGGCGGAATTTGGGGAGGTCATCTGGGGGGAATTTGATTCTGTTTCACCTGAGGATGTGGACAGGATGCTGGGGGATCTTAATGCTACTACATGTTTACTGGATCCGTGCCCCTCCTGGCTGGTATTGGCCACTTGGGAGGTGACACAAGGTTGGTTCCAGGGTGTTATTAACGCTTCCTTGAGTGAGTGGTTTCTACCTGCCGCCTTGAAAGAGGCGGTAGTGAGACCCCTCCTCAAAAACCATCCCTGGACCCAACTCTGTTATCTAACTATTGTCCGGTCTCCAACCTTCACTTTGCAGCGAAGGCTGTTGAGAGTGTGATGGCACGACAGCTTCCCCGGCACCTGGATGAAGCTGTCTATTTAGATCCACGCCAATCAGGCTTCAGGCCCAGGTACAGCACGGAGATGGCTTTGGTTGCATTGGTGGATGATCTCTGGCGGGCCCGTGACAAAGGTTTTTCCTCTGTCCTGGTCCTATTAGATCTCTCGGTGGCTTTTAATACTGTCGACCACAGTATCCTATTGTGGCGATTGGGGGGTTTGGGGGTGGGAGGCACTGTTTTGTGGTGGTTCCCCTCCTTCCTCTCTGACCATTCGCAATTTCTGTTGGCAGGGGGCAGAGATGGACCTTGAGGCCCCTGATTTGTGGGGTTCCTCAGGGGTCGGTGCTCTCGTCCCTTCTGTTCAACATTTACATGAAGCTGCTGGGTGAGATCATCCGTGGCTTTGGGGTAGAGTTTCATCAGTACACTGATGATACTCAGCTGTACATTTCCACCCCAGGCCACCCCAATGAAGCCGTGGAAGTGATGACCCGGTGCCTGGAGGCTGTGCGGGGTTGGATGGGGCAAAATAGGCTTCAACTCAACCCGGCCAAAGCCGAGTGGCTGTGCTTTCCGGCACCCCGATACAGCCAGTTATTTCCATCGCTGGCTGTGGGGGGGGGGGAGGGGAGGGGGGAATTCTGGCCCCCATGGAAAGGGCTCGCAATCTGGGTGTCCTCCTGGATGTGCGGCTTTCATTAGAAGATCATATAGCGGCCATCGCCAGGGGGCTTTTTGTCAGGTCCGCAGGATCTACCAGTTGCAGCCTTTCTGGAACGAGATGCCCTTCGCACAGTCACATATGCCCTCATTATCTCCCGTCTGGTCTATGCCAATGCTCTCTACATGGGGCTCCCCTTGAAGAGCATCCAGAGGCTCCAGTTGGTGCAAAATGCAGCCACGTGGGTGGTTTTGGGGGCTCCTCGGAGCTCCCATGTTACGCTACTCTTGCGTGAGCTGCATTGGCTCCCGGTAGCCTTTCGGGTGCGATTCAAGGTATTGGTGACTACCTTTAAAGTGCTCCATGGCTTGGGACCTGGGTACTTACAGGACCACCTACTGCCATCATCGATCTCCCGTCGCCCAGTACGCTCCCATAGGGTTGGCCTCCTTGGGGTGCCGCCGGCTGGACGGCTGGTGACTCTGAGGGTACAGGCCTTCTCCTTGGGGGCACCCTCCCTCTGGAATGAGCTGTCCCGGAGATGAGGACCATCCCTGACCTTTTGGCCTTCCGGTGCACGTTGAAAACATACTTATTTCATCAAGCCGGTCTGGCCTAGGGTTTTATAGGGTTAATTAGGTTTTAATGGATTTTAATCTTTTATATTCTTGATTGAATTTTATTTGGAGCCACTATATTTAATCTTTTTAATTGTTTTTTAAATATTGTATTTATATCATTTTTTAACTTTGGTTATACACCGCCCCGAGTCCCGGTAGGGAGAGGGGCGGTATAGAAAACTAATAATAAAAATAAATAAATAAATTTTGCTTGAATCCTGATCAACTGTGCAGTGATCAGGGGCTTCCACCCTTGGCCACTTTACAATGTGTAGAGTTCAACTCACAGAATTCCTCAGCATGGCTGAATAAGGAATTCTGGAAGTTGAAGTTCACACATTGTAAAGTTACCAAAAGTTGGACTTTTGCTCCACAATTATGAGGCCACAGTCGTACCCCTATGGATATTTTGTATATACTCATGTGGATTATATGCTTATGTTTTCTTCTCTTTTGTCATGTTCTCATCATACCCACATACTTAGATATACATACATACATACATACATACATACATACATACATACACACACATTTCCTGTTTTATCAGAATTCCCCAAATTGAAATATCCAAATATTGATATGTCAATGTTTCTTTCCCTTGGCAAGGAAATGAATGGAATGGAACTAGGTGATTTGATCCTGTGTTAGGTTCTGTTTTTCTATGGTTTTATGGAACCACACATTGGCAAATCTGTTCTGCTTTTGATGTTAGCCAAGCAGCTGGTCTCCTCCAGAGAATTTATGAGTGGCCATGAATATGGTTTTCTCCACTGTGGCTCTTGCACAATAATACACAGCAGTGTCTTCAGTGTTCAGGTTTGTCAGCTGCAGAAATGTGGTGCTGGTGGAAGTATCTACAGAGATGATTATTCGACCTTTCAAAGCTTCAGCGTAGAATATATTAAAGTTGTCTGTCCTAATAGTACCCACCCAGTTCAGTCCTTTTCCTGGGGCCTGTTTGACCCAACTCAAACTATAGTCAGTGAAGGTGTATCCAGATGTTTTACAGGTCAATCGTATCAATTCGCCAGGCCTTTTTATTTCTGGACCAGACTGAAGAAGCTGTATTGCAGATTGCATTCCTATTGAGGAAAAATAAGAATAAGAGTAGGAATACAGGAGGAGGAGGAGGAGGAAGAGGAGGAGGAGGAGGAGGAGGAGAATTGTCATCTAGATTTAATAGACTCTAATAATTTAACTATTCTGTACTTAGTAGTTATCATCCCCAACAAAGGGAAATATTATGTCCTTCAGCACAAAATGGCATCAGAATGGACAAAAACTGATTTTGTGATTCAGGAAGATACCTAAGCAGATATTCTGTTTTATTTTATATCTATATTCTCTTTTTTCCCTTTGTTTTTAGTTCCTTCGAAGGATTGACTGCCTAGACCATTATACAGTTGTGCATAAGGCATCCTTCATTCTAGGTGTCTTACCTCTCAAGAAAGCTGCCAGTAGGAAAAGATACAGCCAAGAAGACATGATTGTCATGAGTTAAGAAAACAATAGGATGTGGTTAGTTGCCGAGTCAATTTTATATTTATAGATATCTGAGGGAGGAAATCTAGTCTTTTCATTTGCATAAGGTTCGTATAGGATATTACATATGCTAAACTGCTTTGCTTTCCTCCTAATACAATTGCAACAATATATATGACTACTCAATGAAAGCCAAAAAGAGTTTGGATATTGCCTTCAGTTCTAACTGCTATATTATTGCAGTTCATTGCCTAGTCCCCCAGATAGAAGAGAACTGGAAGGGACCTTGGAGGTCTTCTAGTCCAGCCCCTGCTCAAGTAGGAGAACCTATACCATTTCAGATAAGAGACTATCCAGTCTCTTCTTAGAAAAACCTCCAGTAATGGAGCACCCACAATTTCTTTCAACAAATTTTTATTTGGGTTTTCAAAAAACATAATACAAATAAAATATCTTTTTTTGAGAATAGCACGATCCCGGGTTGTCACTTTTCTATTCAGACACAAACTCAATTTCATATTCATCTTTGTATTCTATTCCATATCTTATTACTATTTTAGCATTTCCTCAGTGATTTTTTCCTTTGCCTTAGTTTTCTCAACCTTGTTTTGATTATTTCATTCCTTTCTAAGTTCAATTACATCTCTTTTTCTAAGTTTCAATATATTTCCAATCATTAAGTTTATACCTTTGTCTGTCCTGTTTCATATTTTCTTTTCTCATTAAACAAGTTTTCCCCTGTAGTTACTGATTGGAGTATGACACTTTTGAATCTTTTAATTTTTGCCCATGCAGATCTTATATAAACTTCAATTTATGCCTTTACCATTATAACATTCAATATCTAATCTCTATTTTATAACACATACCTTTTGCCAATCGAATTCTGCTTGGTACATTCTTAATATACACACTAAGTTCTTAAAGATAAATTATATATATAACACTAATACATAAAATACTCATTCTATTCCAATTTGGCTCAACCATTAATGTTAGTTACAATCTTCCATTAATATTAATTAACATCTTTAACATTTCTTTTCTATTGAATATCATACATCCTTAGGAACACTTGTAATATTTCCATATTTTTTTTTCATATTTCTTTCTCTTCACTTAATTTTTTATAAATCATTAATAACAATTAAAATGTTCCCATCTTTTCCTAATTTCATTCTCTCATTCCCTTTTTTCATTTATTTATTAACAAACAATAAGTATTTTACAATAAGTATTTTATCTATTACTTTAAGTATTTTATCTATTACTTTAACCACACTTGTTTCATATTTTCTAAATTCATTTCTATTTCTAATATAACAATGCTATTTTATGTACCATTGCAGAATCCTCTATTTCAATTAAATTTTCACCCATTATCTTCACCCATTAAAGGCTTATACCTTTAATCCTTGTACGTTTTCTCTGTTTCTCTATATCCTGTTTCTGTCCTTTGTAACTTCTTTTTCTTTCTTTCTTCCCCCTCTTCTTCTTCCTCCCCTTTTTGACCCCTTGTCTCTCTAATTCTAATTCTCTCTTCTGTAACCCTCTCTTCTGTTTCTTCCTAATATTGTAACTGCTTTTCAAACTCTTCTTTTTTTTTTCCAAATCTTAATTTTTTCACTCTCTTTCCTTTTTTCCCCCACATAGAATTACTTGATCATTAAAGATGGCTTCTTTGTTCTGCCCTTCTTGTTCTTCAAGCATTTCTTGTTGGTTCTCATAGTTCAAGATCTCCATTTCTAAAAATTGAAATACGAAGCCAAAAAAACCTCTTCCTTCTTGTGCATCTTCTTTTCGTTTTTTAAATTCCATTTTCAGTTCTTCCAAGAGTGATGCCATTTTAAACACTTTTAAACAACTACCCAATTGATTTTAGTCATTTAAATCCAATAACCAAAAGACCAAAAATCACCAAGTAAACCAAATAATCCAAAGCTGTTTCTTCTTGTTTCTTTTTTTCACTTTTTCTTCCTGGGATTCTATTATCTTGTTACAAAGTTTCAGTTAGTATGTATTTTTTAGGAATCTTGTTAAGGTTTCACTGTTAATTCCTTTTACTTCCAGGTGGTCATTTTTCCAGATCCCACCCTTTTGTTTTTTCCTTTTCTCTCCTTTCCTTATTTTAAAAGTTTTTAAATATCCAAGAAATCTTTATTATCCCTTTGACATTTTATTTTCAGCTTAAATGCCTATTAATGTCAAAATGATTTTTTTTCAATTTCTTACTTAAGTCTCATAGCTGTCAGTATGGGAAAGGAAAGAAAAAACCCCCAAAACTTTTCCCTTCTTTCTCTCCTTTGCCGCTTCAGCAATCTTCTTTGGGAACAACGTTTTTATAGCTCAAATACCAGGGTACTTTATGTTGTTGCTTTTTCAGTTCAACCTGCTCAGTCAAAGCTTTCTCTTCTTATCTTCCTCCTGCACAATCTTTTCCAGTCGGATTCTTCTTTGAAGTGGCCATTTCTGACCACCACTGCAACCGCTTTTGGGAAAGGGAGTAGCTGCCAGCTGGGGAGGAGAGATGCAGCTCTCCTCAAACCTGCTGGCAGTCTCCCCCCTCTTCACCACCTTTACAGGGTGGCTTAGCCCTGAATCCAGCCAATTCGGGGCACTCCGGCAGAGAGCACGGATTGAAACTCTGCACAATTGCGGATTTCAGTCCATCGCCAAAGAAGTCCAAACTGCAAGTACCCTCCAAGCACCCACAATTTCTTAAGGCAAGATGTTCCACCAGTTAATTGGAACTTTTCCACTGTTAGGAAGTTTCTCCTTGATTCCAAGTTGCTTAACTCTTTGATCAATTTCCAACATTATTTCTTGTCCTGTCCTCTGGTGCTTTGGAGAATAATTTGACTCTCTCTTCTTTGTAGTAGCCCTTCAAATACTGAAATATTGCTATCATGTCACCCCTAATTCTTCTTTTCTTTAGACTAACCAGACCCAAAACCTGCAGCCATTCTTTATACAGTTTAGTCTTATCTGACTTTTCTCCAAAGTCTCAACATCTTTTTTGTAGTATGGTGACCAAAATTGGCTGCAGTATTCTAGGTGTGGTCTTACTAGAGTTTTTTTTAAAACAGCACTAATACTTCACATAATCTTTAGACTTGACTTGGCATGTTTATCCAGTTATCAAGTCCTTCCCAAAAAATGAGAATATGCACATTTTGTTGTTTCATTGTGTTCAAGGTATTGTTGCAGGATGTAAGCTGTTCCAAGCTAAGCTGCCTTTTTTCAATTGACTGATGAGGATTTTGTCAATGCTGATGGTGCTTAAGAGGTGAGTGGTGTGGTGGCCTAGAGGTGAAGCCCTCATCTCACAATCAGGAAGCTAGGTAGAAGGAGATATTTCTGTCTCTGGGCACAATGAGAATATATCTGCCGAAAAAAAACTCCGCATTGATGATAGGAAGGGTATCTGACCAATAAACACTCAGCTCCATTCAGTTGCCCAGACTCCATCCTGTAAGGGATTATGGGGTAATTAAAAGAAGATGATGATGGTGCTTAAGTGGTGGTTCAGATGTTTCAGAATTGCACCTAAGGTGGGCCTATCACTATTGATACCATCTTTGCTTTCTTTTTCCACAGTCATTCGACTTCTATTTGTTGATGTTTGTATTTTGTGATTTTCTCCAGTTCTTATTCTTCTATTCTGCTGCCTTCAGGAACTGCCATATGGACTATCCAGAACTTGTAATACAGGTAGTCCTCAGCTTACAACAGTTCATTTAGTGACTGTTCAAAGTTACCATAGGACTGAAAAAGGAACTTATGGCTATTTTTCACACTTATGACATTTTGCAGCTTCCCCAAGATCAGGTCATCAACATTTGGATGCTTGGTAAATGACTCATATTTATGATGTTTGCAGTGTTTGAGGGCATTGTGATTACCTTTTCAGCTCCCTTACAAGCAAGGTCAATGGTGAAATCAGATTTCCGTAACAACCATGTGACTTGTTGTGTATTGACTAAGTCTTCACTCAGGTCCGTGCTTTGAGCGGGAAGCACGGACCTCTCCCATTGACTGGAGCCGTTTGACAGCCGGCTATAAAAGGCGGCTGTCAAACGGCATCAGCTGTTGCCGCTCCAGCTGGCTGCTGTGTTAGCGCGGCAGTAGCGGTAACCCTTTATTCCTAAAAATAAAGTTTGAGCTGAAGCTTTGCCCTGGTCTCTGTCTGAGTATTTCCGTCGCTCCACAACACTGGCGACGAGGACGGGATACTAAATAAAGGCAAGCCAGGCAAGGAAGAGAGAGAAAAGAGCGAAATCACTAGCCGAGAGCTGAAATCGCTACAGAGTTGCTGTCTATCTGCGAAGTGCCGTCTCTAACTGCCTGAGGAAAAGCAGCACAGCTGACAGAAAGATGACTTCGAATCCTGCATTCCCACCTTTCAGACCGACCGCAGAGACATGGGAGTCATACAAGAACCGGTTTGACTGTTTTTTAGATACTATAGACTTGTCAGAAATTTCTGAGCATAGGAAAAAATCTTACTTCCTAAGCTTTTGCGGAGCCACGGTATTTCACACCGCAACAGCATTACTGGCCCCATGATCTATTAAGACTATTCCCTGGGAGGAACTGCAAGAAATTCTCTCAAATCATTACTCCCCTAAGTCTTCCAGAATTGCTAGGTGCCATGCTTTCAGAAGGCGCATTCAGTCAGAGGGGGAAACAATTAGTGATTATATGGCAGCACTGAGAATTTACATTGCGGGTTCAGAGATTACCTCGACGATATGCTGTTAGATCAGCTGGTATGTGGCGTTAGAGATCCCAAATTACAAAGACGTTTATTAGCCAAAGGGGATCTAACCTTAAAGCAAGCCATAGAGGAATCCCAGGCTGCTGAACTATCAGCACTCTCAACAGCTGAAATACAGGGAAACCCCAGCAGACTAGAAAATCCAACAGTATATTGTGAGGAAGCCTCCACAGAAAATGGCTCAGAAGAGGCTACTGAGGTAAACCGCCTCAGACAGCCCAACACAAATCAAAAAGAGTTCAGGCAAGGTATAAGCCAAACCCCACGTTTACAAACAATATGCTTAAGCTGTGGAGGAAACCATCTCAGGGCATCCTGCAGATTCAGGAATGCCATATGTTTAAGGTGTCAAAAGAAAGGCCATTTGGCCAAAATATGTCAGGCAGGGAAAACCTTCAATCAGCCATAAAGGCCCCAAAAGCTCATTCAATATCTTAGACAAATTGAAAACTGTTTCACATGCTACCAGTCTAAAATTAAAAAAAAACGAATCTAACAAAATTAGTATCACTGTTTCTATAGAAGGTAAACCCTGCAGAATGGAGGTTGACACCGGCTCTGCATTATCCATCATCTCGTGGGACACCTTAAAGAAGCTACTCCCCAGGATATCAAGACAGAAAATTCCAGCCTGCAATCTAACACTTCGGGACTACCAAGGCAGAGCCATCCCTGTCATCGGAAAAGGCAAGTTCCTAGTCCAATTTCAAGGGTTTAAGGGTCACTTGCCTCTAGTGATAGTGGATGGCATCCTCCCAAGCCTATTGGGACTAGATTGGTTCCCAGCCCTGGGCCTCCACATAGGGGGAATCCACGCCATTACGAGTTCAGAAGTTGAATCCCTGTTCAGGGACTATGCAGATGTATTCAGTGAGGGCCTAGGCTGCTACGTGGGAACCCCAATATCCTTCAGGGTAGAATCCCAGGCAGTACCAATTCGTTTGAAGCCCCGCAGAGTTCCTTTTGCAATTCGTCCTAAGCTTGACAAGGAACTTGACAAATTAATTAAGCAGGACATACTGAAACCTACAGACTTCTCAAAGTGGGAAACCCCCATAGTAACACCGTTAAAAAAGGACGGAAATTTAAGGATCTGCTCTGATTACAAATCTTCGATAAACAAATATTTACAAGTCAGCGCGTACCCAGTCCCTGTGGTACAACATCTACTCCATTCCCTTGAGCCTGGCTCCATTTTTGCAAAGTTGGACATGTCCCAGGCGTATCAACAGTTTCCTGTTGATGATGAAACTGCTGAACTGCAAACAATAGTAACCCACAGAGGGGCTTTCAAATGCACACACCTACAATTCGGAGTTAGTGTGGCCCCTGGAATTTTCCAGTCCCTTATGGAACGAATCCTGCAAGGGTTGCCAGGCGTTGTGCCTTACTTTGATGATATTCTGGTATCTGCTACCAATCAACAGCAATTACTACAAAGGGTCAGAAGTGTACTTGACAGTTTCAGACAATCTGGTCTCAAACTAAAAAGGGAGAAATGCACCATAGCCACTCCACAAGTGGAATTCTTAGGTTACAAGATTGATGCCAAGGGTATTCACCCAACAGAGTCAAAGGTCAAGGCCATTCACGATGCGCCTACTCCTACTAACAAAACTGAGCTTCAAGCTTTCCTAGGCCTCTTGAATTTCTATGCTTCGTTCCTGCCCTACAAAGCTTCTGTTGCCGAGCCCCTTCATAGACTTTTAGACAAGAACTCACCATGGCGCTGGGGATGCCAAGATTGATGCCAAGGGTATTCACCCAACAGAGTCAAAGGTCAAGGCCATTCACGATGCGCCTACTCCTACTAACAAAACTGAGCTTCAAGCTTTCCTAGGCCTCTTGAATTTCTATGCTTCGTTCCTGCCCTACAAAGCTTCTGTTGCCGAGCCCCTTCATAGACTTTTAGACAAGAACTCACCATGGCGCTGGGGACCAAGGGAGACTATTGCTTTCCAAGAAGTCAAGTCATTGTTAACGTCAAAGGCCGTCTTAATCCAATTCAATAAAGACTTACCACTCATTCTAGCAGCCGATGCTTCTTCTTTCAGAATTGGGGCCGTCCTGAGCCACAGACTGCCTAATGGTGCAGAAGCACCTATAGCTTTCTTTTCCAGGACACTATCTTCCACTGAACGCAACTATAGCCAGATTGACAAGGAGGCCTTGGCTGCAGTGGCTTCAGTGAAGAAGTTCCATGAATTTCTCTACGGGCATCATTTCGAACTCATAACTGACCACAAGCCACTGTTAGGTATTTTATCCGGCACTAAACAAACTCCCCAGATTTTGTCCCCAAGGATGACCAGATGGACGGTTTTTCTACCTGCGTATTCCTACACTCTAATTCATCGATCCGGAAAAAGCCTTTGCCATGCTGATGCACTCAGCCGATGCCCCCTGCCTGTGCCAGTCGTGGACCCAGCACCAGCAACCACAGTCTTTCTCATCAACGAACACAAGCTACCAGTCACCGCTGCTGACATCGCTGCCCATTCGGCCAAGGACCAGGTAATATCCCAAGTCCTGGACTGGGTAGGGAGGGAGTGGCCTACGGCCCCTTATTCTTCAGACTTCCTATCTTTCAAACTACGCCAACAGGAACTTTCCTCTTTGCAAGGCTGTTTACTATGGGGAACCAGAGTAGTCATTCCCAACAAATTGCAAACCTCAATACTGAAGGTGCTGCATGAGGGTCACCCAGGAATTGTGCGAATGAAGGCCCTCGCCCACAGCTACGTATGGTGGCCAGGCATGGATGCCCAAATCTCTAACTGGGTAAATTCTTGCCAGGCATGCCAGGCCACCAGGGCACTACCACCAGCAGGTAGTACCACCAGGGCACTACCACCAGCACTACCACTAGGACCTGGGAGGAAGCAGGCAGCCCCTGGTCCAGAATACACATAGACTTGGCAGGCCCCTTCCATGGGCGCACCTTCTTGGTGGTAGTAGACTCATATTCAAAATGGGTGGAATTGACCTTAATGCACTCCACCACTACGGAAGCAGTCAGCAAGGCACTGACTAGAATGTTCACCACACATGGCCTTCCTGATTCCATTGTATCCGACAATGGCCCCCAATTCACCTCCTGTGAGTTTGAGATGTTTCTAGCAAGTTTGGGCATCAGACACATATTAGTAGCCCCTTTTCATCCTGCCAGCAATGGGCTGGCTGAGAGGGCAGTTAGATCTGCCAAGGAGGTGATACAAAAATTGGGTCCTATAAACTGGCATGCCAAGCTGGCCCAATACCTGTTGAGCCAACATACTACACCCTGTGCCTCCATAAATAGGTCACCAGCCAAAGTATTAATGGGACGCCGGCTGAGGACCACTCTGGACAGGCTGCACCCAAATTATGCTCCATTGCTTCCCCTTGGGTCAAACAGCCAAGACAGAGGGTTCCTGGTAGATGACAAAGTGTTTGTCAGGAATTTTGCTGGGCAACCACTATGGTTACCAGGGCGTGTGATAGCAGTAACTGGTCCCAAGTCTTATAGAGTCCAGTTACCTGATGGACAGACCTGGCGGTGCCACGTAGACCACCTGAGGAAGCGTTGGAGCACGGTACCCAGAGGTCATCTAGACGGGCCCCATGCAGGAGCAACCACACCATCTGACGAAACCAGTTTCCAATCCACCAGGGACGACAGCCTACCTGATGGAGAAGCTGACCAAGGTGCTGACCCGGCTCCAGACAGTCCAGCAGCCCCACAGTTGTCAGAAGACACGCAGATGGCACAAGATAGCAACCCGGTGCCATTTTTGACTGAGCCGAGAAGATCTGGACGAGTGCGCAGGCGTCCAACGTACCTGAAAGACTACGCATGCTTCTCACTGGGAGGGAGGAGTGTTGTGTATTGACTAAGTCTTCACTCAGGTCCATGCTTTGAGCGGGAAGCACGGACCTCTCCCATTGGCTGGAGCCATTTGACAGCCGGCTATAAAAGGCGGCTGTCAAACGGCATCAGCTGTTGCCGCTCCAGCTGGCTGCTGTGTTAGCGCGGCAGTAGCAGTAACCCTTTATTCCTAAAAATAAAGTTTGAGCTGAAGCCTTGCCCTGGTCTCTGTCTGAGTATTTCCATTGCTCCACAACATGACTAATTTAACAACTGTAGTGATTAACAATTACGACAAGAAAAGTTGTAAAATGTGGCAAAATTCACTTAACAAATATTTTGCTTAGCAACAGAAATTTTGGGTTCAGTTGTGGTCATATGTTGAGGACTATCTGTAAGAGCAGAAATGGTGGAGAAATTAACATGGAAGTTCAAGTAGTTGTCAGCACCAGGTGGTGAATGAATTCCTTAATTTTTGATTGAACCAGCTGACTGGTCTACATCCACTCCATTGCCAAGTAGTTTATCAACATGTTAAGGTCTTGGGATTTAACAGCAAACCAACAGTGAAGCTGATGCAATAAGAATGAATCAGCATAGCATGGGTATTTCTCTTTAAGAGTGGGGGTGGGTTCTACCTCTTTAAGAGATGTTAATATGAAGGCAGCTATTTGAGGGCATGTTCTCTCTTCTTATGTCTGGCATTCATTGCAGAGTTCTCCATGTAGGGTTAAGAAGAAAAATTGCTTGTAAGGTATTTTGCCTACCATTATATGTCTCTATATAACTGCTGTATATAAACCACTGTTAAATGTCTAGATCTCTGTGTGCTGTGTTTTGCTCCTGTGTTCTCTCACAATAATAGTCATGCTGCAAATGCTCTGACAGGTTATGGGCTCAGAACAGAGAGAAGGTCAGAGTGACTGGAAAGCCTAGAGAGAAGAGAAACCCAGTGGGAGCTTGCACCAGATTAAGTGGCTCTGACACATCATACTGCAAGGAAGTGAAATTAACGTCTGGCAACACCAATGTGGCAATGAAAGGTTCAACAAAATATGTAGCATCAGGCAACTGCAGGTGGATAATCTGTTGATGAACAATGTTCAGCTTGCTAAGTGGTGTGATAAGTGATGCAGTCCAACAGCATCAAGTTGAAAAGAAGCTCTTATTTTCACCTGAGCAAGACAGAAATGGCTCAAACAGCAGACACACAAAAGATGATAACACAAGAGGGCAAACTTACATAATACCCCAGTTTTTTCCCAAAAACCCTGTGAGATAGAATAGAATTCTTTATTGGCCAAGTATGATAGACACACAAGGAATTCATCTTTGGTGCATAAGCTCTCAGTGTACATAAAAGCTACAAGTGAAAAATCACGATCATAGTCATCATAAAAATACATTCATCATAAATAATAAAATACAACACTTAGTGACAGTTGTAAATAAATAAGATGGCTTGGGCTTAGAAATAAAATAAGTCTTCCCGACTCTATCCATATGCAAACCCAATGCCCTCTCACCAAAATCGTCTCTTCACTAAAACAATAACAAACAGCCACTATGTATCACAAATAAGTTGCTCAAGTTGTATTTAAAGCTGTCCTGTTGTGTTTTTTTTTCATTGGAGAGAATCCAAATGAAACTTTCCTTTTACCATATAAACCAGTGGTGATATGCTACTGGTTTGGCCTGGTTCAGCCGAACCAGTAGCAAAAATTCCTACCAGTTCAGTAGAACTGGTAGTTAAAAAAAAAAAAAGCCTCCAACGATCAGCTGAGGGATCAGCTGAGAGGAGAAAGAAGATAAAAGCGCAGGAGAGGCCCTCCCACCTGCACCTGCACTTTTCTTTATTCTCGCAGGTGATTGGCACTTCAGGCCTCAGCTGGTGTTTGGAAAGCTGCGCACGTGATAGGTGTGCATGCGTGTGATCATCAAATCGATAGTGGAACAGGTAGGATTCCACTGCTGATATAAACTGTAGATTTTAGAACAATCTCAGATTCATTTTTCTCCACTGTGGTTGTTGCACAGTAATACTTGGTTGTGTCTTCAGCTTTCAGTCTGGTCATGTGTAGATAAACTAGGTTCCTGAAACTGCCTTTGGAGATTGTGAATTGGCCTTTAAAATAATTGGGTTAATAGATGGTGTTTTGATCCATCCGTGAGATCCACTGCAGCCCTTTTCCATCTTCCTGGTGTAGCCATTCCATCCAGTAGCTATCAATATTGAACCCACAGCATGTGTAAGTGGGACAAAGAGAATCTCCAGGTCTCTCCTCCTGATTCAGTTATTGAAGCATCTGCCAGGACACTTGAAAAGAAAGACACACAAAGATTTCTGATGGATTTGTTGAGAAGTTCAACTCACAATTGTTTGGAGGTAA
Organism: Bungarus multicinctus; assembly: GCA_023653725.1. Classification (NCBI taxonomy): domain Eukaryota; kingdom Metazoa; phylum Chordata; class Lepidosauria; order Squamata; family Elapidae; genus Bungarus; species Bungarus multicinctus. Next base: position 137,487,530 of record CM042840.1, on the reverse strand, counting down.
AGGAAGAATGCCTTTAAAATGAAGAGAATAAAGATGACATGCATTCTAATAGTCATTTTTACTGAATATTGTGGAAGACAAAATATGATAGGAAGATTTGCTGGTTACCTGAGTAAAGGGAAAACATTTAAAGCTTGGAGAGCCTTTCAGTTTTTAGTTCTTTTGAAAGCTACTTGGTTTATTATAGTTCTGTAGCACATATATTTCTTTCTATGTTGCTTTACTTTTCAATGAACTTGCCAGTAGGAAAATATACAGTCAGATAGTTATGATTCTGATGAGCTAAAAGAAAATGATAAGATGCTATCAGTCTACCAACTCAACTTTTTTTATTTAAGGACTTCTGTAAAGGAAATCTTGACTTTTAATTTGCATGTGGATGGTATAACAGCTTTGAAGACCGAGAATCAAACTGAGTTGACTATCAGTACCTAAGTCTATATGAATCTTAGTAGGTTTCTAAATTCAAAAGAAATGATCTCTTTATGATCAGCAACTTTACTGGAGCATACTTTAAGTGTTCATTCCTAGTTAGATTTACATACTTTCCTCTAGGAGGTTATGATGGCATGAACACAGTTCTTCATCCAGTTTTCATTCCTCACCATGGCATTCCTGTATGTAGGTTAGGTTGAGAGATGTTGTTTACTAAAAATGGGTCTTGAACCAAAAATGGGGTTTGAACTTGAAACAAACCTAAACTTACCTAATCCTAAACAGTACTGCAGACCCTATGATACAAGTACAATATTGATTGTGGAAAGCGAAGAACTTATCTATTTGAGATGAATGTTTCTGTAATTCAAAGATAACATGTCAATGAATTGCAATTGGAACTTCAAAGCAAAACAGGAAAGCTATATCTACACAATATAGGCAGCCTGTTTGATAAAAGACTAGAACCACTATTTGCTTAAAATTCTAAGCCTTTTAGAATTAATATAGTATTTTCATACTTGGCTTGTGAACCCTTGGTTAATAATTTCCCAAACTGGGCAAATGCATTTATGCAGTAAGATTACATATACAAATGAGTTGTGAAAACAGATTTTGTGAAAAGACTAATATGCATTATTTGTGGAGTTTCTGTGCATATTTTTCCTAATAGTCTTGACTCTTGTTCTCCTTTTTTACTTTTTCTTATTGAGGAGATGGAAAAGAAGAATATTTTTTACATTAAACAGTTGGAAATTGTCAGAATCCCCCCTTTTTCATGCTTAAATGCACCTGAATAAACTTAAGGCGTGATGAAGCTTCATTTTGAAAAGCATTATTGGATAAAATTACAAAGATGATGTTCAGTGATTGGTAATCAGCTGAATCGAATATTTTTTCTTATATATTTTTCAGAATGATACCCTATGATGATCTATCTCTTGCTTAAAGATTTAAAGGTGGGTGAGAGGACGAAGAGGAGGAGGAAGAGGAAGAGGAGAAAGAGAAAGAAGAGGAGGAAGAGGAAGGGGAGGAAGGAGGAGGAAGACAAAGAGGGGGAGGAGGAAGAAGAGAAGGAAGAGGAGGAAAAAGAGGAGGAAGAGGAGGAAGAAGAGGAGGAGGGAAGAGGAGGAAGAAGAAGAAGACTAAAAAACTTTTTCACTGCTAGCTTAATCTTAACATAGGTTTTACTAAATTTAGCTCCCACTTCTCAGTTGCTTTTGAGAGATTACACCTGAGCAGCTGTTTATCTTTGGATCAATAGACTTATAAAATGGCTTAGGAGTGGGAAAGAGTATTATGTCCATTTCTAACACCATCATGAACATTCTGAGTGCAAGGAATGGTAAGCTATATGAAATATAAAACAAGTCTATAATAACAAGTTTAAAAAAACATTATATAGCTGAACTGGTGAAGAAAATAATTGACCTCGGGGATCATATTGTGATAACAGACGATTCCAGTCAGTCTATGTGCAGAGCACTTTGAAATCTCTTTGGTTCTGGTGGCATCTAGCTAACATCCAGCAATATTGAGTATTTAAGTTTCCTGTGAAGGGTGTTTATACTCAAGAGTGACAGATAAGCAGCCATTTGGGAGCAAAACAGTTTGTGTGCTATTCAATTTCACTGTGGTGGGTGCTACAGTAATAGAGACCACTGTCTTCAACTTTCAGCTGTCTTATCTCCAAGGAAGCAATATCCCTGGAATTATCTCTAGAAATTGCAAATCGGTCTCTCAGAGACAGACGGACGTTTGATCTACTGCCATCCAGGTTGCTTTCTCCTATCCATTTAATTCCTTCATCACTTATCTTGTATGTCCACTGGATCCAATACTGAAGAAAAGAGGAGATACCTCTGCAGGTTAAGGTTAAAGTCTCCCCGGGGAGTTTAATTTCTGAAGTGGGCTGGGTCAGAATGTTCTGGAGTTCCACAGCTGCAAATCAAAAAGTGGGAACAAAATTACAGCAGGTCGGATTAGCATCGACCCAAGTTCTTTAATAAAATCCATTTTTATAGCCATTTTATTCAATTGTACATAGCTGCTCTCATGCTATGTAGAGCAGAATGATTGGAAAATTATAGAAAACAAAGAGATCAGAGAGCATTTTGTCCACATCTGAATCTAGATGTTCCAAATTTCAGAAACCACAGCTTGCCCAATATGACATTAAAGCTTCAAAAATCATGTTCAGCATTCTAGTGAATTAATTATTTGTAACCTTGGGACTACCAAATAATGGGATGGTATATTGGCAAAGTAATATATTTATTGGATTGCTGGTATGAGCAACCAAAGAAGAGAAACTACTAGTTATGAATCAATACTATGAAATGGAAAGAGAAAGAAATTAAACAAATTGACATCCCAACATGTTGCAATACATCCACAACACATTAATAAATACAAATAATATAAAATAATTTATTAATAAATTATTAATCATGCTAGACTCATTCAAAAGACTCTGGAAAGAGTGCAGAAAAGAGCATCAAAAATGATTAGGAGGTTGGAAGTTAAAACTTAATAAAAACAGTTGCACAAACTGATAGCAGTGTTCTGATATTTGAGGGGCTATCACAAAGATGACTGGGTCAACCTATATCCAAAAGCTCTAGAAGGCAAGACAAGAAGCAGTGGATAAAAACTAATCAAGGAGAGAAGCAACCTAGAATTAAGGAGAAATTTCATAACCATGATGGCAATTAATAAATGGAATGACTTCCTTCAGAAGTTATGGGTGCTCCATCTCTGGAGGCTTTTAAGACTGGATAGCCACTTGTCTGGCTTGAGCGGGGGCTGGACTAGAAGACCTCAAGGTATCTTCTAACTGTTATTCTGTTAAAAATAGTCAATCACATCCTCTTTGTTAGAAGTGATGGATTGTAGAAAGCACTATTAGTTAATTGAAGAAATATAAGATTTTCCTCAGTCTAATAGGGACATCTTGCCATATGGAAAAATAATAATTTCCTCAGTTTCACTTACCAAAGAAGCTATTCATCAGTATAAAACATGTTATTAAAATCTTCATGATACTGTATCTATTAGCCAAAATAAAATAAAGTAAAAGTTGGAACAGAGAACATTCCAAAAAGTGCTCAAAAAAAAAGATGCATAAGTCCCATATAAGATTGATGAAAGGAAGAAGGATTTGCATAGGATTACCTATAACAGGGTATAGTTTATCTGATTCATGCTCAGCTGCTTAAACCTCGAATTCCACTGAGCATTAGAAAATAGTCATTGCTTAATTGTGTGGAATGACAAATATGTCAATGCCGATTTATTTTCATTTTAATTATCTTTTTGGTCTCCAATTCTGCTTACCCCATTCCCACAGGAGTTTGATTTTAATTTTTGTGAAAAAGAGATCTTTTCTCAATGAGAGGGGGGAAGGGAGAGTGTGGGGGAGAGAGATTATCTATGCTTTCCAAATGAATGCAAATTTTTACATGCAATTAATCTTATACAATGATTATTGGGCAGTATTGCCATGCGTGGAATCGTATGTACTTTTTTTCTCACTGGGTTTATTTTAGATGAAAAGCACTTAAACCAAGAGTTGTTTGGTTGATACTTTGAATCAGAATGTTGAATACTATAATCCCATTATGGCTTTGAAGGCATCAGATTAACAATCCACCAAAAACATAACTGTAAAAGACAGACCAGAAATAAAAGTTAAAATAAGCAAAAAAAAAAAAAGTAAGAGAACACCTGTCTGATCTTGATGAACACAAATCACCGGGGCCTGATGGATTACATCCCAGAGTTTTAAAGGAGCTGGCAGAGGTAATCTCAGAACTGCTGCACCATATCTTTCAAAAATCCTGGAGCACTGGGAAACTAACAGAGGACTGGAAAAGAGCTGATGTGGTTCCCATCTTCAAAAAAGGGGGAAAAAAACAGACCTAGGAAACTATAGACCAATCAGCCTAATATCAATACCCTGGAAGATATTGGAAAAGATAATTAAAAAACAGATCTGCCAATATCTAGAAACAAGTAAAGTAATAACTAGCAGCCAGCACGGGTTTGTTAAGAACAGATCATGCCAAACCAATCTTATTTCATTCTTCAACATAGTGACTAAATAAGTAGACCAGCAAAATACTGTGGACATAATATATTTGGATTTCAGCAAGGCATTCAACAAAGTAAACCATAACCTACTTCTTAGTAAGCTAGAAAAATGTGGAATAGATAGCACCACCACTAGATGGACTCGCAACTGGCTGGCAAACTATACTCAACAAGTAGTCCTACATGGAACTAAGTCTACATGGAGGGAAGTAAGCAGTGGGGTACCACAAGGTTCCATCTTAAGTCCAGTACTCTTCAATATCTTCATTAACGAATTAGATGAGGGAATAGTCACTTTTTCCAGGGTCATTGTAACTTCGAATGGTCGTGTGTGTGTGTGTATATATACAGTATGTATAGTATGTATGTATGTATGTATGTATGTATGTATGTATGTATGTATGTATGTATGTATAACAAATAGCTTTCTGTCTGGATGGTGTCTGGTGATGAGCCAAAAGACAGAAAAGGACAGCAGTATGCTTCCTCCCTTAATTGGGGCTTACCAGGATGTTGTAACACAAGTATATACTCATTCCCCTGTCTCAGCTGATCTGGAGGAGAACCAGTGGCCTAACGGCAATTACAACTGCCTCACATATAATACTTCCCTGGTTCAAATCCCAGTAAGGGTATGGCTAGCTGAGAGAGCTAAATAGCTCGAAATAGATCTATCCTAGTCTCCCTTGTTTAATTTTTCATCAGCTCAAAAACCTAACACACACACACATACACACACGCACATATATATGTATGTATATATACAGTATTTATTTTCGTAGATTTTCACAGTACAGGTATGATTTTCATGGGTACAGGTATGCAGGTCTTGGTGTGTTCGGGTCTTTTGCTGTGTAAGATTGAAACTATCTGAGCAACATTTTGACAAGATCTCACTCGCCATCTTCAAGCTGGTGCTTTCAGCTTTGTGCTTGTGTGAGCAAAGCATGATCTGAGCTGCTGTTTCCCTATATATACTGGTGGAGAGGTTGGCTGTGTTGTCATTTCTTGATTGGTTGATGGAGTTGAGGTTTGCAGATTGGCTGACTTTTTCTTAAGAACATGTGTGGCTGAGGTATTGGCTGTGTGTCTATCAGCCTCCTGTCTTGTAACGACTTGGATAATGGGCTGTGTGATGACCTTCTGAGTTCTATTGTTTTGTCATCCTGGTTCTTTTGCTGTAATCTCCTCAGTCGTAATGACCTTGGTAATGGACTGTGTGATGACCTTCTGAGTTTTAATGTTTTGACCTCCTGGGTCTTGTGCTGTAATCTCCTCAGTCGTAATGACCTTGGTAATGGACTGAGTGATGACCTTCTGAGTTCTATTGTTCTGATATCCTGGGTCTTGTACTGTAATCTCCTGGGTCATAATGACCTGGGTAATGGGCTGTGTGATGACCTTTTGAGTTCTAATCTTGTGACACCCTGGGTCTTGTATTATAATCTCCTGGGTCATTGGCTGTGTGGCAACATCCTGAGGTTTTGTGGTATAGCCTCCTGAGTTCTGTGATGTGACATCCTGAGTGGGTGGCTGTAATGTGACGTTCTGGGCTTTGGTTTGGCTCCAAGTTTGAGGCCTAGCTCTGTGTTCATGATGTGTGTCAGTTTGCTTGGTTTGGGGATCAGGTTATGTGGCAGATGTTGATGCAGCCATGGTCTGGTCTCTAGACGGTGGTCACCTGAACAGAACACACCCCCAGCCAATCAGAACATAGCCAACCCTGCAACCAATCAGAACACAGCCAAGCCCCCACCCAATCAAGTCACCCCCACTGACAGTTAAAAGGAAGAAACAGCTGCAAGCTCACATTACTCCGAGAAGCACAAAGCCAAAGACACAAGCCTGAAGATGATGAATGAGACTTCATCGAAACATCACCTAGATACTTCCAATGCTACATGGGAGAAAATCCGAAAAACCAAAGATCCATATTTGTATGGATATATATATACAAATATACAAATCCATACATATATAGATATATACAAATCCATACATATATGTATGTATGTATGTATGTATGTATGTATATATGTATGTATGTATGTAAGGTTTTCAACTGATAATTTAAATAATAAATAAGGGAGACTAGGATAGATCTATTTCGAGCTAGTTAGCTCTCTTCAGCTAGCCATATCCTTACTGGGATTCGAACCAGGGAAGTATTACATGTGAGGCAGTTGTAATTGCAACTATACCACTGGCTCTATCCTGTTCAGCTGAGGCAGGGTGTTACAACACCCTGTTAAGCCATAACTGTCGGTATGTTCTCTGGTGATGAGCCGAAAGACAGAAAAGAAAGCAGTATGCTTTCTCCCTTAAAATATATATATATATATATATATATATATATATATATATATATATATATATATATATATATATATTTGTTTTCGGAGATTTTCGCGGGTATTTGTATGTGGATCTTTGGTTCTTCGGGTTTTCTCCCGCGTAGAGTTGGAAATATTTAGGCGACGTTTCGATGAAGTCTCATTCATCATCTTCAGGCTTCTGTCTTCGGCCTTGTGCTTCTCAGAGTGATGTGAGCTTGCAGCTGCTTCTTCCTTTTAACTACTAGTGGGGGTGTGACTTGATTGGGTGGGGGCTTGGCTGTGTTCTGATTGGGTGGGGGGGTGTTCTCATTGGTTGGGGGTTTGGCTGTGTTCTGATTGGTTGGGGGGTTGGCTGTGTTCTGATTGGCTGGGGGTGTGTTCTGTTCTGGTGGGGGTTTGGTTGTACTCCGGTTAGTCTCAGTTGCTGGGGGATTTGAGCTGGTGAGCTGTGATCCTATTGTTTGGCTTCGCGTTCGTGGTCGTGTCACATCTTCATGGTGGGCATCAGTTCCCTTCATGTATGGGTTGGGGGGGGTTGAAGCAGGTAGTGATGCAGCTGTGGTACGGCTTCTGGTCCGTGGTCGTGTTTCATCTTCTGTGTGGGTGTGAGTCTGCTTTCTGCGTGGAAGTGTGGTGGTAGTTTCTTGTGTGGCCTTCGTGGGTGTGGGTCTGGTATCCTTTATGTTAGGTACTCTTTTGTTAATGAGGGCGGGTTTCCAAATGGCTGGTAGGCGGGAGGTGTCATCTCGTTTATTCATGCTGTGTGGGCGTTTTTCTATCTCTATGGCTTCTCTGATTATTCTGTTGTTGAAGTGTTCAGTTTTGGCGATAGTTCTGGTATTTTTAAAGTCAATCTTGTGTCCTGTGGCTTTGAGGTGTTGGACCAGGGAAGAGGTCGGTTCTTCTTTTTTGATTGAGTTCTTATGTTCTTCAATGCGTGCACTTATCCTTCTGTTAGTTTGTCCAATGTATGTGGTGGGGCAGGAGGTGCACGGGATTTCGTATACTCCTTGGTTTTCTAACTCAATTTTGTCTTTAGGGTTTCTTAGGATGGTGGATATTTTTCCGTTTGTGCAGAATGCTGTTTTAATGTTGTGTTTTTGGAGGATCTTGCTGATTTTGTCTGTAGTGCCTTTTATATATGGGAGGAGGGCTTTGCCATTTTCTTGTTCTCTGTCTTGGATTTTGGTTGGGGTTTCTTTTTGGATTAGGTGAGTAATCTTTCTTCTTTGGAATCCATTTGCTGTTAGTACGTTAGTGAGAGTGTGTAGTTCGGTTTTTAGGTGTTGTTCATCGGCTAAGCATTTTGTTCTGGAGATGAGTGTCTCAGCTACGGAATTGATCTGTGCTGGGTGGTGGTGTGAGAGTGCGTGTAGATAGCGGTTTGTATGTGTTTTCTTCTGGTAGATGGTGTGTCCTAGGGAGCCATTGAATTTTTTGTATACTAAGACATCTAGGAAGGGAAGTTGATTGTTAGCTTCTGTTTCCATGGTGAATTGTATTTTGGAGTGTAGGCTGTTGAGGTGTGTGAGGAAGTTGTTCAGTTTTTCTTTCCCATGTGGCCAGATTATCATCTACGTATCTGAGCCAGAGTTTGGGTTTGTGATCATATTTTTCTAGAGCTTGTGTTTCAAAGTGTTCCATGTAAAGGTTTGTGATGACAGGTGAGAGGGGTGATCCCATGGGTGCTCCTTCTATTTGTTTGTATTTTTGTCCATTGTAGGTGAAGTATGTATTGGATAGGCAGTGGTTGGTCAGATCTAGGATGTGCTTGGGGGGGTTGTATTTATTTTGGATGGCTGTCAAGGCTTCTTTTATAGGCACTTGGGTGAAGAGGGATATGACATCGAAGCTCACTAATAGATCACTGGGTTGTAAGTTTTGTTTCTTTATGATCTCGATGAACTGGAATGAGTTTCTTACATGTGAGTTGATGGATTCAGCATAGGGCTGTAGTTGTTTGGCGAGAAATTTGGCTAGGTTTTGTAGAGGTGAGCCTATGGAGCTGACTATTGGTCTAAGTGGGGTTCCTTCTTTGTGTATCTTGGGGAGACCATAAAACTTAGGGCATCTGGATGATTTCTCTCTGGGTATGATTCTTTGCTGGATTTCTTCGCTGATGGGGGAGGCTTTTATTTTGGATCTGGTGGTTTTTTCTAGGTAGGTGGTGGGATCTGTGTTTAGGGGTTTGTATGTGGGGTCTTGGAGTAGGTTGGTTAACTTGATTTGGTAGTCAGATGTGTTCATAACCACTGTTGTGTTGCCCTTGTCTGCTGGTAGGATTATTATGCTGGTGTCTTTTTTCAGGTTAAGTAGTGCAGTTTGTTCTTCTTTGGATAAGTTGCTTTTGGGTGGTTTGCTAGTGCAGAGGATGTTGGTAATTTCGAGTCTGATTCTGTTCGCATCATCAGGGTTGGTTTTGGTCAGGCTGGTTTCAACTCCACATATGATGGCCAAGTTTTGTAGCGGTGCTCCTATGGAGCTGACTATGGGTCTTAGAGGTATGCCTTCTTTGTGTATTTTGGGGAGGCCATATAATTTGGGGCATCTGGAAGATTTTTCTCTTGGGATGATCTTCTGTTGGATCTCTTTGCTAATGTTGCTGGTTATGATTTTCTTCTTGGTTATTTTTTCTAGATATGTGGTTGGGTCAGTGTTTATAGGTTTGTATGTGGAGTCTTGCAGGAGGTCTGCCATTTTTGTTTCGTAATCTTTTTTGTTCATTACTTTTATCTGCTGGAAGTATGATAATGTTGCTGTCATTTTTTAGAGCTTGTAGGGCATTTTTTTCTTCTTTATCTAAGTTGCTTTTGGGTGATTTGCTTGTGCATAGGATATTAGTGACTTTGTGTCTTATTGTGTCAGCTTCATCTGTATTTAGTTTAGTTAGGCTGGATTCTACGCCGCATATGATGGATTCTATGGGGATTTTTTTGGGTGCTATTGCATAGTTGAATTCTTTGGTTAGGACATCTGTTTCATTTTTAGTGAGTTCTCTATTGGAAAGATTGTGTACTAATTGTTTTAAGTGTTGTGGGTTGTTGGGGGCTTTCTTGTCATGTTCTAATTTCTTTAGGAGTTTATCATTTTTGTAAGTGGTTTCGGTTTCAGCTCTCCAAGTTGTGAGTTGTTTTATCTTATCCCAAAGTAGAGGGTGGATTTTGTTGCTTAATTTGAGATGTAAGGCTAGGAGGTTTTTATTTAACTGGTCAAGTTGAAAACTTTTGTTGTGGAGCTCATTTCTGACTAGAGCCATTTCAGTTCTTTTTAGGATACATTTGGTGGCTGTTGTGTTCTGATGAAATATTAATTTGAAGCAGGTTGGTGTGATATTGTTGTCTCTGCAACTGCGCAGGAATTTGAGATCACATAGTATTGCTGCTCTTTTAACTTCTAGCTTTTTGTAGGTTTGTGAGCTTGCAGCTGCTTCTTCCTTTTAACTGCTAGTGGCCTGTGACTTGATTGGGTGGGGGCTTGGCTGTGTTCTGATTGGTTTGGGGGTTGGCTGTGTTCTGATTGGCTGGGTCTGTGTTCTGTTCCGTTGGGGGCTTGGTTGTACTCAGGTTAGCCTTAGTTGCTGGGGGATTTTGGTAGAAAATCTACCAAAACTTTTAAAAATACCAGAACTCTCACCAAAACTGAACACTTCAACAACAGAATAATCAGAGAAGCCATAGAGATAGAAAAATGCCCACACAGCATGAATAAATGAGATGACACCTCCTGCCTACCAGCCATTTGGAAACCCGCCCTCATTAACAAACGAGTACCTAACATGAAGAATGACACCCACGAGGGCCACACAAGAAGCTACCACTACACTTCCATGTAGAAAGCAGACTCACACTCACACAGAAGATGAGACACGACCACAGACCAGAAGCCGCACCGCAGCTGAATCACTACCTGCTTCAACCCCCCCCAACCCATACATGAAATGAACTGATGCCCACCATGAAGATGTGGCACGACTATGAACGCAAAGCCAAACAACAGGATCACAGCTCACCAGCTCAAATCCCCCAACAACTAAGACTAACCTGAGTACAACCAAACGCCCGCCAGAACAGAACACACCCCCAGCCAATCAGAACACAGCCAACCCCCAACCAATCAGAACACAGCCAAGCCCCCACCCAATCAAGTCACATCCCCACTAGCAGTTAAAAGAAAGAAGCAGCTGCAAGCTCACATTACTCCGAGAAGCACAAGGCCGAAGACACAAGCCTGAAGATGATGAATGAGACTTCATTGAAACGTCGCCTAGATACTTCCAATTCTACATGGGACAAAACCAGGAGAACCAAAGATCCACATACAAATACCTGCGAAAACCTCAGAAAACACACACACACACATATATATATGCATGCATGTATGTTTTCTTATGTTTTCATGGGTATTTATATGTATGGTATTTAGGTTTGTTCAGGTATTTTCCCATGTAATATTTGTGCTTTTATTATAGCAATGTTTTGGCACAATCTCATCTGCCATCCTCAGGCTTGTGTATTAGGTTCTTTTTAATTTTATGTGCCAGGCTTGGCAGGATGGCAGATGAGATTCTGCTGAAACGTTGCTATAATAAAAGCACATATATTACATGGGAAAATACCCGAAGAAACCTAAATACCATATGTGTGTGTGTGTATGTGTGTGTGTGTGTGTGTGTGTATGTATGTATGTTTGTGCTTGCACAAGCACAAAGCCGAAAACACCAGCCTGAAGTTGGTGAGAGAGATCTCATCGAATCGTTGCCAAGATAGTCTCAATCTTACATGGGAAAAGACCCGAACACGCAAAGACCTGCATACCTGTATATGTGAAAATCTACAAAACTTATATACGATAGATAGATAGATAGATAGATAGATAGATGGATGGATGGATGGATGGATGGATGGATGGATGGATGGATGGATCGATAGATAGATAGATATAGATATATAGATGTAGATAGATATATAGATATGGATAATATATTGTCCCCACTCACTACTAATACCAGAGCTCATGACCCAAGTGGCAACACATTTATCCCAGAAGTATAAAGTTAGATAATGTGATAACTCCCCCACCCCTGCAAGGTCTATGGTGTAGATCCTCCCATGAGATTTCCACCCTCTCATACTAATTTGGGCTTTCCAAAGTGCAACTGCATACAATTATTTTAGTCATGATATTTGTCTACTACTGTATGTAAAAAATAAATGTGACTTCTTTCCTGTATAGCTTGTATTGTATATCTGTGTAGCATACTTTTACAGAAGGAAGGAAGGAAGGAAGGAAGGAAGGAAGGAAGGAAGGAAGGAAGGAAGGAAGGAAGGAAGGAAGGAAGGAAGGAAGGAAGGAAGGAAGGAAGGAAGGAAGGAAGGAAGGAAGGAAGAAGGACATGCATATTCACACAATTTTAATTAAGTCTCTCCGGGATATTAAAATTTGTTTTGAAATTCACTTGCGGCTTAAGGAAACATGACTAAAACCATAGCAGACCTATAAAGAAGTCATTGCTATGTAGCACCAGGAATGTAAGCAACACATAGATTTAAATAAACTCTATATATTCCCTTTTTTTTGCAGGCACCATTGGCGATAGCTCTCTATTTTCCTCCATCTTGCAGAGTACCTTGGATTTTGAACTCCTTTTTATGTGGTGAGTGTGTTATATTTCATTTTAAATCTCAGAAAAGCTTGTTGCTGATGGAAAGATGGAATTCTGTGTGATACAGCTTGGAAAATTTGCCTTTCATTCGGTGAGTACACTTCATCTTCAATGCCTGAATAGTATTTCATTGAAAGCCTTATTAAGATCAAAGACTGTCCAGATTTCTATTGCATATTTAACTTGACTGTTACATTTATCTATCCAGGGAGTTTTTTTATTTATTTATTTATTTATTTATTTATTTATTTATTTATTTATTTATTTATTTATTTATTTATTTATTTATTTATCTATTTATCTATTTATTTATTTATTTGTCAATTGCTTACAAGATAATAGGTATAAGTAAAACATAGTTATGAAAACATGGATACATATAAAAAAAATAAAATATAAAAGAAACAATAGGACAGGGATGGTAGGCACATTGCTGTACTTATGCACGCCCCCTACAGACCTCTTAGGAAAGTGGTGAGGTCAATAGTAGACAGTCTAAGGTTAAAGTTTTTGGGGTTTGGGGAAGAAACCACAGAGTCAGGTAGAGTATTCCAGACGTTGACTGTGCAGTTATGCAGTTGTGCTGTTTATACGAGACATTGTACCATACATTTTCTTGATATCTTATCATGCCTACTTTGTATAATCTACAGGAAGTCACAAAAGCAGAACAATTCAAGAAAAACCATTGATTGGTTAATCTCATCAAGTCATCATAATACCTTTTTGATTGTGTTATGATTGTATCTGGGGCTCAGTTTGGGAAGGAACTGTGTAACGTGTACAGCATTGTAATTTATTTTCTACTACTTTTTTTTTTTAGTCACTCTAAGCTGTCACAAGTTTCACAACTGTGAAGGATGGGGAGACCCAAAATTGAACATACAAACAGACTAAGTTCACACAATATGTTAACATAGCACCTCACCAAAAAAATTCCTTCTCGGATGTTAAAGCACATTAATGTTTTTTTATTTATTTTATACAAATATTCCATCTTTTGTTTAAATAGTTTGTTGTCTGGGTACAAATATCTTGTGCAATAACCATTACAATTAGTACACTTTCATTACTATTATATCATTACTCTATTCTTACTTCATACTACTATACATAATGTACCTAATTATAATAACAATTCTTAGCGTATTTAATTTTTATTTAAATGTTTACTATTTTTTACTGATCTTCTTAAATTTTCTAATTTCCATTTTTATTCTCCAGCCATTGATAAAATAATTCCCATACCATATAATATTCAGTTTGTTCCTTTTCTTTAATTGCAAAGGTTAACCTGTTCATTTCTGCACATTTTAATATTTTCCTGATCACATTCTCATCTGTTGGAATCTTTTCACTTTTTCAATTTTGAGCAAGTGCAATTCTAGCTGCAGTCAATACATAAATGATTAAATATAGCTTTACTTTACTATATATTTCAGGTATAATCCCCAACAGAAAAGCACATCAAATTTATGTTTTGCAAATGCATCTACTCTTCTTTTCCTAACCTGACTTAATTTATGTCTTTAACATAGTCACCTACTAACCTATGATAGTTTGATAAGGATCTGAACATTTTTGTAATATTAACACCATCAATCCTTCTTTTCCAGAGCTCTTCTAGACCCCTTCCGAAAGCTTTTAATTTAAAATTTGATTTTGGTAGTACAATGAAGGCAGAAAAAAAAAGCCATAGCACTTTTTAATGGCATCTTCTCTGCCTCTGTCAAAACATCTTTCAATATCCATCAAGATGGACATGAGAAATATAAAAGCCAAAGGCAAGAGATTATAATATTGGCTCTCCTAGAAGGAAAGTTTTCCCCATAATTATATCTTGTATGTTTTTGTCTGTAAACTGTTTATTCTAATTCTTGATACAGAAATAAGTCTGTAACATGATTATGTGAATCAGATCCAATGATAGATGGACATTCTCTTATTACAGTTGTTGTTGTTGTTGTTATTGTTGTTATTATTATTATTTAATATTTAGTGAGATTCATAGCCTTTGGGGCTGGTTGGTAGCTCAACAGCTCGAGTCCTAACCAAGGACCTAGAAACTGTTCAGATAGTGTTGGAGGATATAAGCTGTTTCAAGTAGGGTGGTTTTTTGTAGAATCAGGGTATTCAAGTCTGATAAATTCAGGATTTCCAAATAGCAAGGCAGCCCTTTAGGTATTGCTCCAAGGGCTCCAATTACAATTGGGATAACACATGATTTCTTTTTCCAAAGTCGATTAACTTCAATTTGTAAGTCCCAATACTTTGTGATTTTTTTCTAGTTGTGTGTCTATATTATATTATTATTATTATTATTATTATTATTATTATTATTATTATTATTATTATTATTATTATTATTATCCATTACAGATCTCTTCGAACTCTCTGATTCTATGCATCTTTTTTTAATTTTTGAAATGCATGTGGATTTTGGATGATGATCTTTTTTTTTTTTTTGCTTTCTTAGTTAATTTTCCTTAAATATTTTTCTCTGTGTAGTGATCCCTGGGCTCCTATTCTTCTTTATTGTTTTTCAGCATTTCTACATCTATTAATATTTTGCAATAGAGCATAGCACTTTGACTTAGATACCACTTCATAGTGCTTTACAGTCTTCTCTATGTAGTTTTACAGAGTCAGCATATTGCCTCATTTTACTGACCTTGGAAGAATGGAAGGTCCTCATTTTACTGATCTTGGAAGGATGGAAGGCTGAATCAAACCTTAAGCCAGTTAGAATTGAACTCCTGGTTGTGGACAGAGTTAACCTGCAATACAGCATTCTAACCATGACACCAATAGAAACTGAAATTTCTGTTATAGAGATAATCATTCTCTGCTCTGGTTCAATAGACAAATACTGAAGATTATCTTGTTTGAAAGATTGTAAGTCACCCAAAGTTTTGTAACAATCCAGTAGAGTTGGCTTGTGGAAGTGATAGAAATGAATATTGTATAAAAAGTACTGATGTACGTCACACAAATGAATGCCCCAAAATAATTTTCTAATCCAATCATCTAATCTGTGATTTTGTATTTTATATTATAAATTGTGTTTTTGAAATATGGGCCAAATCTACTATCTGACATTTTCTTTGTTTAAAAAAGGATGACCAATTTAAATAGTATAATAAAATAACCAGCCTGTAATCTTTTTCCTCTTGTTTGTCCTTGACAGTTCTAGGCAAACAATATCATTGCAAATGCACCAGATAAATCAAACTGTGGTTACTGAGTTTATCCTGCAAGGGTTTCCAGGATCCGCTGAATTGCAGAAATATCTGTTTGTCCCAATTCTTTTTATCTACCTCCTCACAATCCTTGGAAACATCCTGATCGTTGTCATTGTTGTCCATGATCCTCACCTTCATAATCCCATGTACTTCTTCTTGGGGAATTTTTCCTCCTTGGAGATCTTCTACACTACCACCCTGTCACCCAAGATGTTGGCTCACTTTCTAACAGAGAAAAAGTCCATCTGTTTCCACTGTTGCATCTCTCAAGCCTTTTTCCACTTCTTCCTTGGAGCCACAGAATTCTGCCTGCTTGCTTCAATGTCCTTTGATCGTTACATCGCCATCTGCAAACCTTTGCATTACAGCGTCATCATGAATTACAGATTTTGTCTCCAGCTAGCCTTGGGTTCATGGTTGGGAGGGCTATTAACTGTTATTGTCCAGATGGTTTTACTATGCCAGCTCCCATTTTGTGGTCCCAATATGATTAACCATTTCTATTGTGATGTGACTCCCTTACTGGGTTTAGTTTGTGCTAGTACATATCTGCTTGAACAGATGGTGTTAATGGGATCAGTCCTTCTTCTGTTCAGTACCTTCCTATTGACTGCAATCTCATATAGCTTCATCATCTTCACCATAACACGCATCTCTTCATCTTCAGGGAGACAGAAGGCTTTCTCTACTTGTGTTGCCCACCTTACAGTTGTATCCATCCAGTATGGAACTGTAATGTTCATGTATGTTAAGCCCAACTCCAATTCTTCTTTGGAAATAAACAAGGTGGTTTCTGTACTTAATACCATTGTAACTCCTCTACTCAACCCTTTCATCTATACCCTGAGGAACAAAGATGTCAAAGAAGCTCTTAAGAAAATGGCATGTACTAAAGGAAAAATGTTTCATTGAGTGTAATAAAATATACTATAAAGTTAATGTTTATTTAGAGTGAATTGATTTGATTCCCAGATAGGATGAAGGAGCGTTATTTTTGACCCAAGATGCTGATATTCATCAGATGTATTTTCAGTAGTTCTATTTTGGCTACAATGCTCTTGTCCTGATCCAACTGAGATTTCTGTTAGAGAGAAAATCAATAGATAAATATTGAAGATTGTCTTGATTGGAAGCCATCCAAAGTTTTGTGACAACAAGATGGGCAGTTAATAAATTTAATAGAAAAATAGATGCTAGATAGATAAGTTGATAGTTAGATTATAGATAATACAAAATAGATAGATAGATAGATAGATAGATAGATAGATAGATAGATAGATAGATAGATAGATAGATAAGGCAGACAGACAGACAGAACACAAACAGACAGACCATTCAGCTAAGGTAGTTTTGCGTAGACACTAGTTTTCCCAGCAACTGTAGTCTTATTAAGGATTTGTAAACTTCATGTGATTTTGATTCTGTGCCTCTGTTTATAAACCAAGGATAGTATTAGCTGATTTGACTGCTGCCACCTACTGTTTACTGATTGTCTGCTAGGACTCCAAAGTCCCTCTCACAGTTACTGTTTTTGAAACAGGTTTTGCCTAACCTGTACAGATACCTTTGATTTTTCCTGCCTAGGTGCAAAACCTTAATTTTTTTCCACATTAAATTTCATGTTTTTGGATAGGGTCCATTGTTCAAATCTATCACAATCTTTTTGGATCCTGAGCTTGTCTTCTGGGGTATTGACTATTCCTGCCAGCTTAGTTTCCTCTGCAAATTTGATGAGTTCCCCTTCTATTCCCTCATGTAAGTCATTTATGAAGATATTGAAGAGTACTGGGCCTAAGATGGAACCTTGTTTTGCATCTGCTGAAAATGAATGACATAAAAATCAGATAAATTTTAGCAACAGATACATTGTTGTCTAAGATATAATTGATTATGGTGGAAACTGTACAGATCACTATAGAAGTTTTCATATATTACACAGTCATTCCAGGAAGTTCTAATGCAGTGATTCTAATTTTCTAAAATATGGGCTTGATTTCTTCTATGACAACCTGAACTTAACAGAAATAACACAATAACAGAATTGGAAGGGGCCCTAGTTCAATCTCCTCCCCAAGGGGGAAACTCTATTCCATTTCAGACAAAAGGTTATCCAATCTTTTCTTAAAAACTTGTAGGAGTGTAGGAGCATCCACAACTTCATCCTGTAGAAAAATGTAACACATTTTCTCTCTCATTTGTTTTCACTTCTAAAAAATAAACAACCCATCCTGCATTCTAGATGATGATGATGATGATGATGATGATGATGATGAAGAATTAAACCTTGAAACACAATTTGAAATAATTTAGATTCTTGCTTTGGCTTGCTTTAGTAACTAAGTCCCCAAAGGTTTTCTTGGTATCTCTCTGATGATTTGTTCTCCTTGGTGGAATAATTAGAAAACACCGAAATTTTTTTCCTATGCAGAAAAAATGGTCTTCAGAACCTTGGATGAAGAATCTGTATCTTCATTACTGAGTAAAAATTGAATATAGAAATTTAGAGGTGAGGCATAAGAACACCTATTCTGCAGTTAATCAGGCCTCAACAATAGGAAGAAAACCACAGTTTCTGAGAAAGGTTTTTTTTTGTTTGTTTGTTTCCTTCAGTATAAGTTTTCAGTGGAAGGGACTAGCTGTAACTCAGGATGAGTTATGGAGTTCTAACTGCCCTCTGATCTTGGTTATTAGCTTACCAACATGAGTTATCCATTACTGGATGATGTTCAAAGATTAGATTATTTGCCTAAATTAATTTGGGGAAAAGAAAAATACGATCCATAGGGGGCATGCATAAGTGGACCAACGTGCCTACCGTCCCTGTCCTATTGTTTCTTTTATTTTTCTTATATGTATCCATATATTCATAACTACGTTTTTACTTATACCTATTATCTTGTAAGCAATTGACAAACCAAATAAAATAAAATAAAATCCAACCTCTTGCTTCATGAATTAATCTGACTATCTACTCAAGTGAGTATTTGATTTTCTTTAATATTTTTACAGATGAATAGCTGACCGCATTCTTGCAGAAAAGGAGCAAATTTATTAAAATAAATGTATAATAAATAAAGTTAAATAACTAAGTTAAATACATAATCTACCAAGTTTTTCATAAATTCCTATGTAAGCAACTGAATGCTAGTTAAATGATAATCATAGATATTAAACTTGTTGATAAATTATTTTATTAAATTATTGGGAAGCTTTGTGCTTCAGTATCTATAGAGAATAAAATTGACCTTGATAGAACTATAC
Source organism: Bungarus multicinctus (assembly GCA_023653725.1). Lineage (NCBI taxonomy): Eukaryota > Metazoa > Chordata > Lepidosauria > Squamata > Elapidae > Bungarus > Bungarus multicinctus. Next base: position 137,468,502 of record CM042840.1, on the reverse strand, counting down.
AAGTTCCGTTTTTAAGACAATGAGCAGTTTAAAATGTTTAACTCCACAACAAACAGGAAACATTCAAAAGCATATCAAACAAATGACTTCCTAATTTGCTGAGTTAATAGAATAACAGGCTTGGAAGGGATCTTGAAGTTCTTCTAGTGCAACCCACTGTTCATGCATAAAACTTTATACTACTTTAGACAAACATCCAATGTTGAAGCAACCATAATTTCTGAACACAATTAAAAAACTATAGTAAAAAAATATAATAAAGAAAGAGAGATCCAGCACAATCAGAGTTGTGTGATTCTATTATTATATGCAAATACAATTAAAAAGAGTTTTTACTTTCCTGCAGAGTTGATTTTTTTGGTCTGATCTACCAATTGACATTACCTAATCAAGGATGGAGAAAGGGCTTTAGCTACCCTTATATACAATATATAAATAAACATTCTCTGTGTGCTTCTCTATTGTTCTCTCTATATATATATATAGATTGCAAAAGAGGATTTTCTCATCTCTCATAGATGTGGTGGACTCCTCTTCATTGGATGAAACCAACAGAAGACTAAACAACCATCTGTCTGAGATGCTTTGATCTCAATTCCTGCACTGAGAAGGTCAGACATGAAGGTCCATATGGCATCTTCCAATCTCTGGAAAGATGTTGCATACAAGAAGGTAAAATCTTTTCTTTTCTCTATCAGTCCATAGTTGACAAGATAGGCTAATGGATTCAGATAACAGGAAAGTAGATTCTAACTGAATGCTAGGGAAAAAAACATCTGAAATAAGAGCAATTTAACAGGGGAAATCAGTGGGACAAAGGGCTCCTCTTCATCTTCCCTTAAGAAGAATTTAAAATACCCCTGTCATAGAGATGTGTGATGCCAAGCTGACAAGTATCAATGTAATAAGAAACAAAAGATTTAGTTTGATTGTTTTCTTCAAATACACAAGAAGAAATAGGTAGATTCATGTTTTAGAAATTATACAAAAAAAATTATGTTGCAGATTTTTAAAATATAAATGATCAACTATTTTTAAACAAGATTATCTTTCACATACACATTTCACTAAAAACTCTGGAAAATGTAAATGCATATTTTTTATTCCTATTGAACTTGGTTCTAGGTTCCAAAAAGTGGATCCTGCACCTCTGGGAAAAATGCAATAATGATGATAATTGGACTTGCTTCTAGGCCAAAGGTTTGTGTTGACTGATAAATCATCAATCTGTAAAGCAATAATCTCAGTGAAACATCTCTCTGATACTGCTGAACAATTATTCTGCTCTTGCATGAATTGGTTTGGGATGGAGAACCAAACAGTTGTGGCCGAATTCATTTTACTGGGATTTCCTAGCATCCTAAAAGTAAGATTTCTGGTGTTTGTGGGCATCTTGATGATCTATATCTTGACTGTCACTGGGAATATTGTCATCATTGCAACTGTGACTTATGATCCTAGTCTCCATAAGCCAATGTACTTCTTCCTCAGCAACCTCTCATTCCTAGGAATCATGTACGTGACAGCTACAATCCCTAAACTTTTGGCCAATTTACTCACTGTCAAGAAATCTATCAGCCTGACTGGTTGCAAGGCTCAAGCTTTTTCCCACTTTTTCCTAGGGGCCACAGAATTCTTCCTTCTCACCGCTATGGCATATGACCGTTACATGGCCATCTGCCACCCTCTTCATTATCACACAATCATGAGTAACAGAGTTTGCGTTCAACTGGCTTGTGGATCCTGGTTTGGTGGCCTTATGACTGTCTTGGTACAGACCATTCTAGTGTTCCAACTTCCATTCTGTGGCCCAAATATTATCAATCACTTCTATTGTGATGTTGGACCATTACTAAGGCTGGCTTGCACTGACACTCATCCTATTGAATGGATAATCTTTGTTGTTGCAACCTTTGTGGTGTTCAGCAATTCCCTGTTGACAGTGGTTTCATATATCTTCATAATTTCCACTGTAATGAAAATCCCATCCATTTCTGGAAGACAAAAGGCTTTTTCTACCTGTATCTCTCACTTAATTGTTGTTATTCTGTTGTATGGGGCAATTATTTTTATATATGTCAGACCAACAGGACATACATCACTAAATATGAACAAGGTAGTTTCCCTTCTCAATACTTTGGTCACACCATTGCTCAACCCTTTTATTTATACCCTCAGGAACAAAGAAGTTAAAGATTCTCTGAAAAAGGGATTAACCTGGAATAAATTATTTGAGAGCAGCTACAAGTAATTTTTTTAAAAAATGGAGAAATGACTGGCTAAATAACTGTGGAGCACCATAAATCTAATTCAACTTTAATTCATATATTGCTTTATATTTGAGTGTAAACCAATTTCTCAATGAGTTTTTTTTATGTCCAGAAAATGTTCCACAGATTTCGATATACTTTTTGAAAAATATTCCAGTTCTTTTTCTGTAAATCTTAAACAAATAATTCTAATTCTAACGCTTAGAATATGATCATCTCAAAAGGCAATTGGACTTCTTTGCTTTTCCTTGAAGAGGTTTTGCTTCTGAAGAACTGAAGAAGCTGCTCAGATGAGAAGCAAAATGTATTCAAGGAAAAACAAAGAATTTCCAGTTACTTTCTGAAAAAAGCAACTTTGGAACAACCATGACTTGGATGACTGAGAATCTCAATAGATTTTAGAAATGATCTTTTTTTCAATACAACATTTCTTAATTATTTTTTGTTTAATGAAAATCTGAAATATATATTGACCTATGCCATTTTATTCCATCCTGGTTTGCATATTTTGTTGCTGGAACTAGTAATATTAATAATGGGACAATGGTTGGATTTAGGGGAGATGGTAAGATGTAAAAATTAAAAATAGTATTTGATCAACCCAAAATCTGTTTTCTTTTCCTTGTCCCAAATGTTCTATCTCTGAACAATTAAATTTTAATTGATAGGTAGTTTGCATGGATGCTTAAGAATTTCAGTAAGATACAGGCAATTTTAAATAACTTTTTATGTTCTCCTACCATAAATATAGCTAGCTTTGAGAACATTATTTTTCTACCCCTTGTCCCAAAGGTGCTTTTTCTGGAGGCAACTGCACTTCCTTATTTTTATTTTTGAAAATGTTTTGCTTCTCATCCATGAAGCTTCTTCAGCTCTGACGGGATAATTTCTTGCAGACAGCTGGTAATCTGCATCCCTTTAGAGCTGTCAAATTCCTGGAGCACAGACCAGATGTGTCACATGTTGGTCTCATCCACACCCGGTTTAGTGAATGGGAAAAAAGTTCCAATACATGACATGACACCACCATGATGACATGGTTTGACACCCTATTTTAGAGTCACTGACTGGAGCACTTGGAAGTTTATCTGTGTCCTCAGGGTCACCTGAGTAATGCTCCTGGTTCCTGTAGTCTACAAATTTTCCTCTGGAAATCCATTCCTGCTCCCATATCATTCTAAGGGTGTTCATCCCAAATTGTATAGATAAAAGTTTGTGAAATTCCCAGTCATCCAGGTCTTGGACTGAGAATCTCTACAGACTTTTAGCTATACAATTTGGGATGAACACCCTTTGAATGGTTTGGGAGTAGGAATGGAGGAAAAATTGCAGATTATAGGAGTCAGGAGCACTACTCAGATGACTCTGAGGACACAGATAAACCTCCAAGTGCTTCAATGACCTGCTAAAAGGATGCAAATGACCAGCTGTCTGCAAGGAATATAAATCCTTCCATTCCCCACTATCTTGCCAGATCTTGGATGAGAAATGAAACATTTTCAAAAGAAAAAAAAAAAAGAAAGTCCAGTTTCCTCCTAAAAAAGAATCTTTGGGACAACCATGACCTGGATGACTGAGAATCTCTACAGACTTTTAGCTATCCAATTTGGGATAAACATCCTTTGAATGGTGTGGAAGTAGGAATGGATTTCCAGAGGAAAAATTGCAGATTACAGGAACCAGGACCACTTCTCAGGTTACCCTGAGGACACAGATAAACCTCCAAGTTAGATAATTAGACAAGTTAGACTCTGACTGGGCAACTCTGGATGGGGGGGCAGGGGCGGACTTCGGTGAAGTTATTTGGGGAAGTTTGATCCTGTGACCCTCGAGGATGTGGACAGGATGCTGGGTGGGATGAATGCCACCACATATTTACTGGATCCGTGTCCCTCCTGGCTGGTATTGGCCACTCGGGAGGTGACATGAGGTTGGTTCCAGAGCATTATTAACGCTTTCTTGAGTGGGGGGTTTTTACCTGCCACCTTGAAAGAGGCAGTAGTGAGACCTCTCCTCAAGAAACCATCTCTGGACCCAACTTTGTTATCTAACTATCATCCGGTCTCCAATGTTGAGAGTGTGGTGGCACAACAGCTCCCCCAGCACCTGGATGAAGCTGTCTATTTAGATCCACGCCAATCAGGCTTCAGGTCCGGGTACAGCATGGAAACGGCATTGGTTGCATTGGTGGATGATCTCTGGAGGGCCATGCTCTGTCCTGGTCCTGTTGATCTCTCGGCGGCTTTTGATACTGTCAACCACAGATATCCTATTGTGGCGTCTGGAGGGGTTGGGAGTGGGAGGCACGGAGTTACAGTGGTTCACCTCCTTCCTCTCCGACCATTCACAATTTGTGTTGGCAGGGGGGCAGAGGTCAACCCGAGGCCCTGATTTGTGGGGTACTTCAGGGGTCAGTGCTCTCGCCCCTCCTGTTCAACATTTATGTGGAGCCGCTGGGTGAGGTCATCCGTGGCTTTGGGGTAGAATTTCATCAGTACGTTGATGATACTCTACCCCAGGCCACCCCGACGAAGCTGTGGAAGTGATGACCCGGTGCCTGGAGACTGTGTGGGGTTGGATGGGGCAGAACAGGCTTCAGCTCAACCCAGCCAAAACTGAGTGGCTGTGCTTTCCGGCGCCCCAATATAGCCAGCTAACTCCATCGCTGGCCGTGGGGGGGGGGGGGAAATTCTTGTCCCCATGGAGAGGGCACGCAATCTGGGTGTCCTCCTGGATGTACATCTGTCGTTAGAAGACCACATAGTGGCCGTCGCCAGGGGGGCTTTTTGTCAGGTCCATAGGATCTACCAGTTGCAGCCCTTTCTGGATCGGGATGCACTTTGCACGGTCACATCCACCCTCATCATCTCCCGCCTGGACTATGCCAATGCTCTCTACATGGGGCTCCCCTTGAAGAGCACCTGGAGGCTCCAGTTGGTGCAAAATGCAGCCGCGCAGGTGGTTTTGGGGGCTCCTCGGAGCTCCCATGTTACACCACTTTTGCGCGAGCTGCATTGGCCTTCCAGGTACGATTCAAGGTATTAGTGACCATCTTTAAAGCGCTCCATGGCTTGGGACCTGGGTACTTATGGGACTGCCTACTGCCACCATCGGTCTCCCATCGGCCAGTGCGCTCCCAAAGGGTGGGCCTCCTCAGGGTGCCACCGGCTGGACGGCTGGCGACCCCGAGGGTGTGGGCCTTCTCTCTGGGAGCACCTTCCCTCTGGAACAACACGAATTACCCCCGGAGATGAGGACCACCCCTGACCTTTTGACCTTCCAGCATGCTTTGAAAACCCACTTATTTCACCAAGCCGGTCTGGCCTACAGTTCTATGCAGGGTTTTTAATTGGTTTTAATCAGTTTTAATTTTATAACTTTTAACCTTGATTGTTTTTATCTATCAGTTATTTATCAGCCACCTTATTTAATCTTTTTAAATTGCTTTTAAATATTGTATTGTATTTTTTATTCTATTTTATTTGGCTGTACACTGCCTCAAGTCCCATCGGGAGAGGGGGTGGTATAAAAGACTAAATAAATACATAAATAAATAAGTGTTTCAACAACATGGTTGGGACATCCATGACCTGGAAGACTGAGAATATTCAGACTTTCTACCCCTTCCATAACAAATAAAACTAAAATATAATATTATATGGTACTTTTTGTAAGCAATGGTCAACAGCCAGTGATGGTATTCAAAAACTTTTACTACCAGTTCTGTGGGCGTGGTTTGGTGGGCATGGCCATGTAACTGGGTGGGTGTGGCTTTTCTTTTTTGCAGTCCCCACCCATTTTTTGGGAGCTTCTTAGCCACAGAGGAGCCTCGGGGGGGGGGGGTGTTTTTGCTCCCCTAAAGCTCTTCTGAGGCTCAGGAATAAAAAAAAAAAACAGAGCATGGGAGGGGCATTCAGCACTCCTCCAAGTTCCGTTTTGGGAGCTCCCTAGCCTCAGAGAAGCCTGGGGGGGAATTTTTGCTCCCCTGAGGCTCACCTGAGGCTTAGGAAGAAAAAAAACAGAGCATGGGAGGGGCATGCAGCACTCCTCCAAGTTCCGTTTTGGGAGCTCCCTAGCCTCAGAGAAGCCTGGGGGGGAATTTTTGCTCCCCTGAGGCTCACCTGAGGCTTAGGAAGAAAAAAAACAGAGCATGGGAGGGGCATGCAGCACTCCTCCAAGTTCCATTTTTGGGAGCTTCCTAGCCTCAGAGAAGTCTTTGGGGGGGCATTTTTGCTCCCCTAAGCCTCCTCTGGGGCTCTGGAAGACAAAAAATGGAGGGGGGGGGCTGAGCTCCTCCCTCCATTTTTTGCCTTCCTGGGCCTCAGCAAGGGGAATCCTGGCACAACTGATCTTATCTACAGCTGATTGTCGGGAGGAAAAAAAAGAAAGAAATACCTTAGGTGAATGTCAGGCAGACAGGCAGGGTGAACGTGCATCAGATGGGAGGGCGACCTGATGGGGGCGTGGCTAGCCAGAACTTACTACCAGTTCAGTGACCCACGCCAAATTCTTGCTACCGGTTCACCCGATCTGTTGCAAACCAGCTGAATACCACCACTGTCAACAGCTATGGATGAAGCTATTGAAAACATAGACATAATTAATTTAAAGTAATAAAAAAGGGAAGCATCAGAACATGTCCTGAATAATATTTGCAGTTGGGTGATGCTGACATTGATGGTGATGATAATAAAAGGAATTACTCAGATTGTGTTATGTTATCCCTTACTCTTGCTTTCTTTAAAAATTTAATTCGATGCACAAATCAGAGAAATCAAAAACAGGAATTTATTCTTATTTATTGAAGTGCATTTATAGATTTTTGTAATAAATAAGCACACAATTTTTACCTGTATGTTCTTACAGGTTTACAAGGTAAGTTCCTACCTTGGCAAGAAAGTTTCTTCCTTTAAATATTGGGAATCTACCTCAGTGAAGATCTTACTTGGAAAATCAACAGAACCTAGGTAGCCAGAAAGACCCAACAGAGAATCCATTTCCTTAGGGTCTTGTGAAAGAATAAAGTGGAACAATGACTGATGACCTCCTTTTACTGGTCCATAATAGTAAGCATCCTCACATATTGCATTATGGTGTGGTATGCTGGCTTGACAGCCATGGATAGAAAGATATTACCGAGGGTAGTGAGCACAGCAGAAAACATTAAGGGCTGTTCCCTGGTATCACTAGATGACATCGCTAGGCCTCACACCCTGGTCAGCACTTCTTCACTCTCCTGCCATTGGGTAGGAGATAGAGAAGCAAAGCGAGCCACACCAACAGACTGAAGAACAATTTCTACCCATGGGCTGTCAGACTTCTGAATGGAAAATAACTTCATGTCAACATAGTATGACAGACTTGCAAGGCAGCACATTCTGCAACAAGGTCACATAGGGTAATAAGATTGGGACTGGGTTAGGGACTTCTGTCTTCACTGTGAGTTGTGTTGGGAGGAGGATGCATGAAGGAAGGCTCAGCCAATCTCATTGTACACATATTGTACTCTGACAATAAAAGTAATAATAAGAAACAGCTTCATTTCATTCCAGAATTGTCAATATCAGCTGTGTTAAATCTGTTTTTCATGGTGTTTACTATTCTTTCTGCCTTTGAACTGTCTGTCTACATGTTATGCATTAGATGAGGAAAGCACATCTTTCGGCTTCTATCCTGGCCACTTTTTACAGAGACAAGATTGAGAGTATTTTAGCAAACTTCATCACTGTTTAGTTTGGCGGCAGCAGTGCCTCAGATAGAAAATCCCTACAGAGAATAGTAAGGACAGCCAAGAAGATTATAGGAATCCTGTTATTCAATATACTGCTTATACGTGGTATATGCTTAGAGCTCAAAGCATTGTTAAGAGATCCCACGCATGCACTTCATGGTCTGTTCTGTTGCTCCCCTCTGGGGAGCAAAGTGTTTCTAGCAGATCTACCAGATTCTGTAACAGCTTTGTTTCCTAGGCTATCCATCTTCTAAATTTGTAAGATTTGTTTCTCTTGTCATGTAATGTATACATCCAAACTAGACGGTGTTGTTTCTCCATGTCATATAATATAAGTGCATAATTTTGTATGTCTGTATTTATTTATTTATTTATTTAATTATTTTGTCATGTTTATGTTTATATTAGAGATGGAGATCCTTTGAGAACTGTATGCAATGTAATGTCATTTTAATGTATGCAGATTCATGTACATTCAAAATGACGCTGGGTGCCGGCGGCCTCGAAGAGGGTCCAGCTGCGGCCGCTGTGGTTACCGCAGTCGGTAACAGCGGGCAGTACTGCGGCAGCCATGTGGGGGGGGCGGGGGCCTCATCGCGGTTGTTTTGTGGCTGGAGGCCCCGCCGCGAACCCGGACCCCACTTCACCTGGCTGCATCATGGTTGGGGGCTTTTCAGAGGTACCTGTCTTGATGCCAGCGGCCTTGAAGATGGTCCTGCTGTGGCCGCTGCGGCTACTGCGGACGGTGGCAACGGGTGGTATCGCGGAGGCCGCGGGGGGGGAGGTGCCTTGCCGGGGTCGTTTTGCGGCTGGAGGCCCCGCCGCGGCTGGAGGCCCCACCGCGAACCCGAACCCCATTTCATCTGGCTCTGATAGTTCTGCTGCAGCCTCATGCTCTTTTTCCACCTGTCCTGTTTCCATCTGCTGCTCCAAGGACTTGGACAATCTTGTTCTGGCCTCCGCGGCTGTTGTAGGGGAAGGCCGCCTTGTCGTGGAGGGTGTCGGCCCCTCTAGCATGGCGGCCCACCGGCAGCCGTGGAGACAACGTCTGCATTGACTGGGAGACCTTTGCGATCTCGGAGGCAACGTGGATGGCGGAGCGGACGACGGCATCAGAGACGCAAATGGCAGTGGCAACAGTGGTACTGGCCTGCCCAAAGGACGCCGGTGATTTTGACGAAGATGGCCCCAGGGACGAAGACAGCAGCCCCGATGACATCGCCGGTGGCTGCTGTGTGACCCCGACGACAGCGGAGTCAGGGCGGGTCTGGTCCGGGGTTGGTTCGTGGCAAGAAGACGGTGGTCCTCGATCCGGTGATGACGATGGCTAAAAGATCAATTAGTTACTCTTCGGCGGAACTACGGGCTCTTGGGAGGGTCCCCCACTGAAGTGGCCCTCCGGGCTATCAACGGCCTACCTCAAGGATGGTTCCTGGGATCCGGAGAGGTGGCATGGCCATCAGAAAAGGATTTTTAGGAGGGGGGTTTAAACTTTTTAAATTTTTATTCAGAGTTTTATCGGGGTTGGGGAGGGTGACTAGGAGAGGGTTGGGGGATGGTAATTTATTGGGGTTAGGACCAATACCCGGACCGGGTTTGGGGGATAACCCAGGGGGGTTTGGAGTCAGTCAGGCTGGAGTGCATGTCTGGGAGGGCCCAGAGGGTCGTGAGTTGTGGGGCGAACACAATTTGGACAGCAGGGGGAGGGTTCCATTGGCACCATAAGTGGGAGGGGCAGATATGATGGGGGTAGAGGGCCATATCAGGTTAGGGGATCGCATGCCAGCTGTCTCCAAGCGGTAGCGCGCTCCGACCCTCCCGACCCATCTGGCAGGCCTGGTTGTGCAGAGTCTCAGGCCCTGAGTACCCGGTTGATGTTGTGCAATGCCAGGTCCATCGTTAACAAGGCCCCTCTGATTTGCGATCTTATTCAGGATGAGAGCGTGGACCTGGCTGGCGTCACCGAAACCTGGTTGGGCCCAGAGGGTGGTGTTCCTCTGGTGGAGATGTGCCCACCAGGCTTCCAAGCATTTTGATAACGTACCTGGCTCCCTGCCACGTGTCATCGGCCCTGCCCGGGCTCCTCGAGGTGATAGCCGGGCTGGCGGTTGAGACCTCCAGGCTTTTAGTCATGGGGGATTTCAACCTGCCTTCGCTCGGGCAAACCTCTGGGGTGGCTCGGGAGTTCCTGGCTTCCATGACAGCCATGGATCTGACCCAATTAGTTTCTGGCCCCACTCACATGGGGGGACACACACTGGACCTGATTTTTGCCTCTGGTCAGTGGTTGAATGATTGTTCTGGGGATCTAGTTATAAAACCCTTGTCATGGTCCGATCATTCTCTTCTTAGATTGGACTTCTGTGCCGCTACCCCCCATCACAGGGAGGCGGAACCGAGGAGATGGTCCCGCCCCAGGCACCTGATGGATCCTGAACGTTTTCAGATGGAGCTTGGGCCATTCCCTGAAACTCTGGCTCATATCTCGGCCACAGACTTGGTGGCCACCTGGGATAGGTTGGCCACTGAGGCTCTGGACCAAGTTGTGCCTTTGCGACCTCTGACCCGGCACAGATCCCATTTGGCTCCGTGGTTCACGGAGGAGCTGAGCGGGATGAATTGCCGGAAAAGACATCTGGAGGGCATCTGGAGGACCAGTCGTGCTGAGTCTGACTGGACACAGGTGAGGTCCTATATTAGGACCTACCTAGTGGTGATAGAGGCGGCGAAGCGTTCACATTTCTCCGCCCTTATTGCATTGGCAGAAAATCGGCCTGCCACTCTGTTTAAAGTGACCCACTCTCTGCTTGAGCCGAGAGCGCGGGAGGACCTCTTGCAGGGTAGGGCAGTTTTCCCGATTTCTGCATGATAAAATCGCTCAGATTTGGGATGGGCTGGACTCCAGTTGGATGGTCCCGGGGGAGGTGTCCGGGGCAAGTCTTGAGATGGTTATCTGGGAGGAGTTCAATCCTGTGACCGCCGAGGGTGTAGACATATTACTGGGGAGGCTGAATGCTATCACATGTTTACTGGACCCGTGCCCTTCCTGGTTGGTTTCTACCTCCAGAGAGGTGACACGAGCCTGGCTCCAGGAGATTGTCAACACTTCATTGACGGAGGGGCCTCTTCCTACCACTTTGAAAACGGCGGTGGTGCGGCCCCTCCTCAAGAAGCCTTCCCTGGATCCGGCTCTTTTAAATAACTATCGTCCTGTCTCCCTTTGTGGCGAAGGTTGTTGAGAGTGTGGTGGCGCGTCAGCTCCCTCAGTACCTGGAGGAAGCATTCTATTTAGATCCATTCCAATCGGGCTTCAGGCCCGGGTACAGTACCAAAACAGCATTGGTCATGTTGGTAGATGATCTCTGGAGGGCCCGTGACAGAGGTTATTCCTCTGTCCTGGTCCTATTAGATCTATCAGCGGCTTTTGATACTATCGACCATAGTATCCTATTGCGGTGGTTGGAGGGGTTGGGAATTGGGGGCACCGTTTTGCGGTGGTTCTCCTCCTTCCTCTCGGACCGCTCGCAATTTGTGTTGACGGGGGGGGGGGAGAGAAGTCCACCACTAGGCCCCTCATTTGTGGGGTGCCTCAGGGGTCGGTCCTCTCCCCTCTTCTGTTCAACATTTATGTGAAGCCGCTGGGAGAGATCATCTGTGGTTTTGGGGTGAAATGTCATCTTTATGCTGACGATACTCAGCTTTACATCTCCACCCCAAACCACCCCAACGATGCTGTGCAGGTTATGGCCCATTGCCTGGAGGCTGTGCGGAACTGGATGGGCGGGAACTGGCTTCAACTCAACCTTTCCAAGACTGAGTGGCTGTGGTTTCCGGCGGCCCGATATAGTCAGCTGACTCCATCGCTGGCTATTGGGGATGAGATCTTGACCCCCACAGAAGGGGCTCGCAATCTTGGCATCCTCCTGGATGTATGGCTGTCTTTGGAAGATCATATCACGGCCGTCTCCAGGGGTGCTTTTTATCAGGTTCGCCTCATACACCAGATGCGGCCCTTTCTTGATCGGGATGCCTTACGCACGGTCACCCATGCCCTGGTCACCTCCCGTCTGGACTACTGTAATGCCCTCTACATGGGGCTCCCTGTGGGGAGCACCCGGAGGCTTCAACTGGTACAGAATGCGGCCGCGCGGGTGGTTATGGGGGCCTCGAGATACTCCCATGTGAAGCCCCTCCTGTGCGAGCTGCATTGGTTGCCGGTGGCCTTCCGGGTTCGCTTTGAAGTATTGGTTTTGGTCTTTAAAGTGCTCCATGGCATCAGACCAGGATACTTACAAGACCGCATTCTGTCAGTAGTCTCTCACCGACCGGTGCGCTCCCACAGAGAGGGTCTCCTTCGGGTCCCGACGCCTTCTATGTGCTGCCTGGTGACCCCTAGGAATAGGGTCTTCTCTGTTGGGACACCCGCCCTTTGGAACGGGCTGCCCCCATGGCTACGAACAACCACTGACCTGAGGGCGTTCAGATGTGACCTGAAGACCTGGCTATTTGAGCAGGCCTGCCTGAGCTGACTCAAATGGGATTTTAAATAAGGGGTTTTAGATTAGTTGGGGTGGGGTACGAAAGTTTTAATTTATTTTATCGGGGTTTTTAGTTTTTTATTTGGGCAGCCTGTAATTTAATTCTTTTTTAATCGTATTTATCTCTATGTTTGTATGCATTTTAGTTGGCTGTTCACCGCCCTGAGTCCTTCGGGAGAAGTGCGGTATATAAAATTACGAAATAAATAAATAAATAAAATAAATTTTATTCTATATTCTATTCTATTTCATAAGCAACTCTTCTAAATTAAGATAATGGTAATTTAGAATACAATAGCATTTAGACCTATTTACTGCTTCATAGTGCCTTACAGCATGATCTTAGTGGTTTACAAAGCCAGCATATTGTCCCCAATAATCTGGCTCTTCATTTGATTGATCTTGGAAGGATTGAAAGCTGAGTCAACCTTGAGCCAATCAGGAATGAACTGCTGGCAGTGGGCAGAATAATCTGCAATACTGCATTCTAATCCCTGTGTCAACATGACTCATATTGAATGATTGAATTGAATTAATTGAATTGAATATGTGATCAAAATTCAGATGTTTGGCAACTGGAAAGAGAGTTGCAATGTCCCAAGGGGATGCGAATGGCTTTTAAGACCTTCTGACAAGCAACTCCAGGGGTGAACCAGATTAAATTTAACATATGAAGTGATTCACTTAATTATAACACGAAAGGTTATAAAATGGGGCAAAACTCAACTGTGTTACTTACCAATTGAAATTTTGGACTCAATTCTGATTACACATTAATGACCACATGAATTCCCAGGAATGAACAGCTTCATCTCAATATACAAGAATATTTTTGAGGCTTCCTGAAAATCTTAATAAGTCTTACTTGAATGGTTTGGTTGCCCAGACAGACTTATCTCCAAAAGACCTTCTATTTAATCTGCCCTCCCAATGATTATTTCTTTTTTTCTCAGCTTCACCTACATAATTTCAAATGATTCATTTCCATTATTTCAAAGTTGTTCTTTGAAGACATCCATACATAAACTACTAATTGGCCTAAGAGAAATTATTACATCAGTTACAATATCCCTGAGGAGCTATTAAGGAAATAAAATTTTCTGACTATTCTGTCTTAGGGAAGAGAGTATATGTAGAATCTTCCTGTATTAAAATTGTATTCATATGTTTGATGATGGCCAGAAGGGTAAGAAATGAGATTTTATATTTTTCTTGTTGAACATATTGTTGTTGACAATTTTGTATACATCCTGTTGAAATATCAGTCTAAGCAAGTTTCTGCATTATGAGTGCAGGTTCTTCTTATTGAGACTTTGCTATATGGAAATTGGCAAGGCTAATTTGTACCTATTTTAAAATCCCAGATTCAAGATAGATGGATCAGAATCAAAATAGAGCTGGAAGGGGCTTTAGAGGTCTTCTAGATGAAGGAGAATCTACTAAGTAAATGCAACATTGAAATTGCTTGGGATTTCAGGTGTAGAACTGAGAGAAATTTTTAAAAAGGGACATTGCATTGTCTTGCTAAATCCTACTATTGACATCCCTCTACTAAGATCTAACCAAGGAGGAACAGGAGTTTCATAGGCTCCCTCATTCTAGCAGTTGTCAATGTGATGGTCGAGAGAGGGGAAGAGAGAAGAGGAGAATCCCACCTGCTCCATCATTCTAGGATTCAACAATTTATTTATTTTATTTGGTTTTTCAAATGCTTATAAGATAATAGGTATAAGTAAAAACATAGTTATGAATACATGGATACATATAAGAAAAATAAAAGAAACAATAGGACAGGGATGGTAGGCACGTTGGTACCCTTATGCATGCCCCCTACAGACCTCTTAGGAAAGGGGTGAGGTCAATAGTAAAATCTACAGTTAAAGTTTTGGGGGTTTGGGGAACAAATCACAGAGTCAGGTAGAGTATTCCAGACATTGATCACTCTGTTGCTGAAGTCATATTTCCTGCAATCAAGTTTGGTGTGATTAACCTTGAGTTTGTATCTATTGTTTGCTCTTGTATTGTTATGGTTGAAGCTGAAGTATTCATTGACAGGTAGGACATTGCAAAGTTATGACTTTATATACTATACTTAGATCGGACTGAAGGGGGCGTAGTTCTAAGTTTTCTAGGTCTAGAATTTCAAGTCTGGTGGCATAAGATATTCTACAATGAATAGAGGAGTGGAGAACTCTTCTTGTGAAATATTTCTGGACTTTCTCAACTGTATTAATATCAGATACATAATGTGGGTTCCAGAGTGATGAGCTGTATTTGAGTATTGGTCTAGCAAATGTTTTGTATGCTATAGTTAGTAGTGTAATATTACCAGGAAAAAGTTACGTAGGATTAGGTTAACAATTCTTAATGCCTTTTTGGCTATATGGTTACAGTGGGCTCTAGCACTTAGGTCATTAGAGATGAGTACTCCAAGGTCCTTGACAGAGTTTGGATCATCAACAAGGTCTTGACTATTCAGCCTGTATTTTATTTTCTGATTTTTTTTTGCCAATATGTAAGACAGAGCATTTATTTGTTGAGATTTGAAGTTGTCATTTGTTTGACCATTCTGATACATAGTCAAGATCTTTTTGAAGGGTAGCAGTATTGTCTGTGGTATTGAACAGCTTTACATCATCAGCGAAGAGGATGCAGTTGCTCTTAGTATGATCACAGAGGTCATTTATGTAGAGTATGAAGAGAGTTGGTCCTAGGATACTGCCTTGGGGGACATCACTGTTGACAGGTACACTGTTGATAGGATGCTCCCAATTTTGACCATTTGTTGTATGTTTGACAGAAATGAGCCTTGGTGGTGCAGGCTGTTAATCATCTAGCACTTAGTGCAAGCTGCCTGCAATTAGTGCAGGCTCGAATCCCACCAGGCTCAAGGTTGACTCAGCCTTCCATCCTCTCGGGGTAGGTAAATTGAGGACCCAAGATTGTTGGGGGCAATAAGCTGACTTTGTAAAAATGCTGCTGGGGGGGGGGGGGCAAAAGCCCTAGTAATAAGCAGGCATATACAATAATGGAATGAAGGCTATTGCCGAGCACTTAGCATGGTGCTCCATAGACTGTAAGCCGCCCTGAGTCTCCGGAGAAGGGCGGCATATAAATGTTGAAATAAAAAATAAAAAAAATGCTTCTATCCAATTATGCAGGTGTCCAGAGAT
Source organism: Bungarus multicinctus (assembly GCA_023653725.1). Lineage (NCBI taxonomy): Eukaryota > Metazoa > Chordata > Lepidosauria > Squamata > Elapidae > Bungarus > Bungarus multicinctus. The sequence goes on along the minus strand of CM042840.1, from coordinate 137,452,790 downwards.
ACCGTAAGATTTTAGTTTTAGGAGTAGTTTGTCATGTACCACTGAATCAAAGGCTTTATAGAAGTCTATGTAGATTGTGTCTATTGCTTTGCCCTGATCGAGTTGTGTAGTCCATATGTTTGGAATTGTCTGGTTTATTTTATAGATTTAGCATCAAAGATAAATCAATAATTGTCTTTTTAAAGAATTCCATGTGTTGAGATTCTCAGTCATCCAGTCATGGTTGTCCCAAAGGTGCTTTCTTTCTAAAGGCAATTGGACTTTCCTATATTGCTTGAAAACGTTTCACTTCTCATTCAAGCAGCCCCTCCAGAAATAAAGAAGTAAGAGAAAACAGTTCTTCTTTGGAAGCTTAAATGTAGGTTACTATTTGCAACCTGATAAAAATTTGAGCAGGTCTTATTTTAGGAATATTTTGCATTGGGGCTTTTTCAGTTAATGGGGTCTTTAACTGGAATCTCATGGAATGAGGGTAAGGTGTGTGTGTAACAAGGTAAGCCAAGGTAAATCAAGGTTCACAGTTCCCAAATCCGGTTCCCAGGCAATTGCAATCATTCTCCTGCCAGTCATATAATAACAATAACAGCTAAAATCACTAAGAAAATGGGTTGCCCACAAGAGAATCTGCTTGAATTTAGAACTGACTATTCTGTTAAGCGGAAACTCCCAAGTCTTTGGAATCCCTGTTTTCTTAATTGCTGGTTTAAGATGTTTTAAATTTTTCCCATCCTCAAAATATCTAGCATTTTTTATGCATACCAATTGTGAACATGGAGATTGGACAACTTTATTTGTATTTCTTTTACCTGGTTGGCACTCACAAAGCACTAAGATGGTTGTGAAGATTTAAAGCAGTATTTTCCAGGTTCAAAGAAAAAGGTTGATGTTAGTAAAAACTTGTCAGGTAAAATTAATATATCTGTATTTCCATGACTATATCTTGTTTTAGTCTTTATTTTGCTTTTTTAGCAATCATAATCTGAGCATGTAAAGACTATTCCATGTGAGATTTCAGAAATCAATCTTGTATGTCAAACTGTTATTTGATGTCTCCCCAATCTTTCTTTCTTTATCTATGGAAATTCTCAGTCATCCAGATCATGGTTGTCTCAAGGGTGCTTTAACAAAAGGTAACTGGACTTTCTTTTTCTCTGAAGTTTCCTTTTGTTTCTCACCCAAGAAGCTTCATCAGTTTGAATGGATGGTGGGGTGGATGGAAGGATCAATTCTGACAGGAAGAAGTAATACTACCACCCTCCCCCATGCCAACTACTTAGAACTGACAGAACTTCTTGGTTGAGAAGCAACATATCTTCAAGGAAAAACAAAGTAAGTCTAGTTGCCTTTTGAAAAAGCATCTATGTTACCATTCAACCAAGGACCTGGATTGGGCACTCATTTTCATCATCTCAAGATAATACAGTGAATATTATCTGGAATTAAGACAAGGATGTATCACAGATCAAATGCAAAACCTTATTTTGCTTCCTGGGTGCAGTTCTGTGTTTCTGAGCATATTTTAATGCTGTGCAATGACTTAATGTAGGGTCATAGTTTTGCCTGCATCTACTGAAATTCTCTTGAGAGATGGCGTATAAGGAATGCTGAGTATACTTAATTAGTAATCAGGACTATTATTTTTCCAATAATACTGTCTCTGAAAAATATCAGAAGGAAACATGTTTACTATATCTCAGTACTCACTGGAACACTACTATGAACCTTTGGAACTAATGCACAATGTAGAAAATGGTGGAGTGGGAGGTTATATGCACAGAAGAAGAAAGTAAAATACAATTAGAAAAAAAAGAAACACATCTGTTTAGGTTATAGTATTCTCTCCTTTGCTAAATACAAGATCTACCTTGTAAAGTGGTACTGCAACAATTACCTAAGTTCTAGAAGTACATCGTCCTGACAGCAGGACAGAGTTAATAGGAAGTGGAACTCAGAAATTGGGATTGAGCCTGTTATTGTAGATTTATTTCTCTTCCAAAGAGTAGGTAGAAAAATAATTGAGTACTCCTTCTGATATCTCTTGTTCTCTGGACACTGCAGCAACTAAAACACAGTAATGCTTAATTGTTTGTGAACCTAGAATTTAGGCAGCGCTAAGGTCCACTGCAATCAACAATACTGTAATCATATTACATTGAGGCTAAAAGAGAAAGGAAGGAAGGAAGGAAGAGTTCCGTGTCTTAACAACACATTTTTTTCCAAATTCAAGACATGATGATTTCTTAGTGTGCTTCATGGTTGAAATAAAAACAAGGGTTATCTCTTGTTTTTTTCTACCTATCTATTTACTGTTGCTTCTATAATGTATTAGAGCAAGGATGTCAAACTCAATTTCATTGAGGACTGCATCAGGGTTGTGTTTGATCTTGGGCGTGGGGGCATGGCCAAGATGGGCATGGGAAGCTCAACTTCACACCTGTTGGGGGTGCCTGTGGTGGCCCAAGTCTCTGCCAATGAAAATGGGATGCTGAATTCCATTTTCAGAATTTTCGGCTGCCACAGCCTCCTGCAACCCTCTGACAGTGAAAACAGAGCTCGGGAGCCCATTTTCACTGGCAGAAGCACTGTGAGCCAGTCCTTTGCTTGATCCAGTCCCTGGGCCTTGAGTTTGACACACCTGTATTAGAGAGAGAAGTCAGGCAGAAGAGGTATGTTATTGATCTTGTATCCCATAAGCCTGGGCATTATGTTAGGTGGGATCTAGCATCAAAGCACTTTCTGCCCTGGCCATATCTTGGGAATCATTCTTACTCTCAAGGTGTGGCTGGCTCCTTTGGTTTTATTTTAATCGGGTTTTTTTATATATTTAGTCTGTTTTATTATGTACATTGCCAAGGGTACTATATGAGTTTATAAAAAAATAACAAATAAATCAACAAATGGAAGTTAAAATCAAATATGAATTTATTTTACAGGAAACTGTTTTTTATTTTCTTTATTTTTCTTCTGCCTTTTATAAACAACAATAAATAACAATCTAATAGAGATTTCAATATTAAATATTAAGCTAAGAAAGAAATATTTATTACACAATAAAACTATTTCATCCATTTTGCAGTTGTTGATCAAGGATTTTAAAAATACAAATTAAACAATCCTTTGGACATTAAATTTTCAAAAACCATTATTAATACTGAAATGAATATTTTTCCTCATCTTAAAAAGCTTGATTTTCAAATCAGTATAGGGCTCAAAATACTAATCTAATATTTCAAAGAAAAACTATATTCTGAAAAAAAAATTAAGAGATTGTCACAACTATTGTTTTTTTATGTTACATTCATGTGCGGCTTTCAAAGTCTCTACCTGCATATATGGTCTGATAATAAAGAAGAGTGTTTCTTTACACTAGCACATTTGATGCATTGAATGAAAGATTGCAGTCATATGAATTATCTGCATGTTCATGTTTCCGGTACTCTCTAACTTCTTTCGTCCTCTCCCTTTCATGGGAATTTTCATGTAGAGCAAGACCAACATTTATTTATTTATTTCTATTTCATATTACTTATCCTCCAATCATCCTCAGAGAGAACCTCTGAGTGGTGTACAATATAATCAATAAAGTTAACATTAAAATCAGAATAATTTAACAACAAAACTTGTGTGTCCAATCACACATAGCCAATAAATAATTCTACTCTACTTAAATCTTAAAAAGTATGCTACATCATCTCTCATGCTATCATAGGCTGACTGTGTGTGCGTGCGTGTGTGTGTGTGTGTGTATGTGTGTGTGAAGTCAAACAGTCAGAACTGACAAAGCTTCTTCAATGAGAAGTAAAATGACTTCAAGGAAAAAAAGAAAGAAAGTTCAGCTGTTTTTTGAAAAATCAATCTTGGATAAGAAGCACTTTGGATGACTGAGAATCTCAATACACATTATGTCCAGACCTTCTTATTGAATGGGGCATATTCAGTGGTGGGATTCAAAATTTTTTACTATCAGTTCTGTGGGCGTGGCTACGTAGGTGTAGCAGGGGAAGGATACTGTAAAATCTCTAGTCAGAGGTGATATTTGCTGGTTCTCTGAACTACTCAAAATTTCCACAACCAGTTCTTCAGAACTGGTCAGAACCTGCTGAATACCACCTCTGGGCATATTACTTAGAACCTTGACACATTAAATATCTCTTTGAATTATAAACAAGTAGTTCATTGATCTATACAACCTATTAGAAAACTCAAGATTTTCAGACACCATAATACTGGTTAAAAATTCAATCACCATTGAGCTCTTCGTTATTTAGTAAGATTTTTTTTTCTGCTTAAATGTGTTCTTTCTTTATTTCAGGAAAAAGAAGATGGCCAGTGTAACTTCTGAAATATCAATCCAAACACTGAAATATAATGTGAGGCACCTGAATTTTGACATCAGCATTCTGACTTTTCATATATTTCTTGGTGTAATATATTGCAAATGATAAAATGCATTACCTTTTTTCATTAAATGTCCAGGTGTTCTGACAAGAATAGTCAGTTTTCCAGACAGACAAATTTAAATAAATAGAATGTTTGAGAAGTTTTAAATGCATTGTGCTTCCTTCCTCCACCCTTCCTTCCTCTTTTGGGATTTTTTTTTCTTCATTTGTTTCTGATTCTTGACTTTATTTGTAAATGTTATGTACATGTTAGCAATATTTTTTTGTAATGCTACATGTCATCTGAATTACCAATGAGAAATCATTGATCATTTTGAAATGATGGAACCCAGAAATATGTCCAGAGTAACTGAATTTATCCTATTAGGAATTCCTTTTCTGTATGACCTTCACCGAGTCTTCTTTGTGCTGGGTCTGTTCATGTATATTGTAACTATCCTTGGGAATGGCTTCATCCTCATCATCGTTGCAATTGAGCCAAGACTTCAGACACCGATGTACATCTTCCTGAGTAACCTTGCTTTCCTGGAGATATGCTATACCTCCACTGTGGTACCCAAATTACTACAGACATTTATACAAACCAGGACCACCATCTGCTTCCACTGTTGCCTTATTCAAGCATTTTTTCACTTCTTTTTTGGTAGTACAGAGCTTTTCATCCTCACAGCTATGGCCTTTGACCGCTATCTGGCCATTTGCAAGCCCCTTCAGTATCCCATCATGATGTCCAAACATGTATGCCTTCAAATGTCTTTGGCCACGTGGTATGTCACCTTTGTGATTCTCTTCCCTATTACTTTTATGGTTTGGATATTGCCATTCTGCAGGTCCAATGTCATTGATCATTTTTACTGTGATTTTGGTCCTATGTTGAGCCTTGTCTTTGTAGATACACATGTCATTGAGTCTCTTGGATTGTTTATTGCATTTGTAAGTTTGATTATGACCTTGTTTCTCATGATTCTGTCCTACATTTTCATCATTGCCACCATCCTACGCATTCCCTCCGTGGTGGGGCGAAAGAAGGCTTTCTCCAGCTGCACTTCACACCTGGTGGTGGTGTCCATATTGTATGGAGCTCTTCTTTTCATGTACATGAAGCCCAACATCCAGTCCTCATTCCACTTGTCAAGGACTGTGGCAGTCTTGAACACCACTCTTACCCCAATGCTGAATCCTTTCATATACACAATTCGAAATGCCGAAGTCAAAAAAGCTGTCCAGAATGCAATCTATAAAAGGAAAGGGACCTAAAATTGAGACAATGAGTAGAATAGTTCCAGGACTCTAATATGCAGTAGGAATAAGATGAAATTTAGAAGATTGTGGCACTGGTGACATTTTGAGTGATGCAATCAGAATTCAACTGGCAATAATTTCAGACTTAAAAACACCAATTGATTTTATAGTTTACAATACAAGTAGTCCTTGACTTACGACCACAATGTGAATCCAGCACTTTGGTTGTTGAGACAATTGTTAAGTGGGTTTTTCCCCACTTTATTATCTTTCTTGCCATGGTTGTTAAATGAATCACTGGAGTTAAGTTAATAATGCAGCAGCCAGCATGGTTTTGTGCAGATCCCGATGTGCATATGTATTTCCTCTCCTGCAGGAGCTTCATTGGTTGCCAATTTGCTTCCGGGTTCAATTCAAGGTGCAGGTGTTACCTTTAAAGCCCTTCATGATGTGCTGGATTCATGATGTGGGACCAGGTTATATGAGGGACTGTCTCTTGCTGGTCAAATCTACCCAACCCACCATGGGAGGGGCAGGAATTTTGCAGGTCCCACCCCCCAGGTAGATATACCTTTTGTGACCAAGAAGAATGGTCTTCTCTGTGGTGGATCCTTCTCTCTGGAACATCATTCCCCCAGAGATTAGAATGGCCCCCACTGTAATACTCTTCTGGAAGGAACTGAAGACATGGTTCTGCCAGCGGGCTCGGGGAACCCAAAGGGAAACATAGCCCATTAAATAGCTTAGGTGATCTGCTATTGCTGGGGCAGAGGGTACGAGGTGATTTTATTATATTATGCTATATTAATTTATTTGATTCTTTTTATTAGTTTTATTGTTCTACATGAGGTTTTATATTCTTGAGTCATCATGGGCAAATAGGCGGCAATATAAATTAAATAAATTAGATAAATAAAAATAAATAAATCAATAAATAAATATGGTTGTTAAGAGAATCTGGTTTTCTTATTGACTCTGGTTTTCAGTCAGTCAATCATGTGACCCTGTGACACCACAACTGTCATAAATATGAGTCAGTTGCCAAGGATCTGAATTTTGAGTACATGATTGAGATGCTACAATGGTTATATTCTTCCAGGAAGTCCACAATTGATTTCTTCCTTTTTCAATTGGCTTTTTAAAAACTTTCTTCGCCGCTTTCAGTGGTGGAGTGGAAAAAAACCACTTCCACCTGTCTTCTTGTGGAAAAAAACCACTTCCGCCTGTCTCATTTTCACCCCACTGTTCTCCAGGAGGTTTTTTCTCCCAATAGATTTGAAATTAAAGTTCAGTTCAATTTCTCATCCAGAGCGATTACATCTTCTTTCAAATTTTTCTTTCTTCTGGCAGCTGTCCCAGCTTCATAGCACTTTGGCTGCTTTCCTCTGCCATTGGTTTTGAAGGCTTCCTTTGGATCAACCAGGGAGTTTGAAGGCTTCCTGTGATCAACAAAGTGTGTTTTGTTAAGTTATTGGCCCTCTGAAATGATTTAGGTCCAGCTGGACCACCTGACAGCCAGGATATCGATGTTGTCCCCAGGAACTCCCAGAAAGCTTGTTGTGTCACTACAATGTCAGCTCTGCTCTCCAACTAGTCCAACCCCACTCCACCCAAGCAGGAGACCCTACACCAATTTTGACAAATGGCAGTTTAGTCTCTTCTTGAAAGACGCTCCTACAATTTCTGAAGGTAACTTCTGTTCCATTGGTTGATTGTTTTCATTGTCAGGAAATTTCTCATTTCTAGATTGAATCTCCTCTTGATAAGTTTCCAACCATTATTCCTTGTCAGGCCTTCAGGTGCTTTGGAGAGTAACTTGACCCCTTCCTGTCAGTGGCAGCCCCTCAAATATTGCAAAATATTACGTCTCTTTATTATGTCTCTTTTGGTGCTTCTCTTCACTAGACTAGCCATGCCCAATTCCTGTAACTGTTCTTCATATGTTTTATTCTCCCCTAATCATCCTGGTTGCTCTTCTCTGTACTTCTTCTAAAGTCTCAACATCTTTTTTATAGTGTGGTGACCAAAACTGGATGCAGTATTCTAGGTGTGATCTTAATAAATCTTTATAGAGTGGTATCAGTACCTTATTTGATCTTGAATGTATCCATCTGTTAATGCAATTTAGGATTGTGTTGGCTTTTTTGGCTACTGCTACAATGAATATAGGAACATTTTCACCAAATATTTCAAGACTGATTCTGCCACAATATTTACATGGAATGTAACTCTTTGGTGTTTTCATAGTGAAAATCTATACCAGTGGTGGGATTCAAAATTTTTTTACTACCAGTTCTGTGGGTATGGCTTTGTGGGCGTGGCTTTGTAGGCATGGCAGGGGAAGGTTACTGCAAAATCCCCATTCCCCACTCCACTAATCTGCTTTCTAGCTCTGTTCTCTTGCAGGGCAAGAAAAGAAGACTCTGTCTATCAGCTGGACTTGGGAGGCAGAGAATAGATGGGGCGGGGCCAGTCAGAAGTGGTATTTGCTGGCTCTCTGAACTATTCAAAATTTCTGCTACCGGTTCTCCAGAACTGGTCAGAACCTTCTGAATACCACCTCTGATCTGCACATACAAAGCACAGTGTGCAATTTATGTTTCTCCCAATGAATGGCATTCTTTTTTTGACTATTCACTAATTGACTATTCTTTTATTCCAGTTAATGTCAGGACTTCTACCACATTCCTGTAAATCCACCTATAGCTTACTGCTAGATCAGAAGAGTGAATTTGAACCCTCTTTTAAGACCAAGACATTGTTGAGCCCTGGTTTATTTATGAATATTTTAATCTGTTATTCAATTTCTATAGCCCAGTGGTTGCCAATCAGTTGGCCTCTGACCACTGGTGGTCCACAGGAAAATCCACAGGGGAGAAATGTCCCCCCAAAAGCACCGCCAAAGCAATTAATCCAGGCTGTGTGGGAAACACCCACATGGCCCACCCACCCACTGGTCCCCGTCCTTCGGCCAAGCATAAATCTTACCTTGAGTAGAGCCACATGAGCTAGAACTGGAAGGTAAGACCAACAATGGGGGAAGGAAATCTGCCCTGGGGTAGATTTCTAATGTTGGTTGCTGATGTTGGTGGGAAAGTCAGTCCCATATTCCACAGCTACAGTAGTCTCTGATTGGCTGCTCCTCCACCCAGGTGCAGTGGCCTGCCATAGACTGGAGGAGCTGCTCTGGTATGACCAAGTAGTCTTGTGACTACTGCAGCTCTGACTATGGGACTGGCTCATAGTGGGGTTGGAAATCTCCATCATAGGGTGGCATATGTTCTCAGAAGCAGCAGAGGAAATTTCAGCTGGGCTCTTGAGAGACGAGAGTGACTCCAGCTGCTTTTTTCTGCGAGTGCTCCTTGAGAAAGAGATTGTTTTGCAGGTAGCTTGGCTGAACTCCTGTCCCTGGGAGTCAAAGCATTGAAGTGCAAGCAGTGCAGGAAACTTCAGCTGGGTTCCTCGAATGAAGGTGGAATGCTGATTCCACACAAATGCAAGCAGTATGGCACTCCTACACCTTCCAGCCATCTCCACTTTGGCCTGCCTCTTGTCACAACAGCACCATTGCCCCCCTCTTGTCACAATAGCACCATTATCTCATCCTGGCTGGCGAGGGCTGCACTGCTTTTTGCACATTGTACCACCTGCAAATATGCACGTTACATGCCACCCCCTACTGCAGAGATTTCCAACCCCACCATGGGCTGGTCCTACATTCCAGAGTTGCAGTAGTCACAAGACTACTGGTCATCCCAGAGCAGTTCCTACTGTCCATGGCAGGCCAGTGGAGGAACAACCAGTCCTGTGACTACTGCACCTTTGGAATATGGGACCAACTTTCCCACCAATGTCAGCAAGCCACTATCAGTCAAAATTCATATTAGTGGTCCACGGGATTTAAAATTATGAGTTTGGTGGTCCCTGAGGTCCAAAAGGTTGGCAACCCCTGCTATAGCCCCCCCCCCCTCCCCACTCAACCAAGGGACTCTGAGCGACTTACAACAAGAGATGTAAAATGTTGTTAAATTCTTGGTTTTCTCATTCACACCTGAACTTGTCATTTTGTTCTTATTCATTCAATCAATCAATCAATCAATTGTTAATTTATTCATTCATTTATTGCATTGTTGAACTGCCCTAACATTCTCCCTCAAAGGGGATGTTAGATAAACATAATTCAAAGGATGAAATAGAGAGAAAAAATTTGTTAAAAAACATAGAAAATATATGAATCACATCCTATATACTATCCTTGTTAGTCATCCTGACTTAATTTTCCATTCATTCTTGACTCTTAACAAAATGAATTAATCTCATTCTTTCACTATACACCAGTGTGGAAACTTTTATTTATTTATCGTATTTTTATACCGCTCCCTCTCCCAAAAGGGACTCGGGGCGGTGTACAGTCTAAACATATAAAGATACAGTCAACAGTAACAGTAAGTAACTCAGAATTGAATATAGATAGATGAAGATAGGATAAATGAGTAAAATAAGTAAGTAAGTAAATGATTGAGTCCCATCAAATAGAATTAAAAGTCTTATTTGAATCTAAAATTTAAAAATCTCAGAAAACCTTTAATTGGCTAGGCCGGCCTGCTTAAAAAGTAAAGTCTTGACTGCACGCCGGAAGATTAGGATGTCCGATGTGTCTCGTATCTCCGGGGGGAGATAGTTCCAAAGGGAGGGGGCTCCCACAGAGAAAGCACGTAATCTCGGGGTCGCCAGCCGACAACGATCAGGTGGCGGTATCCCAAGCAGGGCGACCCTGTGGGAGCGTACTGGGCGGCGGGAGGTTGTTTGTGACAGAAGGAGGTCCCGTAAGTAGCCAGGTCCCGAGCCATGGAGCACTTTAAATACTAATAGTACCACCTTGAATCGAATCCGGAAGGCCACAGGAAGCCAGTGCAGTCTGCGGAGAAGTGGTGTTATGTGGGTGTCCTTGGGGGCGCCCATAATCATCCGTGCGGCTGCATTCTGGACTAACTGTAACCTCCAGAGACTCTTCAAGGGGAGCCCCATGTAGAGAGCGTTGCAGTAGTCCAAGCGGGAGATAACGAGGGCGGAAGTGACTGTGCGAAGTGCGTCCAGATCCAGAAAGGGCCGCAACTGGTAGATCAAATGAATCTTATAAAAAGCCCCCCGGGCGACGGCTGCAATATGTTCTTCCAAAGACAGCCGTACATCCAGGAGGACACCCAAATTGCGCGCTCTTTCCACAGGGGTCAGTGCCTCTCCCCCTATGGTCAGCGAGGGAACAAACTGACTGTATCTGGGAGCAGGAAACCACAGCCACTCGGTTTTGGTCGGGTTGAGACGAAGCCTGTTATGACCCATCCAATCCCGCACGGCCTCCAGACATCGGGTCATCACTCTGACGGCTTCGTTGGGGTGGTCTGGGGTGGAGATGTATACCCAGGGGTATTTTGCAATACCCCTGAGGATATTAATTAGGGCAATTGCAGCAAGCCAACTCTGACACATGTCATTAACAGTCACCTGTGACCCTGTTTCCTCCTCCCTGACATCTGGCTTAATTTTCCATTCATTCTTGACTCTAACTCTTAATAGAATAGAATAGAATAGAATAGAATAGAATAGAATAGAATAGAATAGAATAGAATAGAATAGAATAGAATAGAATAGAATACTTTATTGGCGAAGTGTGCATAAACTCTCAGTGTACATAAAGAAGGAACATCCATTAAGAATCAAGAATCATAATGTACAACACTTAATGATAGTCATAGGGTACAATCAACATCAAATTATACTAGGAAACAGAGGATACAAGCAACAAAGTTACAGTCACAAGTGGGAGGGGATGGGTGATAAGGAGTGACGAGAAGATTAATAGTAATAGTAGTGTACACTTTGTAAATAGTTGAACAGTGTTGAGGGAATTATTTGTTTAGCAGAGTGATGGCTTTCAGGAAAAAACTGTTCTTGTGTCTAGTTGTTCTGGTGTGCAGTGCTCTATAGCGTCGTTTTGAGGGAAGGAGTTGAAACAGTTTAAGTCCAAGATGTGAGGAGTCTGTAAATATTTTCACAGCCCTCTTTTTGACTCGTGCAGTATACAGGTCCTCGATTGAAGGCAGGTGTGTAGTAATTGTTTTTTCTGCAGTCCTAATTATCCTCTGAAGTCTGTGTCTGTCCTGTTGGGTTGCAGAACCAAACCAGACAGTTATAGAGGTGCAGATGATAGACTCAATAATTCCTCTGTAGAACTGGATCAGCAGCTCCTTGGGCACTTTGAGCTTTCTGAGTTGGCGCAGAAAGAACATTCTTTGTTGTGCTTTTTTGATGACGTTTTTGATGTTAGGTGTCCATTTTAGGTCATATGATATAGGAGAGCCTAGAAATTTGAAGATCTTTACTGTTGATACTGTGTTCTCTAGTATTGTAAGAGGTGATAGTATGGGAGGGTTTCTTCTAAAATCTACCACCATTTCTATGGTTTTGAGTGTGTTCAGTTCCAGATTGTTCCAGTTACACCACGAGGCAAGTTGTATAACTTCCTATCTGTATGCAGATTCATCGTTGTCTCGAATGAGACCAATGACTGTTGTGTCATCAGCAAACTTCAGTATTTTAACAGATGGATCATTTGAGATGCAGTCATTGGTATATAGGGAGAAGAGAAGTGGAGATAGCACACAGCCTTGGAGGGCCTCTGTGCTGATTGTACAGATATTGGATGTGATTTTGCCTAGCTTTACCTGCTGCTTTCTGCCTATTAGGAAGCTTATGATCCACTTACAAGCGTGTTCAGGTACTGCTAGTTGGTTTAATTTACTTAGAAGAGTGTCTGGAATGATGGTATTGAATGCTGAACTGAAGTCTACAAAGAGGATCCTTGCATAGGTATTTGGAGATTCAAGGTGTTGTAAGATGTAGTGCAGAGCCATGTTAACAGCATCATCTGTCGGTCTATTTGTTCGGTATGCAAACTGCATGGGATCTAACAGCAGATCCGTGATGGTTTTCAGGTGGGACAGTACAAGTCTTTCAAAGATTTTTATAACTACAGATGTTAGAGCAACTGGTCTGTAGTCATTCAGTTCCTTGATGGAGGGCTTCTTTGGCACTGGGATGATGGTAGAACGTTTGAAGCAGGAAGGAACATAGCACATCTCTAGTGATCTATTGAAGATTTGGGTGAAGATGGGGGCCAATTGCTCAGCACAGACTTTTAAGCAAGGAGTTATCTTGTCTGGCCCTGGTGCTTTTCCTGGCTTTTGTCTGTGTAATAGATCTTGCACTTCTTTTTCTGTGATCACCAAAGGTTGTGAGCCCAATCGATTGGAGCCAGTTGTAGGAGGCTTGTCTATTGTTGGTGTGTTTGAGATGTGTGTTGTGGAGATAGATGGCTGTAGTTTCTTTTCAAACCTGCAGTAGAACACATTCAGGTCATCTGCTAGTTGTTGATTTCCTTCTGCCTGGGAAGGAGGTTTGCTGAAGCCAGTGATGTTTTTAAGAGTTTTCAAACATGTTTGCTGGTTCTTTTGTTGAGAATTAGTTCTTTAACTTTTCAGAGTAGCTTCTTTTTGCTGCTCTGATCTCTCTTGTTAATACGTTTCTGGCCTGGTTGTATAGCATTCTGTCACCTTTTCTGTAAGCTTCCTCTTTGGAATGACATAGCTGCTTAAATTTAGCTGTGAACCAAGGTTTATTGTTGCTATATATTTTCAGGTTCCTTGTTGGTACACATAAGTCTTTGCAGAAGCTAACATATGATGTTATAGTATCTGTGAGCTCATCTAGGTCTGCAGAGGCATCTTCAAAAACATTCCAATCAGTGCAATCAAGGCAGGCCTGTAATTTCAGCTTTGCCTCATCCGACCAAGTCCTCACTGATTTAATTGTTGGTTTAATGGTTTAACTGTCTGTAAGCAGTAACAAGGTGAATCATGCAGTGGTCAGAGTGTCCCATAGCTGCTCGTGGTAAAGACCTATAAGCATGTTTTACTGTTATGTAGCAGTGGTCTAAAGTATTTTTGCCTCTGGTGGGACAATTTACATGCTGGAAATATTTTGGGAGCTCTTTCCTTAAATTTGCTTGATTGAAATCTAAAATGATGGGAAAGGAACTGGGGTGTTTGGCTTCAGCCTCCATAATTTGATCAGCAAGAGTTCGTAATGCCTTGTTTATACAGGCTTGTGGAGGAACATACACAGCTATTAGGAGAAATGAGAACTCACGTGGAGAGTAAAATGGCTTGCAGTTGATGTGTAAAGACTCTAAGTTTTCATCACAAAACTTATATATTATAGTTATATCCTGAGACCAACTATTGTTGATATATAAACATAATCTTCCACCCTTTGTTTTACCCGATGTCTCTTCAATTCTGTCTGATCTAAATGTCTGAAATCCTGGGATGTATATGATGTTGTCCCCATGAATTTGTGGATTAAGCCAGGTTTCAGTAAAACAAAGAACAGCTGAATTATAAAAATCATAATTACATCTATTTAAGAGATGAATTTCATCCATCTTGTTAGCCAGTGAGCGTAAATTAGTCAGAAAGATTGAAGGGAGAGGAGTTTTTTCCCCACTCTTCCTCAGTCTGTTTAAAATTCCGGCTCGTTTAACAAAATGAATTAATGGATTCATCTCACTGTTTCACTATACACTAGTGTGAAAGCTTTTGCAGTATCCCTGAGGACCTGTTGAGAAATCACATAAGTAAAAAAAAACCTTCCAGCTATTCACACTTGCTAGTTATATGTAAGGCTTTTCTTTGTTAATATGGTCTCCAGAACACATACAATGGTGATTAAAAGGTAAGAACAGAGATTATTTATTTGATCTGGACTGTAATCCTGTTTAAAGACTGTGCTCTTATCAACATCTGTAAAACTGATGTTTTCGAGAGAAAAAAATCTTGCACTCAAAGGACAAAATCTTTACATGTGGAAGCTGTGATGATAGATAGATAAATAGCTAGCCAGCAAGAGAGAGAGTGTGAGACAGACAGAAATGACAGACAGACAGACAGACAGACAGATGGATGGATGGACAGATTGGTTGGCTGGATGGTTGGGCAGAAAGATGGAGAGGCAGAAAGATAGCTAGACAGACAGACAGACAGACAGACACACACACACACACACACACACACACACATATGCAGGTCTTGGCATGTTCGATCTTTTCCCATGTAAGATTGAGAGTATCTTGGCAACGTTTCGATGAGGTCCCACTCACCATCTTCAGGCTGGTGCCATCGGCTTCGTGCTTTTTGCTTGCACAAGCATGAAGCCGAAGGCACCAGCCTGAAGATGGTGAGTAGGATCTCATCAAAACATTGCCAAGATAGTCTCAATCTTACACGGGAAAAGACCTGCATACCTGTACCCGTGAAAATCTGCAAACACACACACACACACACACACATATATATATAGAGAGAGACAGAGAGACAGAGACAGACAGACAGACTTAGAGACAGAGAGACAGAGAGAGACAGAGACAGAGACACAGAGAGATAGAGAGAGAGAGAGACAGATAGACAGACAGATGTAGACTGAGCCATGATATATAGATATTCTGGAATGTAGGTGATGCTATTGGAATGATAGCTGTAAATCATACCAGGTTTTGGGACTCCAAGTTTCATATGGCCTTGAAAACCATGCCAGGATTCAAACTCTTGTCAGGGAGGTGTTGATACAAAGTCATGCCTGGACCTTAGCAAAAACTGACTCTAGTTTATTTCAATCTAATTAAGCACCATGAAATAAAATTCCTGTGAATGCAGTAGTAAGGTTTTTTTTTCTTCCTATTGTATGAATCTGTTTGAATTGGGGAGGTGGGAAGGTTTCTAGGTTTCAAGATTTAGTCTGGACCATTGATCATTCAGCAGCCTTGAAATTTGCATCCATAGCACGTTCCCTCCATTTTTTCTAAGTTGTTGGTATGATGGTCAAAAAGATGGAGAGACATACAGAGGGAAGAATCCCACATGCTCATTCATTTTAGGATTCTGCAATTTGGAATTGGCTGGTTTATTTTAAAGATGCAGAATTATAGATAAATCAAAAACTGTTCTTTTTAAAGAATTCCCTGTATGGAGATTCTCAGTCATCCAGTCATGGTTGCCCCAAAGGTGCTTTCTTTCTAAAAGCAACTGGACTTTCCTATATTGCTTGAAAACGTTTTGCTTCTCATTCAAGAAGCCCCTCCAGAAATGAAGAAGTAAGAGAAAATAGTTCCAATTTGAAATTTTTAAATCAGGTTACTATTTGCAACCTGATAAAGATTAGAGCAGGTTATATTTTAGGAATGTTTTGGGGCTCTTTCAGTCAATGGAAACTTACCAGGAATCTCATTGTGGGTGTGGGTGTGACATACAGATCCCAGAGAAGGAAACAACTACTGTGTGACAAAGGAAGGAAACCCAATATTTAGAGTCTCAAAGATGCAATGAATCACAGTTTGATTTTCTTTTTAATCTTAGTGCTGCACAGTCTTACCAGTACTTCTTCTCTAATGCTCAAATCACTTTCTCCTTTCCTCCCTCCCTTCTCCTTCCCTCCTAACCAAAAAAGTAACATGAGATTGAGATACGGGGATGTAGGGGTTAAGTTTTAAAACAAAGCTTGCTTGGAGCTAAAATTAATTGCTCCAAGGTAAGCCAAGTTCACAATTCCCAAATCCTGTTTCCAGGCAATTCCAATCATCCTCCTGCTAGTCAAATGATAACAATAAGAACTAAAATCACTAAAAAAAAGGTTGCACCAAGAAAGAATCTGCTTGGATTTAGAGCTGGCTGTTCTGTTATGCAGAAACTCCCAAGTCTTTGAAATGCCTGTTTTCTTAATCGCTGGCTTAAGATGTTTTGAATTTTCCCCATCACAATATAAATGTCTGTTACTTTTTGTGCAAAAAACATGTAGACTGGAGAATTTTATTTGTAAATATAATTGACACTCACAGAGGACTGAGACAGTTGCAAAAGTTTATAGTAGCACTTTCCAGGTTCAAAGAATAAGATAGGTGTTGGTAAACATTTGTCTGATTGTTCAGATAAAATTAATATATTTCTATCTCCATCACTATACAGTGTTTTATTTTTATTTTGCTTTTTTACCAATCATTATCTGAGCGTGTAAAGACTATTCTCCTGTGAGATTTCATAAATCAATCCTGTATGTTAAAATGTTATGTGATGTCTCCTAAATGAAATATGTTCCTTTATTTATCTATGAAAATCCTCAGACATCCAGGTCATGATTGTCTAATAATTGTTTTTTCAAAAGGCAACTGGACTTCCTTAATTTGTCCTCATCCAACAAGCTTCATCAGTTCTGATAGGATGGGATAGTGGTGGAAGGATCAATTCTGAGAGGAAGAACTAATAGTACCACCACCACCCCAGGCCATCTATTTAGAACTGATGAAGCTTCTTGGGTGAGAAGCAAAATGTCTTCAAGGAAAAACAAAGGAAGTTTAGTTGCCTTTTGAAAAAGCACCTTTGAACTCTCTTTTATTTAGTAAGATATTTTTTCCCTTAAATATGTTCTTCTTTTATTACAGGAAAAAAAAGGAGGAGGTCAGTGTAACTTCTGCAATATAAGTCCAAATATTGAAATATAATGTGGTACACCAGACATTACCATAGTGACTTTTCATATACTTCTTGGTGTAATATATTGGAAATGATATAAATGTGTCGGTATTATAACAATGAGTCAGTTTTCCAGACAGACAAATTTAAATAAATAAAACATTTCAGAAGTTTTAGAAGCACTGTACACCCTTCCTTCCTGCTTTGGGATTTCTTTTCTTCATTTGTTTCTGTTTCTTAACTATATTTGTAAATATAATGTACGTGTTATCAATAATTTTTTGAAATGCTAGATGTTTTCTGAGCTACTTCTGAGAAAATATTGACCATTTTGAAATGATGGAACCCAGAAATATGTCCAGAGTAACTGAATTTATCCTATTAGGAATTCCTTTTCTGTATGACCTTCATCGAGTCTTCTTTGTGCTGGGTCTGTTCATGTACATTGTAACTATCCTTGGGAATGGCTTCATCCTCATTATCGTTGCAATTGAGCCAAGACTTCAGACACCGATGTACATCTTCCTGAGCAACCTTGCTTTCCTGGAGATATGCTATACCTCCACTGTGGTACCTAAATTACTACAGACATTTATACAAACCAGGACCACCATCTGCTTCCACTGTTGCCTTACTCAAGGATTTTTTCACTTCTTTTTTGGTAGTACAGAGCTTTTCATCCTGACAGCAATGGCCTTTGATCGCTATCTGGCCATCTGCAAGCCCCTTCAGTATCCCATCATGATGTCCAAGCACGTGTGCCTTCAAATGTCTTTGGCCACCTGGTATGCTGCCCTTATAGTTATCTTTCCTAATTCTTTTATGGTTTGGAGATTGCCGTTCTGCAAGTCCAATGTCATTGAACATTTCTACTGTGATTTTGGTCCTGTGTTGAGGCTTGTCTGTGCGGATACACATCTCATTGAGTTTCTTGGACTGTTAGCTGCTTTTGTAAGTGTGATTATGACATTGCTTCTCATGATTCTGTCTTACATTTTCATTATTGCCACCATCCTACGCATTCCCTCTACAGTGGGGCGGAAGAAGGCCTTCTCCACCTGTACATCACACCTTTTGGTGGTTTCCATATTGTATGGAGCTCTTGTCTTCATGTATGTGAGACCCAACATCCAGTCCTCATTCTGCTTGTCAAAGACTGTGGCAGTCTTGAACACCATGCTTACCCCAATGCTGAATCCTTTCATATACACAATTCGGAATGCCGAAGTCAAAAAAGCCATCCAGAATGCAATCCATAAAAGGAAAGGGACCTGAAATTGAGACAAAGAGCATAATAGTTCCAGAACTCTCATATGTACTAGGAATGAGATGAAATTTAGAGAATTATTGCACTGGTGACATTTTGAGCGATGCAAGCAGAATTCAACTGGCAATAATTTCAGACTTAAAAACACCATTTGACTTTATAGTTTATAATACAGGTAGTCCTTGACTTATGACTATAATGTGAGTCCAACAATTTGGTTGTTGAGACAATTGTTAAGTGAGTTTTGCCCCACTTTACTATCTTTCTTGTCCTGGTTGTTAAATGAATCACTGGTGTTAAGCTAGTAATGCAATGGCCCGCCTGGCTTTGTGCAGACCCCAGTGTGTGTATATAAGGCTGACTGCAACTGTCAGCCTTCAAGACCTCTTTCCTTTTTCTTGCTATCTTTATGGCTGCCATAGTAATGTGGGGGGAGGGTGAATCAATTGGGCTTTGATGGGTGAGAACTGTGCTGGAGGTTTTAGAGAATGAACTATATAACTTGGGGAAAACTTCATTGTTTATCCTTATTTGCTTGTTTACTATGGAGCTGCAGCTTTTTAACAAACTAGGACAAGTTCAACGGGCAGTTGTCTGCATCACCACCTGAAGATGCTCCATATGACATTATACACATCTTCAATTGGACGGACTGTTTGAACCATTGTTGGTGGGAACTTTGCCATTACTTTGTATATGTGTTTTTTGCACGTAAATCCTCAGATCTAGAATCCTTTTGATGCTACCACTTGATTTCCAGTAAAAGTTTCTTTTCTCCATAACAATGGAATCTAAGACTGTTTTTCTTGGATTTTGAATGGAGCACCATCTGACAGCAACCATCATAAATATGAGTCAGTTTTTAAGTATATGGATTTTAAGCATGGGGATACCTAAGTGTGAAAAACAGTCATAAGTCTCTTTTTCAGCGCTGTTACCACTGCAAATGGTCACTAAATAGGCAGTTGTAACTCAAGGATTACTTGTACAGATGCTCAAGATTTTTAAATCCTGATCGTGTTGACAGCATTGGTTATTATTCTGTTGTGTACAAAATCATAATCCCTGATAAGAAATAAGCTTTTCTATGTGAAGGAAAATTGGTTTTGTTCTGCATTTATTGGAATTGATGTCCCAACTTTCTTCCTGAGTCAAAAACTAAATAAATTATAGGGAAGGGGAATCATTTATCTCAAGCACACACACACACACACACACACACACACACACACACATACTTATATATGACAACAAAAATATCCAGAGAATTAGAAAAACTCAGATCAAACTGTATTATGATTTTGACATGCTTGTCTTTTATCTGTTGATTAGATTAGATTGACAGAGTTGGAAGGGACCTTGTAAGTCAATTAATCCAACTGCTCCCCCCAACCAGGAGACCCTACACCATTTCTGACAAATGGCAGATCAGTCTCTTCTTAAAATCCTCCAATGATGAAGCTCCCACAACTTCCAAAGGCATCTACAGTTCCATTGGTTGATAGTTCTCACAGTCAAAAAATTTCTCCTTAGTTCTAGGTTGAAGCTCTCCTCGATGAGTTTCCATCCATTATTCCTTATCTAACCTTCAGGTGCTTTGTTAAATAGCTTGATTCCCTCCTCTCTGGGGCAGCCCCTCAAATATTGGAACACTGCTGTCATGTCTCCCTTGGTCCTTTCTTCACTAGACTAGACATGCCCAGTTCTTGTAACCATTCTTCATATGTTTTAGTCTTGAGTCTCCTCGTCATCCTAGTTGCTCTTTTTTGCACTTTTTCTAGAGTCTCAACATATTTTTACAGTGTGGTGACCAAAACTAGATGCAGTATTCTAGGTTTGGTCTTACTAAGTCTTTATATTTTATTTATTTAATTTGATTTGTCAATTGCTTACAAGATAATATGTATAAGTATATACATAGTTATGAATACATGAAATGGGTACATATAAGAAAAATAAAAGAAACAATAGGACAGGGACAGTAGGCACGTTAGTGCGCTTATGCATTACCCTTACAGACCTCTTAGAAAAGGGGTGAGGTCAATAGTAGACAGTCTAAGGTTAAAGTTTTTGGAGTTTGGGGAAGAAACCACAGTATTAGGTAGAGTATTCCAGACATTGACCATTCTGTTGCTGAAGTCGTATTTCCTGCAATCAAGTTTGGTGCAGTTAACCTTGAGTTTGTATCTGTTTTTGAGCTCTTGTGTTGTTATGGTTGAAGCTGAAGTATTCATTGACAGGTAGAATATTGCAATGTATGATTTTATATACTATACTTAGATCGGACTGAAGGTGGCGTAGTTCTAGGTTTTCTAGGTCTAGAATTTCTAGTCTGCTGGCATAAGGTATTCTATAACAAGTAGTGGAGAACTCTTCTTGTGAAATATTTCTCGACTTTCTCAACTATGTTAATATCAGATATGTAATGTGGGTTCCAGAGTGATGAGCTGTATTTGAGTATTGGTCTAGCAAATGTTTTGTATGCTCTAGTTAGTAGTGTAATATTACCAGAGAAAAAGCTACATAGGATTAGGTTAACAACTCTTAATGCCTTTTTGGCTATGTAGTTACAGAGGGCTCTAGCACTTAGATCATTAGAGATGAGTACTCTAAGGTCCTTTACAGAGCTTGCATCATCAACAAGGTCTTGACTATTCAGCTTGTATTTTATTTTCAGATTTTTTTTGCCAATATGTAAGACAGAGCATTTATTTGTTGAGATTTGAAGTTGCCATTTGTTTGACCATTCTAATACATAGTCAAGATCTTTTTGAAGTGTATTGTCTGTGGTATTGAACAGCTGGTATCATCTGCGAAGAGAACACAGTTGCTCTTATTATGATCACAGAGGTCATTTATGTTGAGTATGAAGAGAGTTCATCCTAGAACACTGCCTTGGGGGACACCACTATTGACAGGTACAGAATTTGATAGGATACTCCCAATTTTGACCATTAGTTGTCTGTTCAACAGGAATGCTTCTATCCTGTTATGCAGTTGTCCAGAGATATATCCAGAGATATATAGAGAGATTATAGAGTGGTATTGGTACATCACTTGACCTTGATTATATCTGTCTGTTAAGACAACTTAGGATTGTGTTGGTTTTATTGGCTGGTGCCAAAAAAAAAAAAAAACCAGTTTATAAAGGGAAGAGATCTCAAAGTGAAAAATGGAAACAATGAACAGTTCTTTCCATACACTGCTTTGAAGAATAAAATGGTTACACTATAACCAAAGTTCCCAAAAGTTGTAACTGACATGCAATTTTGTACTTAATTGATTCTTTTCTTGGTTTTTTAAATAATAATTTTAAAAAATCCAGAATGAACATCACTAGATGAATGATTGTAAGTTGAAAGATACCTGTAAAGATTATTTAAAAAAAAAAAAAAGGAAGAAACTATGTAGGAAGGGTGGCATTCAGCTGGTTCAGGTCGGTTTGAGCAAACTGGATGTTAAAATTACATCTGGTTTGCTGAACTGATAGTTGAACTGAACAGCTGGCCCCTCCCACCCTGCTCCACCCCTCCAAAGAGTCTCCACACAGCCCACTTTGGATGCAGGTAACTGCACAGTCTGTGAGGAGGCTCTTGGAGGGCGAAAAACAATTCTCCTTCAAATTCCAGAAGTCCAGAAACAGGCCTGTTTCTGGCTTTCCAAGCACTTCCGGAGCCCATGGGAGGCTGTCTTCATTTTTCCAGAGGCCCGAGGGAAGCCTCAATACTCTGGGGAAGGTGAAAAACAGTCCTCTCAGAAGTTCCAGTAGGCCATGCCCACCATGGCCAAACCTACTAAACAACCAGCCAGAGAACTGGTTGCTGGGATTTTTGAATCCCACCCCTGCATATAGGAACAGTTTCACCAAATTAATCTGGTCTCTTAAATTGTAATATAGGTGGGCAGAATAATGGAGGCAACATGGAGCAACTTTCCATTTTAACTTGGTTTAACAATAAAGGATTGCCGCGGCTGCCGCAAGCTAACAGGGCAGCCAGCTGATGGGCAACAGCTGATTCCATTTAACAGCTCCCTTTTATAGTCAGCTGTCAAATGGCATCAGCCAATAGGAGCGGTCCGCATTCCCACTGGATGCGTGGACCGGAGTGAGAACTTCAGCACAGTCTCTTAGGACGTAATACTAATGATCAATTCTTTTTTTCTCAGCTTCATCTAGATGATTTCAAATGATCCATTTCCATTATTTCAAAATTGTTCTTTGAAGACCTCCATACATTAACTACTAATTGGCCTAAGGGAAACTATTACATCAGTTACAATATCCCAGAGGAGCTATTAAGGACACACAAATTTTCTGACTATTCTTTTCTTAGGGAAGAGAGTTATATGTAGTATCTTCCTGTGTTAAAATTATCTTCACAACATGTTTGATGATGGCCAGAAAGGTAACAAAAGAGATTCTATATTTTTTCTTATATGTTGTTGTTGTTGATAATTTTGTACACATCCTGTTGAAATGTCAATCTAAGCAAGTTTATGCATCATGAGTGCAGGTTCTTCTTAATGAGATTAAGTATATCAGCCTAACACAAACAATGTTGCTGTATGGAAATTGGCAAGGCTGTACCCAATTTAAAATCCCAGGTTCAAAACAGGTGGATCAGAATCAGAATAGATCTGGAAAGGGCTTTAGAGGTCTTCTAGATGAAGGAGAATCTACTTAGTAGATGCAACATTGAAATTGCTTGGGATTTCAGTTGTAGAACTGAGAGAGATTTTAAAAAAGGGACATTGCGTTGTTGTGCTAAATCCTACTATGGAAAATTATAGTAAAGAAAAAAACATATTTAATTATACATATATTAACAGTAGCTAGAATCGTATTTGCTCAAAATTTGAAAAATGAAAAGGTTCCAATAGAGGAGGAGTTGATTAAGAAAATATTGGAATGTGCAGAAATGAGTAGATTAACATTAGCAAGAGAACAAGAAGAAATGGAGTATTATAAGATCTGGGATTTATGTTATGGATGGTTGAAAATAAAATAAGAAATTAATGACAATGTAATAATTTTTTGTTATGATATATAATGCTGAATAGGCTATAATATGAATGTAAACTTATAATATGAATGTAAACTTAGTAAGAAATGTATACAAATATTAATATGTGCACAAGAAATATGTACCGGGGTGACACACTGTATAATTGAAAAATGGTTTTATTTATTGTTTTTGTTATAAAAAAAAATTAAAACAAACAAAAAGAAAAGAAATTGCTTGATGATCAAAAAGATGGAGATATACAGAGAGAGGAGGAGAATCCCACGTGCTCGTTTGTTTTATGATTCTGCAATTTGGAATTGGCTGGTTTATTTTAAAGATGCAGAATTATAGGTAAAGAAATCAAAAACAGGTTGTATTTTAGGAATATTTTGGGGCTCTTTCAGTCAATGGGAACTTACCAGGAATCTCATTGTGGGTGTGAGTGTGACATACAGATCCCAGAGAAGGAAACAACTACTTTGTGTCAAAGGAAGGAAACCCAACATTCAGAGTCTCAAAGATACAATGGATCAGTTTGATTTTCTTTTTAATCTTAGTACTGCACAGTATTACCAGTTCTTCTTCTCTAATGCTCAAATCACTTTCTCCTTTCCTCTCTCCATTCTCCTCCTCTCCTGTCCAAAAAAAATAACATGAGATTGAGATAAGGGAGTGTAGGGGCTGAGTTTAAAAACAAAGCTTGCTTGGAGCTTACATTAATTGCACCCAAGGTAAGTCAAGGTAAGTCAAAGTTCAAAATTCCCAAATCCTGTTTTCAGGCAATTCCAATCATCCTCCTGCCGGTCAAATTATAACAATGATAACTAAAATCACTAAGAAAAAGGGTTACCCCAACAACAAATCTGCTTGGATTTAGAGCTGGCTGTTCTGTTATGCAGAAACTCCCAAGCCTTTGAAATGCCTGTTTTCTTAATCGCTGGCTTAAGATGTTTTGAATTTTCCCCATCATAATATAAATGTCTGCTACTTTTTGTGCACAAAAATTGTGAACATGAAGACTGAAGAACTTTATTTATAAATATTTGACCTAATTGATACTCACAGAGGATTGAGACAGTTGCAAATGTTTATAGTAGCATTTCCAGGTTCAAAGAATAAGATTGGTGTTGATTCTTCATATAAAATTAATATATTTCTATTTCCATGACTATACAATGCTTTAGATTTTATTTTTATTTTTTACCAATCATAATCTGAGCTTGTAAAGACTATTCTCATATGAGATTTCAGATATCAATCCTATATGTTAAAAATGTTACGCAATGTCTCCTAAATGAACTATGTTCCTTTATTTATCTATGAAAATCCTCAGATATCCAGTCATGATTGTCCCATAATTGCTTTTTCAAAAGGCAACTGGACTTCCTTAATTTTTCCTCATCCAAGAAGCTTAGAAATCAATTCTGACAGGATAAGGTGCTGGTGAAAGCATCAGTTCTGACAGGAAGAATTAATAATACCATCCCTCCTCCATGCTATCTATCTAAAACTGTTGAAGCTTCTTGGATGAGAAGCAAAATGTCTTCAAAGAAAAACAAAGACAGGTTGCCTTTTGAAAAAGCACCTTTGAGCTCTCTTTTATTTGGGAAGGTATCTTTCTGCTTAAATGTGTTCTTCTATTTCAGGAAAATAGAAGATGGCCAGTGTAACTTCTGGAATATCAATTCAAATATTGAAATGTAATGTGGTACAGTGACATTACCATAGTGACTTTTCATATACTTCTTGGCATAATATATTGGAAATGATAAAATGCATTTCCTGTTCTCATTAAATGTATAGATGTTATAAGAATAATAAGTCAGTTTTCCAGAGGGACAAATTTAGATAAATAAAACATTTCAGAAGTCTTAAATGTACTGTACACTGTTCATTCTGCTTTGGGATTTTTTTCTTCATTTGTTTCTGTTTCTTAACTTTCTTTGTAAATATAATGTACGTGTTATCAATAATTTTTTGAAATGCTAGATGTCTTCTGAGCTACTGCTTGAGAAAATCATTGACCATTTTGAAATAATGGAACCCAGGAATATGTCCAGAGTAACTGAATTTATCCTATTAGGAATTCCTTTTCTGTATGACCTTCACCGAGTCTTCTTTGTGCTGGGTCTGTTCATGTACATTGTAACTATCCTTGGGAATGGCTTCATTCTCATCATTGTTGCAATTGAGCCAAGACTTCAGACACCGATGTACATCTTCCTGAGCAATCTTGCTTTCCTGGAGATCTGCTATACCTCCACTGTGGTACCCAAATTACTACAGACATTTATACAAACCAGGACCACCATCTGCTTCCACTGTTGCCTTACTCAAGGAGTTCTACACTTCTTTTTTGGTAGTACAGAACTTTTCATCCTGACAGCAATGGCCTTTGACCGCTATCTGGCCATTTGCAAGCCCCTTCAGTATCCCATCATGATGTCCAAGCACGTGTGCCTTCAAATGTCTTTGGCCACCTGGTATGCTGCCCTTATAGTTATCTTTCCTAATTCTTTTATGGTTTGGAGATTGCCGTTCTGCAAGTCCAATGTCATTGAACATTTCTACTGTGATTTTGGTCCTGTGTTGAGACTTGTCTGTGCCGATACACACGTCATTGAGTCTTTCGGACTGTTGACCACCTTTGTAAGTGTGATTATGACCTTGCTTCTCATGATTCTGTCCTACATTTTCATTATTGCCACCATCCTACGCATTCCCTCTGCTGTGGGGCGGAAGAAGGCCTTCTCCACCTGCACATCACACCTTTTGGTGGTTTCCATATTGTATGGAGCTCTTGTCTTCATGTATGTGAGACCCAACATCCAGTCCTCATTCCGCTTGTCAAAGACTGTGGCAGTCTTGAACACCACTCTTACCCCAATGCTGAATCCTTTCATATACACAATTCGGAATGCCGAAGTCAAAAAAGCCGTCCAGAATGCAATCCATAAAAGGAAAGGGACCTGAAATTGAGACAATGAGCAGAATAGTTCCAGAACTCTCATATGCACTAGGAATGAGATGAAATTTAGTGGGTTGTGGCACTGTGACATTTTGAGTGATGCAAGCAGAATTCAACTGGCAATAATTTCAGACTTAAAAACACCATTTGACTTTATAGTTTACAATACAGGTAACCCTTGACTTATGACTACAATGTGAGTCCAACAATTTGGTTGTTGACACAATTGTTAAGTGAATTTTGCCCCACTTTACTATCTTTCTTGTCCTGGTTGTTAAATGAATCACTGGAGTTAAGCTAGTAATGCAGTGGCCCACCTGGCTTTGTGCAGACCCCAATGTGTGTATATATTACCTCTGCTTTGGGAGCTTCATTGATTGCCAATTTCCTTCTGGGTTCAATTCAAGGTGCTGATTGTTACCTTTAAAGTCCTTCATGACTTGGGACCAGGTTATCTGAGGGACCGTCTTCTGCTGGTCACATCTACCCAATCCACCAGAGGGGGGGGGAAGGAAAGCTTGTGGGTCCCATCCCGCAGGGAGGTACACCGGTAGGACATCATCCCCCCAGAGATTAGATTGACCTCCATTCTAACAGTCTTCTTAAAGGTGCTGAAGACCTGATTCTATCAGTGCGCCTGGGAAACCCAGAACATTAAATGGCTTGTGTGATCCTCTGTCACCAGGGCAAGGGGTAAGGGGTGATTTCATTATATTATGCTATATTAATTTATTTGATTCTTTTTATTAGTTTTATTGTTTTAAATAGGTTTTATATTCTTTAAGCCACCTTGAATCAATATGGGCAAGTAAGTAGCAATATAAATTCAGTTAAGAAATAAAGACATAGATTAAATTAATATATTTGTTTTGCAAATCTGACTTTCTCATTGACTTTGCTTCTGAGAAGGTCACCAAAGGGGATCACGTGACCCTGGGACACTGCAACTGTCAGCCTTCAAGACTCCTTTCCTTTTTCTCGCTATCTTTATGGCTGCCATAGTAATGAGGAGAGGGTGAATCAATTGGGCTTTGAGGGGTGAGAACTGTGCTGGAGGTTTTAGAGAATGAACTGTATAACTTGGGGAAAACTTTATTGTTTATGCTTATTTGCTTGCTTACTACACAACTGCAGCTCTTTATCAAACTAGGCCAGGTTCAATGGGCAGATGTCTGCATCACCACCTGAAGATGTCCGACATCACATTATACAAATCTTCGATTAGATGGACTGTTTGAACATTGTTGGTGGGAACGTTGCCATTACTTTGTATATGTGTTTTTTGCACGTAAATCCTCAGATCGAGAATCCTTTTGATGCTACCAATTGATTTCCAGTAAACATTTCCTTTCTCCATAACAATGGAGTCTAAGACTGTTTTTCTTGGATTTTGAATGGAGCACCATCTGACAGCAACCGTCATAAATATGAGTCAGTTGTTAAGTATATGGATTTTGAGCATGTGACCATGGGGATGCCTAAGTGTGAAAAATAGTCATAAGTCTCTTTTTCAGCGCTGTTACCACTGCAAATGGTCACTAAATAGGCAGTTGTAACTCAAGGATTACTTGTACAGATGCTCAAGATTTTTAAATCCTGATCGTGTTGACAGCATTGGTTATTATTCTGTTGTGTACAATCATAATCTTTGATAAGAAATAACCTTTTCTATGTGAAGGAAAATGGGTTTTGTTCTGCATTTATTGGAATTTATGTCCCAACTTTTTTCCTGAGTGGCACTCAAATACTAAATAAATTATAGGGGAAGGGGAATCATTTATTCCAAGCATATATATAAGACAACAAAAATATCCAGATGTCAAAGGAATGCAATGAATGAATTGATCTTAGCACTGTACAGTCTTATCAATTCTTCTTCTTTAATGCTCAAATCAGTTCCTCCTTTCCTTCCTCCCGTCTCTCCTGCCCCAAAATAGTAAGATGAGACTGAGATACAGGATTATAGAGGCTACATTTAAAAACAAAGTTTGCTTGGAGTTAATATTAATTGCCTCCAAGGTAAGTCAAGGTTCAAAATTCCCCAATCCAGTTCCCAGGCAATTGCAATCATCTTCCTGCCAGTCAAATAATAAAAATAACAGCTAAAATCACTAAGAAAAAGGGTTGCCCCAACAGAGAATTTGCTTGAATTTAAAGCTGGCTATTCTGTTAAGCAGAAACTCCCAAGTTTTGGAATCCCTGTTCTCAAAGGTAAGAGGACTTCCTTTGTTTTTCCTTGAAAACATTTTGCACCCAAAAAGCTAATAGTATCATCCTACTATGCAAATTAATTAGAACAGATGAAACTTCTTGGTTGAGAAGCCAAACATCTTCAAGGAAAAAAAAAGCACCTTTGAGCTCTCTTTTATTTAGTAAGATTTTTTTTCTGTTTAAATGTGTTCTTCTTTTATTTCAGGAAAACAGAAGAAATATAGACTCACCACCAGTAAGGCTATCTGAAGTAGATCCTAGGCAAAAGAACAAGAATGTACATGTAACACCATGTTATTAAATGTACATTTAATAACATGGTTATTAAAAGCCAATAACCATTATTTGGAGTTTTTTTTCCCCACTTACAATGTGTTCAAATCATATTTGGTATTCAGCAGGTTTTGACCAGTTCTTGAGAAGTGGTAGCAGAAATTTTAAGTAGTTCACAGAACCAACAAATATCACCTCTACATGGAGATTTTACAGTATCCTTCCCTGCCATGCCCACCAAGCCACACCCACAGAACCAGTAGTAAAAAAAAAAATTGAATTCCACCATAGGTTCAAATCCTTTGCAAAGTCAATGCCTTGGTGGTGCAGTGATTAGAATGCAGTATTACAGACTAATTTTGCCCACTGTCAGCAGTTCATTCCTGGCTGGCTCAAAGTTGACTCAGCCTTCCATCCTTTCGAGGTTGGTAAAATGAAGACCCGGATTATTAGGAGCAATAGGCTGACTATGTAAATTGCTTAGAGAAGGCTGTAAAGCACTGTGAAGCGATATATAAGTTTAAGTGTTCTTGCTTTTGCTGTTGTTTACAATTTATTTTGATTTGATTTGTCAATCGCTTATAAGATAATAGGTATAAGTATATACATAGTTATGAATACATGAAATGGGTACATATAAGAAGAATAAAAGAAACAATAGAACAGGGACGGTAGGCACATTGGTGCATAAGTGGTGCATAAGTTGGTGCATAAGTGCACCAACACTAAGAAAATCTAAACAAACTTATTTATTTACTTATTTAAATTTCTCTACTGCTCCCTCTCCCAAAAAGGGACTCGGGGCGGTGTACAGCCTACTAAAAATGGAGTATATACAATTAAAAAACAAATTAAATGACATAAATCCGGCCAAATCCCTTCAAATATAAAATTCCAAGGTTTAAAATTCCAGGATTAAATTAAAAAGTTAAAATTTAAAAATTTAAAAACCGAATTAAATTAAAACCCCATGAACTGTTTACTGGGCCAGGCCGGCCTGTTGGTAAATAAGGTCTTCGCCGGAAGGTCTGGATGTCGGTAATGGCCCGTATCTCCGGGGGCAGATCATTCCACAGGGAGGGGGCCCCCACAGAGAAAGCCCGCACCCTCAGGGTCGCCAGCCGGCAACGATCAGGCGGCAGCACCCCGAGGAGGGCAACCCTGTGTGAGCGTACTGGGCGGCGGGAGGCTGTTGATGGCAGCAGGCAGTCCCGTAAGTACCCAGGCCCCGAGCCATGGAGCGCTTTAAATACAGTCAGTACCACCTTGAATCAGATCCGGAAGGCCACAGGAAGCCAGTGCAGCCTGCGGAGAAGTGGTGTTACATGGGAGCTCCGAGGGGCTCCCAAGATCACCCGCGTGGCCACATTCTGAACCAACTACAGCCTCCGGACACTCTTCAAGGGGAGCCCCATGTAGAGAGCGTTGCAATAGTCCAAGCGGGAGATGACAAGGGCGGAGGTGACTGTGCGAAGTGCGCCCAGATCCAGAAAGGGCCGCAACTGGTAAATCAGACGAATCTGACAAAAGGCCCCCCTGGCGACGGCTGTGATATGGTCTTCTAAAGACAGCCATGCGTCCAGGAGGACACCCAGATTGCGAGCCCTTTTCACGGGGGTCAGAATTTCTTCCCCCACAGCCAGCGAAGGAACAAGCTGGCTGTATCTGGGTGCAGGAAACCACAGCCACTCGGTTTTGGTCGGGTTGAGACGAAGCCTGTTACAATCCATCCAACTCTGCACGGCCTCCAGGCACCGGGTCATCACTTCAACGGCTTCATTGGGGTGGCCCGGGGTAGAGATGTACAGCTGAGTATCATCAGCGTACTGATGGAACTCTACCCCAAAGCCACAGATGATCTCACCCAGCGGCTTCACATAAATGTTGAACAGCAGGGGCGAGAGCACTGACCCCTGAGGCACCCCACACAGTAGGGGCCTCGGGGTCAACCTCTGCCCCCCTGTCAACACAAATTGCGAACAAATTGCGAAACTAAGAAAACACTAAGAAAAAAACACTAAGAAAATACAGGTAGTCCTTGACTTATGACCACAATGTGAGTCCAACATTTCTGTTGTTGAGACAATTGTTAAGTGAGTTTGCCCCTCTTTACTATCTTTCTTGTCACTGTTGTTCAATGTTGTTGTTGTTGTCAACAACTGCAGTTGTTAAGTTAGTAACATAGTTGTTAAACAAATCGGGCTTTCTCATTGACTTTGTCAAAAGATCACCAAAGGGTATAATGTGACCCTGGGAAAACTGCAACTGTCATAAATATGAGTCAGTTGTTAAGCGTCTGAATTTTGATCATGTGTTGATGGGATGCTGTGATGGCCCTGAGTATTAAAAATTGTCATAAATGTCTTTTTCAGTGCTTTATCACTTCGAACAGTCACTAAACAGGTGGTTGTAATTTGAAGACTATCTGTACAGATGCTCAAGGTTTTTAAGTCCTGAACATGTCAACAACATTTGTTATGATTCTTTTGTGTACAATCATAATCCTTAGTAAAAAATAAACTTTTTTATATGAAGGAAAATGGGTTTCGTTCTGCATTTATTGGAATTTATATCCCAACTTTTTTTCTTGAGTGGCACTCAAAAGCTGAATAAATTCAAGGATGGGGTGGAAATCATTTATTCCAAGCATATATATAAGACAACAAAAATATCCAGAGAATTAGCAAAACTCAGATCAAATTGTATTATGATTTTGACAGGCTCCTCTTTTATCTGGTGAGTAGTCTATAAAAAGGAAGGAATCTCAAACAAAAAACAGATGTCAGGTTCTGCTACTCTGCTGAAAATAAAGAACAGTGCATTTTGGTTTTCTATACTGCTTTATCTCTTCTGCGGAAATAAGGCATGCACTGACCAGCAACAAAGTGTGAAAAAGTCAGATCTACTTGCTCATCATTGTCAACCACTAACAAACCGCTCTAAAGCACCACCTCCACCACACCCAGTGACATTAGCCACATAAGGGAAAAGCTGTGCTCCCCCCCACCTAGCATACACACATGTGTACCACTGCTGCCACCACACCCAGTGATTTGCACCTGAAAAAGGATCATGCTGTCCACTTCAGTTTCAAAATTAGCACCATGTTGAAAGGTAAGTATCCCCCCGGAATGGCAGCCATGTATTAGAAGGACACATAAGGCTGACATGCAGCCCCCCTACCATAGGGATGGTGGGTGGAAACCAAATAACACAGTTAAGTCATGTCATGGCATATGGACCATACCCGGTTTCGTTGGATTCAAATGGTGGAATTTAGACAGAAGGCAAGGTGCATTCATATTCGCTTTATGCACCCACGATGCTTCTGATAATGAATACCTTTTCCACAATACTAAATATTGTAGCTAGTTCCTATGTATTCTTGGGTCTAGAATCTTCTGTACCTAAAAGTGTCTCTTTCCCCCAACCTCTTCAGAGGAGGCTTAGGAGAAGGGAGTCCTCTAATAGTAGCCATCCGGACAGGCCGTAACTGACTGCAGTGGAAAAATGGGTGAACTTTCACCAACAATTGAGGCAATTTCAGATGCACCATCACTGGATTAATTATCTCCTCGAAAATAAATGGACCTATGAACTTTGGTCCCAGTTTCCTATTGGGTATCCTGAGGTTTAGGTATTTAGTAGATAAATATATGGACTGGCCAATGGAAAAATGGAGCTGTGGGCATCTCTTTTTATCCTCTTGAACCTTATATTCATCTGCAGCCTTACGTAGTGCATCTTTCACTGGGCCCCATAATTGTTGTAATTTAGCAATCCACTCCTTTAACCCCCCTCCTCCAGAATATCTGTAGGACATTCTGGTACTGGGACAAACTCTACACCATTAACCACATGGAATGGAGTGAATCCAGTGCTGTTATGGACAGCATTATTGTATGTGACCTCGGCATGTGGTTATAGATCTGCCCAATTGTTTTGTTGGTGCTTAACATAGCAATGCAAATATTGCTCCACCATAGCGCTCACTCTTTCAGCAGCAGCATTAATGGCAGGGTGATACCCAGAACTAAGGCCTTGGGATGACCTTACTAGTTTTAGGAACCTACGCCAAAACATTGCCATAAATTGAACCCCCCCCCCCATCTGAAATAATTCTACATAGGTAGATGGTATATATGGGTAACGAAGAGATTAGCCAAGTCTCTTGCTGAAGAGAGATGGGGGCAAGCCACGAAATGGGCTTGTTTCAAGAACAAGTCCACCACAGTCCAAATCACCATGTTTCTCTGATTATTAGGCAAAACCACAATAAAATCCATGGCTATTTCTTCCCATGGTTTAGTTGGGTGAGCGACCTCTTGTAACAAGCTAGGTGGTTTCCCTGGTCTCTTCTTCATGGTTGCACATGTGACATAGCTCTTTACATATTGTTTCAAATCCTTTTTCATTTTTGGCCACCAAAACTGGTGATTGGTTAGATGTAAAATCTTCATAAACCCAGAATGGCCAGCCGAAAAAGCATCATGACATCTTCATGGAACCTCAAGATGGAGGACATCAAGGACATATATTTTAGAACCCTTCCATGCCAGTCCATCACATAATGTAAGGATTTGTTCATTCTCCATAAATGATGGATCATTTTATAATGCTTTCTTAATGTCTCGTAGTAAGTCAACCAAGTGGGCTCTTTCACTGGATGTGTCCAGAGATGTGTTTTGTGGTACACATAAAGCTGGCAGGATGGCTGGAAAACATTTTCTTGTACTCCTGCATATTGTGGCTTCCAAGACAAAGGAAATTCTTTCCACCAGGAATATATCGTAATATAAAATTGAACCACCAAAAATACAAAGCCCACCTGAGTTATTTTGATGACAGTTTGCGGAGAGTTTGCAAAGCCTCCAGGTTTTTGTAGTCTGTCCACACCTTGAATTGCCTTCTACTGCCCTCTAACAAATGCCGCCCTGTCATCAAAGCCCACTTAACTGCAAAGGCTTCCTTCACCCAAATGGCCCACCTTTGTTCAGTTTGTTCGTCAATTTCTTGGAAGTGTAGTGTTATGCGTAAGAGCAGAAATAAAAAGAACAGACTTGATATGCTGAAACACGTAACTGGCTTTATTTAAAATACTTCAATATCGATCACCTTTTAACACATACCAAACATAGTATGAGGAAAAGGAGATGCCTTTTCCCAGAAAGACCACATATTTATACCCAAATATAGTTATATAAACAGTTACATAACTCATTTTGTTTTTCGATTACAAAAATACATAGAATCCCATAGGAAAGTTGTGGGTATTTCCATTGACCTTTCCTCACTTGACATTGGACAGTTACCAACATCCTTTACTCGGATATATCTCCAGATGTCCAGTTATGCAATTATCAGAGTGTTATAATATAATCATTCATTTCTCTTAAAGTGACTTTGTAATGTCAGAGTGCCCTGGAACAACTTCCCAATTATTGCCAAATACATACTTTCGCAATCTAACATATTTGTCTCACAAAAACACATTTCCTAACTGTTCTAATATTTTAAAAGTTCAGACTGAGGACACAAAATGACTACAGTCTGGTTCTGTATATTCTCAAGTATAATAACCAAATTTTACTTATAATATGTAGGCACATGGTTGCTAGGCCCCTTCACTGTTGGCTTGCAGAAGCACAGCCCCAACTGCCACATCACTTGTGTCAGCCTGCCCTATGAATGAGTGTGTGGGGTCTTGGTGCTTCAATACTAGCTCCCTAGCAAATAATGATTTCAAATATTTAAAAGCTTTTTAATATAAGTCCATTTTGTCAGGTGACCTGGTTGTGACTTACCCAAAAGATGTTTAATACATAGGAGGTTAGTGAGTGGCAAAGTTACATGAGCAAATGAGGGGATAAATTGTCGATAGAAATTGGCAAATCCTAGAAAGTTTCACAATTGTTTTCTTGTATGTGGAGCTTGCCAATCTAGGATTGCCTGAACCTTTGCAGGATCCATCTCAACCCCCTTCGATGAAATCTGGAACCCGAGATAGTCCAACTGTATTTTGTGAAATTCACACATTGACAATTTCACTTACAATTTGGCTGCTAATTTATGAAGCACGGTCCGTACCAGCTTGACATCTTCCTCCCGGGTTTTAGTGTATACCAGTATGTCATCTAAGTATACCAAAATGCCTTTATATAAATGCTGCCCTTAGAACCTCGTTAATAAGCTACATAAAAATGGCTGGAACATCCTGCAGGCCAAATGGCATGGCATTAAACTCATAGCTCCCCAATGGGCAATTAACACTATTTTCCATCATCACCTGCCTGCACTTGCATTCAATAATATGCCTCTCATTGGTCTAGTTTCATGAATATTCGACCCTCAGCCAGCTGCGCTAACATATCCTTCATTAAAGGAAGGGGGTACATATGTTCCATGCAGATCGTATTGATCCCATGGAAGTCCACACAGAAATGCAGGCCCCCATCCTTCTCTCGAAATAACACAGGCACTCCTATCCGAGATCTAGCTGGCTGTATGAACCCTCATTTGAGGTTTTTATCTATGTAGTGACGCATTTCTGCCAACTCTTGGAGGGTCATTGAATACATCTTGGGCTTTGGTAATTTTGCCCATAACATTATCACAGTCAGTTGATCAATGGGGGAGCAATGTATCATACTCTTTCTCACTGAATACTGCATCCAGAACTTGGTGTTCCACAGGGTATGATGGTCCCTCCGCTCCTCCATTAACAGAGTAATTATCATTCTCATTTCTCCCCATGTCGCTTGGTTGGATATCCTGTTCATGAGGAGGTGGGTGTGGCCCCAGAGCAATACATAGATGTCATCAACCTCCACCCCATCATATGGTCGGACCCCACTTGTCTAACCAGGCTAAACCTAGTATATATATAATCCTGTATTTTAGGGACTATTATAATCTGGAGTACCTCTCGATGCGACCCTATTTCCAAAGTCAGCCTCTCAATAACATGGGTTGACATCCATCCTCCCAGCAGACAGCCATCCATCTGCTCAAATCTCATAGGTTGTGGGAGTTGCTGATTTTTAATAGGGTTATTAGCAGTGTTGATACTCATCAAACGAGTACACCCTGTATCCACTAGTGCTTGGCACACACATTGTTTGCTACTTGTTAATGTCACTGGTATTAGAAAAAGGACAAGTGTACTCACCATGGGATCTAATTCATCCTCATCATTACTTCCGCTGGTAGCAGGAACCCCTTTGGTCCTGACAACTGCTGTTTTGACCTCCCCAGCCAGTAAGGGGGAACATGACTCCTGGGCTGCCTGTGACTTTTCCTTCACCTTGAGAGGTTTCTTAGTTGACCACTGCTGCAACCCTGCTGCCACCATAGTGACAGCACACGACTCTGGGCAATAAGCTATATAGTGACCCAGCTTTCCACAACAGAAACATAATAATTGGCCTCGGCTGGATGGTACCGTTGATGTTTGAGCTATTGGAGGTCTGAGACTGGAACTAACTGGCTGCTCTGGGCTTTCTTTTGTCCACCCCACTCTCACCCTATCATTGTGCAACTCCATCTCAAGTTCAGTTGCTGCTTGGAACTAGGCTACTAAGCGAGAGGCCAGGGCTCAGTACACACAAGCCTACCTAATGGACTTATCCAGACCAGCCTCAAACTGGTGCACCAGAAATCTTTCTGGCCATCCATTCATTTTACCCGCCAATCACCAGAATTCCCTAATATATTCAGCTATCAACCTTTCTCTTTGGCACACTGCCAAGATCTCACTTTTGGCATTTTGCACATGTGTGGTATCTTTAAAGTGGTTTTCCAGAGTCAGGAGGAATAATCCAACATCCCATAAATAATTACTGTGTTCTTCATATAAGTCTGCAACCCATTCAGCAGCTTCCCCTTCTAACACAGCTGCAACTGCCATTACCATTGCCACTGGAACGCATCCATATTGATCCAATAGCTCAGCACCTGACCCAGAATAAAGCCATCTTATCAGGACTTCCATCAAAAGATGCTCTCAGGTGAAGTGGCTCCCACAATCCTAGTTGGCCGGGATGAGATGGCATCCAAGCTGGTGTATATGCCATGCTATCGGGGCCCTACGTATTTTGTGATGATATCTGTCTGGACTCCTCTGACCTCCTTCCTGTGGAGTCATGGGCCGAGTGTGCCCGGGGGTCCATATCCTGCAACTGGCCTAGTCCTCTATGTGGCACACTCACCTGCAGCGGATGAACCCATGTCATCCCCGCTGCCAGAAAAGAGTAGTCAAAATGCTCAATTGTCCCTTCTCCCTGGGGCCCAAGGGTCCTCACAAAAACTGGCCTCTCCAAATTGTTCCTGCAAGAAGTCCAGAGCCTGGCTTCCAACTACCATGGACCATCTGTCTCTCTCCAAAAACCATCCTGGGGGTAGGGGGATTCATAAGGGACCCTGACTGCAGCCACCAATCTCCAGATCAATTTGCTCATCATTGTCAGCCACTAATAAAGCCATTCTAAAGCACCACCTCCATTACACCCAGTAACATTAGCCACATAAGGGAAACACCACATCCCCCCCAGGACACATGTACTGCTGCCACCAGCACACCCAATGATTTGCAGCCAAAAAAAGAACATGCCAGCCACTTCAGTTTCAAAATTAACGTCGACCCGATGATCGTGCATTCTCCATCTTCATTCTGCCATCAAGAAGTGGAGATCAGCTGTTTGGTGCTAGATCTCTACAGCAACTCTCTCAGCAAGATGGGTAAGTATCCCCTGGAATGGCAGCCATGTGTTAGAAGGACGCACAGGGCTGACATTTGAAACAACGCAACAGTTCTTTCCATGCACTGCTTTGCAGAATAAAAGGGTTACACTAAAACAAAAGTTCCCTAAACTTATAACTGACATATAATTTTGGACTTAATTGATCCTTTTCTTACTTTTTAAATAATAATTTTAAAAACTCAGAATGAATGTCACTAAATGAATGATTGTAAGTTGAGAACTACCTATAAGGACTTTTTTTTTAAAAAAGGAATAATGCATATAGGAACAGTTTCACCAAATTAATCTGCCCTCCTAGGACCAATCCTTTTTCCTCAGCTTGGCCTAGATAATTTCAGAGGACCCATTTTCATTAATTCAAAGTTGTTCTTTGAAGACCTCCATACATAACTACTAATTGGCCTAAGGGAAACTATTACATCAGTTACAATATCCCTGAGGAGCTATTAAGGATATACAAATTTTCTGACTATTCTTTTTTTAGGGAAGAGAGTTATATGTAGTATCTTCCTATGTTAAAATTATCTTCACAACATGTTTGATGATGGACAGAAAGGTAAGAAAAGAGATGCTATATTTTTTCTTATATGTTGTTGTTGTTGACAATTTTGTATACATCCTGTTGAAATGTCAATCTAAGCAAGTTTATGCATCATGAGTGCAGGTTCTTTTTACTGAGATTAAGTATATCAGCCTAATACAAACAATGTTGCTATATGGAAATTGGCAAGGCTGTACCAAATTTACAATCCCAGGTTCAAGATAGGTGGATCAGAATCAGAATAGAGCTGGGAGGAACTTTAGAGGTCTTCTAGATGAAGGAGAATCTACTTAGTAGATGAAACATTGAAATTGCTTGGGGTTTCAGGTATAGAACTGAGAGAGATTTTTAAAAACGGACATTGCATTGTCTTGCTAAATCCTAAATGGAGATCCCTCTACTAAGATCTAGCTATGGAGGAACAGGGGTTTCATAGGCTCCTTGCTTCTCACAGTTGTCAATGTGATGATCAAAAAGATGGAGAGAGAATGAGAATCCCACCTGCTCCGCCATTTGAAATTGGCTGGTTTATTTTACAGATGTAGTATTATAGATAAAGAAATCCATAACTGTCCTTTTTAAAGAATTCCCTATATGGAGATTCTCAATCATCCAGATCACGTTTGTCCCTGCAAGTAACTGTGTGCATGTAACCCACACTTATGGCAGAAAGGAAGTTTAGACTGCTCTGGGGTGATGCAAGAAGGGTTTTGTGTTCTGAAAAGGTTTTGGGCAATTCCTATTGTGGCTTAATGGCTTTGAATCTTGATGGCTGGTTTGAATCTTAAATAAGGGGCTAATCCCATCATTCTACCTTTGTTCAGGCTTTGCTGCAGAGAGTTTTAAAATATCCTGTCTTGAATGAATTACCAAATCTGCATTTCTAAATGGTGCCTCCACAGTTTCTGCTTAGGTGCAGGGAGACTGGGGCTGCTTCCTGCCTTTAAAAAAGCATGTTTCTCCATTTCTCATCTAGGGAAACATAATATTCTGCCTTTTTAAACTATACCTCAAAATATTTTATTCTTCTCGGAGCGGATAGAGGCTTCGTCCACACCAAAGATGCTTTCTTACTAAAGGCAACTGGGCTTTCTTATTTTGTTTGAAATATTTCACTTCTTATTCAGGAAGTTTCTTCAGAACTGGAGAAGCAAGAGAAAATCGTATCTCTTTGGAAACTTAACCATAGATTACTATCTGCAACCTGCTAAAGATTTAAGCATACCATATTTTAAGAATGCTTTGGCTTTGGGGCTCTTTCTGTCAGTGGAGTCTTTACCTGGAATCTGATGGGTGGGTAACACAGAGATTCACAGAAGGAAACAACTGCTTTGAGTCAAGGGAAGGAAGCATAACATTCAGAGTCTCAAAGATGCAAAGAACCACAGTTTTTCTTTTTAATCTTAGCATTTTAATGCTCAAATCACTTTCCCTTGTCCTCTCTTTCTTCCCCCCCAAAAAAGTAAGGGGAGTTAGAGATATGGGATTGTAGAGGTTAAGTTTTTTAAAAAAGCTGCTTGGAGCTAAAAATATTTGTTTGTTTGTTCATTGATTAGACTTTGTCAAAGAAAAATGAGAACACAAATAAAAGAATAAAAATACAGTGGCAGGGACGATAAGCATGTTAGTGCACTCAAGCACTACTAGCCACTTAAGTATGATATAAAGTCCATGGAAGTCAATTTGTGACTGAAAGTGTGAAAATTTGTAGGTGAAACAACTGAACCAGGTAGAACATTACAGACTTTGACAATTCTATTACAGAAATCATATTTTTACAGTCAAGTTTAGAACGATTTACATTGCGCTTAAAGTGGTTGTTAGCAGGTATATTATTGCGATTAAAACAGAAAAAGTAATTTACAGATAAAACATTACTATATATAATTTTGTATGCAATATCTAGATTTGACTGCAAGCAACACAATTCTAAGTTATCCAAACCAAGAATTTTGAGCCTAGTAGCATAAGGAATTCTATTGTATGTAGAAGAGTACAAGATTTTTTTCATGAAATAATTCTGAATCCTCTCAATTGTATTAATGTCAGATATATAGTGGGATCCCAAACAGTTGAATAATACTGTAAGATTGGTATAGCATAAGTTTTATAAACTCTAGTTAGCAATACAATGCTTCCAGAAAAAAAAAACTGCGCAAAATTAAATTTACAACTCTTAATGCTTTTTAGCAATGTTGTTACAGTGAACTTTGTAGAATAGATCATCAGAGATAAGTACACCTAGGTCCTTGACAAAGTGAGGGTAATCAGCTAGTTCAATGCCTCTCAGCTTATACTAGACATTCTGATTTTATTTTGGTAATATGTAAGACATATTAAGCATTAAGATGAGAGAGAGATATAAGATTAAGACGAGACAGAGATATGAGATTTTATGAGACAGAGATATGAGATGGCCAGATAGCGGTCAAAGCTGCTTGGAGTTAAAATTACTTGCCCCCAAGATAAGTCAAGGTTCAAAATTCCCAAATCCTATTTCCAGGCAATTCCAATCACCTTCTACCCAGTCAAATAATAACAATGACAACTAAAATCACTGAAAAAAAGTTATCACAGCAAAGAATCTGTTTGAGTGTATTCTGTTATGCAGAAATTCCCAAGTCTTTCTATTGTTTTCTTAATTGCTGGGTTAAGATGTTTTGAATTTTCCCCACCATAGTACAAATATCTACCACTTTTTATGCATAAAAATTGTGAACATGCAGACTGGAGAATTTTATTTGTAAATATTTGATCTAATTGACACTCACAGAGGACTGAGACAGTTGCAAAAGTTTATAGTAGCACTTTCCAGGTTCAAAGAATAAGATTGGTGTTGGTAAAAGTTTCTCTGATTGTTCAGATAAAATTAATATATTTCTATTTCCATCACTATACAGTGTTTTAGTCTTTATTTTGCTTTTTTTTTTAACCAATCATTATCTGAGCATATAAATACTATTCTCACGTGAGATTTCAAAAATCAATCCTGTATGTTAAAATGTTATGCGATGTCTCCTAAATGAACTATGTTCCTTTATTTATCTATGAAAATCCTCAGACATCCAGGTCATGATTGTCTCATAATTGTTTTTCAAAAGGCAACTGGACTTCCTTAATGTTTCCTCATCCAACAAGCTTCCTCAGTTCTGATAGGATGAAGTGCTGGTGGAAGCATCAATTCTGACAGGAATAATTAATAGTACCATTCCCCTCTAGCCATCTATTTAGAACTGATGAAGCTTCTTGGATGAGAAACAAAACATCTTCAAGGAAAAAACAAAGAAAATTCAGTTGCTTTTGAAAAAGCACCTTTGAGCTCTCTTTTATTTGGTAAGATATTTTTATGCTTAAATGTGTTCTTTTATTTCAGGAAAACAGAAGATGGCCAGTGTAATTTCTGCAATATCAATCCAAATATTGAAATATAATGTGGTACACCTGGCATTACCATAGTGACTTCTCATATACTTCTTGTTATAATATATTGGAAATGATAAAATGCATTTCCTGTTTTCATTAAATGTGTTATAACAAAAATAGTTTTGCAGACAGACAAATTTAGATAAATAGACCATTTCAGAAGTTTTAAATGTACTATATACCCTTCCTTCCTGATTTGAGATTTTTTTCTTCATTTGTTTCTGTTTCTTAACTTTATTTGTAAATACAATGCCCAAGTTAGCAATAATTTTTGAAATGCTAGATGTCTTCTGAGCAACTGCTGAGAAATCAGTGGCCACTTTGAAATGATGGAACCCAGAAATATGTCCAGAGTAACTGAATTTATCCTATTAGGAATTCCTTTTCTGTATGACCTTCACCGAGTCTTCTTTGTGCTGGGTCTGTTCATGTATATTGTAACTATCCTTGGGAATGGCTTCATCCTCATCATCGTCACAATTGAGCCAAGACTTCAGACACCGATGTACATCTTCCTGAGCAATCTTGCTTTCCTGGAGATCTGCTATACCTCCACTGTGGTGCCCAAATTACTACAGACATTTATACAAACCAAAACCACCATTTGCTTCTACTGTTGCCTTACTCAAGGATTTTTTCACTTCTTTTTCGGTAGTACCGAGCTTTTCATCCTGACAGCAATGGCTTTTGATCGCTATCTGGCCATCTGCAAGCCCCTTCAGTATCCCATCATGATGTCCAAGCATGTGTGCCTTCAAATGATTTTGGCCACCTGGTATGCTTCCCTTGTGATTTTTTTTATTTTTTTTTTAATCGTTTGGAGGCTGCCGTTCTGTGGGCCCAATATTGTGGACAGTTTCTTCTGTGATATCGGTCCTCTGTTAAACCTTGTCTGTGTGGATACTCATTTCATTTTGTCACTCTTTCTGTTGTACGCTTTTGTAATCGTGATTATGACCTTGTTTCTCATGATTCTGTCCTACATTTTCATCATTGCCACCATCCTGCGCATCCCCTCTGCCGTGGGGCGGAAGAAGGCCTTCTCCACCTGCACATCACACCTGGTGGTGGTGTCCATATTGTACGGAGCTCTTGTGTACATGTACGTGAGGCCCAACGTCCAGTCCTCATTCCGCTTGTCAAGGACTGTGGCAGTCTTGAACACCACTCTTACCCCAATGCTGAATCCTTTCATATACACAATTCGGAATGCTGAAGTCAAAAAAGCTGTCCAGAATGCAATCCATAAAAGAAAAGGGACCTGAAATTGAGATAATGAGTGAAACAAAGAGCCCCAGGAATCTCATAGGTAGTAGGAATGAGATGAAGTTTAGAGGATTGTGGCATTGATGACATTTTGTGTGAGGCAATCTAAATTCAACTGGCAATAATTTCAGACTTATAAACACCATTTGACTTTGTAGTTTTCAATACAGGAAATCCTTAACTTATGACTACTGTTTGGCCACTATTTGACCACTATCTTCCTTGCCATGGTTGTTAAGTGAATTACTGCAGTTTTTAAGTTAGTAACATGGCTGTTAAGTGAATATAGCTTTCTCATTGACTCTGTTAGTCAGAAGGTCGCGAAAGGGGATCATGAGATCCTAGGACACTGCAATTTTCATAAATATAAGTCAGTTGTTAACCATCTGAATTTTGAGCACATGACCATGGAGATGTTGTGATGGTCATAAGTGTGAGAAACAGTCATAAGTTTGTTTTTCAGTGCCATTATCACTTCAAATGGTCATTAAACAGGCAGTTGTAATTTGAGGACTACCTGTACAGGTGTTCAAAGTTTTTAAATCCTGAACATGTTGACAGCATTTGTTGTGATTCTTTTGTCTACAGTCATAATCCTTGGTAAGTAATAAACTTTTCTATGGGAAGAAAAATGGATTTTGTTCTGCATTTATTGGAATTTATATCCCAACTTTCTTCCTGAGTGGCACTCAAAAGCTAAAAAAAAATTAGGTGGGGGGAGGGAATCATTTATTCCAAACACACACACACACACAACAACAAAAATATCCAGAGAATTAGAAAAACTCAGATCAAACTTTATTATGGTTTTGACATACTTGTCTTTTATCTGTTGATTTGATTAGATTGACAGAGTTGGAAGGGACCTTGTAAGTCAAGTAGTCCAACCCCTCTACCCAACCAAGAGACCCCAAGAGACCATTTCTGACAAATGGCAAATCAGTCTCTTCTTAAA
Source organism: Bungarus multicinctus (assembly GCA_023653725.1). Classification (NCBI taxonomy): domain Eukaryota; kingdom Metazoa; phylum Chordata; class Lepidosauria; order Squamata; family Elapidae; genus Bungarus; species Bungarus multicinctus. The sequence continues at coordinate 137,408,900 of CM042840.1, read as the reverse complement.
ATCCTCCAGTGATGAAGCTCCCACAACTTCCACAGGCATCTACAGTTCCATTGGTTGATTGTTCTCACTGTCAAAAAGTTTCTCCTTAGTTCTAAGTTGAAGTTCTCCTTGATCAGTTTCCATCCATTATTCCTTGTCTGGCCTTCAGGTGCTTTGGAAAATAGCTTGACCCATTCCTTTCGGTGGCAGCCCCTCAAATATTGGAACAGTGCTATCATGTCTCCCTTGGTCCTTTCTTCACTAGATTAGCCATGCCCAGTTCTTGTAACCGTTCTTCATATGTTTTAGTCTCGAGTCCCCTCATCATCCTGGTTGCTCATCTTTGCACTTTTTCTAGACTCTCAACATCTTCTTTATAGTGTGGTGACCAAAACTGGATGCAATATTCTAGGTTTGGTCTTACTAAGTCTTTACAGAGTTGTATTGGTACATTACCTGACCTTGATTGTATCTCTCAGTTAAAGCAATTTAGGATTGGGTTGGGTATTTTGGCTGCTGCCCAAAAATTATAGTTTATAAAGGGAAGGGATCTCAAAGTGAAAAATGGAAACAATGAACAGTTCTTTCCATGTGCTGCTTTGAAGAATAAAAGGGTTACACTATAACCAAAGTTCCCAAAAGTTGCAACTGATGGGTAATTTTGGACTTAATTGATTCTTTTCTTAGTTTTTTAAATAATAATTCTAAAAAATCCAGAATGAACATCACTAGATTAATGATTGTAAGTTGAGAGCTACCTGTAAGGATTAAAAAAGAAAGAAAAAAGGAAAAAACTATATAGGAGAGGTGGGATTCAGCTGGTTCAGGATGGTTTGAGCAAATGATGGTGGCAGCCCCTCAAATATTGGAAGACTGCTATCATGTCTCTTTTGGTCCTTCTCTTCATAGACAGACATGCCCGGTTCCTCTAACCATTCTTGATATGTTTTAGTCTCCAGTCTGCTAATCAACCTGGTTGTTGTTCTCTGCACTTTTTCCAGAGCCTCAACATCTCTTTATAGTGTGGTGACCAAAACTGGATGCAGTATTCTAGGTGTGGTCTTAATAAGGCTTTATAAAGTGATATTAGTACCTCACTTGGTCTTGTTTGTATCCATCTGTTAATGCAATTTAGGATTGTGTTGCCTTTTTTGACTACTTCTATGGCCAAAAAAAGCGAGTAGTCTGTAAAAAGGAAGGGATCTCAAAGTGAAAAACTGAAACAATGCAACAGTTCTTTCTATGCACTGCTTTGCAGAATAAAAGGATTACACTACAACCAAAGTCCCCCAAAATTGTAACTGACATGTAAATTTGGACTTAATTGATCCTTTTCTTACTTTTTAAATAATAATTTAAAAATATCACTAAATGAATTATTGTAAGTTGAGAGCTACCTGTAAGTATTTTTTTTTAAAGAAACAATCTATATAGGAACAGTTTCACCTAATATTTCAAGATTGACTCTGCCACAGTATTAACATGGAATGTAACTCTTTGGTGTTCTCACAGTGAAAATCTGTACCAGTGGTGGGATTCAAAAATGTTTATTACCAGTTCTGTGAGCATGGCTTTGTGGGCATGGCAGGGGAAGGTTACTGAAAAATCCCCATTCCCCACTCCACTAATCTGCTTTCCATCTCCGTTCCCCTCTGCATCTTTATACCTTGTTCCTCTAATTTTTGCATAGATTTAAGTTCACCCTTTTCATTCAATATTTCACCATATCTAACTGTTTGTTCCTTTTTATCTATTATAGGGTAAGAAAATGCTTCAATAGTCAATAGCCAGACTGGAATTTTCAAATAGCATTGCCTTTTAGTCTTCTCCCAATTTAGCCACAAAACCTCCCGTATATAATGTCTTCTAAAGTACCACTGTGTTTTAGTTCCCTTGTACCATAAGAAAGCATGCCAAAGACCAAAACATTGTTGTGCCCTGGTTTATTTATTAATATTTTTATCTGTTATTCAATTTTTATAGCCCAGTGGTTGGTATAGCCGGGTGGTCCATGAGAAAATTTTGGTAGTCCGCAGAGAAATTTCCCCCAAAAAACACCCCCAGAAGCAATTAATCCAGGCTGTGTGGGAACCACCCACACGGCCTGCAGGAACACAAGACTGTACTACCCACATGGCCAGCCACCCACTGGTCCCCATCTTTTAGCCAAGTGCAAACCTTACCTTGAGTAGAGCCATACAAGCTGGAACTGGAAGATAAGATTATGGCAGGGGAAGGAAACCTGTCCCAAGGTGGCTTGCTGATGTTGGTGGGAAAGTCAGTCCAATATTCCAGAGCTGCAGTAGTTATAGGACTGGCTGCTCCTCCAACCGGGTGCACCTGCCTGCCATGGACTGGAGGAGCTGCTCTGGGATGACCAAGGGGCCAGTCTTGTGACTACTGCAGCTCTGGAATATGGGACTGGCCTGTGGTAGGGTTGGAAATCTCCGCCGGAGGGGGTGGCATGTATAATGTGCAAATGTGTGGGTGATGCAATGTGCAAAAAGCAGTGCAGCTCTTACTGGCCAGGATGAAGTAATGGTGCTGTTGTAGCAAGAAGGGGCCAGTGGCACAAGTGAGCTGAAGCATCAATGGAGATGGCTAGAAGTTGCAAGAGCTCCATATTGCTTGCATTTGTGTTCTGCCTTCATACTGCTTGCATCAGCATTCTGCCTTCTCTCGAGGAGCCTGGCCGAAGTTTCCCATGCTGTTCGTGCTTCAGTGCTTTGACTCCCAGGGACAGGAGTTTAGCCAAGCTACCTGCAAAATTACCTCTGTCTCGAGGAGCGCTCAAGAGAGAAGCAGCCGAAGTCACCCTCATCTCTCAAGAGCCTGGCCAAAGTTTCCCATGCTGCTTCTGCAAGCTCACCTCAACAGAGAGAGAGAGAGATTTTTCAGATAGCTTGGCTAAACTCCTGCCCTGGGAGTCAAAGCACTGAAGTGTGAGCAGTGCTGGAAACTTTGGCCAGGTTCCTTGAGTGAAGGTGGAATGCTGATTCCACACAAATGCAAGCAGCATGGTGCTCCCGCAGCTTCCAGCCATCTCCATCACTATTTTGACCTGCCTATTCCACTGCCCCCCTCTTGTTGTAACAGCACCATTATCTCGTCCTGGCCGGCAAGGGCTGCACTGCTTTTTGCATGTTGCATCACCCACACATTTGCACATTATACATGTCACTCCTTACCACAGAGATTTCCAACTTCACCATGGGCCAGTCCCATATTCCAGAGCTGCAGTAGTCACAAGACTACTGGTTATCCCAAAGCAGTTCCTCCAATCCATAGCAGGCCGGTGCACCCGGGTGGAGGAGCAGCCAGTCCTGTGACTATTGCAGCTCTGGAATATGGGACCAACTTTCCCGTCAATGTCGGCAAGCCACCATCAGTCAAAATTCATATTAATGGTCCACAGGATTTAAAATTATGAGTTTGGTGGTCCCTGAAATCCAAAAGGTTAGTAACCCCTGCTATAGCACCCCAACTTTGATTTTGTAGTTGACAATACAGACAATCCTTGACTTATGACCACTACCTGAGCCCAACATTTCTGTTGTTGAAACAATTGTGAGTTTTGGCCCACTTTACTATCTTTCTTGCCATGGTTGTTAAGTGAATTACTGCAGTTGTTTAGTTAGTGACAAGATTGTTAAGTGAATCTAGATTTCTCATTGACTCTGTTTGTGAGAAGTTCACCAAAGGGGATCATGTGACCCTGGGACACCGCAAATGTCATAAACATGAGTCAGTTGTTAAGAATCTGAATTTTGAGCACATGACCATGGGGATGCTGTGATAAGTGCGAGAAACAGTCACTGTTTTTCAGTGCCATTATCACTTCAAATGGTCACTAAACAAGCAGTTGTAATTTGAGGACTACGTGTACAGGTACTCAAGATTTTTAAATCCTGAACATGTCGACAGCATTTGTTGTGATTCTGTTGTGCACAATCATAATCCTTGGTAAGAAATAAACTTTTCTAAGGAAAATGGGTTTGTTCTGTGTTTATTGGAATTTATGTCCCAACTTTCTTCCCAAGTGGCACTCAAAAGCTAAAAAAAAAGTTAGGTGGAGGGAGGGAATCATTTATTCCAAATGAAAGGAATAATAATAATAAATAAATGTAGTAAAATATATTATAGCATTAAGTAGAGAGTTACTCCATAGGCATTTCTTATCTTGCTGTTGTAGAAAAGGTTTCCTTAACTTTTGACTTGTAAAACAATTATAACACATGCCTGCAATCAGTTACATCCATCTCCCAATAAGACACATGATTGTCCCATCTAAATCAATCTGAATCCATCTGTTTTCCTGGATTGGTACATTTCATTCTAGCATCACCCCCTGGAATAAACATACCTCTCTGGGAATGTAACGTACCTCTATTCAGAGGAATCCATACCTTTGAAATGTGCTGTTAATAGCCTCCTTAAGTGGTCAATTGTGATCAAGTTAGCTGTACAATAGGAGAAGAGATAGGGAAAGGTAAACATTGCAGAATGGAATCTGTCTGTTGCACAAAGATATTAATCTTAGTTAGATTACATGACTAGAGATTTACAAGGTAATTAGAGAACTAAGAACAAAGATCTTTCTGTGTATAAGGACAGGATATCTTTCTGTATTTTGTAGAATTTTCCTCCCATGTCTCTCATGATGTGCTAGGAATTTCTTACCAGATCTTTAACTTTGATCAAAGAATAAAAGCCTGCTTTATTTAATTTGCAAGCTTCCATTTAATTCTTTGTTTTGGTTCATTTTTGGCTTAAGCGTACTGCCAGACCTTACACAAGCATATATATAAGACAACAAAAATATCCAGAGAATTAGCAAAGCTCAGATCAAACTGTATTATGATTTTGCCATGCTTGTCTTTGATTAGATTAGATTAACAGAGTTGGAAGGGATCTTGTAAGTCAGCTACTCCAACCCCCCTCCACCCAACCAGGAGACCCTACACCATTTCTGACAAATGGCAGTTCAGTCTCTTCTTGAAAACCTCCAGTGATGAACCTCTTAAAACCTCTGAAAGCAACTTCTGTTCTATTGGGTGATTGTTCTCATTGTCAGAAAAGTTCTCCTCTTTTCTAGGTTGAATCTCTCCCATCCATTATTCCTTGTCTGGCCTTCAGGTGCTTTGGAAAATAGCTTGACCTCTTCCTTTCAGTGGCAGCCCCTCAAATATTGGAAGACTGCTATCATGTCTCTTTTGGTCCTTCTCTTCATAGACAGACATGCCCAGTTCCTCTAACCATTCTTGATATGTTTTAGTCTCCAGTCTGCTAATCAACCTGGTTGTTGTTCTCTGCACTTTTTCCAGAGCCTCAACATCTCTTTATAGTGTGGTGACCACAACTGGATGCAGTATTCTAGATGTGGTCTTACTAAGGCTTTATAGTATTAGTACCACATTTGATCTTGATTGTATCCCTCTGTTAATGCAATTTAGGATTGTGTTGGCTTTTTTGGCTGCTGTTGGTAAAACGTTTTATGGTAATCCATAAAAGGAAGGGATCATAAAGCAAAAAACTGAAACAATGCAACAGTTCTTTCCATGCACTGCTTTGCAGAATAAAAAAAAAAAAAGTCCAGAAATATTTCACAAGAAGAGTTCTCCACTCCTCTACTTGTTATAGAATACCTTATGCCACCAGACTTGAAATTCTAGACCTTGAAAACCTTGAATTACACCATCTTCGGACTGATTTAAATATGGTATATAAAATCATACATTGCAATGACCTACCTGTCAATGAATACTTCAGCTTCAACCATAACAACACAAGAGCACACAATAGATACAAACTCAAGGTTAACCGTACCAAACTTGATTGCAGGAAATACAACTTCAGCAACAGAGTGGTCAATGTCTGGAATACTCTACCTGACTCTGTGGTTTCTTCCCCAAACCCCAAAAACTTTAACCTTAGACTGTCTGCTATTGACCTCACCCCTTTCCTAAGAGGTCTGCAGGAGGCATGCATAAGCGCACCAACATGCCTACCGTCCCTGTCCTATTGTTTCTTTTATTTTTCTTATATGTACCCATTTAAAGTATTCATAACTATGTATATACTTATACATATTATCTTGTAAGCAATTGACAAATCAAATAAATAAAATAAATAAAATAAAGGGTTACACTAGACCCAAAGTTCCCAAAAGTTGTAACTGACATGTAATTTTGGACTTAATTGACCCTTTTCTTACTTTTTAAATAATAATTTTAAAATGTCACTAAATGAATGATTGTAAGTTGAGAGCTACCTGTAAGTATTTTTTTTAAAAAAGGAACAATGCATATAGGAACATTTCACCAAATATTTCAAGATTGACTCTGCCACAATATTGACATGGAATGTAACTCTTTGGTGACCTCACAATGAACATCTGCATATACAAAATACAGTGTGCAGTTTGTGTTTCTCCCAATGAATGGCATGCAATTAACTATTCCTTTATTCCAGTTAATGTCAGGACTTCCACCATGTTCCTGCAAATCCACGTTTAGTTTACTACTAGATCAGAAGAATAAATTTATATAAAATGTTTTATAGATGGCATCAAGCATCTGCTAGGTTAGCTAAAATGTTTAAAAATATGTCTAGCAAATGCTGGACCTGGCACATGTTATATGGTGGATTTGTGTTAAAGCAAAAAAAAAAAAAGAAAGAAAGAAAAATTGGGCATAGGACACTAGAAAAGATGACCAGGGAAAATGTAGATTTGAAACCTGAATTGTTTTAATTAGGTAAAAGCTCAGAAAAATTTGATAACAAAGCATATATTTAATTTTACATGTCTTAACAGCAGAGAATATCATATTCACACAATATTTGAAAAATGAAGAAACACCACAAGACAAAGAGATAACTAAGAAGATATTAGGCTGTGCAGAAATGGATAGCTTGACATTGAAAATTAAACAGAAAGAAGACATAATATTATCCAACATAGAATCAATCTTATCACTGGTTGGAAAAAAGGGGTGGAGATTAAGAAGGTAATCTATATTGCTAAGCAAACTAAATACCCAGACAACATGATGTTTATTAAGCATTAAGAAATGTAATTAATAGAACATCAATAAAAAAATATTCAAAAGAAGAAGAATGAATTTGAACCCCCCTTTCAGACAAAACTATTGTTGAGCCATGGTTTATTTGTAAATATTTATTTATTCAATTTCTATAGCCACCAAACTCAGCCAAGGGACTCTGGGTGGACTTGCAATAAAATGTGTAAAATGTTGTTCAATTCTTGGTTTCCTCATTCACACCTGAACAGTTACTCATCATTCTGTTCTTATTTATTCATTCATTCAATCAATTGTTCATTTGTTCATTCATTTATCACATTGTTAAACTGCCCTTTTCCCTCCAAGGGGATGTTAGATAAACATCATTCAAAGGGCAAAATAGAGATAAAAAATGTTTAAAAAAACAGAGAAAATATATGAATCACATATATACTATCTTTGCATTAACTCATGAAGCGTTTCTATGCTTGTTTTGGTGTTGCCATAAGCAGAAGGGGGGGAATCTGAAGGAGCAGTATGGAAATTAAAACCAGAAGCACATGCTTATCTTACAAAGATTGTATCTAGACTACTGGATCTTCTGTCTTCGAAAATCCTTCATTGAAGAATTTGATTGATGACACCTAGCCTGTGAATATGCTTCATTGGAGAATCTGATTTATGACACACCCAGGGGGGAGGAAGAAAACAGGGCCACAAATGACCATAAATCATTGTGTCATAGTTAGCTTCATACGGGTCAAACATTAGGGGCCGACATGTTGCCCCTAATAAATCTTTTGGATTCTTTTGAAGCTTGACTTGAGGCTCATGAAGTAATTTACAGCAATTGCCGGAATCCTGACAGCAAGCCATCTCTGATACACATGATTTACAGTCACCTGTGACCCTGTTTCCCTCTTCCCTGAAACCTGAAACCTGGCTTAATTTCCCATTCATTCTTGACTCTAACTCTTAACAAAATGAATTAATGAATTAATCTCAATGTTTTAATGTACACCAGTGTGGAAATTTTTGCAATACCCCTGAGGACCTGTTAAGAAATCACAAAAGGAAAAAAAAAAACATTCTAGCTATTTACACTTACTAGTTATATGTAAGTCTTTTCTTTGTTGATATGGTCTCCAGAACACATTCAGTAGTGACTGAAAAGGTAAGAACAGAGTTTATTTATTTGATCTAGATAGTAATCCTGGTTAAAAACTGCCCTTATTGAACTGATACTTGTAAGGAAATTTTTTTTCTATGCTCAAAGGAGAAAATCTTTACATTTATTTTATTTATTTATTTATTTATTTATTTATTTATTTATTTATTTATTTGATTTGTCAATCGCTTACAAGATAATAGGTATAAGTATATACATAGTTATGAATACGTGAAATGGGTAAATATAAGAAAAATAAAAGAAACAATACGACAGGGATGGTAGGCACATTGGTGTGCTTATGCATGCCCCCTACAGACCTCTTAGGAAAGGGGTGAGGTCAATAGCAGACAGTCTAAGGTTAAAGTTTTTTGTGAAAAGCTATGTGGAAGCTATGACGATAGATAGCTAAATAGCTAGCCATAAAGAGAGAGAGTATGAGACAGACAGAGATGACAGATAGGTAGGTAAGTAGGTAGGTAGGTAGGTAGGTAGGTAAGTAGGTAGGTAGGTAGATGATAGATAGATAGATAGATAGATAGATAGATAGATAGATAGATAGATAGATAGATAGATAGATAGGATGGATAGGATAGATAATTGGTTGGGCAGACAGATGGATATACAAACAGAAAGCTGGACAGACAGGCAGATAGATGGATAGACTGAGAGAGAGAGAACAGAAAGACAGACAGAAAGATGTAGACTGAGCCATAATATATAGATATTCTGGAATTTAGGTGATTCTATTGAAATGATAGCAATAAATCATACCACTCTTTGGGACCCCAGATTTAATACAGCCTTGAAAAATCATGCCAGGATTCAAACTCTTGTCATGGAGGTATTGATATAAAGTCACGCCTGGACCAGAGCCCAAACTGATTCTAGTTTATTTCAACCTAAGTAAGCACTATTAAGTAAAATCCTGTGAATGTAGTGATAAAGGTTTTTTTCTTCCTGTTGTATTAATCTGTTTGAATTGGGGAGGTGGGGAGGTTTCTAGGTACTCATTCAAGATTTAGTGTGGACCATTGATCATTCAGCAGCCTTGAATTTTGCATCCTAAGAAAAGCAACTTATCTCCCAAGGTTAATTCTTCCTATGAGATAAGAGGTATGGACCTAAGAAGCAAAAGGTAGCCACCTTCTCCCATAATTGTCTATGAAAGCTCTTTCTGCTCATAGAGTAGAGGAAAAGTTATTTCCTGATCAAGGGATTGCTTCACAAAATCTGTTTTTGTGAGGGTAATTAAAATGAGCCTAACCTCATTATCATGAAGAATTTGTAAACTGAGATGAACATTTTGAAAGACAGGAAGAATCTTTGGCATGTTACTTTTGAAGTTTGGTAGGTATTTGAGCCATTGGAAGCTAATAGAAAGGAATCGAATAAGATCCCCTAATTATTTATTTGATTTATATTCTATTTTTTGTTCAGAAACTCAAAGCAGCATGCATTTTTTCCATATCATGCTCTCTCCATTTTCCCCTAGAACAACAAAAATTTCCCTGATATGAAATGCATAAAAAGTAACATCTTCAGATAAACCATCTTCTATTCCCAGCTTAAGCATGAATCAAAATAAAGGACTTAGCCTATTAGCATGTCTTGTTTGTAGTTGCTAAATATCATTTTGAAAATGCAAAATTCTGAATTGGAAGAGATCATTCTCTGTTGGAGTTAAGTATCTATAGATGCTAGAAAAGGGGTGGGATTCCACTGGTATAACAATCGGTTTTGTTGGGGATTTTACCCAAAAATTATAATAAAGAAAAAACATATTTAATTATACATATATTAATAGCAGCTAGAATTGTATTTGCTCAAAATTGGAAAAATGAAAAAGTTTCAATAGAGTAGGAGGTGATTAAGAAAATATTGGAATGTGTAGAAATGCGTAGATTAACATTAGCAATTAAAGAAGAAGAAGAAATTGAATATTATAGGATATGGGACCTATTTTATAAATGGTTGGAAAATTTTATTTATTTATTTATTTATTTTATTTATTTATTTGTCAATTGCTTACAAGATAATAGGTATAAGTAAAACATAGTTATGAATACATTGATACATATAAGAAAAATAAAATATAAAAGAAACAATAGGATAGGGACGGTAGGCACATTGGTGCGCTTATGCATGCCCCCTACAGACCTCTTAGGAAAGAGGTGAGGTCAATAGTAGACAGTCTAAGGTTAAAGTTTTTGGGGTTTGGTAAAGAAACCACAGAGTCAGGTAGAGTATTCCAGACATTGACCACTCTGTTGCTGAAGTCATATCTCCTGCAATCAAGTTTGGTGCGATTAACCTTGAGTTTGTATACATTATTTGCTCTTGTATTGTTATGGTTGAAGCTGAACTATTCATTGACAGGTAGGACATTGCAATGTATGATTTTATATACTACACTTAGATCGGACCAAAGGCGGCATAGTTCTAAGTTTTCAAGGTCTAGAATTTCAAGTCTGGTGGCATAAGGTGTTCTGCAACGAGTAGAGGAATGAAGAACTCTTCTTGTAAAATATTTCTGGACTTTCTCAACTGTGTTAATATCAGATATTAATGTGGGTTCCAGACTGATGAGCTGTATTCGAGTATTGGTCTAGCAAATGTTTTGTATGCTTTAGTTATTAGTATAATATTACTAGAGAAAAAGCTATGTAAGTTTAGGTTAACAGCTGTTAACATCTTTTTGGCTATGTAGTTACAGTGGGCTCTAGCACTTAGATCATTTGAGATGAGTACTCCAAGATCCTTGATAGAATTTGGATCATCAACAAGGTCTTGACTATTCAGCCTGTATTTTATTTTCTGATTTTTTTGCCAATATGTAGGACAGAGCATTTATTTGTTGAGATTTTAAGTTGCCATTTGTTTGACCATTCTGATACATAGTCAACGTCTTTTTGAAGGGTAGCAGTATTGTCTGTGGTGTTGAATAGCTTTACATCATTAGAAAGAGAACGCAGTTGCTCTTGATATGATCACAGAGGTCATTTATGTAGGGTATGAAAAGAGTTGGTCCTAGGACACTGCCTTGGGGGACAGCACTGTTGATAGGTACAGAATTTGATAGGATGCTCCCAATTTTGACCATATCTGTTTGACAGGAATGCTTCTATCCAGTTATGTAGGTGTCCAGAAATACCATAAGATTTTAGTTTTAGGAGTAGTTTGTCGTATACCACTGAATCAAAGGCTTTATAGAAGTCTATGTAGATTGCATCTATTGCTTTGCCCTGATCGAGTTGTGTAGTCCATATGCTTTTGCAATGTAAGAGTTGCAGATTACGTGATAGTTTTTATAATGTAAAAACATGATAATGTTTTAATGATAATAAAGTAAGAAGTTAAATGATATGGTTATAGTGATAAGATATATCATGTTGAATAGGTTGTAATATGAATGTAATCTTAGTAAGAAATGTATACAAAATATAAATATTTGCACAAGATATAGGAACCCAATCGACACACTGTATAACTGAAAGATCGATTTGTTTTTAAAATTAAAATAAAAAACATTTTAATTAAAAAAAAATCTGTTAGATGATTGCGTGCTTCGCGCATGCTCTCCACACTTACCTTCAACTGCAGCAGAGTGGAAAACCGCTCTGCCATATGAATCAGCTGTGCTCTAAACAAAGGTATAAAGCATAGGAAAGAGCAGGGGTGGGCAGGCGGGCCCACTTCCTTGTTGCAGTGAACTGGTTCAGAGGGAGCTGAATATCAGAACAAGGGGTTCACCTGAACCAGCCCGAACTGGTAGAATCCCACCTCTGTGCTAGAATCTCACATCCTCAGAGTTCTAAGGAGCCTAAGAATTGTCTTACAAATATTTAACCATGTTTATTCTGGGGATGTAACACTACAGATCAATAAAGAGAGGGGTGTTCCTTTAAGAACATCCTTGTAGAGCTATATAAAGTTGTTACTCTTTGAAATCCACATGGGTTATGATTTGTAACCTGTTAGAAATCTGAGCAAACTAATTTTGGAGGAAAAGAAAAAAAAGAAAAACCCTGCCTGCCACTTTCTCAATCAAATAGATTTTTGTCTGGATTTTATGAGATCATGGAAGGCAACACCAGCTGTTCTGAATCAAGGGAAGGGAGTAATACACTCAGAACTGCAATAATGCTGCAAACTATTTTGTCATTTTTTTTAAAAAAATTAACCATTGCACAGTCTTTCTCTTCTGCTGCTCATATTTTTCTCCTCTCCTCTTCTCCCCTCTCCTCTTCTCTTCTCTTCCCCTTTCTGTCCCTTCTCCTCTCTTCACTACTTCTCTTCACCTTCACTTTTCTTCTCTTCTCTCCTCCTTCCCCTTCCCTCTGCCCTCCCTCTTCCCTCCTCCCCCCTTCCTTTCTTCTCCTCTCCTCTCTATTCCTCCTCCTGCTCCTCCTCCTCCTTCTTTTCTGTTCGATTCTGACAAGCTCAAGGTTGATTCAGCCTTCCATCCTTCCAAGATGGTAAAATGAGGACTCAGATTGTCGAGGACAATAGGATGACTCTATAAACCATTTAGAGAGGGCTGTAAAACACTGTGAAGCAGTACATAATGATAGAACAAAATTAATGCTGCTAGTTTCTGGGTAAGGTCTGTTTAATTTGTACATATTTTCATTTTGAATTTTATATTTTAAATGTTATGTCATGCAGTATGCCTTATTTTAATTGTGATGCTTCTGACACAAATAAACCAACAAATCTCATTATTTTGCTTACATGATTATAAGAAGTAAATTACCAATTGTGTGAGTCCATTTTTTGTAACTGATTTTGAAAGATAATAATTTGAGTTTGCGAAAACTATTCCCATATGAAATTTCAGATATTAATCCTGGGTGTCAGAATGTTATGTAACACTCACTATCTTTTACTCAGGAAGATAGTTTTCTTCTTACCTATGGTCTCCTTTTCATTGTAGGAAAGAAGATGGCCAATGAAACATTGGTTGAAGAGTTCATTCTTGTGGGATTTCCACAATTACATGAGCTGACAATGGTGTTTTATACCATAGTTCTATTGATGTACCTTCTGTCACTTCTAGGGCACATTTTAATCATCTTTATTGTTATCATGGAACCCATGCTCCATACCCCAATGTATTTCTTCCTCCTCAACTTCTCCCTGGCTGAGATCTGTTCCACATCAGCAGAAATCCCCAAAATGCTGACCAATATCATCTTGGGTAAAAATACTATCTGTTTTTCATGCTGTGTTGCACAATTTTTCACTGTCTTTGCAATGGGAGGGGTTGAATTCCTGATGCTCTCGATCATGTCTTTTGATCGCTACATGGCCATTTGTAAACCTTTACTCTATAAAATGGTCATGACCAATGAATTCATCTTTCAGTTGACTTTGGTGGCTTGGATTGGTGGATTCCTGATTGTCTTTTCTCAGACCGTAGTGATATGGACATTTCCTTATTGCAGGGACAATGTCATTGACCATTTCTTTTGTGATGTTGGACCTATTCTGAGATTGGCCTGCACTGATACAACCCTGATAGAGCTAATTGGTCTCATCTATGGTGCCACTTTCATGTGGGGGTCCCTTGGTCTTTCTCTGATATCATATATGCATATTGTAGCTGCTATAGTCCGGATTTCTTCTTCCACTGGACGCTCCAAAGCCTTCCTCACCTGTGCATCTCACCTCATTGTTCTAATTATCTTCTACACAGCAGACATGATCATGTACTTGCGTCCTTCTACACATGGTGATCCTCAACTCAATAAAGTCATATCGCTTGTGCGCACAAGCTTTGTACCCATGTTAAATCCTTTCATCTACACAATCCGGAATAGTGAATTCAAGACAGCTCTTGATAAAACTATGAGACGGATGGTTGTTCTTTAGGAATGTTTTTTTTAAATAAAAAAATTAAAAAGGTGATTTGTTATGGTCTCATACAAGCATTAGCATTAACTGATTAAGTAGCAATACAACTATTAGATCGCATATGATATACATTTAGTTTACTGCAAAGCATAATCTTCAGAGGTAGTATTCAACAAGTTCTGATTAGTTCTGGAGAACCGGTAGCAGAAATTTTGAGTAGTTTGGAGAACTGGCAAATGCCACCTCTGACTGGTCCTGCCCCCATCTATTTTCTGCCTCTTGAGTCCCAGCTGATTGGAGAAAGGAATTGGAAAGCAGGTTAGTGGGGTGGGGAGGGAATGGGTTTTTGCACTAACCTTTCCCCAGGAGGGGGGAGGGAATGAAGATTTTATAGTATATCCTTCCTCTGGAGTGGGGTGGGAATGGAGATTTTACTACTGTAAAATCTGTATTCTTCCCCTGCCATGCCCATCAGGCCATGCTCACCAAGCCACTCCATGCCCACCAAGCCATGCCACACCCACCAAGCCATACTCACAAAACTGGTAGTAAAAAAAAAAATGAATCCCACCACTGAGTCCAAGGGACTCTCAAAAACCTTTTCCAACAATCTTCCTGTCCCAATGATCAATCTATATTTCTCAGCTTGATCACTGAATTTTTTTATGACCAATTTCCATTATTTGAATATTGTCCTTTGAAAAACTGTATGCTATACATGAATTACTAATTGGCAGGAAGGCAACTATTGCATCACTTGTGCTGTCTATCCCTGAGGAACTATACAGAAATCACATGAGAATTTTTTTCTCCAACACTTCACTATTACTGAACAGAATTATATGTAGAAACATTCTTCCCTAAAGCTATCTCCAGAATATGTTTGATGCTTGCTACAAGGTAAGAAAGATGATTCTATATTTGATGTGGATTGTAAAGTCTTTTCACAGTTATGGTAATTTGGAGGTTGGGTGAAATCATTTTGAGATTCAAATGGACCCTTAGCAATATCTGTAAGATCTACAAGAAAATATCATTTTTTTTCCTTTGCTTGAAGCTTTAAATGTAGAAATCTAAATACTCAGAAAGTATCACTATGATAGATAAATGATAGGGAGATAGAGACAGAGTATTGTAAGATGTATATAATTATCTAAAAATTATGGATCCGTATAGGTTTTAAACTTGGCCTTGAATACCAAGAGATATAGAAATATTTGGTGTCCATTGGCCTTGATTTTCCTTCCCAAACTGCAAGAGAATGGAGAAGGGAGAAGGAGATGGGACACAGGAGACAAAGGAGGAGGAGGAAGAGGAAGATGTTCCACTATGAGCTTTAATCTGAGGGAACTGTGATGCTCCTATATTCCCTTTTTTCATAAAATAGGGGATGAATACCGAGTTTTGTCTAGTGGCTAAAAACTTGTCTAGAAACCAAGGTACTGTGAATTCCAGTCCCACCTTAGGCTTGAAAGCTAGATGGATGACCTTGGATCAGTCACTCTCTCTCAGCCCAAATCACCTAACAGAGTTGTTGCTGTTGTGGGGCAAAAAGGAGGAGGAAGGAATAATAGGTATGTTCAGCACTTTGAGTTATATATAAAAATAATACAGGAGGGATAAAAAAAACCCAAAATAAATAAAATACCAGCAGGGTCCTTGATATTATCTGACCTTGGTCCTTTCCTTGTAGACATTTCATTACCAGACTAGATAATATCATCAGTGAAAAAATCTGCAAGAAAATCCCCATGCTCAAAGAGCATCAAGAACCTACAGTTCAACCCTGAGCTACAAATATTCTTTTCTTTAAGTAAAATACTAATGCTAAACATCTTTTTTTCCCCAGCCATCCTCATAGATCAGGGACTTTGGGTCCTGTGATTGCAGTGATAAGCTTATAAATGCTGATATGTTGAGATTTTCAACAGTAAGATTAAGGCACCAATCTTTTCCATCTGTAAGTCATCTGCCTGTGTATATTTGTATATGCATTTATCTCAAGAAGCATGCATATAAAAAGCCTGCTGTTTTGAGTTGGACAGAGCATATACTTCCAATTTATAGCTGTGTTTTGCTCCTTTGCTACTTGACTTAATGAGATTTGGGTAAATTAAATGCACTTTAGAGGGAAAAAAAGGATGGCAAACAGTTGCTCCAATGAAAAGGAAGCTTAAGCCATTTATTCTTTAAAAGGATGAGGAGTTTGTTGTATTTGGTGTTCAGAGAAATATATTGCCCAACAAGGAGTAAGGGCTATAGTTGTTGAAAGAGTAAATAGAAAAATTAAGATTAAGGTCAGGTAGAAAAATGGTCAGGATGTCTTACTTCCATAAATTAATTGGTTGTAAACTTTCTCACCCAGCTTTGAAGTTTTTTCACTAATTGAAAAACAAAAGGGTACCATTCTTACCTTGGAGTAACTGATCAAAGAGGGCTAAAAACAGAACAGAACAGAATATAATTTTTTATTGGCCAAGTGTGATTGGACACACAAGGAATTTGTCTGTGGTGCATAAGCTCTCAGGGTATATAAAAGATATAAAGATAAATCATAGTCATCATAAATACATTGATCATGAATCAAAAGATATAACACTTAGTGATAGTCATAGGATATTAGAAAAACAATCAACAAAAATCATACTAGGAAACTAAATAAAATAATATAAATCTTAAATAAATAAGCAACATGTTTATAGTCATAAGTGGGAGGAGATAGGTAATAGGAAGGATAAGAATAATAATAGTAATACAGTTTTAGTAAATAGTTTGACAGTGTTGTGGGAATAATTTGATTAGCAGAGTGATAGCATGCAGGAAAAAACTGTTCTTGTATCTAGTTGTTCTGGTGTGCAATGCCACATAGCATCATTTTGAGGGTAGAAGTTGAAACAATTTATGTCCAGGATGTGAGGGGTTTGAAGATATTTTCACAGCACTCTTTTTGACTCAATGGAAGGAAGGTTGTTAGCAATTGTTTTTTCTGCAGTTCTAATTATCTGTTGAAGTCCTTGTCTGTCTTGTATGGTTGCAGAGCCAAAACAGACAATTATAGATGCAGATGACAGACTCAATAATTCCTCTGTAGAATAATTGAAAAATAAATTATCTTGGAGTAACTGATCAGAGAGGGCAAAAAACAGATACCAATTCCAGATATGCAAATTATGAAATACAATTCTTTTGCATTAGAATAAAAGAGAATTTTTTTTAAATTGAAACTGCTTCATTTCTAATATTGCTCACTACTCCTACATCTTTTAATGTAAATTAATCCCCCCCTCTGTGTGTGTGTGTGTGTGTGTGTAGAGGTATGAGATTGCATGAATAGACAGTACATTATTAACCACTATGGGAAAGCACCTGATAATATTACACACAGCAGTAAAGTTATGAAAGAGTCTGCCAGCAAAGTTTAATACTCTCAATTTTAAAAAGTCAACATTATAGGCTGGCTCTTCAAAAATATTAAATTAGAGAAGGAAGATAATGTCACTTTTCTTTTTTCCCATATTAGATTTCAGAAAAAATAAAACGAACTCTGAAATGCTTCAAACAGCATGCAATATTTCAATGAGGAAAAAGGGTGCTGACATTTTATAAGAAGAAATTAATTTCCTGCCTCCCCTCACACCCTGAATGAAACAGCCACAGATTATCTGAAACTGGTGGTGACATTTCCAAAACCGTTAATTAATCAACAGTTATAAGAGTAAAAAAAATATGAAACAGTTCAGTAACCCTGCACAGTAATTCACTTCAGCACCTTATGTGATTATCAATCCTATTGTATACTTTCTTACACCATAAATGATAATGTTTCCATAAATTATTTTATCATTTTAGAAAAAGAAGGGGATGTCAAATGCTACATTTTTCAATGAATTTATTCTTCTGGGATTTTCGGAATTTCATGAATTAGACCTGGGATTCTATATACTCCTGCTTCTGATGTACCTTCTGTCACTTCTAGGACATTCCTTAATCATCATAGTGGTTTCCATAGAACCTAAGCTCCATACTCCAATGTATTTCTTCCTCCTCAACTTCTCCATGGCTGAGATTTCTTCCACAACATCAGAGATACCAAAGATGTTGGTTAATAACTTCTCTGGCAAAAACACCATCTGTTTTGTGTGTTGCATGGCACAAGGTTTCATGGTCTTCACAATGGTAGCTGTGGAGTTCATCACCCTCACGATCATGTCTTTTGACCGCTATGTGGCCATCTGCAAACCTTTGCATTATCAAACCATTATGACTAGTGGACTCTGTATCAAACTAGCTTTGCTTGCATGGATTGGTGCATTTGGGCTCATATTTCCTCAGTCAGTTGTGATATGGATGTTCCCCTATTGTGGGCGCAATCTCATTGATCATTTCTTTTGTGACGTTGGTCCAGTTTTGCAGTTGGCTTGTGCTGACACAACAGTGATTGAGTTAATAGGATTTGTTTATGGTGCTATTATAATGTGGGGTTCCTTTGGGTTCTCTCTGATTTCATATATGTGCATTATAAACACCATAGTTCAGATCCCTTCTGCCACCAGGAGATCCAAAGCCTTTTTCACCTGTGGTTCCCATCTCATTGTTGTAACCATTTTCTATACAGCAGATATGATTATGTACTTGAAACCTTCAACGCATGGTGACAGCCGACTCAATAAGGCAATCTCTCTTGTGCGCACCAGTTTCGTACCCATGTTAAACCCTTTCATCTACACAATACGGAACAGTGAATTCAAAACAGCTTTCTGGAAAGCAGTAACCAAGAGGATGAGTTTCTAACATAGAGCATGATGCTAAATATCTAGGTGTTTCCATTATCTCTTCTTCTGAAAAAGAACTAGGGAATCCTTGATGCTCTCTGATCTTGGTTGCTTTCTTGCAAACATTTCCATTATCCAAATAGGCATACCCATCATCACCCCTGCTATCGCTGATGTTGTTTGAGTAATGAAACATCTGCAAGAAAACAATCAAACTCAAAGACAATCAAGGACCCCACAGTTCAACCCTGAGCTAGAAATATTATCTTCTGTTGAAAGAGAAAATGTTTTGCAATCCTCATCACATCTGTCTGTTGGGATATCTTTCAATGGTTGCATATCCATCTGGGAAACTACAAAATCAGATATGAAACTATGAATTCTTTAAAATATTTCATGGCTCTTGTGAAGTCTTTGGCAATGTTTAGCTTGGACTAGGTAGGCATTAAGAAGGCTCAAAAGAGTTTATTTATTTGTTTGTCAAACATGTACAAGATAACAAATATAAGTATGAACATAAAGAAGAACAAAGGGAGTAAATACAGATAAATGGGAACAGTAAGACAGGGACAATAAGCATGCTGGTGTGCTTAGGCATGCTGGTGTGCTTAGGCATGCCCCCTTTAAGGACTTCTTAGGAATGGGGTGAGGTCCCACGGTAGACAGTTTAAGTTTGAAGCTGTGAGGAGTTGAAGCTGTAACAACGGAGTCGAGTGGGGCATTCCAGGCATTGATCACTCTGTTGCTGAAGTTGTATTTTCTGCAAATGAGTTTGGAGCAGTTTACCTTATGTATGTTGAAGCATTTTTCACATCCCTGCTCACATTGCTATGAAGGAGAGTGATGCTATGATCTAATGAAAGAAATGTACAAAGCTCTGTTTAGCTGATAGTGTGGGAGGACTTTTAAAGGATTAACAATGCCCTAAAGTTGAATATCAAACAAGACTGTATGTTCAAGTACATTTTCTATTTAGTATAGAAAAGTAAAGAAGTATTAAGAGCTTCAGTGACTGATGAGTACACACCACAGTTGTTGTTGTTGTTGTCGTCGTCCTTCTTCTTCTTCTTCTTCTTCTTCTTCTTCTTCTTCTTCTTCTTCTTCTTCTTCTTCTTCTTCTTCTTCTTCTTCTTCTTCTTCTTCTTCTTCTTCTTCTTCTTCTTCTTCTTCTTCTTCTTCTTCTTCTTCTTCTTCTTCTTCTCCTCCTCCTCCTCCTCCTCCTCCTCCTCCTCCTCCTCCTCCTTCTCCCACTTGTCCAAAACAATTTTTCTATCTACTATTGACTAGGATGTGTCAAAGCAGACTGAACAGTTCCCATCATTTTTCACAGATCACTGCCTTCCATGGAATTTAATTTAGTGTCTGAAAAATAACATGAACCTTATCCAGATAATATTAAATAAATAACAGATAATCAGAGTCGGAAGGGACTTTGCAGGTCATCTAGTCCACCACCCCCTGCCAAAGCAGGAGACCCTACCCCATTTCTGACAAATGGCAGTCCAATCTCTTCTTGAAAGTCTCAAGTGATGGCGCTCCCACAACTTCCGAGGGCAAGCTGTTCCATTGGTTGATGGTTCTCATTGTTAGAATGTTTCTCCTCATTTCCAGGTTAAATAACTCCTTGTTCAGTTTCTATCCATTATTCTTTGTCTGGCCTACAGGTGCTTTAGAAAATAGCTTGATCCCTTCCTCTCTGTGGCAGCCCCTCAAATATTGGAAGACTGATATCGTGTCTCCCCTGGTCCTTCTCTTGACTAGACTAGCCAAGCCCAGGTCCTGTAACTGTTCTTCATATGTTTTAGTCTCCAGTCCCATAACCATGCTGGTTGCTCTTCTCTGTACTTTTTCTAGAGTTTCAACATCTTTTTTGTAATGTGGTGAACAAAACTGGATTCAATACTCTAGGTGTGGTCTTATTAAGGCTGTATAGAGTGGTATTAGTACCTCCCTTGATCTTGATTGCATCCCTCTGTTAATACAACTTAGGATTCCTTTAGCTCTTTTGGCTGCTGCTGCATATTGTTGGCTCATATTTAGCTGGTTGTCCACTAAGACTCCAAGATCCCTTTCACAATTACTGCTATTGAGCCTGGTTTCACCCAGTCTATATGTATACTTTTGGTTTTTCTTGCCTAAGTATAGGACTTTACATTTCTCTACATTATTAGTTATTACTTTACTTGTTTCTAGATGTTGGCAGATCTGTTTTTTATTATCTTTTCCAGTATCTTCCCGGGTATTGATGTTAGGTTGATTGGCCTATAGTTTCCTGGGTCTGTTTTTTCCACCCTTTTTTGAAGATGGGAACCACATCAGCTCTTTTCCAGTCCTCTGGTAGTTTCCTGATGCTCAGGGTTTTTGAAAGATATGATTCTGAGATAACCTCTGCCAGCTCCTTTAAAACTCTGGGATATCTTTTAATATAGTGTTATTTAACATCCATCTGGATCTTCTTCTTTGTCTTTTCCATTTAATTGTCATTGGATTATGATCAGCTCAGATACTTGTTTCTGCATCAATTTCTTGAAGGTTAGCAATCAATTCTGTCGACATCCATATCATATCTATTCTAGATGAGTGTCTGTTTGAATAGAAGGTATATTGTTTTGTCTTAGCGTTTCCTTCTCTCCATGCATCTTTTAGGTTTATTTCATCTATCATTTTAAAAAAGGAACTAGGGAGAATCTTTCTGCTTTGCTTTGTTGTTTTCCATGTTGTATAGTCCAGTTTATTATCTACTATTCCAAATCTCCCATCATAACAATATTAACATAGTCCAATTCAATTATTTTCATATGTAGTTTTCTATAAAATTCTTCTTGATTGTCATTCGGAGCATAGATTGCTATCAGGAGTGTTTTCATATTATGGTTCATTATTTCCATCATTAAAAGTCTTCCCTCATCATCTGTATGTATCAATTTGGCTGGAATAGTATCTTTGATGTATAAGACCACTTCTCTTTTCTTACATTGTGTCAAGGAAGTAAATATTTTTCCTAGCTTTGGCTGTATCAATAGTTGTTCATGTTGCTTTTTAATATGTACTTCTTGTAAGCAAATTATATCAAATTTATTTAATTTCTCTAATTTATGGAAAGTTTTCCTTCTTTTAATGGCTGAGTTAAGTCCATTTATGTTAATTGTAATCAATTTTTCTTCTTCCATAATTATTTTTATTTATTTATTTATTTATTTATTCAATTTATATACCGCCCTTCTCCCGAAGGACTCAGGGCAGTGCACAGCCTACGAAAACAACATATATATAAAAGTTAAAATAGAATTAAATAAGGGCTGTAACCGAATCTAAAATCCCAACCTTAAAACTCATTACTTAAACCCAATTAAAATCAATTTAGGATCAGCCAAGACCGGCCTGCTCAAAGAGCACACCCTCAAGTCGGTGGTCATTCTCAACTCAGGGTGGAGCCCATTCCAGAGAGCAGGTGCCCCCATAGAGAAGGCCCTATTCCTTGGGGTCACCAGGTGGCACATAGAGGCCGTTGGGACCCAAAGGAGGCCCTCCCTGTGGGAGCGCACAGGTCGGTGGGAGACTACCGGCAGAATGCGGTCTTGCAGATAGCCTGGTCCAATGCCATGGAGCACTTTAAAGGTCAAAACCAGAACTTTAAAGCGCACCCGAAAGGCCACCCGCAACCAATGCAGCTTGCGCAGGAGAGGCATCACATGAGAGCTTTTAGATGCCCCCATAACCACCCGTGCGGCTGCATTTTGTACCAGTTACAACCTCCGGGTGCTCCCCAAGGGGAGCCCCATGTAGAGGGCATTACAGTAATGCCGGGAGGCGGGAGGTGACCAGGGCATGAGTGACCATGCGTAAGGCGTCCCGATCAAGAAAGAGCCACAACTGGCGCATCAGGTGAACCTGATGAAAAGCCCCCCTGGAGACGGCCATAATATGATCTTCTAATGACAGCCGTACATCCAGAAGGATGCCCAAATTGTGAGCCCTCTCAGTGGGGGCTAAGATCTCACCCCCAATAGCCAGCGATGGAGTCAGCTGACTATATTGGGACACCGGAAAGCACAGCCACTCAGTCTTGGAAGGGTTGAGTCGAAGCCTGTTCTCACCTATCCAATTCTGAACGGCCTCCAGGCACCAGGACATAACCTCCACAGCATCGTTGGGGTGGTTTGGAGTAGAGATGTAAAGCTGAGTGTCATCCGGATAAAGATGACACTTTACTCCAAAACCATGGATGATCTCCTCCAGCGGCTTCACATAAATGTTGAACAAGAGAGGGGAGAGGACCGACCCCTGAGGCACCCCACAAATGAGGGGCCTAGGGGTGGACTTCTCCCTTCCCTGTCAACACAAATTGCAAGCGGTCAGAGAGGAAGGAGGAGAATCACCGCAAGATGGTACCTCCAATTCCCAATCTTTCCAGCCGCTGCAACAAGATATAACAAGATATAATTATACTTTATAATTAGGATTTGCAGCTCTAGTAGATCTTGATTCTTGTTGTTCTCTAGCTTCCACCTTTCCATGTACTGTACCTTCTTCTTTTTCAATTGCTGCTTGACAGTCCTCTTGTAATTCAATTAGTGACATTTCTTTTTCTGTCTCCTCCTCTTTCCCTCTGAAGTATTCTTTATAAAACAATTCTGCTTTCTAAGTTGAGTCAATTCTGTGTCTTTGTTCTTGCCATGTAAGCATTAAGCTTTCTGGTATCAACCATCTATAATTCAACTCTTTTTTGAGCAGTATTTTAGTCAAGAATCGATACTCTCTTGTCATCTCTCACACTCTTCTGGGTATTTGTTTCAGAACCACAATCTCCTTATCTTTGTATTTCAATGGTTTCTCTCTTGCCACCTGTAATATTCTTATTTTAATAGCTTTCTTCATAAATCTAATATGAACTTCTCTTGGCAGGCTATTTCTCATTGCATATCTTGTAAAAACTCAAAAAACCTCATCTATACCATCCATCACCTTCTCTTTAGATATTTCCAATTCCTCAGCCAAGATTTCTATCATTATTTCTGCCAGATTTTGTCCCTTTTCTTCCTCTATGTTTTGGAATCTAAGATAAAATTCTGATCTATCCATCTCCCATCCCATTTTTATCTTGTTCAACCATGGTTAATCTGCCATCAATATCTCCAATTTTCTTATCTCTTCGTTTATCTTCTTCTTCTTCTTCAATTTTTTGGAATTTCTCATCATACTTCATCATCATTTGTTAAATATTCTCCACCTTTTCATCAGTTTTTCCTATTCTTTGTTCAATGCTCTCTGTTCTCTTTTCAATATTCTCTGTACTTGCTTGCATATTTTGGATTCCTCGCAAAATCTTCTGCAGCGTCATCTTCTCCTGTTCTTTTTCTTGTTGTAACACTGTCTCTATTGAACGTTGTCCTCCAGTTGGTGAAGAGGAAGAAGTAGGAATTGAGGAACCAGCCACTGTTAGTTTCCTACTAATTTCAAACAATTCAGAATCTTCAGGTTCTTCTAGTCCTTAATCCACTCATGTAATGACTAACTGTAATTCCAAGTAGAAATAGTGGAGAAAAAGAAAAAGCAGAATAAAAGAAAAATTTCTTTAGGTTCTTGTACACCTTAATCCAATCAATAGCAAGAAAAAAACAAACAAAAAAAAAAAGGAGAAAAAAAACATAAAAAGAAAAAGGAGAGATTGTCAGGTGGCAAATTCTTCAGGTTCTTCAACACCTTAATCCAATTGAAAAATCTCAAGTATGGAAAGGAAAAGAAAAAAAAAGTCACAAAAAGAAAAAACCCTAAATAAATGGGACAAGAAAGAAAAGAAAAAAAACTCCCTTTAAAAAAAAAGAAAAATTAATACTAATAATAGTACCAAAAAACCAAAAAGCAGGTAGATGATATAAGATTTTCTCTTTAAAATAAAATATAAAAATACTGTGCTTATTTAAATGTCCAAGGCTTTTTGATGATTTCCAAACAACCACATAACTCTCTTCTCTAAAGTCTTATAATCTTCTTTCTATAAATTTCAATACCAGACTTCAGCCACTGATAGAAACCCAGAGGAGCACCTACAATAACACTCTTCCGTGCTCTTCCCTCTATCTTATCAAACAGACTCAAAGTCCTTGAAAAGAAGCCTCTTTCTCAGCTTTGTCTGGTCTTCAATAGTAAAGAAAAAGAAAACAATGTCTCCAAGCCTCTAGATAGCAGTGTTACAAACTTCCCCTACTTTCACTTTCCCCCTCCTTTTTCAAGCAAAATGTATTTTAAGTAATAAAAAAATAATTAAAAATAAAAGAAAAAAAAAGGAACACTAAAAGGGAATCTCTAACCTATAATATCATAAAGACAAAAAGGAAAAAAGAAAAAGAGAGAAAGTAAAGTTAAAAAAAAAACAGTAAAGTTTCAAAGTAAAAAATCAAACATTAAAAATCCAGCAATAAAAAAGAAATACTAATTTTGACTTTGTGGCAGAATCACTGCTTAATCACTTCTGTCTTAAATTTTACAAATTCTTTCTTTCCTTAGGGTGTTCTCACATCATATAATGAAAAAAAAAAAAAAAAAAACCTCTCACCAAACTGGCACACTTTCTCTTTCCATTCTCTTCCATTTCGGGGCTGTCCCAACTTCAGCAGCTTTAAAGGCTGCCTCTTTGCCACTGGCAAAAATAGCTTCTCCTGGATCTACCAGGGACTTTGCAATGTCCCTGGGATCAGCAGGATGCGCTCTTTACATTCACCATCTCTTTGGGACAGTTTAGGTCCATTTGAACTGTCCAGCAACAAAGATATCGGCTGTGATCTCAGACCAAGATCGCATGCAGTACCATCATGATGTCAGGCCCCACCCCCTTTACACAGAGAATAGAGAAAGAACTGGTTCTTTTCTTCAGAGAAAATAAAAAAGAAGACACTTCAATGCAGAATGTATGGGATACAATGAAGGCATATGCCAGAGGCTTGATAATAGACTATACAAGGAAAAGAAATATTATGAAAAGACAAGCCTCTAAGACATTAGAGGATGAGTATAAAAGACATGAAAAAGAGTTACAGAAACTGCCACAGAAAAAGGATATTAAGTTAAAAATGGATACAATTAAACATAAAATAGGATTAATGGAAAAAGAACTAGCACAGAAAATCAGAGGTGCGAAACAGAACTACTTTGAAGATGCAAATAAACCAGATAGATGGTTAGCATATAAACTGACAAAGGAGAGAGAATCAAGGAAAACATTGCAATTAATAGATGATCAAGGCCAAGTTTGCTATGGAAGTAAAGAGAAGAAAAAAATTATACAAGATTATTATGGGAAATTATATGAACAAGAGAATAGTGATGATGAAAGAGTTAAACAGTACTTACAGAATGCTAATTTACCTCAACAGTACTTACAGAATGCTAATTTACCTAGACTGAAATAATTTTAGAAAGTAATATAACAATGATGGAGTTAACTGAAGCACTTAAGAAGCAAAATAATGGAAAGGCACAAGGTCCAGATGGACTTCCAGCGGAATTTTATAAGACATTACAAGAATAGTTGAATCTTCCATTGTTAGAAGTCATGAATGAAGTTATGTCAAAGAAGAGGATACCTCAATCATGGTCAGAAGCTTATATTACACTTGTCCCAAAGGAAGATGCCGATCCACAACAAATCAAGAACTATAGACCTATTTCCCTACTAAACTCAGACTATAATTTTTTTGCTTCAATATTACAGAAAGACTTTAAAAATATCTAAATAACTTTATTCATCCGGACCAAAATGGATTCCTGCCAAAGAGACAAACTAAAGATAATATGAGAATAATTTTGGATACTTTGGAATATTATGAGGCACATCCTGAAAAACAAATGGCTTTGATATTTTTAGATGCACAGAAGGCCTTTAATAATATGAATTGGCGATTTATGTTATTACAGTTGGAGCAAATGGGCTTCGGTAAAAAATTTATCCATGCAATCGAAGCTATATACCATAAACAAATAGCAAAGGTAATGTTAGAGGGAGAATTGATGGATTTCATTGATATAAGGAAAGGAACAAGGCAAGACTGTCCACTGTCAGCTCTGTTGTTTGTGTTAACTTTGGAAGTGCTAAACAGAAATATTAGAGAAGACAAGGATATAAAAGGGATGAAAATTAAAAAGGAAGAATTTAAATTGCAAGCATTTGCAGATGATCTTATCTTCATTTTAGAAGATTCATTAGAAACAGCATTAAAACTGATGGAAAAGATAGAGGTATATGGAAAGATAGCTGGTCTGAAAATAAATAAAGATAAAACAAAGATTTTGACAAAGAATATGTTATTAAGACAAAAGGTTGAATTGGTGGATGTTTTGAAAATTCAGGTCACAAATAAGATCAAATATTTGGGGATACATTTGACAGCAAGATATAGCACACTTAAAGAGAATAATTATATCAAACTCAAGCAACAGATAGCGACAGATTTGGTGAAATGGGAAAATTTACAATTATCATTATTAGGGAGAATATCAACAATCAACATGAATATATTACCTAGAATTCTATATCTGTTTCAAACAATTCCAATAAGGCTAGGGAAAGATTATTTTGAAGATTTAAATAAAGTTATGTTGAAATATATATGGCAGGGAAAGAAAGCGAGAATAAAACTAAAACTTCTGCAAGATGCTAGAATAAGAGGAGGATTTGGCATGCTTAATTGGGAGTTATATTACCAAGCTACAAATCTGATGTGGGTTAAGGAATGGGTAACATTAAGAAACACTAGATTGTTGAATTAGAAGGACATGATTTGTTGTTGGGGTGGCATGCCTTCTTCTGGTACAAGGGAACTAAAACACAGGAGTACTTTAGAAGACATTATATACAGGAAGCTCTGTGGCTAAATTGGGAGAAAACTAAAAGACAATGCTATTTGAAAATTCCAGTCTGGCTATCGACTATTGAAGCATTTTCTTATCCTATAACATATAAAATGGAACAAACAGTTAGATATGGTGAAATATTGAATGAAAAGGGTGAACTTAAATCTATGGAAAAACTAGAGGAACAAAGTATAAAGATGAATTGCTTTTCTTATGTGCAAATACGTTCTAGATATGATAAAAATTCCAGAACAGAAGTTCTGGATAAATTGATAAGTTGACTGATTTAGATAAGATTTTGACAGGTACTGATGAAAAAGTGGTTAAAAAACTGTATGGATATTTATTAGGAATTAAGCTAGAAGAAGAACAAGTTAAAGAAACAATGATTGCTTGGGGGAAAAAATTTGAATATGGGATTGATTTAGAGAAATGGAAAAAAATAGTGGTCTCAAAATTATAAAATGACAATGTCGACAGCATGTAAAGAAAATTTGTATAAGATGTTTTACAGATGGCATCTACCTCTGACAAGAATAGCAAGAATGTTCAAGAACAAGTCAGAAAAGTGTTGGAAATGTCATCAGATACCTGGTTCATATTACCATATGTGGTGGACGTGTGCAGATGCTAAAAGTTATTGGACTAAAATCCACACATGGTTGGCAAAAATGACAAAAAAAACACATAGACTTGAAACCAGAAATTTTCTTATAGAGAATCTTAACTGAAATACACAGTAAGAAATTGAAATATTTGATTGCAAATGTATTAACAAAAGCTAGGATTGTATTTGCTAAAAATTGGATAAATGAGAAAATACCAACTCAGGAGGAAGTTATTAAGAAAATCATGGACTGTGCTGAAATGAGTAGATTGACATTTGAAATCAGAGAACAACAAAATAAACAATTTTATAAGATTTGGGATTTATTTTATCAATGGTTAGACAATAAAATATGGTAATGAAATATGTAGAATTTTAGAGATATATAAAGATGTATTATTATAATATAACTATGGGATAGATCTGGGATGATAATATGAATTGTGATAAAATAAATCAATTAAAATATGGATTATTTTGCATAACATGAATAAATAACAGTATGGTCAAATGATAGATTAATAAGGATATTAATGTATTTAGGAATATTTGATAGATAATATGAGAATATATACAAGTAATTGTAAGTGATGACTATGAAGTGGATGCACAAAAAAATTTGTAAACCAACCAACACACTTTATGTAAGTAAGTGGAAGATGGCTTAATGTTTTTTATGTTGTGTTTGTGTATGTTTGTTTAAAAAATAATAAAATTTGTTTTTTTTTTAAAAAACAAAAACTCTGGGATATAATCCATCAGGCCCTGGTGATTTGTGTTCATCAAGATCAGACTGGTGTTCTCTTACTATTTTTTTTGCTTATTTTAACTGTTATTTCTGGTCTGTCTTTTACAGTTATGTTTTTGGTGGGTTGAGCTATAGTTTCTTTTTGCGTGAAGACTGATGCAGAGAATGAGTTAAGCAATTCTGCTATCTCTCTGTTGCCTGTTATTTTCTTGGCATCTTCTCGCTTTAGCAGATGGACTATTTCCATGATTTTTTTCTTGTTATTTATATGTTGGAAGAAACTTTTATTATTATTTTTTACTTTTGTTGCAAGTCTTTATTTGTTCTGAGCCTTTGCTATCCTAACTTCATCTTTGCAGATTCTGGCTATTTGCTGATATTCTGCCTTAGTTATATGATTTAGACACTTATAGATAGACTGATTCTGAGAGTGAAGATTGACTGTTGTAGAGTGTGAATCTGAACTGCAGAAAAAGAGACAAAATTGACAGAGGATAATCCTAAACATCCGAAAGGGAGTAGGGACCAGAGGAGAGCAAGAGACTGTAATTCTAAATGGCCACTAATTGGGGAGAACAAAGGAGACTCACAGAGAATTTATAGTCTCCATATAAATCATCCAGCTGATTGGTCAGCCTGAATTTAAATTCCCATTCAGCTCCACTAAACAACCTCCACTAAACCCCCACTCAAATCCCATTCTTTCCAAACTGCAAAGTAGATGATTGGTGAGCTCATTCAAATCTATCAAACAGCAATGCTTCCTCTTTAAAACAAAAACAAAACAAAAATCAAAAACGTGGCTTTAAGGAAAAACAAAGGAACTTTACACAATAAACCTCCAATACTTCATTACCTCCACTATCTCAATATCCCAAGTCCAAATATTTATAGATAATGCTATGTCTATAATAGATTTATCATATAATAGTATAATAATTAATTGTGAAATCCATAGAGGAGGTGGTGTTGCTATCTTCCATAAAAAGTTCTTAGATCTAAAAAACATCCAAGTTACCCAAGAGCTTGCTCTTCCTGAGACCTTTGTCTATGAACTGTCCTTAAATATCACATTTTGATTCTTACTATGTTACAGAGCCCCTGATTATGACATCGAACATATAAACAAGCTAAATTCACTACTAACAAGGGCAATATCCTGCCTACACAATTTTATTTTTCTTGGTGACTTCAATCTAACTCACATTAACTGGACCCTAAATGAATGTAAAACTGAACCCATACATGCAACCTTCTACAATGTTGTAACAAACCTGGGACTGGAACACCTAGTAACCAAAAATACTAGACTTAACAACTGCCTTGATCTCATCTTCTGTAATAGTTTGAATTCAATTTATAGAATACAAATTAAAGAACCCTTTTCCAACAGTGACCACAGCATGATTGACTTTTGTCTCAACATACATCCACACAAAAATCAACACAACAATGTGATCCCCAATTATAACTTCAAAATAGGCAACTATGATCTTCTAGACAACAATCTCTCATCCCTTGATTGGTAATTTCTATTCACTGGATGCAATACTTTTGAAGACCATTACAACATATTTTTACTTGAAGTCAAAAGAGTTATCAAACTATATGTATCAATAACAATGCCAAAAACCAGAAAAAACAGATTACCCATAACAATAAGGAAACTTCAATCCAAAAAGAGATCACTTTGTCAAAAAAACAAATCTGGACACATTGCCAGCTTCAAAAGCTGATACAAAAATTTATGCCACTAGATAAGACTGAATGCACCAATTATCACATTAAACAAGAGGAAAACCTTCTATGCACCAATTCCACCCGCGCTTTTTACAATTTTGTAAACAACAAACTAAAGACTGCAATGATGACACCATTAAAGCCAACCTCTTTAACACATTCTTTGACTCAGTATTTGTAAACAGCAAAGGATCATGCCCAGTATTTCCTAGTCGAACCACAGACAACTACAATAATCTAATACGTATTGATTTTACAGAAGACAATGTTGAAAAAGCACTATGCAATCTAAAAACATCTCTATCTATTGGACCAGATGGAATATGTGCCTACTACTTAAAAAAGCTATCCACTGCCATAGCCAAACCTCTAAGCATAATCTTTGAAAAATCTTTCAGGACCAGCTCCTTGCCAAAACTATGGTCACAAGCCACGGTCATCCCCATCTTCAGAAAGGGAGACCCCAGCCTAATTGAAAATTACAGACCAATCTCTTTAAAGTCTTGGATCAATTATTAACCAATCCATTATCCTCCACTTAGAAACAAACAGCCTACTCTCTAATAAACAATTTGGTTTTAGGAAAATAACTATCATGTAATCTGCAACTCTTACACTGCAAAAACATATGGACTACACAACTCGATCAGGGCAAAGCAATAGATGCAATCTACATAGACTTCTAGATGCAATCTACATAGACTTCTGTAAAGCTTTTGATTCAGTGGTACACAACAAATTACTCATAAAACTAAAATCTTATGGTATCTCTGGAAACCTGCATAACTGGAAAGTAGCATTCCTGTCAAACAGACAACAAATGGTCAAAATTGGGAGTGTCCTATCAAATTCTGTACCTGTCAACAGTGGTGTCCCCCAAGGCAGTGTTCTAGGACCAACTCTCTTCATACTCTACATAAATGACCTCTGTGATCATATTAAGAGCAACTGCATTTTCTTCGCTGATGATGTAAAGCTATTCAACACCACAGACAATAATGCTGCCCTTCAAAAAGACCTCGACTATGTATCAGTATGGTCAAACAAACGGCAACTTCAAATCTCAACAAATAAATGCTCTGTCATACATATTGGAAAAAAAAAATTCTTCCTCCGTATTTCTCCTAGTATAACTTGGATGAGAGCAACCAGATTTAAGATGACAGAATTGAGGTAGATTAATAGCAATAGCTTTTTTACTTATATAGCAATAGTATGTAGACTTCTACACCATTTTACAGTGCTTTACAGCCCACTCTAAGCAGTTTAGAAGATTACTGTTATTATTTTTAGGTGATAATTAAAAGTTAAATGATTATTGGGATTTAAGATGGAATTAGTTAAATGATATATAGCTATAGGGGTGGCAACTGGGGGAAAAACTTTTTTTGAAATGTTCAAATTAGATGGAATTTTTGAAATGATGAAATAAGAATATGCAATGAAATTGCAAACCTGACACATAAAATCATAAAGTATAATGAATATGAAGATATGAGAGTTATTTAAAGTTAAAGGAAATAGGTTAAGAAATGAATTGAAAAATTTATAAAATAGGCTGGAGGAAAGTGAGAAAAATAATAGAAAATGTGTAAAGTAATGATAGGATATGAAATTAAATGTGAAAGATGAAAATGTGAATCACAGTCATGTTTGTATGGAAATGTAAAAACCTGGAATCATGCTGCTTATTTAAAAATGTTATTTTTAAAATGTGGAAAACTGAATAAAATTTTATTTAAAAAATAATATATTGGGAATCATGCTATATAATAAACAAAGAATATATAAAGTAGTGATAAGATAAGAAATTGAAGATAAAAGATGAATATGTAACGGAAGTTATATCTGTGTAGAGATGTGAAAACCTGGAACCATGCTGTTCACTAAAAAAGATATTTTATTTTTCTTTTTGTTTTCTGAAAACCCAAATATTTTTTTTTAAAAGAATGAGAAACTCTGAGTAACTTGCCCTTTTCTATCTACTTTTGACTAGGATGTGTCAAAGCAGACTGCCCAGTTTCCATCATTTTGCTCAAATCACTGCCTTCCATGCAATTTAATTTAGTGTCTGAAAAATAACATGAATCTTGTGACTAAAAGAGTTTGAATATATTTGTTTCTTTCTCACTTCCTTCTAGCATAACTTAGATGAGAGCAATCACATTTAAGATGACAATATTGAGGTAGATTAACAGCAATAGCTCTTAGACTTATATATATTGCAGCGGTTGGAGGGGCTGGGAATTGGAGGTACCATTTTGCGGTGGTTCTCCTCCTTCCTCTCTGACTACTCGCAATTTGTGTTGACGGGGGGGAGAGGTCCACCCCTAGGTCCCTCGTTTATGGAATGCCTCAGGGGTCGGTCCTCTCCCCTCCTCTGTCCAACATTTATGTGAAGCCGCTGGGCAAGATCATCCGTGGTTTCGGGGTGAAATGCCATCTTTATGCTGATGATACTCAGCTTTACATCTCTACCCCAAACCACCCCAATGATGCTGTGGAGGTTATGTCCCGGTGCCTGGAGGCCGTGCGGATTTGGATGGGTGGGAACAGGCTTCGACCCAATCTTTCCAAGACTGAGTGGCTGTGGTTTCCGACTGCCCGATATACTCAGCTGACTCCATCGCTGGCTATTGGGGGAGAGATCTTGACCCCCACAGAAAGGGCTCGCAATCTGGGTGTCCTCCTGGATGCACAGCTTTCTTTAAAAGGTCATATTACAGCCGTCACCAGGGGGGCTTTTTATCAGGTTTGCCTGATGCACCAATTGTGACTCTTTCTTGATCGGGATGCCTTACGCACGGTCACTCACGCTCTGGTCACCTCCCGTCTGGACTACTGTAACACCCTCTACATGGGGCTCCCTATGGGGAGCACCCCAGAGGCTTCAACTGGTGCAAAATGCACCCATGCGGGTGGTCATGGGAGCGTCAAGAAACTCCCATGTGATACCTCTCCTACGCAAGCTGCATTGGTTGCCGGTGGCCTTCCGGGTTCACTTTAAGGTTCTGGTTTTGATCTTTAAAGCGCTCCATGGCATCGGACCAGGTTACTTGCAAGACCGCGTTCTGCCAGTAGTCTCCCACCGCCCGGTGCGCTCCCATAGAAGGGTCTCCTTCGGGTCCCGACAGCATCCATGTGCTGCCTGGTGACCCCGAGAAATAGGGCCTTCTCTGTGGGGGCACCCGCCCTCTGGAATGAGCTGCCTCCTGAATTATGGATAACCACTGACCTGAGGGCGTTTAGACGTGCTCTGAAAACCTGGCTCTTTGAGCAGGCTGACCTGGGCTGATTTAAATTGGGGCTTAAATTGGGGTTTGAGAACTGGTTTTGTATTTTAATTATTGGGGTTTTAAAATGTAACATTAGTAGCAGCCTTGAATTTAATCTATTTTTAACTTTTGTAATTTTATATTGTGTTTTTATTTAGCTGTACACCGCCCTGAGTCCCTCGGGAGAAGGGCGGTATATAAATCTGATAAAATAAATAAATAAGTAATACCACTTTACAGTGCTTTACAACCCTCTCTAAGTGGTTTACTGAGTCAGCATATTGCCCCCAACAATTTGGGTCCTCATTTTATCTATCACAGAAGAATGGAAGAATGAATCAACCTTGAGCCTGATGATATTTGATCTGCCAAATTGCAGGCAGCTGGCTGTCAGCAGAAGTAGCCTGCAGTATTGCACTCTATCCACTGTGCCACCGCAGCTCATATACCAATTTACAGTATTTCACAGTCATCTCTAATGGTTTACAGAGTCAGCTGGTTTTTCCCAACAATATGGGTCATCATTTTTCCAACCTCAGAAGAATGAGGTTGAAAGTGGAGTCAACTTTGAGACAATCAAGATCAAACTACTGGCAGTAGGCAGAATTAGTTTGCTATACTGCATTCTAACCACTGTGCCACCAAGGCACTGACTTTGCAAAGGATTTGAACACATTGTAAGTAGCAAAATAAAGTCCAAATACTGGTGATTGGCTTTTCCATGTGGAATAGAGAGGGGTACACCCTTGTTCTTTTGCCTAGAATCTACTTCAGGTAGCCTTAATGGTGGTGAGGTCTATATTTCTTCAAGCTTTATTTTGTGTCCTTCCATAGACTTGGCTCACCACCAACCAACTTTCCCAGATCACCTCCAAAGAGTTGCCTAACTGATTCATTCACTTCCATTCCCATAGGATAATCTTTGGCTCCATTTGGGATGATGTAATAATTTATCCTTGCCAGTGTTATTATTGTTTAAAGTCATCACATAGATTCATTAATGAATCACACTCTGAAAGAACATCATAGTCCTTTGTTTTTTCAGTCTGATTCATCTGCTTTACTCTGCTTGGTTCTTCATCATCATCAGCAACTAATCAGTGTGGAAATTATTCTATAGATGATTTTTTGGGGTTTATAGGTATGTTATGGCCAAATGATATGCTACATTGTTTTAAAGCTTTCAAAAAAAAAAAAAGAAAGAAAGAAAAAAGATTAATCATTTATGGTTTTTCCTAACAATATTGCCAAGTTTTATTATGTATAGATGGTATGAATGTATCAGAGTATATCTCATATTAACTAATAAATTTATAAGTCTTAGAGTGTCTCTTAGTTGAATTCATCTACATTCAAAGATCTTCACATTAATTTCCCTCCAACAGTTTCCAGTGCATCTGTAGCTTCCAATTTCTAGAAAAAGGGATCTCACTAAAACTTACCGTTAGATGAATGTTTATATACTTGAAAGAATATTTAATATTCTATCAATGAAGGAGAATATTTGTAGCTCAAGTAGTTGAAATGAGAGGTCCTTGGTGGTGCTGTCTGAACTTGCTTGTTTTTAATTCAGTCTGATGAGGTTATCTAATTTGGCAATGAAATATCTGCAAAAAGCAAGCAAGCTCAGAGTACCAAGGACTTCTTAATTAATATTCTTTCTGTAAGAAAAAATGAAGAAAGGGAGGAGAAGAAAAAAGGAAGAAACTAGCAATCAAATCATAAATCAGGAAAATAAATCACACCACTCAAAGATGTATTAGGATGTAAGTCCACCCTTGTTCTCTGTTATCTTGTCCATCCTCTGAATTGATAAATCTAATTTGTGACATATTAAACTCATTCCAACTCTAAAAGGGCAGTGTAAATACTTATATCACCATGATGTAAAAAAGAGGTTGAGACTCTAGAAAGAGTACATATGAAGAACCGTTACAGGAACTGGGCATGGCTAGTCTAGTGAAGAGAAGGACCAGGGGAGATGCAAGAGCAATCTTCCAATATTTGAGGGGCTGCCACAGAGAGGAAGGGGTCAAACTATTTTCTAAAGCACATGTAGGCCAGACAAGGAATAATAGATGGAAATTGAACAAGGGGAGATTTAACCTGGAAATAAGGAGAAACTTTCTGACAGTGAGAACAATCACCAATGGAACAGCTTGCCCTTGGAAATTGTGGATGCACCATCACTTGAGACCTTCAAAAAGAACTCTATATACTGTACATGAACTACTAATTGGCAGAAGGGAAACTATTACATCACTTGTGCTGTCTATCCCTGGGGAACTATAAGGAAATTATGAGGGGGAAAAAATATTTCAACTCTTCACTGTTACTGAACAGAGTTATATGTAGATTCATTCCTCTCTAAACCTATCTCCAGAACTACAAGGTAAGAAAGAAGATTCTATATTTGATGTGGATTGTAAGGCTTTCACAGTTATGGTAATTTGGTGGTTGGGTGAAATCATTTTTAGATTCAAATGGACCCTTAGCAATAGCTGTAAGATTTATTGAGAGAGTGAAGCATTGTAGGTGTTCAAAGAGTGAATAGAAAAATTAAGATTAAGGTCAGGTAGAAAAATGGTAAGGATGTGTACTTTCATGAAGTAATTGGTTGCAAGCTTTCTCACCCAGCTTTGAAGTCTTTTCACTAATTCAAAAACCAAAGAGTACCTTCCTTACCTTGGAATGACTAATTAAAGAGGGCTAAAAACAGAATAAAATAGAATTGGCCAAGTGTGATTGGACACACAAGGAATTTGTCTTCAATGTATAAGCTCTCAGTGTACATAAAAATACATTCATCAAGAATCATAAGATACAACACTTAGTGATAGTCATAGGATATCAAATAAGCAATCAAAATTATACTAGGAAACTAAATAAAACAAAATAAATCATAAAGTTACTAGCAACAAGGTTATAGTCATAAGTAAAAAAAGGAGATAGGAAATAGGAAGGATAGAAAGAATAATAGTAATACGATCTTAGTAAATAATTTGACAGTGTTGTGGGAATTAGTTGTTTAGCTGACTGATGGCTCACAGGAAAAAACTGTTCTTGTGTTTAATTGTTTTGGTGTGCATTGTTATAATAATATTGTTTTGAGGGTAATAGTTGAAACAGTTTATGTCTGGGATGTGAGTGGTCTGTATATATTTTCACAACCCTCTTTTTGACTTGTGCAGTATACAGGTCCTCAATGGAAGGCAGGTTGTTAGCAATTGTTTTTTCTGCAGTTCTAATTATCTGTTGAAGTCCTTGTCTGTTTTGTATGGTTGCAGAGCCAAAACAGACAGCTATAGAGGTGCAGATGACAGACTCACTAATTCCTCTGTAGAATAATTGAAAAACAAGTTACCTTTGAGCAACTGATCAGAGAGGGCAAAAAACAGATACCAATTCCAGACATGCAAGTTATGAAATACAAATATTTTGCAATAGAATAAAAGAGAAATTCTTTCAAATTGCAACTGCTTCCTATCTAGAAATATTCCTCACTACTCCTACATCTTTTAATGTAAATTAATCCTGTGTGTGAATGTGTGTGTGTGTAGAGGTGTGAGGTTGAATGAATAGACAGTACATTTTTAATCACTTTGGGAAAGCACCTGATAATATTAAACACCTTATGAAGTTATGAAAGTGTTTGTCTGCAAAGTTTAATACTCTCAATTTAAGAAAGTCAACATTATAGACTCTTCAAAAACATTAAATTAGAGAAGGAAGATGATGTCACTTTTCTTTTTTCCCATTTTAGATTTCAGAAAAACTAAAACAAACTCTGAAATGCTTCCAAGTAGCATGCAATACTCAATGAGGAAAAGGGTGCTGACATTTTATGAGGAAGAAATTAATTCCCTGCCTCCTCTCACCCTGAATCAAATAGCTACAGATTTTCTGAGAGTCGTGGTGATGACATTTCCAAAACTACTAATTAATCAACAGTTGTACAAGTAAAACATATGAAATGGTTCAGTAACCCTGCACAGCAATTCACTTCAGGCATTAAGTGATTATCATTTGCTCATATCCTATTTTGTACCTTTCTTACACGGCAAATGCTAATGTTTCCTTAAATTATTGCATGTTTTAGAAAAGAAGAAGGGGATGTCAAATGCTACATTTTTCAATGAATTTATTCTTCTGGGATTTTCGGAATTCCATGAACTGGACCTGGGATTCTATATACTCCTACTTCTGATGTACCTTCTGTCACTTCTAGGACATTTCTTAATCATCATAGTGGTTTCCATAGAACCTAAGCTCCATACTCCAATGTATTTCTTCCTTCTCAACTTCTCCATGGCTGAAATTTCTTCCACAACATCAGAGATACCAAAGATGTTGGTCAATAACTTCTCTGGCAAAAACACCATCTGCTTTGTGTGTTGCATGGCCCAAGGTTTTGTGGTCTTCACAATGGGAGCTGTGGAGTTCATCACCCTCACGATCATGTCTTTTGACCGCTATGTGGCCATCTGCAAACCTTTGCATTATCAAACCATTATGACTAGTGGACTCTGTATCAAACTGTCTTTGCTGGCATGGATTGGTGGGTTTGGACTCATATTTCCTCAATCGGTTGTGGTGTGGACGTACCCCTATTGTGGGCGCAATCTCATTGATCATTTCTTTTGTGACGTTGGTCCAGTTTTGCAGTTGGCTTGTGCTGATACAATAGTGATTGAGCTAATAGGATTCCTTTATGGTGCTGCTATCATGTGGGGTTCCTTTGGGTTCTCTCTGATTTCATATATGCGCATTATAAACACCATACTTCAGATCCCTTCTGCCATTGGGAGATCCAAAGCCTTTTTCACTTGTGCTTCCCATCTTATTGTTCTAACCATTTTCTATACAGCAGATATGCTTATGTACTTGAAACCTTCAACGCATGGTGACACCCGACTCAATAAGGCAATCTCTCTTGTGCGCACCAGTTTCATACCCATGTTAAATCCTTTCATCTACACAATCCGAAACAATGAATTCAGAACTGCTTTGTGGAAAGCAGTAACCAAAAGGATGAGTTTCTAACATGGTGCATGTAACTAACTTCAAGACGGCACCCAACCAGGATGGTGAGGTTCTAGCTCCCAGAGAGCTTATCACCTTTTAGATTCTTTTGAACTTCCATCTTCACCAGAAGTTGCCTGAAATTGTGCACTAAAGCTCCCGTGAGTAACAAAGATCCCTTGGGATCCAAGATTCCCTGGTAAAACAGCTTTGGCAAGCTCCCATAGCCTTCCCCAAGCCATAGCCTTTCATCCCTATGCCCCTGTGAAGCACAATTCCCCAGTGGCAGGGCAATTTCCAGAGGTAGGGCCATTGGACAATCTCCCACAGCCTCCTCATAGCTGTAACTTCTGACCCCTGAGCCCCAGAAGGCAATTAAAGAGCCGGGAGACAATTAGAGAGCCAAGCTGGAACACCACCTTCCCCATTCTGCCTTCCAAGCCCCGGACAAATACAATTCACCAGAGGCAGTCAGAAAGCCAAGCCAGAACAGACTTACAGTCAACCAGTCTAAATTTCAACAAGAAAAACTTCTTGGTTTTTTTTGTTGTTACCAGGAAACAATCTTGCTAGAAAAATAATCCTACAATCCTCTAATTTACCAAACAATCTCTCACCAACCCTACCTCACCAGGAAATAATTAATTAGTAGCCATTAAAACAAAAGAAACCATGTGGCTTTAAGAAGACTTCCAGTCCTAAGATTCTTTGGGTGGAGTCTTGAACCGCAAGCTATGGTTCCCCAAATGGGATCCCGTGAATGGAATTAGCGTGTTTCAGTAATTCAGCATATTTTACTCTGTTTCAATAATTCAGTGTGTTTTTAGTCATCCTGTTACATCCTCTTTCAGCTTTTACAGCATGTCTCACCCAGTGGATCAGATAACAGCAGCCATCAAAGCAATAAACCCTTTACTTGCTGACTCTCAATACTACCTCATTACTTTAATACATAAACACTGATTACTTCATTACCTCAAAACTTGTAACTTTTCTACCTCAAGATCTATATCAATGATTAAATAATGATGTGTCCAAATCAATTTTTATAAAATAATTAATTTTATCAATTGATTAATTGATTTATTGTTTTGATTGATTAGTGTGATTAGAGTGTTTAGTGCATATAGTGTAATTACTGATTAGTGTAAATGATCAGCGATTCATGTAAATTAATTGATTAGTAAAATTAGTGATTTAGTGAATTTAATTGATTAGGGTGATTAGTGTAATTAATTAGGCTGTTTGTTGCTTAGCAAAATTATTTGATTAGAGTGATTTGATTAATTGATAAATTGATTATTATAATTGATTAATTGCCATGATATTGGCTATATTGATTACCCAAATATCTTGTTTGTTTAAGCAATTTAATCAATGTACCATCTCAACAAACCTACCATGCCAGAAAAAAATCCAATGCCAAACCACCACCTAAAGAGAAAGAAATCCCCACCAATGAACCACAAGACTCCTGCACATGTCTTATATGTAAATAAACTCTAAAGATAATGAAAACTCCACCAAATGTTCCCTATGTGACAACTACGCTCACCATGGCTGCTTGGGATTACCCAAACAAATGACTCAATTCCTAGAATCATCCAACCATGCATTTCAATATATCTGCCCATCATGCTGGACAAACTGGACAAATATATTGCCCTGTTTGAAAGAGTTGATACCATAGAAATATGAATAACATCCCTGGACACCATAGTAGCATCCCTGGACACTGTAGAAGCAAGATTAACTAACCTTGAAAAAAAAAGACACAACCCAAAAAAATGAACATCCAATAGCTACAAACCACATCTCTACCCAACAACCACAACCCAATCCACAAAAAACCACAAATCCAACAAAAAATAATATCCCAATCCTTGCCAAAGAAACTGTTGATCACGAACGGAAACATCCAAATGCCGTCTTATTTGGTGTAGAGGACAACAATGATAATGATGACTGACATCACAATTGTCCGCAATATCATCAGTGATTATCAAGCATCAACCATCTCACCTGATGAAATACTTGATATTTCCCACATCGGCCAAGAGTTCAAAAACAGTGACGGCTCAGTGGCTCACTTCTGCAGGGTCATTTGCCAAAATGAATCAAGCAAACGAAAATTCATTTACACTATAAACTTACTTGCCAAAAGCAACACCATAAGAACCTCCGTTCTTGCCCAGACCTAACCTTATAGCAACGTGTACGATACCGTGAACTATGCTCTGAGCTCAAAAGACTCCATGACCAAGGAAATACTAACCTATACATTGACTACCGCACAGAATGTATCAAAGCAAGACCTTCAACTTACATCCCTTTAACCATCACCTGGTTACAGAAGTAAGGGTCATGCACACCCCTTACTTCCTCCAGACCCACTTCTACACATCTAAAATGCAAACTACTCAACGCAAGAAGCCTCGCAAACAAAATGCATGAATTTCTCATCTTATTAGGCATGACTGCATTCAACATTATATTTGTCTGTGAGACGTGGTTAAATGCATCTTTTCCAGACTCCATTACCACAGTCAGAGAATATCAAGTTTATCGGTCAGATCGCAAAATCCATAGAGGAGGTGGAGTTGCTATCTTCTATAAAAAGTCCTTACATCTAAAAAAGATTCAAATTACACAGGAACTTGCTCTTCCAGAGACCATCATCTGTGAACTGTCCTCAAATACCACAATCCGCTTCTTACTATGCTACAGAAACCCTGGTTATGACATAGTTCATGCAAACAACTAACTTCACTGCTAATGTGGGCTGCCTCTTGCCCACACCCTCTTATTTTCCTTGGTGACCTCAATCTATTCTTACAAATTGGACCCTAAATGAATGTACATCCAAATCCAAACATATAACCCTGTACAATGCTGTTACTACACTGGGACTGGATCAATTAATAATTAACAACACTAGACTCAATAACTGCCTCGACCTTATCTTCTGCAACAAGAACCCTTTTCAAACAGTGACCACAGTACGATCAACTTTTGTCTCAATTTATGCCCTCACAAAGAGGATCATAATAATGGATCCCCAAAATACAACTTCAAAAAAGCCAACTATGATCTCATAGATGCTGATCTATCATCTCTTGATTGGTACATTCTGTTCTCTAGCTGTAATACTACAGAAGACCATTATAATGCATTATTGTTTGAATTTGAAAGAGTCATTAAACTATATGTACCATTATTAACCACCAAAAACAGAAAAAACAAATTACCCATAATAAACAAACAGGCAACAAATAGTAAAAATAGGGAGTGCTACATCATACATCATTTTGTCTCTGATCAGTGGCAGAGTGATCTGGGTGTAGGGAATATAGTCATAGAACCCCTGTCATGGTCAGACCACTCACTCCTAAAGCTTGACTTCCGTTCCACACCTCTTGACCGCAGGGAGGCGGGGCCATTAAAATGGTACCGCCCCAGGCGCCTGATGGACCCTGAAAGGTTCCTGATGGAGCTTGGGCCACTCCCCGAAACTCACACACACAACTCGGTCGAGGACTTGGTTGCCGCCTGGAATTTGGCGGCTGCTAAGGCACTTGATCGGGTTGTGCCCTTGCGGCCTCTGACCCGGCGCCGCTCCCAGATAGCCCCTTGGTTCTCCGAGGAGCTGAGGGAGATGAAACGCCGGAAAAGACGCCTAGAGAGTAGTTGGAGATCCACCCGTTCTGATTCTGACCGAACACTACTACGTGCTTATATTAAGACATATTTAGTGGCGATAAGGATGGCGAGGAGAACTTACCT
The DNA here is from genome assembly GCA_023653725.1 of Bungarus multicinctus. Taxonomy (NCBI): domain Eukaryota; kingdom Metazoa; phylum Chordata; class Lepidosauria; order Squamata; family Elapidae; genus Bungarus; species Bungarus multicinctus. The sequence continues at coordinate 137,366,078 of CM042840.1, read as the reverse complement.
CTCCACCCTTATTGCATCCGCAGAAAACCGCCCAGCTGCCTTGTTTAAGGTAACTCGCTCCCTATTAAAAGTGGAGTCACAGGATGACCCTTTGCAAGGTCGAGCTGAGGAATTTTCCATATTTCTCCAGGATAAAATCGCTCAGATTCGGAACGGTTTGGACTCCGACTGGTCCTCTCCAGACGAGAGGGCAGGATCAGATATCGGTGAGGTCAACTGGGTTGAGTTCGACTCTGTTACCAAAGAACACGTTGACAGAATACTGGGGGGACTGAATGCTACCACTTGTTTATTAGACCCGTGTCCCTCCTGGCTGGTTCTAGCCACTCGGGAGGTAACACGTGGCTGGTTCCAAGGCATTATAAATGCTTCCTTGAGAGAGGGGTTTCTACCCACTGCTTTGAAAGAAGCGGTGGTTCGTCCCTTCCTCAAGAAACCGTCCTTGGACCCAGCATTACTATCCAATTATCATCCTGTCTCCAACCTTCGCTTTGTAGCGAAGGTTATAGAGACCGTGGTGGCACGTCAGTTCCCGCAGTACCTGGATGAAGCGAATTATCTTGACCCCCTCCAATCGGGCTTCAGGCCCGGGCACAGCACTGAGACGGCTTTGGTCGCGTTGATGGATGATCTTTGGAGGGCACGGGACAGAGGCCATTCCTCTGTTCTGGTCCTCCTCGATCTATCGGCGGCTTTCGATACCGTCGACCACAGTATCCTGTTGCATCGGTTGGAGGGGCTAGGGATTGGAGGCACCGTGCTTCAATGGTTCTCCTCCTTCCTCTCCGACCGTTCGCAATTTGTGTTGACAGGGGGACAGAGATCGACCCCGAGACCCCTACTCTGTGGGGTGCCTCAGGGGTCGGTGCTCTCTCCCCTGCTGTTCAACATTTATATGAAGCCGCTAGGTAATATCATCCGTGGCTTTGGAGTGGAATTCCACCAGTACGCTGATGATACTCAGCTGTACATCTCCACTCCAGACCACCCCAACGAAGCCGTCGAGGTGATGACCCGGTGCCTGGAAGCCGTACGAAATTGGATGGGTCAAAACAGACTCCGTCTCAACCCGACCAAAACCGAGTGGCTGTGGTTTCCTGCCCCCAGATTCAGTCAGCTTATTCCATCGCTGACCATAGGAGGAGAGACACTATCCCCTGTGGAAAGGGCACGCAACTTGGGTGTACTCCTGGATGTGCGACTGTCTTTGGAAGACCATATTGCAGCCGCCACCAGGAGTGCTTTTTATCAGATTCGTCTGATCTACCAATTGCGACCCTTCCTGGATCTGGGCGCACTTCGCACAGTCACCTCTGCTCTCGTCATCTCCCGTTTGGACTACTGTAATGCTCTCTACATGGGGCTCCCCTTGAAGACTCTCCGTAGGCTACAGTTAGTTCAGAATGCCGCCGCGCGGATGATCATCGGCGCCCCTCGGGACGCCCACATAACACCTCTTCTCCGCCGGCTGCACTGGCTTCCTGTGGCCTTTCGGATTCGATTCAAGGTGGTACTAATAGTATTCAAAGTGCTCCATGGCTCGGGACCTGGATACTTACGGGACCGCCTTCTGCCACCAACAACCTCCCGCCGCCCAGTACGCTCCCACAGAGTCGCCATGCTCGGGGTCCCACCACTAAATCACTGCCGACTGGCAGCCCCGAGACTTCGTGCTTTCTCTGTGGGAGCCCCATCCCTCTGGAATTGTCTCCCCTCGGAGATACAAGCCATGTCGGATATCCTCACCTTCCGGCGCGCAGTCAAGACCTTGTTGTTCAAGCAGGCCGGTCTAGCCAATTGAATCATTCGGGTTAAATTAAATTTAGATAATCTTTCTGTTGGGTGTTGTTCTTAACCATTTTAGATTTTTATTTATTTCATCTCCGTTACCTGTACTGTTTTCGTTGTTGAATGTGCACCGCCCCGAGTCCCTTTTTGGGAGAGGGAGCGGTATAGAAGCATGAACAAATAAAATAAAATAAATAAACTCTGTTCCAGTTAACAGCAGTGTCCCCCAAGGTAGCATTCTAGGACCCACACTCTTTATACTCTATATAAATGACCTTTGTGATCACTTTATAAGCAACTGTGTTGTCTTTGTGGATGATGTAAAACTATTCAACACCACCAACAATGCTACTGTCCTTCAAAGCGACCTTGATTATATGTTTGAATGATCAAACAATTGGCAACTCCAAATCTCAACCAACAAATGCTTTGTCCTACACATTGGTAAAAAAAATCAGTGCACCAAATACAAACTAGGAGGATATGACCTCGTTGATGACTCTCACTCTGTCAAGGACCTTGGCGTTCTCATATCAAATGACCTAAGCACCAGAGCTCATTGTAACAGCATTGCCAAAAAGGCATTCAGAGTCATAAATCTAATTTTATGAAGCTTCTCTTCCAGAAATATCGAATTGCTAACTAGAGCATACAAAACTTTTGCCAGACCAATATTCAAATACAGCTCATTCATCTGGAATCTGCACTGCATATCAGATATTAATACAATCAAGTGAGTCCAGAAGTATTTCATGAGAAGAGTTCTATATTCCTCTGCTCGCAACAGAATACCCTATACCACCAGACTTGAGATTTTGAGCTTGGACAACCTTGAACTATACCGCCTATGGTTAGACTTAAGAGTAGCACACAAAATTATCTGCTACAATGTCCTACCAATCAATGACTACTTCAGCTTCAACCACAACAACACAAGAGCACACAACAGATACAAACTCAATGTAAACCACTTCAAATTTGTTTGCAGAAAGTATGACTTCAGCAACAGAGTGGTCAATGCCTGGAATGCACTACTTGACTCTATTGTTACATCCTCTAACCCCCACTCCTTTAACCTCAAACTATCCACTATTGACCTCACCCCATTCCTAAGAGGTCTATAAGGGATGTGCATAAGTGCACAATCGTGCTACCGTCCCTGTCCTATTGTCCCCATTTATTCGTACCTATTTCCTGTATTCTTATTCATGTTTATACTTATACCTATTATCTTGTAAGTGATTGACACATAAAATAAATAAATCAAATAAATAAATCTACCTTTCTGCAATCTATTGCCTGAGTCTGTCACATAAAATTTTCTTGTAAGCAAACTTACAAATTTAACTCTGAACCCACCATGTATTTAAATATTGAAATGTTTATTTTAAAAAAGAGCAACTTTTACTCAAAATCCGGCAAAGCAAGCAGGCAGATTGAGTTGTTCATAGAATCACAGATTCATTTAGAGATCTATGATTCTACAATCTACTACCTGAGTCTTCACTGAATTATAGAAGCTTCAATCCTAAGGATTAGATTAGCTAGAAAGCAAGAAATGCAACAATTTCCTGCTTTGTAGCTAATCTAAATCTCCCGGCACAGCAGAACAGCTGATGGTTGGGAAGGAAAAAAGGAAAAATAGCAACTTAGCAGGCAAATTTGCCAGGTAAGGAGTGAGTGGACAGGGCAAAGAGAGGTGGGTACACAGCATTTGAAACAGTAGTAGGATTCTTTTTTTTTTTAATTACCGGTTCTGTGGCGTGGCTTGGTGGGCATGGCAAGGGAAGGATACTGTAAAATCTCCAGTCAGAGGGCTGTAAAGTACTGTGAATCAGTGCATGAGCCGCAGAGGTACAGTGGTTGGAATACAGTACCGAGGTGGTATTTTCAGGTTTTCCAAACTACTCAAAATTTCCACTATCGGTTCCCCAGAACTGGTCAGAACCTTTTGAATACCACCACTGGTTTGAAAATCCTCTTCTTTCCTGCTTTTCCAACCTAATTATGCCGCGCAAAGCAGTTGAGGTTGAAAAAGCAGGAAATAAAGGACAGCTAAGAGCCCAGGTGGGTGGGGGAACCAATTCAGTGTCAGCTACTCATCAGAACTACTGGTTCTATAGAACCGGGCTAAACTGGTAGCATCCCACCCTTGTCTGCGATACTGTATTCCAACCACTGTGCCACTGCGGCTCATGCACTGATTCACAGTATTTTACAGCCCTCTCTAAATGGTTTACAGAGTCAGCAGGTTTTCCCCAGCAATCTGGGTCATTGTTTTTCTAACCTCAGAAGGATGGAAGGTGGAGTCAAGTTTGAGACAATCAAGATCGAACTGCTGGCAGTAGACAGAATTAGTTTGCTATATTGGATTCTAATCACTGTGCCACTAAGGCATTGCCTTTGCAAAGGATTTGAACACATTGTAAGTAGCAAAATAAAGTCCAAATACTGGTGATTGGCTTTTCTATGTGGAATAGAGAGGGATCACCCTTGTTCTTTTGCCTAGGATCTACTTTAAGTAGCCTTACTGGTGGTGAGGTCTATATTTTTTCAAGTTTTATTTTGTGTCCTTCCATAGTCTTGGCTTACCACCAACTAACTTCCCCAGATCACCTACAAAGAGTTCCCTAATGGATTCATTGACTTCCATTCCCATATGATAACCTTTGGCTCCATTTGGGATAGCATAATAATTTATTGTTGCCAGTATTATTACTATTTAAAGTCATTATCACATAGATTCATTAATGAATCACATTCTGAAAGAACATCGTAGTCCTTTGTTTTTTTCAGTCTGATTAATCTGCTGTACTCTGCTTGGTTTCCTCATGACCATCAGCAACTAATCAGTGTGGAAATTATTCTATAGACAACCTTTTAGGGGTTTTATAGGTATGTTATGACCAAATGATATGCTACGTTGTTTTAAAGTTTTTTTAAAAAAGAGAAAAAAGATTAAATCACTTGTGGTTTTTTCCTAACAATATTGCCAAGTTTTATTATGTATAGATGGTATGAATGTATCAGAGTATATCTCATATTAACTAATAAATTTGTAAGTCTTAGAGTGTCTCTTAGTTGAATTCATCTACATTCAAAGATCTTCACATTAATCCCCTCCCCCCCCTCCCCCCCCGGTTTCCAGTGCATCTGTAGCTTCCAATTTCTGGAAAAAGGGATCTCACTAAAACTTACCATTAGATGAATGTCTATATACTTCAAAAAATATTTAATATTCTATCAATGAAGGAGAATATTTGTAGCTCAAGTAATTGAAATGAGAGGTCCTTGGTGCTCTCTGGGCTTACTTGTTTTTAATTAGATGAGGTTATCTAATTTGGCAATGAAATATCTGCAAAAAACAAGAAAGCTCAGAGTACCAAGGACTTTTCAATTAATATTATTTCTGTAAGAAAAAGTGAAGAAAGGGAGGAGAAGAAAAAAGGAAGAAACTAGCAATCAAATCATATATCAGGAAAATAAATCACACCACTCAAAAATGTATTAGGATGTAAATCCACCCTTGTTCTCTGTTATCTTGTCCATCCTCTGAATTGATAAATCTTATATGTGACATATAAAATTCATTCCAACTCTAAAAGGGCAGTGTAAATACTTATATCACCATGATGTAAAAAAGATGTTGAGACTCTAGAAATAGTAGAGAGAAGAGCAACAAAGATTATTAGGGGACTGGAGACTAAAACATATAAAGAACATTTTCTGGAATTGGGTATGTCTAGTTTGATTAAAAGAAAAGTTAGGGGTTATGTGATATAGTATTCTAATATCTGAAGGGTTGGCACAAAGAAGAGGGAGTCAACCTATTCTCCAAAGTATCTGAAGGCAACAGAAGAAGCGATGGATGGAGACTAATCAGCGAGAGAAGTAAACTAGAAATAAGGAGAAATTTCCTGATAGAACAATCAGTGGAACGGCTTGCCTCCAGAAGTTGTGGGTGCTCTAATATTGGAGGATTTTAAGAAGATACTGGACATGGGGTTGGATTTGAAGACATCCAAGGTCCCTTCCAGCTCTATTCTGATTGATTGATTGATTGTCCTCCAAGGTCACTTCCAACTCTTGTTGTTTTGTTATTCTTTATACATTGATTCCTGAAATTATTACAACATGGGTATTAATTTATTGAAAATATTAAATAATGCATGCTTAGACTCATCATTAACATGAACTCATCCACTTGTCATTGTGTAGTACTTTTACTCAAATGTGTGATTTAATGAGAAAATGTAATTTTTTAATGTTTTGACTCATAATATAACTATATCAAGGGAAGACAAATTTCCTGATCTGCAAAACAATGATCTTGTTATTCTTGATTTTGAATAAATGGACACCAAATTAATTTAAGTATTTTTTTTATTTCAACAGACTACAATAAAAAAAGAAAATATGAGGTCTGAAAATTACAGCATGGTGAAAGAATTCATTTTTATAGGTTTTCCTGGCATCCAGAAATTCAAGATTCCTCTATTCCTGATCATAGCAGTGATCTACATATTAATATTAAGTGGAAATGTTCTGATTATCTTCTTTGTGTGGAAAGATTATCGACTCCACACCCCCATGTATTGGCTTCTGGGTAACCTTTCCTTCTCAGGACTTTGCTTCACTACTGTCATTATTCCCCAAATGATGTTCAATATAATCACAGAGCAAAAAGTTATTTCCTTTATGGGTTGCATAATGCAGATGTTTTTCTATTTTTTCTTGGGAACTTCAGATTACATTCTGGTAGCTATCATGGCCTTTGATCGGTATGTGGCCATCTGTAAGCCCTTGAGATATTCTGTCATCATGAGTGGTTGGTTCACTTTCCAGCTTGCTGCTGGGTCTTGGACAGGGGCCTTCTTCTCGGTCCTTTTCTCAACAATCCCCTTTTGTCTGATTCCATTTTGTGGTCCCAGTGTTATTAACCACTTTTACTGTGATATCCTTCCTGTGCTCAGGCTGGCTTGTAAGGACACAACCACACTGAAATGGTTGAGCTATATATCAACGGCTCTTATTGTCCTGTGTTCACTTTTTCTAACCTCCGTGTCTTACATATATATCATTGCCACCATTCTACGCATTCCATCTTCATCTGGTCGACAAAAAGCATTCTCAACCTGTGTTGCTCACATTACTTTGGCCTTGATTTTTTATGGGTGTTCCATTTTCATGTACCTTCTACCAGAGAAAATCCATTCCTCTGGTTTCTACAAAGGTGTTGCCCTGCTTCACACTGTGGTGACACCTTTGCTGAATCCATTCATATATACCCTTCGGAATGAGAAAGTAAAAGAAGTCTTCAAAGATGCATTGAAACGAATGGACATTCTTGCCCCCAAAGTGGAGTGACCATTCATTTAATTCCAGGGTATGTTGATTCTGATACCAATGTATATCCCAGTGTGATATTCTTTTCATGCCTTGGTTATTGTGAACTAAGTCCCAGGTCTAAGGTAAAAGGTAACATATGTGCTAGTCATTTCCAGCTTTAGGGTGCGGTGCTCATCTCCTTTACAAAGCCAAAGAGCCAGTGCTATCCACAGACGTCTTCATGATCATATGGCTAGCATGACTAAATGCCAAAGGTGTACAGAACGTGTTACCTTCCCATCAAAATGGTCCCTATTTTTCTACTTGCATTTTTACATGCTTTCAAACTGCTAGTTGCCAGGTCTAAATATATGTTAAATTTTGTTTTGCTGAAATCAACAAAAGGAGGAATTGTAAGTGCTTCTCTGTTGATGAATAAGAACTCCAAAGGCTGCAGATTATAGTTGGTATCCCAGCTGACATATCTCCCACCAGCCAACCCCAAAAAGTCAATGCTTATCTACAAAAAACTTTTGGAGTTGCTTAAAACAATAGTAGGAAAAGTGGTATTTTAAGGACACAGTGGTGAGATATACATTCTGATTCTACCATTGTGTTTTATGAAAAATCAAGAACATACAACTTCCATTAGTATCTACCTTTCTTTACACCTCATGGAAAGTGAGTGGATTTGTGTTTGTACAATTTAGATCTCAGTACATGATAAGTTCCTCAGAACAGAGGCTGGGTTTCATAGGGATTAGAGGAAGATAGAAATAGATGATAGAGAGAGAGATAAACAGAGGGGAGGGGGAATAGAAAGAAAGATAGAATAAAAAGTTAAAAAGATGGAAAGAAATAGAGAAAGACAGATTATAGATGACAGATAAATAGATTGATAGATGAATAAATAGATGAATAAATAGATAGATAGACAGATGATAGATAGATAGATAGATAGATAGATAGATAGATAGATAGATAGATAGATAGATAGATAGATAGATTGAAAGTTGATAAAGATAAATTGATAGACAGATATCTTTTAATGATATATCATCAAAATAGGGAATCATGTTTCCCTATTTTCTGCCACAATGCTTTCCTAGCTACAGCAAATGTCCTCATTGCCAAGAAATCATAGTTAACCAACAATGTCTGAATGGTTAACTAATTCTGGGGCATTGTCAGTTGATAAAAGTCAAAGATTTTTTAAGAGGCCATCATGGCATCAAATCAAATCAAATCAAATCAATCATGTTATAGGAAGAATGTTACTGCAAAGTAATAAAAAATAGAACATCTAGAAAAATGATGTAATGTTCTGCCAGCAAAACTATTGCCTTCCCCAAATGAATAATTAAATGTCTATTTTTCTAGCTAAAATGTCATACTTTTCTGAAGAGCTGTTATTTCAATAGGGAAATATATAATGTATACATTTACATTCTGAATATGTTTGTGTGTACATACAAAAAGACACAAATACACACACACACACACACACACACACATATGGATATACTGTATCTTTCAATGACTTAGTGCATAAAACTTTCCAAGTTTAGCTTTCTTAGATTGGCCCACAGAGATCTACGTGGTGCTCAGGGACATCCTAAGAAATTCTTGAGATATCAACAAGAAAGTCCTAAGGGGAAAAAAAAGAGTTACCAAAATGGAAAATTATAATGGAATAATAATAATTATTATATTAATTATTAATAATTAATAATATTATTAATATTATTAATATTATTATTATTATTATTATTATTATAATTAGAATGGAAAAAAATAATCTAATCCCCATTAATTGTACTGAAAACTATCTCAGAATTGGTGTAGAAGTGCTAAAGATGTATGCTCTTGGGCTTAACGAAATAACAGAGTTCAAAGGGACCTTGGAAGTCTTCTAGTCCAAACTGCTGTTTAATTGTCAGAACATTGACACACCTGCATAGTGTGTCAGGATTCCGACACATAATTTACTATCACCTATGACTCTGTTTCCCCTCACCCCCTGGGTGTGTCATAAATCAGATTCTCCAATGAAACACATTCATGGGCTGGTGTCATCAATCACACTCTCCAATGAAGGATTTTCATGGGCAGAAGATTCAGTAACCTAGGGTACAATCTCCACAAGATAAGATGGCATGTGTTTCTGGCCTTCATCTGCCATACTGCTCCCTCAGGCTTTTCCCCTCTTCCTTCTTATGGCAATTCAGAAACAGGCATAGGAATGATTTACAAGTTGACATAGTGATTTTCCCAGTTCTAAAAGACCTTCAGCCATAATTGACTGGGGGAGAAAAAAAACATATAATTGCCTCTTTCCTCCTAAATCCCATCTTCTCTTTTTTTCTGATGGAAACGGGAAGATGGACAGCTAGGGTTAGAGGCTACATGAGCCTTCTTTTAGCCTGCAGGGCCCTTAATCCATAGCAAAGCTTTCCTAAAGTTGCATTGTTGCCATACTTTTAATAGAAATCTTTATCACGAATAAACTATACCCAGGAATATAACACTCTCCTGCTAAGGTTTATAGAGATTCTCAGTCAACCAGGCCATAGTTTATTTATTTATTAATAGGTTTTATATACCGCCCTTCTCCCAAAGGACTCAGGGCGGTGAACAGCCAACTAAAATACATATAGACAAATATATGTATATTTGTATACATATATGTATAAAAGCACTCCAAAGGTGCTTTTTCAAAAGGCAGCTGAACTTTGTTTTTCCTCGAAGATGTTTGGCTTCTCATTCAAGAAGCTTCTTCAGTTCTCTGCATAGATAAATATCTATGAAGGTTCTCAATCATCCAGGTCAGGGTTGTCTCAAAGGTGCTTTTTCAAAAGGCAATCAGACTTTTAGGTGAGAAGTGAAACATCCTCAAGGAAAAACAGTCCAGTTGCTTTTCAAAAAATCACATTTGGGCTCTCCTACTGATCTGCTCTAATAATTCTGGGTCTTCTCCAATGTATGAACAATACATTGGATAACAACAACAACCAAAACAGGTATTTATTTATGAGTTTAATTGCAAAGGTTTAACCTTCAAACATCATACTGAAAAGACATGTGATCAATAAATCGCTCAGTACTCAGTACTCAGATTAACAGATTAGAAGCGACTTTGTGGATCATCTAGTCCAATCCCCCGCCCAAGATTAACAGATTGGAAGGGACCTTGTGGGTCATCTAGTCCAATTCCCTGCCCAAGCAGGAGACCTTACACCATTTCTGACAAATGGCAGTCCAATCTTTTCTTTTTTTTACAATTTTTTTTATTAATTACATGTTAAAATATTGGACACAGTGTGACCGTCCTGGTGTCATCTTTGCCATACATACTAAAGTATAGAATACATATCTTATATACATTGATACAAAACTTATCCAATATATACATTTATAACATCTTCTGTGCTACTAATTTTATATCTATCATATTATCCATCATGTTTGGTTGAAATTACATACATAACCTCAATTGTCCAATCTACAAATCCTGATTAATTTTTATTCTGGGTCCCTCATTTCCATTCCCACCATTGATAGAATTTATTCCATATCTCTTGATATTCTGTCTTGCCTTTATTTTTCAATTCCAAGATCAGTCTGTACAAATCAATATTTTCTTTATCACTTCACCTTCTACAGGGATTTCTCTATTTTTCTATTGTTGAACAAAAACCATTCTTGCTGCTGTTGTGATATGTAATATTAAATAAGTCACCTCTTTCCTATATCTCTCTTTCGTGATTCCTAATAAAAATAATTCTGGCTTATATTCTATTTTTTGTCCATTGTCCATCTCTTCCAACCACGTCTAAATCTTTCTCCAAAACTCCATTGTTTTTTTACAAGACCACCACATGTGATAGTACATGCCTGGTTCTTGATTACATTTCCAACAATTTGGTAATAGATTTCTAAACATTTTGGCCAGCCTTGTTGGGGGAAGATGCCACCTATAAAACATCTTGTATAAGTTTTCTTTGTATGATATGGCCAGTGTTATTTTCCTATTTCTTTCCAATGGTTCTTGCCATTTTTCCAATTCAATATTATTCTCAAAGTTTTTGGTCCATACCAACCATTGTTTCCTTGACCTGTTGCTCCTCCATCTTATAGTCCAAAATTTATAAATTTTCCTTATCCACTTATCATCAGTCCCCAGTAAAATTGTATCTAAAGTCGTTAGTTCTCTATTGATTCTCCACTCTTTCATATCTTTCCAATAACATGATTGAATTTGTAAATATGACCATCACTCCAATTCTACCCCTTGATCTTTTAGTTCTTGTCTAGATTTCAATTCCCCTTTTTCATTTATTACATCCTTGTAAATAATAATTTTTTCCCTGATTAATAAAATTTGGGTGTACCAATGTTTCCAAGGTGGATAACCAAACTAGAGTTTCCATGTAATTCTGCTGTTTGATTTTGTTCCATACTGCAAATAAAGCTTATCTGGTATCTTTGGTAGTATTAATGTGCTACGTGTCTGTCGTACCTCAAGAATGCATGCCATCCTAGGTGTAAATCATGGCCCTTTAATGCTAGTAGTCTCTTATTCTTTAAATTTATTCATTCTTTCACCCACGTAAGTGTCGTTGCCTGATAATATAATTCCTAATTGGGCAAGCCGAACCTTTCCTTTTCCTTAGCTTCTTGCAGAAGTTTTTGTTTGAACCTTTATTTCTTTCTGTGTCATATAAAGTTCAATGTTATTTTGTTCAAATTTCCAAAATATTTTTATCTAATTTTATAGATATATTTTGCAACAGAAAGTAATTTTGGTAGAATATTCATTTTAATTACCGCTACTCTACTCATTAAGGAGAGCCTCAAATTTTTTCCATCTTTCCAGATCCTCTTTTATTTGATTAATTAGTTTAACATAGTTATCTTCTTCGATTGTTGTGCACCTTGCTGAAACATAAATCCCTAGATGTTTCATTTTCTTCACTATCTGAATATTTATTCCCTTGGCCAAATTTTCTTTCTGCTTGTTCGTCATATTCTTAACTATCATTTTAGTTTTCTTCCTTGTTTATTTTAACTCTGGCTACTTCTCCATAGCCTTCTAATATCTCTATGAGCTTCAAACCCAATTGCAGTGGTTCCTCCAGAATGAAAACTAAATTGGCTGCAAAGGCTTGTAATTTATATACTTCTTTCTTGATTTCCAGACCATTTATTTGTGTGTCCTTCCTAATTATACTCGTTAAAACTTCCAAGGTTAATATGAACAATGGGCACCCTTGTCTTGTACCTTTCTGAATTTTGAAATTTTTTGTCAACACTCCATTCATTATTACTTTGGCCTCTTGCTTAGAATATATCACCAAAAACATATTTAAGAATCTATTACCAAAATCCATATATCATAGTCGTTGTAACATAAATTCCCATTTGACATTGTTGAAGGCCTTTTGAGCATCCAAGAATAGCATGTCACCCGTTTCTTGTTGTGTGTCTCGTAGTATTTTAGTATATTTAATATTGTTCTTATGTTATTTTTAATTCGTCTTTTTGGCAAAAAAATATTTTAGTCAATGTGTATAAACTCATTTAGGAACCTTTTTAATCATTCAGCTATTATTGATGTAAACACTTATAGTCCATATTCAGAAGATATATAGCTCTGTAATTTTTAATTAATCTCAAATCAGTATTCTCCTTGGGTATCAGCGTGATGTTAGCTTCCACCCATGATGGTGGAATCTTCACCTCATTTAGAACTTCATTGAATATTTTAAATAGAACTTGTGCTAAGTTGTCTTGTAGATCTTTATATAATTCTGTTGGTAACCCATCAGGGCCTGGTGTTTTATTGATTTTTTTTTGTTTATTAATCACCTGTCAACTCATAAAATATTTCTATGGTCTTTTTAGAGTTGCCAACAGAAAGAGAGGGGGAGCAGTGTAGCAGTTTGCAAAACCGAAACTGCATTCCATAAATGTTTTCAAACATAGTAATTAGGTGACTGAAGTTTCTGCCACACAAAATTCTAACTGGAGACCATGACTGATGACTCTTAGCTATGGATGTGTCTCATTGGAGAATATGAATTACGATATACCCAGGGGGTGGGAGGTGAACGAGGGTCAAGGGTAACAATGAATTATATGTCTCAGAGTCGACTACACCCAGGCAGTGCCAGCATGTTAACTCCCAATAAATCCTTTCTAAGTTTTGGAAGTTTGGCTCAAGACTCATGATTTAAATGGGGTAACTGCCAGAATCCTGACATCACCACTATTACTTCTGACATCTTTATTTCTTCATTTAACATATTCTTTATTTCTTCTGGGACTTTAGGTAACTCCACTTTCCTTAAGCATTGTAATGTTTTTTCCTCTATATAACAGTCATTCTCATTATATAATTTCTCATAAAACTCCTGGATTATGTTGTTTTTCTCCTCATTTTAATAACATATCCTTTCCTCTTAGGGAACTGGGGGCTAAAACATACAACTTGCAGGAACTGGGCTTGGCTAGTCTAGTAAAGAGAAGGACCAGGGGAGAGATGATAGTGGTCTTCCAATATTTGAGGGAGGAAGGGATCAAGCTATTTTCTAAAGTGCCTTTAGACCAGACAAGGAATAATGGATGGAAACTGAACAAGGAGAGATTTAACCTGGAAATAAGGAGACTTGACAATGAGAACAATCAACCAATGGAACAGCTTGCCCTTGGAAGTTGTGGAAGCATCATCACTTGAAACTTTCAAGAAGAGATTGGACTGCCATTTGTCAGAAATGATGTAGGGTCTCCTGCTTGGGCGGGGGGTTGGATTAGATGACCTACAAGGTCCCTTCCAACTCTGATTATCTGTTATCTTCATTCTACAATTTGCTGATCCATCTTTTCTCTTTCTGTTTTTTCAGTTTGTATGCTAACCATCTCCCCGGTTTATTTGCATCCTAAAAAAAAATCGTTTAGTCCTTTTTATTTGTTATGCCAAGTCCATTTTCTCCAGAATGTTCAATTTATGTTTAATTAAGTTCATTTGTTTTAGATTTCTTTTTTGTGGTTCCTTTTGGAGATTTGCCTCCAAGCTTTTATATTCTTCTTCTAGACACTTCTGTCATTGCTTTTTCCTCTTTTTTTTTTTTGCCATGTAGGAAACAACCATTCCCCTCATGTATGCCTTTGCCATATCCCATAAGTTTTGTAGGAATGTATCTTCTTTCATGTTTCCTTTAAAAAAAAGATGCAGCTCTTTGCCCATTCATAGCCTAAATTCTTCATCCTTTAAAATTGATCTTTGTAATGTCCATCTTGCAGTTTTCTTTTGTCCTTTCCAACTAAATTTCATAGAGTTATGATCAGCCCAGAGATCATAACTCTAGAGCCCAGTTCCTTTACTTCAGAATTTAATTCCATTGAAATCCAATTCTGGACCATGTTTGATGTCTATTTGAGTAATGCATATATTGGTTTTTCTCCTGATTTCTCTCTCTTTATTTATTTATTTAATCATATTTTTATACCGCACCCTCTCCCAAAAAGAAGGGACTCAGGGCAGTGTACAGCCTACTAAAAACACATAAATACATTATAAATACAGTTAAAAATATATTAAACGCGATTGTTCCGGCTGTGTCCCATCAAAACCAAATACAACAGTATAAAATCAGGGAGCTAAATAAAAATTAAAAATTAATTACTAAAACCGAACTAGTTTAAAACCAGAACCCAATTACCGGGCCAGGCCGGCCTGCCTAAAAAGTGGGGTTTTAACTGTGCGCCGGAAGGTCAGGATATCCGTCATAGCTCGTATCTCCGGGGGAAGATCATTCCATAGGGAGGGAGCTCCCACAGAGAAAGCCCGAACTCTCGGGGCCGTCAGCCGACAACGGCCAAGCGGCGGTACCCCAAGAAGGGCAACCCTGTTGGAGCGTACTGGGCGGTGGGAGGTTGATGATGGCAGCAGGCGGTCCCGTAAGTACCCAGGTCCCGAGCGATGGAGCACTTTAAATACCATCAGTACCACCTTGAATTGAATCCGGAAGGCCACAGGAAGCCAGTGCAGCCTGCGGAGAAGCGGTGTAACGTGGGAGCTCCGAGGGGCACCCACGATCACCCGCGCGGCTGCATTCTGGACCAATTGCAACCTCCGGAGACTCTTCAAGGGGAGCCCCATGTAGAGAGCATTGCAATCTCTCCAAATATCTTGAACTTATAATTCCTCTGCCATTTTAAAGAAGGTTTTTGGAAGTGTTCTTATTATTCCTTTCTTTATTTTATTACTTTTATAATCTAGTTTTTGTCTGTGGTTGTGTTAAAATATCCTACAAATATTATCACACTCTATATCACAGATGGTATTATGTACTTTTCTATACAATTGCTCCTGTCCTCTGTTCAGTGCATAGATTTCTACTAATACAATATTTTTTTGGTTTATTACTATCTCTTCCTTCTTCATCCTTACAGATTTGCTTAGTCTGTTTAACATATAATACTACCCTTCCTTTTTTTGTTGTGCTAATGAAATGAATGTATTTCCTAGTTTGGGATTCCTAATAATTATTTCTGTTCCTTTATATGGACTTTCTGTATTCTATTATGTCCAAATTTGGTCTTTTTAATTTATTAAAGATTTTCCTTCTTATTATGGGAGAGTTTAATCTGTTAATGTTCAGTGATAAGATCTTGAATTCTTGCATTTCTCTACTTATATATTACTTGTTGTTCTGACCTCTTTTAAATCTTTATGTCTTCTCTCATAGTTCTCTGCTCTTTCTTCTTTTCCTTTCCCCTCTTCTTGGATTGTAGTGCTTTTTCTTCCATAGTCAACAATCTTGTGTCTCTTTCTTCTATTTTATCCTCTCTTCTGATTCTTTTTCATTGCCAAAATGTTGATTATAAAATTCCTCCACCTTATCCAAAGTGTCCAGCCTGTACCTTTTATCTTGCCAAGAGACCAATATGCTCTCCGGTGTCAACCATCTAAAATTGACATTATACTTAGTAAGCTTTGACCTCAAGAATTTTTAGGGTCTTCTCAATTCTTGTATCCTTCTTGGTATTTTCCTGAGAACTACTAGTTGTTTCCCTCTATGTTCTATTGATTCATCCCTTGTCCTATGCAGTACTTTGTCCCAGATCGACTTCTTCATGAATCTAAAATGTATTTCCTTTGGGAGGTTATGTCTCCTTGCATAGTTCATTTGCACTCTATAAATTTCATCTATTTCTATAAACATCTCTTCTTTCTCTGTTCCGAGTGCTTTTGCTATTAATTCTGCCATCAAATCCGGTAGATCTCCTCCTTTCTCTTCTTTTACGTTCTGAAAGCGTAGATAGTGTGCTGCTTTATTGGCTTTTAGAAAGATCTCTGTTGTTTCGAATTCATTATTTGCCTGTATTAATTCCTCACTTATTACATCTACTTTCTTTTCTTCTTTCTTCATTCTTTCTTTCATTTCTTGGAGTTTTTGTTTGTTATTCATGATTTATTTCTGGAAGGTTTCCATTTTTTTTCTCTATCATTTGCATATTTTCTTTTAGTTCTCCTGGATCATTCCTTACTGCTTCTATCTCCTTCATTTCTTCATGGGTCCTTGTCATAGCCTCTTACACTGATTGCAGCATGGCTTGCAGATCTTTAAATGAGTTTGACTGTTTCTTGATGCTCCTACAACTTCCAAAGGCAAGCTGTTTCATTAGTTGATTATTCTCACTGTGAGAAAATTTATCCTTATTTGCAGGTTAAATGTCTCCTTGTTCAGATTCCATCCATTATTCCTTGTCTGGCCTTCTGGTGCTTTGGAAATAGCTTGACCCCCTTCTTTCTGTGGTAGCCCCTCAAATATTAGAACACAGCTATCATGTCTCCTCTGGTCCTTCTCTTCACTACAATAGCCATGCCCAGTTCCTGTAACCATTCTTCATATGTTTTAGTTTCCAGTCCCCCAATCATTCTGGTTGCTTTTTTCTGTACTTTTTCTAGAGTCTCAACATCTTTTTATAGTGTGGTGACCAAAACTGGATGCAGTACTCTAGGTGTGGTCTTACTAAGGCTTTATAGAGTGTTATTAGTACCTCACTTGATCTTGATTGTATCCCTCTGTTAATGCAACTTAGGATTCTGTTGGCTTTTTTGGCTGTCATTACACACTGGTGGCTCATATTTAACTGGTTGTCCACTAATACTCCAAGATCTCTCTCACAGTTACTGCTATTAAGCCTGGTTTCATCCAGTCTATATTTGTACTTTTGGTTTTCCTTGCCTAACGATAAGACTTTACTTTTGTCTACATTGAATTTCATTTTGTTAGATCTATCTCTATAGGTAGAAGCAAAACACAGAACTTGCAGATGTATTTATAGGTAGAAGTAGTACAGAGAAAAAGACAGGATTGTGTATGTGTGTTTGTGTGTGAGAGAATGTATGTAAGGACAGAAAGAGAAATGATTCAGACTGTGACAGACATAGACACAATTCTTCTCAAAATTAATTAGCTTTCTTAAATTGGCATGGGTAGATCTATGTAACCCTTGGAGGCCTTCTAAGAAGTCCTTGAGGTATGTCCAAGAAAGTCAGAAGAAAAATAAAAATTTACCTAAACTCATGAACAAAATCTATCTCCATATTAGATTTACTGAATACTATTTCAGAATTGGTGTGGTTGCTACTAAGAAGTATGCTGTTTGGTTTTGTGTGAATTTTTTTTGGCACCAAACCTGGATGATATTTTTAATGCTGTATTAGTGAAAGAGATGATCTTTATGTTCAGGGTTTTTTTTTTTTTTTGGTGGGGGACGACGACACATTTCTTCTATATATTTGAGGCTGGAATAATGTTCTTATTTTTGTCTCTTGCCAATAATGTATTCTATGTGAAAATAGTTTATTTTTAATGCAAGAACATTTTGAAGTTTTTGAGTTGCTCAGGGTTATATTATGGCATGGAATTGTTAGAATATTAATAAAAATCTGATTAAATAGGGGTTTAGTCTTAAGCTCTTTATCCATGTCTTTATGTTCTCCCACTCAATTAAATCATTAATCAACTTGAGTTTGAGAAAGTGAATGTAGCTGTTTTCAACAAGCTGGTTTGGAGTTATAAGCATGTACTCCACAGATTATCTTCTCTATGTTCAGAAGAGTTTTCATCATACAGGGTGGAAGGGCTATGCCTAAAAGGGGGTGAATGAGCCATCGTGTACCAGTGGTTTGCTGGTGGCCACCTACATTTACGTCATGAAGAAGAGGGGATGCCCAACTCAGTTTTGTTGAACATCAAGCAACAACAAGCAGCAATTATTTTGAGAATTTAAGTAGATCATTTTAGCAATCCTACTGGAGATTATAGGAGATAAATCCAAAACCTTTTTTATATATGTAAATGAGGAATCTCTTCTTCTTTGTATAAACCTTCCTTCAAAGTGCTCTTCTGTATTGCAAAATCTTCCCTTAATGTTTAAAGGCCTCTGTTATAAACCTTTAAGCATTAAACTGAATAATGTTCAACTTAAATGATATACTCCAAAAGACACATGTCCAAATACTAAACAAACGTGAATTTGTTTACTGTGGATGAAGGACACATTAATTTAGTTCTTATGAAACCTGCCAATGCTTTCCATCAATTATTCCTTATCAATATCCTATAAAGTATCCTTTATCACTATCCGTATATAATATACACAAAATCATTTCCATAGGATTTAGAGAAAAACTGAATGGTAATATGAAAACATGAGCTGGGTCTTTCTTTCTTTCTTTCTTTCTTTCTTTCTTTCTTTCTTTCTTTCTTTCTTTCTTTCTTTCTTTCTTTCTTTCTTTCTTTCTTTCTTTCTTTCTTTCTTTCTTTCTTTCTTCCTTCCTTCCTTCCTTCCTTCCTTTCTTCCTTTCTTCTATTCTTCCTTTGTTTTCCTTCTCTCTAGTTTTCAAATTTAGTTCATTCTCTCTAGTTCTCAAATTCAGTGGGTATATGCTGTCTCAGAGTGATAGACATTATCAAAAAACAGCCAGTTAATGAAACCTGTATGAGTTGGAACAGGGAGAGGACACTTGTCTTAAACAGAACTACTGCTGAAAGTTATGCAAAGTAATTCAGTCCAACCATTCCATACAAATCTCTGTAAATTCTGCTTCAATCTCTCATGACTACTTTCTTCAGTTTTGCAAAAGGAATTATTATCATTGTCATTTGTGCCCCTATAACTGACTGGTTTGGCATTGCAACAAAACAAGACAGACACAGACTTCAACAGACAGTTAGAACTGCAGAAAAAAACAATTGCTATCTATCTGCCTTCTATTGAGGACCTGTATATTTCAACTCAGCATGGCTGATGAAGCAAGAGTGTGACAAAAATATCAGCTTCTTTTTGTACCCAGATGTGAAAAGAATGAAATCTAGAGAGCATTTGGCTGACTCCAACTCTCTTCAAATGATTGGTGCAGTTTACCTTGAGTTTGTATCTATTGTGTGCTCTTGTATTGTTTTGGTTTAAGATAAAATATTCATTGACAGATAGGACATTGCAATATATAATTTTATATACTATACTTAGATTGAACCGAAAGGGCGTAGTTCTAGGTTGTCTAGGTCTAAAATTTCAAGTCTGGTGGCATAAGGTATTCTGCTATGAGTAGAGGAGTGGAGGACTCTTCTCATAAAACATTTCTGGATTTTCTCAATTGTATTAATATCAGATATGTAATGCAGGTTCCAGATTGATGAGCTGTATTCAAGTATTGGTCTAGCAAATGTTTTATATGCTCCAGTTAATAGAGTGATATTACCGGAGAAAAAGCTATACAGGATTAGGTTAAAAACTCTCAATGCCTTTTTGGCTCTGTAGTTACATTGGGCTCTAGCACTTAGATCATTTGAGATGAGATGAGTACTCCAAGATCCTTGACAAAGTTTGTGTCTTAAACAAGGTCTTGACTATTCAGCTTGTATTTTATTTTCTGATTTTTTTTTCCAATATGTAAGACAGAGCATTTATTTGTTGAGATTTGAAGTTGCCATTTGTTTGACCATTCTGACACATAATCTAGGTCTTTTTCAAGGTATCAGTATTGTGCTCAACCTGCAAATGACTGACTGTTTATTGAAGTGGACAAAAATCTGGTCTTTGTGCTTAAGACAAGCCCTTGAATTCATGAGTGTCACATGGTATGATCAAAATTCACTCAACAAGCATGTATTTATGATGTTTGCAGCATCTTGGGTCATGGAATCAGTATTTGTGATTTTCCCAGCTGGCTTCCAACAAGCAAAATCAACAGAGAAATCCAAATTCACTTTGCATCCATGTGATTCACTTAGCATATTTATCACTATAACTTATGTACTGCCTGACTCACAAATTGAAGGTGATGAAGAAGAGAAAGAAGAAGAAGGGGGAGGAAAAGAGGAGGGGGAAAGCAGGAGGGGGAACTTCCATATTGTTATTACAATGACATATACATGAAATGACCATAGGCTGATCTTTAATTTGAGGGAACCTTGATGATCCTGTATTCATTTTCTTCATAAAATAGGGGGATTTTATCGCTAGTATGGGTTGGACTCTGACTGGGAAACTCTGGACGGGGGGACGGGGGTGGAATTTGGTGAGGTTATCTGGGGGGAGTTTGATCCTGTGACCCTCGAGGATGTGGACATGATGCTGGGTGGGCTTAATGCCACCACATGTTTATTGGATCCATGTCCTTCCTGGCTGGTTTTGGCCGCCCAGGAGGTATCACGTGGTTGGTTCCAGGGCATTATAAATGCTTCCTTGAATGAGGGGTTTTTGCCTCCTGCCTTGAAAGAGGCGGTGGTGAGACCCCTCCTCAAGAAACCGTCCCTGGATCCGACCTTATTGTCTAATTACCGTCCGGTCTCCAACCTTCGCTTTATGGTGAAGGCTCTTGAGAGTGTAGTAGCACTGTAGTAACAGCTTCCCCGGCACCTGTAGGAATCATCCTATTTGGATCCACGCCAATCAGGCTTCAGGCCCGGGCAGAGCACGGAAACGGCATTGGTCGCATTAGTTGATGATCTCTGGAGGGCCCGTGACAGGGGGTATTCCTCTGTCCTGGTCCTATTAGATCTCTCAGTGGCTTTTGATACTGTCGACCACAGTATCTTATTGCGGCGGCTGGGGGGTTTGGGAGTGGGAGGCACTGTGTTACGGTGGTTCTCCTCCTTCCCCTCCTACCGCTCGCAATTTCTGTTGGCAGGAGGGCAGAGATCGACCTCGAGGCCCCTGATTTATGGGGTACATCAGGAGGCGGTACTCTCGCCCCTCCTGTTCAACATTTATGTGAAGCCACTGGATGAAATCATCCATGGCTTTGGGGTAGAATTCCATCAGTACGCTGATGATACTCAGTTGTACTTTTCTACCTTGGGCCAAACTGACGAAGCCATGGAAATGATGACCCGGTGCCTGGAGGCTGTGTGAGGTTGGATGGGGTGGAACAGGCTTCAGCTCAACCTGCCCAAAACCGAATGGCTATGCTTTCCAGCACTCCGATACAGCCAGCTTACTCCTTCGCTGGCCTGAGGGGGGAAATTCTGGCCCCCACGGAGAGGGCATGCAATTTGGGTGTCTTCCTGGATGTATGGCTGTCATTGGAAGATCATATAGCAGCCGTCGCCAGTGGGGCTTTTTATCAGGTCCTCAGGATCTACCAATTGCGGCCCTTTCTGGATCGGGATGCACTTCGCATGGTAACATCCGCCCTCGTCATCTCCCATCTGGATTATGCCAATGCTCTCTACATGGGGCTTCCCTTGAAGAGCACCCAGAGGCTCCAATTGGTGCAAAATGCAGCTGTGCGGGTGGTCTTGGGGGCTTCTTGGAGCTCCCATGTTACACCACTTTTGCACGAGCTGCATTGGCTCCTGGTGGCCTTCCGGGTGCGATTCAAGGTGTTGGTGACCACCTTTAAAGCACTCCATGGCTTGGGACCTGGGTATTTATGGGACTGCCTGCTGCCACTGTCAGTCTCTCATTGACCAGTGCGCTCTCATAGGGCAGACCTCCTCGGGATGCTGCCGGCTGGACGGCTGGTGACCCTGAGGGTTTGAAACTTCTCTTTGGGAGCACCCTCCTTCTGGAACGAATTGCTCCCGGAGATGAGGACCGTCCCCGACCTATTGACCTTCCAGCACTTACTAAAAACCCACCTATTCCATCTAGCCGGTCTGGCCTAGAGTTATGTGTAATGGTTTTAAATTCAGTTTTAAATGGTTTTAACTTTCTTAATTCCCTACTTTTTAATTCTTAATGGCCAATCGATTTAATTCTTTTAATGTATTTTAAATTATTGTATATGTATTTATATGTTTTTTATTTGGCTGTGCACTGCCCCGAATCCCTGGGGAGAGGAGGCGGTATACAAATTTGAATAATAAATAAATAAATAAATAAATAAATAAATAAATAAATAGTATTATAGTAGTTCTGTTGAAGAGAAAGGACTACAAGCCAACACAATTTCTCCATCCTTCTGTCATAACCAAAAGATAGCTCAATAGTTGAGACTTTTTGCTGATTTATTGCTGAAACTGTGTTCAGTGAACTCTCTTCGAAGTAGGCCCTGAAAGAAAGGGGAAGTAGGAGACCACATTAAAGAATGCTTGTGCTCTCAAAATGAATTTGGTACAAAGGAAGTATTGCTCTGTGTTATTGTGGTAAGCCTCTTGCACAATAATAGATGGCCATATCTTGAGCTGTCAGACCATCGATCCTCAGTTTGCTTGTAGAACCAGTAGTGGAAAGGGCCACCCGTCCCTTATATTTATTAACAACAATGACTGGATCTCTGGGTCGAAAACCACCTATGTAAACAAGTCCTGTCTCAGTGGGTTGAGTTGTCCAATGTATATGATGTTGGTTAATATCATATCCGGAAGCCAAACATTCTAGGGTTAAAGAAGTTCCTGGAACTGCCGTTGCTACCATGGGTTGAGTCAAAGTAGTAGATTCCAAAGAGCCTGCTAAAAGAAATATAAAATAAAAACAAGGAAACAAGGCATTTTGTTTTAACTTTTAATTTTTAAATATTTTTTTCATTCAGTTGTCTTTTTTTCCCTACGCATCCTAGGTTTTGGCCCATCATTAAAAATTATGTTAAATCCATATACTGTCCCAATGAGAAAAGGCTACTGTATATTGGAAAAGATTTTGGAATATTGGAAAAAAGACATCGCCCCACATTCCTACACAAGTTTCTAGGACTGTTGTCACAGAATCAAAAACAAAGCTTTAGCAGTTTCAATAAGCAAATAAAGGTCTCAATTGAGAATTATGGAATCTGAATTCAGAATTTCACAGGAATTACAGTTGTATAGATTGTTTAGGGTAGTTCTAAATTAAAATGGTGAAATCCAAGCAACAAATGAAAAAGTCAGGGAGATTAACCTTATTCTGCTCCAAAATTCTGTATTTCACAGGGATAACAGGAAATATCTTCATACATAATAATTAATATTGAATATTAAAAAGGCAACCTGCTTGGAAAAAAAATTGATCTTTGATTGTTGTTGTTCTCCTTCTTAAGAATTAGAGATGTTCCATCTTCTATCAGTTTGATATAGTTTTACACAGTACTTGTAGTTGTTACTCACCAGACAAACATAGAAGAAGGAAGTAAATGTAAAGACACCAGCCCATCTTGTAATATCAGATCAGTATTTGCCTTGGGTTTAAGTTATAAGGAAGACATATTTACAATGGCCAAATCACTGGAGCCTTTGCATGTTTTCACCTACTCCCGGATGAGCAAATAATTTTGCATTTCAGAAATTTCCCTTCCTTTCTTGCTTCCTGCCTATCTCTATATGGTTCTGGTCATTTGGAAACAGACAGACTGCTTTTCCAGTAAAAAAAACCAGAATCCCTATTAACATTATTAGGGAAGAAGGGAAGTACTTCTCTTCCCCTTCTTACTGTTCTTGTAGGCCTCTCCCTCAACCTAATCCTTCTCAAAGGAGGAGCAGGAGCAGCAGCAGGAGCAGCAGGAAGAGGAGCAGCAGAAGGAGAAGGAGAAGAAACTTCAATTATATTTATCAAAGTACAACTATGGTGCAATTGAGCTTAGATCTATGTTTCAGTCTCTTTACTCTCTAAGGTCAGAACAACAGTGAATAGAATAATGGGATAGAATGTTGGTCAATACATAACTTATTAAATTCTAGATCTTGCAAGGCATTCCAATCCAAGCAATGGCACAACTGACACACAAAATAAATCTGAACCTTAACTTTAAAACTTTCCAGAAGCCCTAAAGTTGATCAATGGTCAACTATAGATACATATCTGGACATTGAATATGATCATGGTTTATCTAGCTCTCCATTTATTGATTTGAATATTTTCAATTGTATAATTAAATCCATTATGGTTTACTTGTTTGGGCTCACAAACATTTATGTAAATTTGAGAGGTGCTATTTGAAGCATTTGGTGAATTTTAAGACCTAGTGATGTTTGTTATTTCCCTTTAGCAATTTAGGGACATTTGACTATTCATATTCAAAAAAATATATATATATAAAAATATATCACTTTGGTAATACTATGAAGATAAGTCACTAATACTGTAGTCATCATTAAGTTTCATTACTTATCCTGTAAAATGGAATGACTGGATTTTTTAAAGTCATTTTTTTCTTAAGTGCTCCAACCTTTGGAAGCTGATCTCATAAGAAGTAAATCTTATGGCTCTAGTTCTGCAAACATATTTCTGTTACTTATTCAACAGATGGTTTCAGTAGAGAGATGCCACAAAGACAGTTTCAATTGTGCAGCACTGCTGAAGAACGTTTCCTTTCTGATACATAAGATTTGAAACCACCGTTTATTTCAAACCACAGTTTCTGTTTAGAAGTTATTTTCTCAAGCACACGATCTGGTTTTGAGCAACAAACTTTATAAAGTCCTACTCAACAAACTGGAATAGATTCAAAGAAGGACCATAAGGAGACAAGTAATGAAGTCCTATGGAGAGAAACTGGAAGACCTGGTCATGTTTCATCTTTGGAGAAGAATGCCATCCAGAAGATGGCTTATTCTTTGTCATTCCAGAGTGCTGGACATGAACTCATGAATTTAAGTCAGTGAAGGAAAGATTCCCATGAAATATTGGGGAAAAGTCACAATAATAATATTTTGATGGTGGAACCTTTCATCCAGAAAGGCAACAGTCCTAATTCAAGATAGGAATTTTTTTTAAAAAAATTGGATTCCTACACTTAGACAATAGAATAGAGCTGGAAGGGACCTTGATGTTTTTTAGTCCAGCCCCCTGGTTCAAGCAGGAGATCCAGCATTATTTTAGACAAGTGGCTGTCCAATCTCTTCTTAAAAACCTCCAATGATGAAGCACCCACGATTTCTGAAGGCAACCTGTTCCACTGGTTTATTGTCCTCACTGTTAGAAAGTTTTTCCTTCTCTCCTTGCTTAGTTGGGAGTCTTTTTTTTTTTTTTGCATTGTTGCTTTTCACATGCATGATTTGATCACTGATTTGAGTCCTGTGAGATATGGCTATTCACATCACACGATCACAGTGATTGGTCTCATTTGAGACAATGATGAATCTGCATACAGACAGGAGGTTATACAACTTGCCTCATGGTGTAATTGGAACAATCTGTAACTGAGCACACACAAAACCATAGAAATTGTGGTAGACTTTTGAAGAAACCCTCCCATACTACCACCTCTTACAATACTAGACAACACAGTATCAACAATAGAGACCTTCAAATTTCTAGGTTCTACTATATCACATGATCTAAAATGGACACCTAACATCAAAAACATCATCAAAAAAGCACAACAAAGAATGTTCTTTCTGCGCCAACTCAGAAAACTCAAACTGCCCAAGGAGCTGCTGTTACAGTTCTACAGAGGAATTATTGAGTCTATCATCTGCACCTCTATAACTGTCTGATTTGGTTCTGCAACCCAACAGGACAGACACAGATTTCAGGGGATAATTAGGACTTCAGAAAAAACAATTACTACTCACCTGCCTTCAATTGAGGACCTGTATACTTCACGAGTCAAAAAGAGGGCTGTGAAAATATTTACAGACCCCTCATATCCCGGACAAAAACTGTTTCAACTCCTTCCCTCAAAACGACACTATAGAACACAGCATATCAGAACAACTAGACACAAGAACAATTTTTTCCCAAAAGCCATCACTCTGCTAAACAAATAATTCCCTCAACACTGTTCAACCATTACAAAGTCTGCACAACTATTACTGCTAATCTTCTCATTACTCCTTATCACCCATCCCCTCCCACTTGTGATTGTAGGACTGTAACTTTGTCCCTTATATCCTTACGATTTATATTGACTGTTTCCTAGTATGATTTGATTGTTGATTGTACCCTATGACTATCATTAAGTGTTGTATGTTATGATTCTTGATTCTTAATTATGTATCTTTTCCTTATGTATACTGAGAGTATTTACACCAAGACAAATTCCTTGTGTGTCCAATCACACTTGGCCAATAAAGTTGTCTTCTTCTTCTTCTTCTTCTTCTTCTTCTTCTTCTTCTTCTTCTTCTTCTTCTTCTTCTTCTTCTTCTTCTTCTTCTTCTTCTTCTTCTTCTTCTTCTTCTTCTTCTTCTTCTTCTTCTTCTTCTTCTTCTTCTTCTTCTTCTTCTTCTTCTTTTCCAAAAACAATAACAAAAATGGAAAACAACAAACACTCTCTAGAAAAGAATGTGTGGGTGTTTGTGGGCGTGAGGGTTCATAACAGATTAACAGAGTTGGAATGGACCTCGGAGTCCAATGCTCTGTCCAAGCAAAAGAAATAAAGGAAAAGAAAAATAAAGAGAAGATAGCTAAGCAAGAAAAGGAAATTTAATATTTTGTTGTCTCTTTAAATCAGGGGATCTCCAGACTTGGCAAATTTAAGACTTGTGGGTTTCAATTCCCAGAATTCCTCAGGCAGGCAAGGAGTCTGCCTTCTTTCAGATTTTTCTGCTAGGCCTAAGTCCCTTTGGTTGAAGATGATGGACCTTATAGCTGGAGAACTCAGCTTCTGGTCGAGTTGCATTTTAGAAATTGCTTATTTTAGTATCTAAATCCTGTTTAGTGACTCTTGGCCTTACTCTTAGAAGAAACACTCAATGCTTTTAATGTTTCTAAATAGCTACCATGAACCTATGTGAAAGATGTGTGTCTGTGTTTTATTTTTTACAGTTACAATGTACACTGAAGATGGTATTTAATGAGGTGCAATGACAATAAAATAAACTAGCTAACTAAAATGCAGTTGGATTTTAAGCTATGTGGTTTGAAAACTTTGCAAGCAAGAAGAAATGAAAGGAACTTGAGTTTCATGTACCACAATTGAGCGAGGGCCCCATAACTTTCGTTTCTCTTCTTTTCTTTCTATTAGCAATAGAAAACTGCTTTCCTCCATGGATCAAAAAGTCACTTTCTCTAGCTTCGTCTTGAATGTTCTGCCTTGCATGGTGCAAGAGTGCCTCCAAGAGCTTTGAACCAAAATAGCAGCCCAACCTCCAAGGAATTAAACCCACCAGCAGCTTACTGAAACCGAGAATGGTAGAAAGAAGCAAAACAATAAATACAGCCCAATAAGTTGTTCTGATACTTGCTGTGGTTTTGCATAAGTTATGATAGTCTGATTCCCACACTCCCTCATAATTTTTTCTCTTAAGCTCCTGCTGCCATCAAGCAGTTAACATGCAATGTGACATGAGTTCATTTTTGTCATCAAATATAAGGACAGAGAATATGTAGCCTGCCAGATATTGGTGAATTAAATATTCACTTCTTAGTTGACTATAGAGTTGCTAAGAACTAAAGTTCAACAACTTTTGGAGGACAACACTTACTATAATGATGAGACTTTGGAAAAAGTTCAAATAAGAGCAACTAAGATGATTAAAGGCCTGGAAACAAAAAAAAAAAATATGAAGAACAGTTGCAGGAATTGAGTGTGGCCACTCTGGAGAAAAGAAAGACCAGGGGTAACATGATAGCAGTGTTCCAGAATTTGGGAGGCTGTCATAAAGAGGAGGGAGAGTCAATTTATTTTCCAAAGCACCAGAGACCAGGACAAGAAACTGTTGGAATGTCCATTTGGGTTCAGTTACAAGTGGAAGAAAGACAATGGAAACTTGGAGACTGCTTAGAAGGATGGTTTTAATGGTGGTCAGGACCACAATGAGGTCCTGGGCAAAAAAGAGCACATGGATGAGAGAGGGAGATAAATTTATAACCTTTGTTGGACTTTGAACTTACTTCCTGTTCTTTGGCAAGAAATGTATCCTGATTGATTGTTAGACTCCCATGGGGCCATGCAGGAGTAACTTTGTAGGTTGTCTTGAGTCCCAAGCTTGGTTGAATTTTTCTGGGTGATGTAATGAGAAGCTGGGGGAAGCTAGGTTTTTACTTTAAAAAAGACCCTTTGCTGGTAATTGAAATGCAGGCAGTTCTTGACTAACAACTGGTCACTTGGTGAGCAGTCAAAGTTATGATGGATTCCCGCCTAATACACCCCCCCATAAAAGTTACTTACAACCCACTTTTTGGAAGTGTTCATGTTTGCCTCCTGCAGTCACATGAACATAATTTATGATGTTTTCACCAGAAATTAGTGCTTGTGTCCAGCTTCAAGCTTCAAGATGTGGAAGAACATCTTGTAAGGAACAAAGAGGTTCCCTTAATGAGCATGGTGTTTCTTAACAACCATGTATTCATTTAGAATAGAATAGAATTATTTATTGGCCAAATGTGATTGGACACACAAGGAATTTGTCTTTCAATGCATAAGCTCTCAGTGGACATAAAAAATACATTCATCAAGAATCATAAGATGTTACACTTAGTGATAGTCATAGGACACTAAATATGCAATCAAATCATGTAAAGAAATTAAATAAAGCAATATAAATCATAAAGTTACTAGCAACACAGTTATAGTCATAAGTAGGAGGAGATAGATAATAGGAAGATTGAGAAGAAGAATATAAAACAGTCTTAGTCAATAGTTTGACAGTGTTGTGGGAATTAGTTGTTTAGCAGAGTGATGGCATGGGGGGAAAAACTGTCCTTGGGTGTAGTTGTTCTATTGTGCAGTGCTCTATATATAGGATAGGAGTCGAAACAAGTTATGTCTGTGATGTGAGGGGTCTGTAGATATTTTTATAGCCCTCTTTTTGACTCGTGCAGTATATAGATCCTCAATGGAAGGCAGGTTGGTAGTAATTTTTTTTTTCTTATATGTATCCATGTAATCATAACTATGTTTTTACTTATACCTATTATCTTGTAAGCAATTGACAAAATAAATAAATAAACAAATAAAATAAAAATAAAATAATTGTTTTTTCTGCAGTCCTAATTATCCGTTGAAGTTTGTGTCTGTCATGTTAGGTTGCAGAGCCAAACCAAACAGTTATAAAAGTGCAGATAACAAATAATTCCTCTGTAGATTTAATGAGTGCCACAAAAAAAATGGCCTTGTGACCCCTTTCATGACCATCATGACTTAGATCAAGGGGTGTCAAACTCAATTTCATTGAGGGCTACATCAGGTTGTGTTTGACCTTGGAAAGGCCAGGGGGCATGGTCAGGGAGTGTGGTCAGGGGCGTGGCAGCCCCAGGGATCAGATCTAAGCACCTCGTAGGCTGTATGTGGCTTGTTGGCCTTGAGTTTGACACCCCTGGCTAGACTGAAATTGTGGATTCAGGTATGATCATCAGTTGAGGATTACCTAAACTATATTCCGGAAAACACTTCACTGTAAATTTCCAATAATTGTAGGCATTATGGTTTTCTGAAAATTTGAGAGAACTTTTACACTGTTTTTCAATTGACACATAGTTCCATATTTCTTTTGCTTTTGCGACTGTGTGGGTGTGAGTCTGCTTTCTGCGTGGAAGTGTGGTGGTAGTTTCTTGTGTGGCCCTCGTGGGTGTGGGTCTGGTGTCCTTTATGTTAGGTACTCTTTTGTTAATGAGGGCGGGTTTCCACACAGAAGATGAAACACGACCACGGACCAGAAGCCGTACCACAGCTGCATCACTACCTGCTTCAACCCCCCCCCAACCCATACATGAAGGGAACTGATGCCCACCATGAAGATGTGGCACGACCACGAACGCGAAGCCAACCAGCTCAAATCCCCCAGCAACTGAGACTAACCGGAGTACAACCAAACCCCCACCAGAACAGAACACACCCCCAGCCAATCAGAACACAGCCAACCCCCCAACCAATCAGAACACAGCCAAACCCCCAACCAATGAGAACACACCCCCACCCAATCAGAACACAGCCAAGCCCCCACCCAATCAAGTCACACCTCCACTAGTAGTTAAAAGGAAGAAGCAGCTGCAGGCTCACATCACTCTGAGAAGCACAAGGCCGAAGACAGAAGCCTGAAGATGATGAATGAGACTTCATCGAAACGTCGCTTAAATATTTCCAACTCTACGCGGGAGAAAACCCGAAGAACCAAAGATCCACATACAAATACCCGCGAAAATCTCCGAAAATATATATATATATATATATATATATATATATATATATGTGTGTGTGTGTGTGTAAGGATTTTAAGCTGATAATTTTAAATGTATATACATACATATGTGTGTGTGTATATATCTGGATGATCTGGATGAGAACCAGTGGCCTAATGGCAATTACCACTGCCTCACATGTAATACTTCCCTGGTTCGAATCCCAGTAAGGGTATGGCTAGCTGACGAGAGCTAAGTAGCTCGAAATAGATCTATCCTAGTCTCCCTTGTTTAATTATTTATCAGCTCAAAAACCTAACATACACACACACACACACACACACACATATACATATTATATATATATATATATATATATATATATATATATATATATATATATATATCAGAGATGGTATTCAGCAGGTTCTGACCAGTTCTATAGAATCGGTAGCAGAAATTTTGAGTAGTTCGAAGAACCAGCAAATATCACCTCTGACTGGAAGTATCCTTCCCTGGCCACGCCCACCAAGCCACGCCCATAGAACCGGTAGTAAAAAAAATTGAATCCCACCACTGATATGTGTGTATGTGTGTGTGTGTGTGTGTGTGTGTGTGTGTGTGTGTTAGGTTTTTGAGCTGATAAATAATTAAACAAGGGAGAGTAGGATAGATCTATTTCGAGCTACTTAGCTCTCGTCAGCTAGCCATACTCTTACTGGGATTCAAACCAGGGAAGTATTACATGTGAGGCAGTTGTAATTGCCATTAGACCACTGTTCTCCTTCTAATCAGCTGAAACAGGAGAATGAGTATATACTTGTGTTACAATGATGAGCCAAAATGATGAGCCGAAAGACAGAAAAGGACAGCAGTATGCTTCCTCCCTTGATTGGGGCTTACCAGGGTGTTGTCACACAAATATACATACATACATACATACATACATACATACATACATACATACATACATACATACATAATTACAATGGTGGAAAATGGGGAACAAGACAATATATATATTTCTCTCTCCTCTCACTTTCATGTATCCTTTCTTTCTTTCTTTCTTTCTTTCTTTCTTTCTTTCTTTCTTTCTTTCTTTCTTTCTTTCTTTCTTTCTTTCTTTCTTTTTGGTCACTTTTCTTTCTGTCTTTCTCTCTCCCTCCCTTTTTCTTTCTCTCTTTCTTCTTTTGTTTTCTTTTCTGTCAATCTCAATTGCTTTTGTTTCACTGATCGGAATTCAAAATGTATTTATCTTAAGAAAGGAAGCAAAATGTGTAGGAAAAAGAAAACATGGTGGGTTAATGGTGGGTCTTTTTTTGTGCAATAAAAAACTGTATTTTAGAAGCCCAAAGTTTAGCTTGCAGGATGTCAGATTCCTTTACTTGCATTAAATAATGCCAGGTTTTAGTCCCTTAATTAAGCTCAAACAACATAGATTCTGCACAGGTGATGATTCCATTAAAAAACATTAGTGCACCTGACACATAGACCATAACAGCTACCAATAGAAAGTCCATGCTCAGAGATGGCATTTTATTAAGTTTATTTATATATAACATTGCCTTGTTATACTTCTTTCAACCACACGAGGTCCTCACTGTACTTTACAGAACCACCAATCAAGGAAGCAGTTGGTCCACTAAAGAGAGAAGATTGCAAGGAAGTAACAGGCAACAGAGAGAAAGCAGAGCTCCTTAATCAGAGGTGGTATTCAACAGGTTATGACCAGTTCTGGAGAACCAGTAGTGGAAATTTTGAGTAGTTCAGAGAACTGGCAAATGTCACTCTGACTGGCCCCTATTCTCTGAATCTATTCTCTGCCTCCTGAGTCCCAGCTGATTGGCTGGGTCTTTTTTTGATGCCCTGCACAGGAGAACAGACCTGGAAAGCAGGTTAGTGGGGTGGGGAGGGAATGGGATTTTGCAGTAACCTTCCCCCAGGAGTGGGGAGGGAATGGAGATTTTGCAGTATCTTTCCCCTGCCATACCCACCAAGCCACGCCCACAGAACTGGTAGTAAAAAAAAATTGAATCCCACTACTGTGCTTAACTCATTCTTTGCATCAGTCTTTATACAAAAACAAACTATACCTCAACCCACCAAAAACATACCTGTAATAGACAGATCAGAAAAAAAGTTAAAATAAGCAAAAAAAAAAAAAGTTATAGACCAAGACATATGTCTATTTGAGTAGAATGTATATTGATTTTTCTCAGTGTGTCTAGAATAGACATGATGTGGACATCACCAGAATTAATATCTAATATAAAAGAAATGCATATCAAAACAAGTACCTGAGCAGACCACAACCTGATAAAAGTTTTATGGAGGGGACAAAAATAAGAAGCCAAGATGGACAACGAATGCATTAATACTGAAAGAAAAGGAATTTATTCAAAAAGAAATGGATTTTTTCTTTAAAGAGAATAGAAAAGAAGAGACTTCATGGCAAAATGTTTGGAATACTACAAAGGCATATATTAGAGGACTAATTATAACATATATGGAAAAGAAGCTAGAAAGAAGCGTAGAAGCTAAAAGATATTGGACAAAAATACACGTATGGTTGGAAAAGATAATACAGCAACATATTGATTTAAAATAGGAAATATTTCTGTTGGGGATTATACCTGAAATATATAATAAAGAAAAGCTATACTTAATTGTTCATGCATTGATTGCAGCTAGAATTGTATTTGCACAAATTGGAAAAGTGAAAAGATTCCGACAGATGAGAATGTGATCAGGAAAATATTAGAATATGCAGAAATGAACAGGCCAACATTTGCAATAAGGAAAAGGAACAAACTGAATATTATATAATATGGGAATTGTTTTATCAATGGCTGGAGAATAAAAATGGAAATTAGAAAAATTAAGATCAGTGAAAAATAGTAAACATGAATAAGAATTAAATATGCCAAGAATTGTTATCATAATTTGATACTTTATGTGTAGTAGTATGAAGTAAGAATAATGATATAATAGTAATGAATATGTATTAATTGCAATGGTTATTGCGCAAGATATTTGTACCCAGATAACACACTGTTTAAACATAAGATTAAAACAAAAAATGTTCTATTTTTTTGAGAAATCACCAAATATAGTCATAGCCTGGACATGGATATCCTGGTTTTATTATCCCAACACATAGATGTGAGGAAGAAATATGCAGTGTATATATGAATGGAATGTCCTTCCATGTGACTGGAATGGAATGGAATATCCTTCTGTTTGACTTTTGGATTTTCGATACAATATATTAAATTCTCCGCACTTCCGTTGGTCCACTGTAAAAGGAAGAAACCTTCAGAAAACAACTCTAGAAATAGATATATTTATCAAACATACTGTTTAAAGATACATTACTCTGGAGAAATGATTTAGAAAAAGGGTATAAGGGTGCAAATGAACAGAGCATACACTCAAGGAAAAAGTGAGTCAATATTTATTTATTTATTTATATATTACATTACATGTGTTGAGCCACAGTGCACAGTGAATAGTGTGCAGTACTGCAGGCTACTTCTGCTCACTGCCAGCTGCCTGCAATTTGGCAGTTCAAATCTCACTAGGCTCAAAGTTGACTCAGCCTTCCATCCTTCTGAGGTGGATAAAATGAGGACTCAGATTGTTGAAGGCAATGTGCTCACTCTGTAAACCGCTTAGAGAGGACTTTAAAGTATTGTGAGGTGGTATATAAGTCTAAGTGCTATTGCTATTGCTACATATTACATTATTGTGAGGTGGTATATAAGTCTAAGTGCTATTGCTATTGCTACATATTACATTACATTACATTACATTACATTACATTACATTACATTACATTACACTGGTGACCCAACTCCATAATAACTCTTAGTGATACATTATTTAAAATATTTTAAAACAAAATAGCAAATATAAATTGTTCACCAGTCCAAAACATGGCTGGCACCATGCCTTCCCAACTTGTTGATGATCCAAACTCCATCAAAGACCTTGGAATACTCATCTCTAATAATCTAAGTGCTAGAGCCCACTGTAACTACATAGCCAAAAAGGCATTAAGAGTTGTTAACCTAATCCTACATAGCTTTTTCTCTGCTAACATCACACTACTAACTAGGGTATACAAAATATTTGCTAGACCAATACTCAAATACAGCTTATCATTCTGGAACCCACATCACATATCAGATATTAACACAGTTGAGAAAGTTGAGAAATATTTCACAAGAAGAGCTCTCCACTCCTCTATTCTTTGCCACCTTATGCCACCAGACTTGAAATTCTAGACCTAGAAAATCTTGAATTATGCCGTCTTCTGTCTGATCTAAGTATAGTATGTAAAATCATACGTTGCAATGTCCTACCGGTCAATGAATACTTCAGTTTCAGGAGGGCAGAGCTGGCGTTGCAGCAGTACAATGCGCGATCTTGATCCTCCAAGATCGCCATCGATATCTCCACTGCTGGACGGTCCCGACGGACCTAAACTGTCCCGTAGAGACGGTGATTGATAAGGGCACATCCTGTCAATCCCAGGACACTGCAAAGTCCCTGGTTGATCTAGGAAAAGCCCTTTTTCTGGCGGCAGAGAGGCAGCCATTGAAGCTGCTGAAGCTGAGACAGCTCTGGAATGGAAGAGATTGAAGGAAAGTGTGTCAGTTTGGTGACATGAATTTTTACTTGGTCTGGTGGCAACTGTCTGGGGACAGGGGCTTCGATAGCTGTGGTGGTGGCGGCCTCGACTGGATTGCCCCCTCCGAGGACAAGGGAGATGGTGGTAGCCCGAATGCATCGCCTCCGGCAGCATCGGAGGTGGCGGCCTGGCCCTACATTGTCGAGTTTGGTGATAGGAGTATTTGGTCCGAGGACAGTGGCAGTTCCGACAATGGTGGCTCAGGTTTTGATGGCTCTGGTGGCAACATTGGGGCCAGACCCATGTCGATCCTGTCCCCGCCGACACCAACGACGGCAGCGTCAACGAAGTCAGAGACTACAATTACAACTATTTGGCAGTGGGGCATGGGCAAGTTGGCCCCAATTGTATGGGCCTGCCCATTCCTGTTTTCAATCTGGGACGTCGAGATCATGACCGGCTGATCGTCAAAGGACAAGACGGATTACCTATATGTCCGCAGATTTATGGGCCCTCAGGGGCATTCCCCCATCTCTGAGATGGCCCTCTGGCCTTTCTATGGCATGCCTTGATGATGGATCCTATTGGGATCCCGAGAGGTGGCACAGTCAAGGGAAGAGCACAAAAAATTATTCCCATT
The DNA here is from genome assembly GCA_023653725.1 of Bungarus multicinctus. NCBI lineage: Eukaryota > Metazoa > Chordata > Lepidosauria > Squamata > Elapidae > Bungarus > Bungarus multicinctus. Next base: position 137,330,193 of record CM042840.1, on the reverse strand, counting down.
TGTACTCTTTTATTTCCAAATTTTTAGTGGGGTTAGGGAGGGAGACCAGACTGGGTTTGGGGGACAACCCATCTGAGACAAAGGCCAGACCGGAAGTTGAGTGCAGCCGGGAGGTCCTGGAGGCGAGGAGGGTTGGATCAAGGATGGGGGCTTCTTTTCAGGAGGAGGAGAGAACGGCTATTTGCACGGTCAGTGGGAGAGGCAGGTATAGCATTGACAGGGGGTCATATTATGTTTCGGGAGCCCACCCCCGTTATTTACGTGCGGTGGTACACTCTGACCCCCAGGTCATTTCCCATTCCCTAGGTTGTCTGAACGATCTGGCCCCAGGCCTTCGGCTGATGATTTGCAACGCCAGGTCCGTCGTTAACAAAGCCCCCCTCATTTCTGATTTGATCACAGATGGGGAGGCAGATCTGGTGGGTGTTACTGAGACCTGGCTGGGCCATGAAGAGGGTGTCCCCCTGGTGGAAATGTGCCCAGCTGGGTTTTGGGTTTTCCATTGGCTGAGGACCCAGGGGAGGGGTGGGGGGGTTGCGGTGATTATTAAGGAAGATCTGTGTCCTAAGGAATCCACTGTTCCTTAGATGACCGGATGTGAATCTCTTTTTGTGAAATGTGGTTCTAGGGTTCAGATGGGCCTATTGATCACATACCTAACTCCCTGCTATGTGACATCGGCCCTGCCTGAACTCCTTGAGGTCATAGCCAGCTTGGCGGTTGAGACCCCCAGGCTTATGGTCATGGGAGATTTCAACCTACCCTCAGCTGGCAGTGCCTGGGGGATAGCCCAAGAGTTCTTGGCTTCCATGACAGCCTTGGACCTGATCCAGTTAATTAGGGACCCCACTCACATTTCTTGGATTTGGTTTTTGTCTTTGGATGGTGGCAGGATGATCTAGGTGTACGGGATGTTGTTGTTGAACCCCTGTCATGGTCTGATCATTCGCTCCTTAGACTGGACTTCCATGCCACACTCCCTCATCACAGGGAGGCGGGCCAATATGATGGTTCCACCCCAGGTGCCTAATGGACCCAGATAGGTTCCTGATGGAGCTTGGGCCATTTCCCGGCATTCGTACACATGACCCAGTTGAGAAGCTGGTCGCCACCTGGGATAGTATGGTGGCTAGTGCCCTTGATCGGGTCGTGCCCTTGCAGCCTCTGACCTGATGTCGATCTCAAGTACCTCCTTGGTTTTCCGAGGAGCTGAGGGAGATGAAGCGCTGGAAAAGATGCCTAGAGAGTGGTTGGAGGACCACCCGCTCCGGATCTAACTGAACACTACTGCGGTCCCATATTAGGACCTATTAGGATCTCGTTTCCAAGATGGTGGCCGGAGGACGTCCCCGAGAGGAGCTCCGTCGGGATGTCTAGCTTTTGGGGTGAGCCTCTTCCCCCCGGGTCCCCCACCGGTGGCAGAGGTGGGGGAAGGACCAGGGGGGGTTGGTGAAGCCTCGGAGTAACTGGCAGAACTGGAGCCGCCCGGCTGCTTTGTGAATGGCGGAGGTTCGGCCGCGGCCGTGTTTGGCGTCGGGCGGCTGCGTTCAGCGTCGGGTGGCGGCAGCAGCGTTCCTAGATGGCTGGCGGGGCTGTCAAGAGAGTCGGAGTCGCCTGGGTGCTTTACGGGCGGCGGAGGCTCAGCTGCGGCTGTTGTCGGCATTGGGCAGCTGCGTACAGCGTTGTGTGTCGGCGGCGGCAGTGGCGTTCCTGGATGGCTGGCAGAGCTGAGGACAATGCCTCCTTTCCCCTTAGGCCCCCACCAGTGGCAGAGGTGGTCGAGCCTGGGGGGGGGGTTAGTGGCTCCGAAGGGACTGGGAGACAGTGTTTCCGCAGGTTCCATGGCCGATCAGAGGGCCTTCGGATGGCAGCGAGGACAGGTTGTGATTCTGTGTTCGGCATTCGGTGGCAGTGAGGCCAGAGGAATGAGGCCCCATTTGTGATTTTCTTCCCCCCAAGGTCCCCACTGGTGGCAGAGGTGGATAGACCGGGGGGGGGATCACAGGCCCCAAAGCAGCTGGAACGGGTCAAACTCGCTGTTTTGTGCCCGGCATTTGGTGGCAACAGCCCCGGGAGGACTGATGGGGCCACGGACGTTGCTCCTTCCCCTTGGGTCCCCACTGGTGGCAGAGGTGGTTGGACCGGGGGGGGGGGGTTGGTGATCCCAAAGGGCCTGGAGGGTGCTGGAGCCGCCGGAAGCATCGGAGTCATCTGTTTGAAGCTGCAGTTGGGGTCTCCTTTCCTCCTAGGCCCCCACCGGTGGCAGCGGTGGTTGAAGGGCCGGGGTGGTGGGGGCCCTGGAGCAACAGCAGAGCAGCAGAGATGGCAGAGGAACTCTGAAAAATATCAAAGACTACGGAGGGCATTGCTGGACGGCTAGGACATTTTTATCGGAGCCCTTGAAATACTCTAGGAAAGAGCTCTGGGCCTTGAGGGATGCCCCCCTCTCCCTCAAGTGGCCCACAAAACTCTCTAGGACATACCTTAATGACGGATCCTGGGATCCCGAGAGATGGTGCAGCCGCAGGAAACGTGTTAGGGGGAGGTCAGGGGTTTGTAGATTTTTAATGGGGTTTTTAAGGGGGTTAGGGAATTCCAAACTGGGTTTGGGAGACAACCTGCAAGGATCAGGGGGCAGCCAGGCTGGCATGCACGTCTGGGAGGGCTCAGAGGGGTGTGCGTTGAGGGGGCAGACAGGGGGTGGGATGCCAGGGGCCAGTTCTATTGGCACAGTAAGTGGGAGGGGCAGATATGGCGGGGGTAGAGGGCCATATCAGGTTGTGGGATCACGCAGTCGCTGTCTTCAAGCGGTAGCGCGGTCCGACCCTCTTCACCCATCCTGCAGGCCTGGCTGTCCAGAGCCTCGGGCCCTGTGTACCCGGCTGATGCTGTGCAATGCCAGGTCTGTTGTCAATAAAGCCCCCCTGATTTGTGATCCTATTCAGGAAGAGGGCGTGGACCTGGTAGGTATTACCGCAACCTGGTTGGGCCCAGAGGGTGGTGTTCCTCTGAAGGAGATGTGCCCACCAGGTTTCTTAGCATTTCATCAGCCTAGGTCTCAGGGAAGGGGTGGTGAGGTGGCAGTAGTTATTAGAGGTCTTTTGTCCTAGGGAGATCACTGTTCCTCAGACGGCTGGTTGTGAGTCTCTCTTTGTGAAGTGGGGGCAGGGGGTTCAGATGGGCCTTTTGATAGCATATCTGGCTCCCTGCCACGTGTCATTGGCCCTGCCCAGACTCTCGAGGTGATAGCCGAGCTGGCGGTTGGGACCCCTAGGCTTTTAGTCATGGGGGATTTCAACCTGCCTATGCTCGGGGAAGCCTCTGGGGTAGCTTGGGAGTTCATGGCTTCCATGACAGCCATGGACCCAACCCAATTAGTTTCTGGCCCCACTCATATAGGAGGACACACGCTGGACCTGATTTTTGTCTCTCATCAGTGGTTGAATGACTGTAATTTCGGGGACTTAGACATTAAACCCTTGTCATGGACAGATCATTCTCTTTTTAGACTTGACTTCTGAACCGCCACCCCCCACCGCAGGGAGGCGAAGCCGTGTAGATGGTTCCGCCCCAGGCGCCTGATGGACCCTGAGCGGTTCCAGAGGGAGCTTGGGCCATTTCCCAAGACTCTGGCTCATAACTCATCTGGAGACTTGGTGGCACCTGGGATAGGTTGGCTGCCGAGGCTCTGGACTGAGTTGTGCCTTTGTGACCTCTGACCCGGCACAGATCCCATCCAGCTCCGTGGTTTATGGAGGAGCTGCGGAGATGAAGTGCTAGAAAAGACGTCTGGAGAGTGTTTGGAGGGCTAGCCGTGCTGAGTCCGACCGAACACAGGTGAGGTCCTATATTAGGACCTACCTTGTGGCGATAGAGGTGGCGAAACGTTTGCATTTCTCTGCCCTTATTGCATTGGCAGAAAATTGGCCTGCGCTCTGTTTAGAGTGACCTGCTCCCTGCTTGAGCCGAGAGCGCGGGAGGACCTCTTGCAGAGCAGGGCGGAGGAGTTTTCCCGATTTCTGCACGACAAAATCGCTCAGATTCGGGGCGGGCTGGACTCCAATTGGGTAGTCCCGGGGGAGGTGTCCGGGGCAGATCTTGAGAATATTATCTGGGAAGTGTTTGACCCTGTGACTGCTGAGGGTGTGGACAGGTTGCTGGGGGGGCTGAATACCACCACATGTTTGTTGGACCCGTGTCCCTCCTGATTGGTTTCGACCACCAGGGAGGTGACACGAGGCTGGCTCCAGGGGATTATCAATGCTTCGTTGAGAGAGGGGTCTCTCCCTACTGCCCTGAAGATGGCGGTGGTGCGGCTCCTCCTCAAGAAGCCTGCCCTGGACCCGGCTGTTTTAAATAACTATCATCCAGTCTCCAACCTTCCTTTTTTAGTGAAGGCTGTTGAGAGTGTGATGGCACGTCAGCTCCCTCAGTACCTGGAGGAAGCGACTTACCTCGATCCATTCCAATCGGGCTTCAGGCCCCGGCATAGTACCGAAACAGCATTGGTCGCATTGGTTGATGATCTCTGGAGGACCCGTGACAGAGGATTTTCCCCTGTCCTGGTCCTGTTAGATCTCTCAGCGGCTTTTGATACTATCGACCATAGTATCTTATTGGGACTGTTGGAGGGGTTGGGGTTTGGAGGAACTGTCTTGCGATGGTTCTCCTCCTTCCTCTCCAACCGCTCGCAATTTGTTTTGACGGGGGGGGGAGAGGTCCACCTCTAGGCCCCTCATTTGTGGGGTGCCTCAGCGGTCGGTCCTCTCCCCTCTTCTGTTCAACATTTATGTGAAGCCGCTGGGGAAGATCATCTGTGGTTTTGGGGTGCGGTGTCATCTGTATGCTGATGATACCCAGCTTTACATCTCCACCCCAAGCCACCCCATTGATGCCCTGGAGGCTATGTCCCCGTGCCTGGAGGCCGTGCGGATTTGGATGGGTGGGAACAGGCTCCGGCTCAACCCTTCCAAGACTGAGTGGCTGTGGTTTCCGGCGCCCCGATATAGTCAGCTGACTCCGTCGCTGGCTATTGGGGGAGAGATTTTAGCCCCCACAGGAAGGGCTCGTAATTTGGGTGTCCTCCTGGATGCACGGCTGTCTTTAGAAGACCATATTACGGCTGTCTCCAGGGGGGCTTTTTATCAGGTTTGCCTGATTTACCAGTTGCGGCCCTTTTTGGATCGGGACGCCTTGCTTATGGTCACTCACGCCCTTGTCACCTCTCACCTGGATTACTGTAATGCTCTCTACATGGAGCTCCCTGCGCCGAGCACCTGGAGATTCCAACTGGTACAAAATGCGGCCGCGCGGGTGGTTATGGGGGCGTCACATGGGAGCTCCTGCGGGTGCTGCATTGGTTGCTGGTGGTTTTCCGGGTTCGCTTTAAGGTTCTGGTTCTGACCTTTAAAGCGATCCATGGCATTGGACCAGGTTATTTGCAGGACCGCATTCTGCCAGTAATCTCCCACAGACCTGTGCGTTCCCACAGGGAGGGCCTTCTCTGGGTGTCGTCGGCTTCTATGTGTCGTCTGGCGGCCCCTAGGAGTAGGCCTTCTCTGTGGGGGCCCCCGCCCTCTGGAATGGTCTGCCTCCAGAAATACGCACTAATACGGATCTGAGAGCTTTCAGATCTGCATTAAAAACCTGACTCTTTGAGCAGGCCGGCTTAGGCTGACATAGGATTTTTAATTTACTACTTGCGTTTTAACTGGGTTTTTAATATTTGGGTTTTAATTAATTTATTGTGGGAGGGTATAATTTTTAGACAGCCTAAATTATTTAATCTATTTTTAATTTTGTATATTGTAATGGGGTTTGTGATTGGCTGTGCACCGCCCTGAGTCCTTCGGGAGAAGGGCGGTATATAAATAACACAAATAAATAAATAAATATTTAGTGGTGATAAGGACGGCGAAGCGTTCTCACTTCTCTGCCCTTATTGCGTCTGCAGGGAATCGCCCAGCCACCCTTTTTAGGGTGACCCGCTCCTTCTTAGAGGTGGGAGTGCAGGATGAGCCTCTACAGGGGCAGGCTGAGGATATTTTTAATTTTCTCCAGGACAAAATCACTCAGATCTGGGATGGGTTGGACTCTGACTGGGCGACTCTGGATGGGGGGGTGGGGGAAGAGTTCGGTGAGGTTATCTGGGGGGAGTTTGATCCTGTGACCCTCGAGGACGTGGACAGGATGCTGGGTGGGCTCAAGAAACCGTCCCTGGACCCAATCTTATTATCTAATTATCGTCCGGTCTCCAACCTTCGATTTATGGCGAAGGCTGTGGTGGCACAACAGTTCCCCTGGCACTTGGATGAAGCTATCTACATGGATCCACACCAATCAGGCTTCAGGCCTGGGTACAGCACAGAAACGGCATTGGTCGCGTTAGTGGATGATCTCTGGAGGGCCCATGACAGGGGGTATTCCTCTGTCCTGGTCCTATTAGATCTCTCGGTGGCTTTTGATACTGTCGACCACAGTGTCTTATTGTGGCGGCTGGAGGGGTTGGGAGTGCGAGGCACTGTATTATGGTGGTTCTCCTTCCTCTCCGACCGCTCGCAATTTGTGTTGGCAGGAGGGCAGAGATTGACCTCAAGGCCCCTGATTTGTGGGGTACCTCAGGGGTCGGAGCTCTCGCCCTTCCTATTCAACATTTATGTGAAGCCGCTGGGTGAGATCATCTGTGGCTTTGAGGTAGAATTCCACCAGTACGCTGATGACACTCAACTGTACGTTTCTACCCCAGGCCACCCTGATGAAGCTATGGAAGTGATGACCCAGTGCCTGGAGGCTGTGCGGGGTTGGATGGGGCGGAACAGGCTTCAGCTCAACCCGGCCCAAACCGAGTGGCTGTGCTTTCTGGCGCCCCGATACAGTCAGCTAACTCTATCGTGGGGGGGGAGAACTCTGACCCCCATGGAGAAGGCACGTAATTTGTGTGTCCTCCTGGATGTACAGCTGTCATTGGAAGACCATATAGCAGCCATCGCCAGGAGGGCTTTTTATCAGGTCTGCAGGATCTACCAATTGCGGCCCTTTCTGGATTGGGATGCACTTCTCACGATCACATCTGCCCTTGTCATCTCCCGCCTAGATTATGCCAATGCTATCTACATGGGGCTCCCCTTGAAGAGTCCCCGGAGGCTCCAGTTGATGCAAAATGCAGCCGCGCGAGTGTTTTTGGGGTCCTCTCGGAGCTCCCATGTTATACCACTTTTGTGCGAGCTGCATTGGTTCCGGTGGCCTTCCGGGTGTGATTCAAGGTGTTGGTGATCATCTTTAAAGTGCTCCATGGCTTGGGATCTGGGTACTTACCACCCATCAGTACTGCCACCCATTGACCAGTGCGCTCCCATAGGGTGGGCCTCTTCGGGGTGCCGCCGGCTGGATGGCTGGCAACCCCGAGGGTCCATTCCTTTTCTTTGGGAGCACCCTCCCTCTGGAACGAATTGCCCCCGGAGATGAGGACCATCCCTGACCTATTGACTTTCTAGCGTGCACTAAAAGCCCACCTAGTCCATCAAGCTGGGCTGGCCTAGAGTTATGTGTAGGGTTTTAAATCTGATTTTAAATGGTTTTAGTTCTAATCTCTTAATCTTTTGATAATTTTTTAGCCAATCTATTTAATTCTTTTAATATCATTTTAATCATTGTATTTGTATGTATATATATATTTTATTTGGCTGTATACCACCCTGGGTCCCTCTGGGATAGGAGGCAGTATATAAGTTTAAATAAAAGTAAAAAGTAAAGTAAAATACTTATTATTTCTTGAAGAGAACACTCTGAAAAATTTAAAGTGAAATTAAAAGTGAAGAGAAAAGAGTTTAAGTAGTAAAATTAAGCTAGTTAAAGTGTAAAAATTTTCCCCCTTTTTATTGGAAATTAAAATTTGGCAAAGCTTCGTAATTTTAAATTGGACTGATCTTTTTTTAAAAAAAAAATTTGTTTTCATTTTCTTAACAATTTTTGGAAAGTTTATTTTGATCAAGACTCTTCTTTCTGAATTTGAGATTTATTTCTTTTTCAAAAGAAAGGATTTTATTTTTTCTTTTTGTTCCTGGCATTGATTACATGAGGGGGAGTGAAAGTGAAGGAAAAAGAGTAGCACTGCCATCTAGAGGCTTGGATATAATGTTTCTTTTTTCTTCTATTTATTTATGTAACTCAAGGACTCTGAGCTTTGCACTGGAAAAGATAGTGGGATGAGCGTGGCAGATTGTTTACACAGGTGCCTATCTGTGAAACTATAGATAACTAGATTCTGGAGTTGAAATTGAAAGAAAGAAGAATGAAGTGACCTTGAAAATACTGGAACTAGAAATTTTGAGTTGATTTTTAAAGAGCCTTGGATACTCAGGGGCAGTGGCTGGCTTCACATTAGAACTGTTTGTTATTTTTTGCTTCCTTTTTTTACTTCCCCTCCAGTTGGATTTTTATATTTGGATTTCAACCTTTTATCCCAAGAACTAGAATGTAAGTTCTTTTTTTTTGCTCTCTTCCTGTTTTCCTTCTTATTAAGAGAAATAATTGGATTAAGGTATACAAGTGCCTGAAGATTTTTTTTCCCTTTTAATTTTTTGGAGCGGCAATTGCTTGCCTATGCTCTTTTATTTCCTTTTTCCCCTCTTTTTTCTCTTTCTTTCTTTACAGATAAGTACTACAAGATGAGCAAAAAGAAAACTGCCCTAGCGTCCTCAATACCAATAGCCCCTTCACCATCTGGAGGACAACGGTCAATACAGACAATTTTATAACAGGAGAAAGAGAAGGAAGTGACATTACAGATGATTATCTGTAATCCTTTGGGAGAGGAGTGGTATATGAATAAATATTTATTATTTATTATTATTATGCAAGGAATTCAGAAGATTGAAAAAAGAATGGAGAATATTGAGCAAAGAACTGAAAAGACAGTTCTTTGTATAAATATAAATATAAAGTAGAAAATATTCAACACATGACGATGAAATATGAAGACAGATTCAAAAAAATTGAAGAAGATACACAAAGAGACAAGAAAATTGGAGATATTGATACTCGATTAAATGGTGTCGAGAAGGGCAGGTGTGAACCATTAAGATGGGAAATTGATAGATCAGATTTCTATCTAAGATTTCAAAATGTAGAAGAAGGAAAAGGTGAAAATCTTGCTGAAATAATGACAGAAATACTGGCAGAAGTGTTAGAGATAACCCGAGAGAAGATGATGGATGGAATGGATGAAGTGTTCCGTGTCTATATAAGATATGCAATGAGAAACAAACTACCAAGAGAAGTTCATATCAGATTCACTAAGATTAATAAGATACAGATACTGCAGGTGGCAAGAAAGAAAACATTAAAGTACAAAGACAAAGAAATTGTGGTGCTGAAACAGATACCAAGAAGAGTAAGAGAGATGAGAAGAGAATATTTATTCCTAACTAAAGAGTTACTTAAAAGAGGAGTAAACTACAGATGGTTGATGTCAGAAAGCCTCTTGTTCACTTGGTAGGAACAAAGACACAGAATTGACATAGTTGAAAAAGCTGAGCTATTCTACTTAGAATATTTTAGATGAAAGGAGGAACAAGCAAGAAAGAAAGAGTCATTAATTGAATTCCGAGGGGAGTGTATAGGAGTAATTGAAAAAGAAAAATAAGAAGGTGCCGTAGGTAGTGCACCCAGAGAGCAACGAGAATTAAGATCTACTAGAGCAATAAAAACCCTTTACAAAGCTTAACATGGATGAAAGAAAATTCATTACGATTAACATAAATGGACTTAATTTGGCTAGTAAAAGAAAGAAAGTATTCCACAAATTCGAGACATTAAAATTTGATATAATTTGCCTACAAGAAGTATATATCAAAAAACAACAGGAATATATATTGAAACAAAAAAAAATAGGGAAATTATTTACATCGCTGGCACAATTGTAAAAAAGGGGTGTGGTATTATATATTAAAGACACAATTTTGGCAGAACTAATTTACACAGATGACGATGGAAGGATTTTGATGGTGGAAATAATGGACAATAATGTTAAAACATTTTTAATTGCAATTTATGCTCTGAATGATAACCAAGAAGAATTGTACAGGAAATTACATATGAAAATAATTGAATTGGATTATGTTAATATTTGTATGATGGGAGATCTTAATGGAATCATTAATGATCGGTTGGACTATAAAATGCAGAAATCAACAAAGAAAGCTAGAAAGATACTACTAAAATCTTTCTTTCAAATAATAGAAGAATTTAACTTAAAAGATGCATGGAGAGAGAGAAATGTGGAAAGTAAGCAATACACTTTTTACTCAAGCAGGCATGCCTCATGGTCTAGAATAGACATGATATGGATGTCAGCAGAATTACTGGCTAACATACGAGAGATTGAAATAGAAACAAGCACCTGGGCAGACCATAATGCAGTGACAGTTATTTGGAAAGGATATAAGAGGCGATCTAGATGGATTTTAAATAATACGATATTAAAAAAAAAAAAACTTTAAACAGAAAATAGAGAAAGATCTCATTTTCTTTTTTAAAGAAAATAGAAAAGAGGATACATCTTTACAGAATCTCTGAGACACGATGAAGGCCTACACAAGAGGCTTGATAATAGACTATACAAGGAAAAGAAATATAAAACAGAAAAATATTTTCAAAACATTGGAGGATGTCTATAAAAGACTGGAAAAAGATTTACAGAAGTCCCTGCGAAAAAAGACATTAAAAATAAAATGGATATGATTAAACATAAAATGGGACTAATGAAAAAAGAGGAACTAGCACAAAAAATTAAAAATGCTAAACAGAATTAATTTGAAGATGCAAGCAAACCAGGCAGATGGCTAGCTTATAAACTGAGAAAAAAAAGAGAATCAAGAAGGATTAGTCAATTAATAAAAGAAGAAAGACATGTTTGCTATGGAAATGAGGAAAAGAAAAAAATTATACAAGATTACTATGGAAAATTGTATTTTCAAGAGAATATTGAAGAAGAAAAAGTTAAGCAATATTTACAGAAAGCGAACTTATCTCAGATACCTAAATATATTGAAATAATGTTAGAAGGGAACATAACAATGATGAAATTAACAGAAGCCGTAAAAAAACAAAATGTTGGAAAGGCACCAGGTCCAGATGGTTTGCCATCTGGAAATATTTTTCAGGAAATAATGAATCTTCACCTGTTAGAAGTTATGAATAAAGTTATGCTAAAGAAAAGAATACCCAAAACATGGCCAGAAGCATATATTACACTTATACCAAAGGAGGATACAGACCCGCAGCAAGTTAAAAATTATAGACCTATATCCCTATTAAATTCAGATTATAAAATCTTTGCTTCAATCCTGGCAGAAAGACTGAAAAGATACTTAAATATTTTTATCCATATTGACCAAAATGGATTCCTGCCAAAGAGACAAATCAAAGACAATGTGAGAATTATTCTGGACACTTTGGAATATTATGAGGCGCATCCTGAAAAGCAAATGGCCTTGATGTTTTTAGATGCACCAAAAGCCTTTGACAATATGAGTTGGCTATTCATTTTACTTCAATTGATACAAATGGGCCTTGGTAAAAAATGTATAAAAGCCATTGAAACAATATACCATGAACAAACTGCAAAGGTTATGGTAAATGGAGAATTAACAGAATCTATAGATATAAGAAAAGGGACAAGGCAAGGTTGTCCACTGTCAACTCTGCTGTTTGTGTTAACATTGGAACTGTTGAATAGGAATATTAGAGAAGACAACGAAATAAAGGAAATGAAAATCAGAAAGGAAGACTATAAATTGCAAGCTTTTGCAGATGACCTGGTATTCATATTAGAAGATCCATTGACAATAGGACCTAAATTAATACAAAAAGTAGAAGAATATGGAAAAGTAGCAGGTTTGAAAATAAATAAAGATAAAACAAAGATATTAAAAAATAATATGTTAGCAAAGCGAAACAAAGCGTTGGAAGAAGTTTTAGAAATACAGGTCACAAACAAGGTTAAGTATTTAGGGATATACATTACACCAAGATGTAGCACACTGAAGGAGAATAACTATTTTAAACCCAAACAGCAGATTGCGACAGACTTGATAAAATGGGAAAAACTATAATTGATTGGGACAATATCTACAATTAAGATAAATGTATTGCCTAGAATTTTATATCTATTCCAGACAATTCCAATCCAACTAGGGAAAGAGTTTTTTGAAGACCTAAATAGAATTGTGCTAAAATATATTTGGCAGGGTAAAAAAGCAAGAATAAAACTAAAACTGTTACAAGATGCAAGAATAAGAGGAGGGTTTGCCTTGCCCAATTGGGGGTTATATTACCAGGTGACAAGTCTGATGTGGGTAAAGGAATGGATAACATTAAGGAACAGTAGACTATTGACCTTAGAAGGGCATGACTTGCTGTTGGGATGGCATGCTTTCCTCTGGTATAAGGGAACTAAAACACAGGGGTATTTTAGAAGACATTGCATCTGAGAAGCACTGTTTTTGAATTGGGAGAAGATAAAAAGACAATAGTACTTAAAAATTCTAGCATGGATATTTACCATTGAAGCTTTTTTTTATCCAATAATATATAAAAAGTAACAAACAGTTACATATGGTGAGATATTGAATGAAAAGGGTGAACTTAAATCTATGCAAACGTTGGAAGAACAAGGTGTAAAAATGAACTGGTTATCATATTTGGAAATCTAATCTAGATTTGATAAAGATTTTAAAACAAAAAATATTTATGATAAGTTGACTGATTTCAATAAAATTTTGAAGGCTACTGATGAAAAAGTAATTTAAAAAGTTTTGGACATTTATTAGAATTTAAATTGGAGGAGGAACAAGTTAAAGAAATGATTATTGCTTGGGGAAAATATTTTAGATATGGGATTGATTTTAAAAAATGGCAAAAACTGTGGTCTCAAAATTATAAAATGACAATGTTAACTGCATATAAAGAAAATTTGTATAAGATATTTTACAGGTGGCATCTACCCCCAATGAGACTTGCGAGAATGTTTAAGAATAAATCAGATAAATGTTGGAAATGTCATCAGATACCTGGTTTATATTACCATATGTGGTGGACATGCTTGGACGCAAAAAAATATTGGACTGAAATCCACACATGGTTGGAAAAAAAGATAAAGCAACATATAGACTTTAAATCAGGGATCTTTTTATGGGGAATTATACCAGAAATATACAACAAAGAGCTGAAATATTTGATTGTAAATGTTTTAACAGCAGCTAGAATTGGAAAAATGATAAATACCTATGCAGGAGGAAATTATTAAGAAAATTATGGACTGTGCTGAAATGAGTAAATTGATATTTGAAATTAGAGAACAAGAAGATAAACAATTTTATATGATATGGGATTTATTTTATCAATGGTTGGACAAAATGACATAGTAATGTAACAGAATAGATAATTTGTTATAGAAGTTTAATAGGTTGATATAAAATATAATGTAGACATATATAACCATTGGATAAAAGTACAATATAAATTTTAAAATAAAATTTCGGATATCTCATATAAAATGATAGAATAAATAGTCTAGTCAGGGATGATTAATAACTTGTAAATATATAAGTATATGTTAATTTGACAATGTGAAATTTATATAAATTGTGAGTAACGACTATGAAAGGATAGCACAAAAGATTCGTAACCAACTGACACACTGTATGTATATAAAATGGAAGATGCTTTTCTGTTTTTATGTATTGCTTGTATATGTTTGTCTTAAAAAATAAAAACTTTTTTTTAAAAAAATGAATACTTCAGCTTCAACCATAACAATAGGTGCAAACTCAAGATCAACTGCACCAAACTTGATTGCAAGAAATATGACTTCAGCAACAGAGTGGTCAATGTCTGGAATACTCTACCTGACTGTGGGTTCTTCTCCAAGCCCCAAAAACTTTAACCTTAGACTGTCTACTATTGACCTCACCCCTTTCTTAAGAGTTTTGTAGGGGCGTGCATAAGCGCATCAACGTGCCTACCATTCCTGTCCTATTGTTTCTTTTATTTTTCTTATATGTATTCATTTCATGTATTCATAACTATTTTTATCCTTATACTTATTATCTTGTAAGCGATTGACAAATAAACAAACAAATAAACTTTAACACTGACAAGCATCTTTGATGCAGCCTCAGTTTCATGTCCAGCTCTGAAACCCAACTGAACACTGGTAACATATTTTATCCCAAAGAGCATTTGTAGAGGCTTCTCAACAATATTTTCATCAAATTGGTGGGGGCGGGGGGACATTGCCTTCCACTTGGATGTTGCTTGCTCTTCCTTATTTGTTACGGAAGGCAATGTGAAATAACTGATATAGATTACAATAATTGGATGGGACCTTGTGAGTCATCAAGTCCAACTCCCCTCCCAAGCAGACCCTACACCATTTTTGACAGATGGCAATCCAGTCTCTTCTTGAAAGCTTCCAGTGATGAAGCTCCCACAACTTCTGAAGGCAAACTGTTCCTTTGGTTGATTGCTCTCACTATTAGGAAATGTCTCCTTATTTCTAGATTGAGTCATTCCTTGAATAATTTACATCCATTATTCCTCATCTGGGCTTCAGGTGCCTTGGAAAATAGCTTGACCCCTTCCCCTCTGTGGCAGTCCCTCAAATATTGGAACACTGCTATCATGTCTCCCCTGGTCCTTCTCTTCACTAGACTAGCGATGTCCAGTTCCTGCAATCATTTTTCATATGTTTTAGCGACCAGTCTCCTAATCATCCTGGTTGCTTTTCCCTGCACTCTTTCTAGAGTCTCAACATCTTTTTTATAGTGTGGTCACAAAAACTGGATGCAGTATTCTAGGTGTGGTCTTACTAAGGCTTTATAGAGTGGTATTAGTACCTCATTGGATTTTGATTGTATCCCTCTGTTAATGCAATTTAGGATTGCATTGGCTTTTTTGGCTGCCGCTGCACACTGTTGGCTCATATTTAATTGGTTGTCCACTAAGACTCCAAGATACCTCTCACAGTTACTGCTATTAAGCCTGGTTTTATCCAGTCTATATGTATACTTTTGGGTTTTCTTGCCTAAGTGTAAGACTCAATTCAAGTATAAGATCTAACTCAATAATCTTGG
Organism: Bungarus multicinctus; assembly: GCA_023653725.1. Classification (NCBI taxonomy): domain Eukaryota; kingdom Metazoa; phylum Chordata; class Lepidosauria; order Squamata; family Elapidae; genus Bungarus; species Bungarus multicinctus. The sequence continues at coordinate 137,315,059 of CM042840.1, read as the reverse complement.
CTCACCCCAACATAGAAAAATCCTTTGAAAGACAGAGAACGTTTCATGTACAAGAAATCTATTACAAATGGGATCTCTCCCACTTCTTTTAAATGAAGGTTAGGGTTGGCAATAATTAGAGATTTCGGAGACCTGGAATCATTCTTTCTATTATTTTTGATACAGATCCTTTCACCTCATTATTCCTAATGCTGTAGATGAAAGGATTGAGCACAGGAGTGATGAAATTATACAGTATGGCAACAGACTTCATCATACTAAAGGAAGAATTTTTGACAGTCGGTCTTAAATAGACAAAAAAGACTGACCCGTACAAAAGACTGACGACAACCAGATGTGAAGCACATGTTGAAAAGGCTCTCTGCTGTCTGGACGTTGAAGGCATTCGAAGAATAGTGTATAAGATGAAGAGGTAAGAAATGAGGGTGAAAACCAGGGAGGACAAAATGACAAGCATAGCAACAAGGAAGCCAAGGGCTTCAATGAGACGTGTATCTCCTCCTGCAATCTTCAGCACAGGTTCAACATCACAATAGAAATGATTGATGATGTTGGAAGTGCAGTAGGGCAAGTTTGCAATCATTGCTACCTGGCAAATTATGGATAAAAATCCTCCAAACCAGGCTGCTATTGACAGTTTAAGGCAGACCCTTGAGGTCATAATGTTGGTGTATCTCAAAGGATAGCAAATGGCTACATATCTATCCAAGGATATCAAAGTGATGATAAAAAATTCAGTGACTCCAAAAAGGAAGTAGAAGCACAATTGTATCACACAGCAATAAAAACAGATGGAATTATTAGCAGAGAGATAATTAACCAGCAGCTTGGGTATAAAGACTGTGGTGTATCCAATATCTTTGATAGAAAGGTTGCTAAGGAAGAAATACATGGGCTTCTGGAGATGGCGGTCCATGATTACTATCAAAATGATGAGCCCACTGCTCATCAGACTCAAGATGTAGAGCAGAAAGATGCTGGCGTACATTATACTTTCCAGTCCCAAAACACTTGGCAATCCAACAAGAATAAATTGAGTTGCTCTTGTGCAATTGGTCAAATTCATCTTCCCCTTTTATCATCAAAAGATAAAATGTCAAATCTTCATTCGGTCAAGGTTTCTGAAGATCTTTTTCAGAAATACACCATTTCAAGAGAGAGAATACAAGACTTGATTTTAAAATCAAAATAACCAAGATTTAGCCAAATCTGTAAAATCCTCTTTCAGAAATTAGTATTGTAAGTTCAACATGGAGGACATGACAGTTAATTTATACATCAAACAAAATCAAAGTTTGTGTGTAGCTATAGTAGCTGAAATTAAATACATATATTTGATTATCAGTTATGAGGACTAAAGGCCCATAACTGAAATTCCAAAACACCTGAGGTCACAGCAACAACAACGAAACAATATTTGAAATTAGTATCATGTGTGAAATTTGTCACTGTTAGAAATTTGTCATTTGGAGAATCTTAAAAATAGAATGACATATTTGGTAGATATAACCTACAGTTGAAATACTGTATTTTGATGTAAATTAGGGCTTGGGAATTCTGGATTGACAGTGTCCCATATACCTATGCAGGAATCTTTACATTGTTAATTATCTAAAGAAAAGAAGAGCAAAATACTGAAAAACAAAACATAGGGTATGATAGAAATATAAAAGTAAATAAAGGGCTCTAAAAATACATATAATAGCCATGATGTGTGGAGGTAGATTTGAAAATATATGCTAGGAAATCATGATTATTTTCGCAATGAAATTCTGTTCTATATTCTCATTCTACTGAGTTTTACTGAAAGTATTTACACCAAGACAAATTCCTTGTGTGTCCAATCACACTTGGCCAATAAAGAATTCTATCTATTCTATTCTCTAAAATAAATGGATCTAAAGAGCTATTCACCGTTACCTTGACTTGTTCTTCCTTCTCTTTATCAAGTCCCTTTTACAACATCTCAGCATCCATTCCCAAAGACAATGTATTGCAGAAACATAGAAAATGATTCACTGTATCTTGAGGATAGGGAAAATGGACTTCATGAAAAATTAATTTCCTTAATATTTAAAGAATATCCAGAAGATTGCCACATAGAAAGTTGATTTTCTTCTTCTCTGGAGAAGCTTACAATACAGTCTCTAAGGAAATTTGCCTTTAATTTCCCATGAGCATTCGAACATTGTAGCTAGAATATACTTGAGGCTGATAACCTTTGGAGAAAATTTCAAGTGCATTCCAAGTTAGGAGGTCCTCTGGAGGCAAACGAGCAAGTATAAACTATGCAACTCTTTTGTGGTTTGTCTAGTTCCAATTCCTCTTCAATTGGAGAAATTGAAAATGTAAAACTTTTACTGATATAATGCTACAGTTTCTACAGAAATTTGAGATAACATTTCAAGAGATATTTGTCTCTCCATTCCCATAAGTATTCACAGTTCATGCCCAGAATACATTATTTGTAATCAGCATGACTCATGCCTGCTTTTATTTGGACCAACTTCCAAATCTTATCCCCCAAAATAGTGTCTCCTATATATTATTAAGTCTTCAAAGACCCTTCAAAGTCTCAATAAAAGGGAAGGAACCATTGGAAGTGATGTCCAAGAATGGTTTTCTTCCCATGTTCCCTTCTTTTCCATTCAGTATTCCATTGGAATTCAAAGTGAGCATGAAGCTATTCACCATAGTAACCTCCGGAAATTTGCAAATTTGAAATCCCCTTCACTGGAGCAGTAACAAAGCACATTCCAGCCAGCAAAGTCAAGGTCATCTCCATGGGAACTCACAGTGGCCGGAGGGAGTGTAATTGCTTTGTTGGGGAATGCAACTGATGACACAACTTGGGGGGAGGGAGAAACAGGGTCAGAGCCAAAGAATGAATTAAGTGAGGTAAGAATTGGTTCCATTTAGTCCGTACCAACTTGAAGTTCCTAATAAATAATTTGATTTTTTTTAAGCTTGAGCTGCTGCTCATGATTTAATTAGGGCGTTGGTTGGAACCCTGACAGCCAATATGTCAACCAATGCACCACATTGTTTTAGGGTATAGAACTTTCAAATATTACAATTCAAGGAAAAGATCTAGAAAACAAACTTCATTGGAAACGTACTATGATATAAATTCAATTCATTGTGATAACCTTAATGATCCAATTGGTATGGAATCACCCACCCATGCCGAATCTTATCCTTGATTATTTAGAGATGGAGAAGAAAGAAATATGGTCTCCATCTTGTTTATTTACATTACTATTATTATTAGAGTAGGGCATTGTTACATTGCCAGGAGACTACAATGTTAATTCAGAGTAGTAGTTTGGCTGCCAATTTACTGGAGCTGTTGTGGTACTTGCTCACACGCTTTCCAAGATGTGCCACAGGAAGGTGAGCTTACATTGCACCAAAAAGAAAGAGTAGCAACTTTCCTTACTGCATCACTGAAGGTTCTCTCTTTCTATCAGAGCTGCCTCACAAACAGGCATCATAAGGAAGGTTCAGCTGGCAGGAATCCAATTGCCTGAATGAAGCAGTGGCTCATTTCCCCACCAAAGTGGTATCTATTTATCTATTCTCATAGAATATGCTTAGAGATATGGGTCAAACTGTAAATCTCTCTATTAGGGAGGATTTCTACTATTAAAATGAACATTCTTCCTAAACTTATTTATTTATTCCAAACAATACCAATAAAAATACATAAAAATTATTTTGTGGAACTTAATAGGATAACCACTAAATTTATTTGGCAAGGAAAGAAACCGAGGATAAAATTAAAGGCGATGCAAGATATGAAGAGTAGAGGGGGTATGGCACTCCCAAATTGGGAAATATATCATAGTGCAGCCTCCTTACTTTGGCTGAAAGAGTGGGTAAATTTGTCGAATAAAAGAATCTTATTTCTAGAAGGCCACGATTTACAAAGGGGGTGGCATGCATTTTTATGGGACATCGGAAAAACTAAACAGAATTATTTCCACAGACACATAATTAGAGACTCTTTATTGGCTACTTGGAATAAAATAAAATAAAATATTAAAAACATTATTTAAAAATCCCAATTTGGATCTCAACGATGGAAGCGATGATACACCCAAACAATTTGGATTTTAATAAGATGATAAAATACAAGGACCTCCTAGATGCGCAAGGAACTTTAAAATCATGGCAAGACCTCCAAGAACAAGGGCTAAGAGTAGATTGGTGGGTTTATTTGCAAATTCAAAATAGATACAGACAAGATTAAAAAAAAACTTTGGAATTTATGGTAATCTACAACAATTAGATAAAATCTTATTAGGCCCTGATAAAAAAAATATAACAAAATTTTATAATTATCTCTTAGAGATAGAATTAGAAGAAATAGTCAAAGGCAACATGATAGCTTGGAGTAGAAATATAGGATGTAGTATTATATTATTAGAATGGGAAAAGATCTGGTTTAGGAATAATAAAATTACAAAATCAGCAACATATAAAGAAAATGCCTATAAAATGTTTTATAGATGGCATCTCTCCCCTTCGAGAATAGCAAAGATGTCTCCTAACATGAATCCGAACTGTTGGAAATGTAAAAAGAAATATGGAACATTCTTTCACATGTGGTGGTCCTGCTCTGAAGCCCAAAGATATTGGCGTAGAATTAAAAAATGGTTAGAGGAAATAACAATGGAACAAACTGAATTAAAACCAGAATTCTTTCTATTAGGAATATTTAATAGACAGTTTTCTAAAAAAGCTAAATATATAATATTACATATTCTCACTGCAGCTAGATTAATATTTGCACAACGTTGGAAACAAGCTGATATTCCAACAGAGGAAATGATCATTCAGAAGATAGCAGCTTGTGCAGAGATGGATAAATTAACGTTAGCACTTAAGGATGAAGAATCATCAGAGTATTATAAGAGCTGGGAATCTGGTATAACTGGGTAGAACAAAAATAAAAAGTACAGTTGTAAATATTGTTAAATTGCAAAAGTGGTAGTAGCTATATAATCGCACTAAGATGTATTTGGAAATATGACACCAATAATGATAAAAAATAAGGAATCACAGACTGTTGATAATGGAATAGTTTTATATATATATATATATGTGTATGTGTGTGTGTGTGTGTGTGTGTGTGTAAGGTTTTTAAGCTGATAATTTTTTAAATAATAAATAAGGGAGACTAGTATAGATCTATTTCGAGCTAGTTAGCTCTCTTCAGCTAGCCATACCCTTACTGGGATTCGAACCAGGGAAGTATTACATGTGAGGCAGTTGTAATTGCCACTACACCACTGGCTCTCTCCTTATCAGCTCAGGCAGGGGAATAAGTATATACTTTGTATTACAACACCCTGTTAAGCCCCAATTAAGGGAGAAAGCATACTGCTTTCTTTTCTGTCTTTCGGCTCATCACCAGAGACCATACCGACAGAAAGCTATTTGTTTCGTTGCCTTTTGTTTACATGTGTGTAAGGTTTTTAAGCTGATAATTTTTTAAATAATAAATAAGGGAGACTAGTATAGATCTATTTCGAGCTAGTTAGCTCTCTTCAGCTTAATTGGGGCTTAACAGGGTGTTGTAATACAAAGTATATACTTATTCCCCTGCCTGAGCTGATAAGGAGAGAGCCAGTGGTGTAGTGGCAATTACAACTGCCTCACATGTAATACTTCCCTGGTTCGAATCCCAGTAAGGGTATGGCTAGCTGAAGAGAGCTAACTAGCTCGAAATAGATCTATACTAGTCTCCCTTATTTATTATTTAAAAAATTATCAGCTTAAAAACCTTACACACATGTAAACAAAAGGCAACGAAACAAATAGCTTTCTGTCGGTATGGTCTCTGGTGATGAGCCGAAAGACAGAAAAGAAAGCAGTATGCTTTCTCCCTTAATTGGGGCTTAACAGGGTGTTGTAATACAAAGTATATACTTTGTATCACAACACCCTGTTAAGCCCCAATTAAGGGAGGAAGCATACTGCTTTCTTTTCTGTCTTTCGGCTCATCACCAGAGACCATACCGACAGAAAACTATTTGTTTCGTTGTCTTTTGTTTACATGTGTGTTAGGTTTTGAGCTGATAAATAATTAAATAAGGGAGACTAGGATAGATCTATTTTGAGCTAGTTAGCTCTCTTCAGCTAGCCATACCCTTACTGGGATTCGAATTGGGGTTTAATTGGGGCTTAACAGGGTGTTGTAACACAAAGTATATACTTATTCCCCTGCCCCAGCTGAACAGGATAGAACGAGTGGTCTAGTGGCAATTACAACTGCCTCACATATAATACTTCCCTGGTTCGAATCCCAGTAAGGGTATGGCTAGCTGAAGAGAGCTAATTAGCTCGAAATAGATCTATCCTAGTCTCCCTTATTTAATTATTTATCAGCTCAAAACCTAGCACGCACACACACACACACACACACATATATATATACATTCCCTTTTTGTGTGTGTTGTGTATGTGTTTGTTTGTTATTTTAGTTGTATAATTAATAAAGTTTGTTATAAAAAAAAAAGAATATGCTTCTGAACGGCTAGGAGACAGAAGCTGAAGCAAATGACAAGAGCTCACCCCATCACGGATTGCTAGGTTTCAAACTGACAGAGCAGAGACCATATCCAGTGTTACTAAGCTACTGAATCACTTTACCCCTTTTACATATATAATGTTGTATTTTTCAAGCAATAGGTTTATCAAAACATACCTATTCATTCTTCATTGTCCATATTAAAAGCAAGGAATTTTGAACAAGTGTTTTTATAAAAGTGTATATCTATTGTATGATATAGATGTCACCATAAGCAACTCTGGCTTTCAGATAAGAAGGATTTCTTAATTGGGAAGGAAGAATCCTGCACTCTCCCAAATCTAGCTTGTTTGGAAGACACCAGATTAGAAGTAAATTGAAATATAGTGATGAGAAGAGGAGCAAGCCACTAAGACATCTGAATATTGTGCATGTGTTTAGTATTTTACACCACATGCTTGCAGAAATCAATGTTGGTCCTGTCCACTACAAGAAGCCATGGATGGAAACTAATCGAGGAGAGAAGCAATCTAGAACTAAAGAGAAATTTCCTGACAGTAAGAACAATTAATCAGTGGAACAACTTGCCTCCAGAAGTTGTGAATGCTCCAACACTGGAAGTTTTTAAAAGATGTTGGATAACCATTGGTCTGAAATAGTGTAGGATTTCCTGCTTGAGCAGGGGATTCAACTAGATGACCTCCAGTGTCTCTTCCAACTTTATTATTCTGTTATTCTTTCTTCCAGTTCAATTCCCACTAATTTCTGCATTCCAAATTTCTTCAAGTTCAATGCCCACAATTTTCTGCATTCTTTATATCAATTGCTGCATTTCAACTTCAAACAGGAATACTCTTTTATACACACATTATACATACATTATTACACTATGGATGGTGCTACTGGAGTATTGAAGAATGATATTGAAGAATGGCTGATTTCTTTCTTGGTTTGATGAAATATTATTTTGACTGTTCTTGAGGACTTCAAGAGAATGTACCAGAACATTATGCTGAATCCACAGACCCTAATGCCTTCAGGCAGTCCTGGTGGAGGGCATGATTGATAGTACTAAAAGTTGCTAGGAGATGAAAGAGAACCAGGATGCTTTTACCATGCCTTCCCAACTTTGACATTGAAAAGCATAGTTGATACAATCTCAGTTTTATATCCCAATCTGAAGTCCCACTTGAATATTTTTTTCATCAAAGAGAAAAAAGTTGCCTGTCAATTTGTCAAGCATTCCTGGCCTGCTCTCGAGTTGCCATAGGCAGGAAGTGGGGAGAACCGATGAAGCAGTTTGGTTGCTATGACAAGAAGTACATTTCATGCATACCTTTCTCCAGATTCTATCCCATGTTACTAGAGTCAGCTGGAGAGGCATATTTTCTATAGCCTGAAAATGTGCCTCATTGGAGAATATGATTTATGACACACCCTGGAGGGACGGGGAAACAGGATCATAGGTGGGCAGTAAATTATGTGGGGCAGAGCTGACTGCACTTAGGAAAGTGCCGACATGTTGCTCCTAATAAATAATTGGATTTCTTTTGAAACCTGGCTCGAGGGTCATGAATTAATTAGGACATCCATCAGAATCCTGACATTGCCTTCAATTTGAATGTTCTCACTCTTTCCCCTGTGTTATGATAGGCAATGTGAAATATCTCAAGAACTTTCCATAATATATTTGGCACTACCCATTTGAAAGAATATAAGCATAGAGGCCTCCTTCATTACATTTGATATAAAAGAAATGTGTTTGGATAAATGTTCTTGTTCCATTATCCTCACACGTGGACATGAGGAAGAAATATATAGAGTGAGCTTTAGAGTTATACAATTTTGGATTTTTGAATCAGCATTACCTCTTCCATTGGTCAACTATAAAAGGAAGAACACTTAGGAAACCGCTTTCAATTAGAATAGAGCTCAAAAAGGACCTTGGAGGTCTTCTAGTCTAACTGTCTCTCAAGCAGGAGACCCTGTACTATTTCAGAAACGTGACTGTCTGGTCTCTTCTTAAAAACTTAAAAAGTGATGAAGCACCCACAACTTCTGACAGCAAGCAATGTTGCTTCTCTCCTTGATTAGTTTTCAGCCATTGTTTTTTGTCCTGCCCTCTGGTGCTTTGGAAAATAAGTTGATTCCCTCCTCTTTGTGGCAATCTCTCAAATACTGGAATACTGCTATAATCCTGCAACCGCTCTACATACATTTTAGTCTCCAGACCTTTAATCCTCTTATTTACATTCCCCCCCCTCCATTTTTCTATTTATCTGTTTTTCTAGTTCTGGGGAAATATACATTCCTCAAAACTACTGTTTAACTATACAGAAGTTTGGGGAAATTATTTAGAAAATGAGTAAAGTTGTGCACTGAGTAAAATTGAGTCTATTTATTAATTTATTTTGTTTCTAAAGTTGCCTAATCCAGTAATAACTCTAATTGGTATATAACATTGAAAACTCTTTAAACAATATAGTTTAATTGTTCACCAGGCCCAAACATAGAAATACAACTCCATTTGTGACTAATACAACATATGGCCAATACCTCAGGCAATGGGTATAATGGATTAATGCAGGTAAGTTTGACATATCGCGACAAACTTGATTGATATTTCTAGCATACTCAACCAGGAGAAACACAGATGTAGAGGAGTCCTTCCAAAAACAAATTAGCCTCATGTTTTATTTTCAAGAAACCTGCTTGAAAATGGAATCACTTCACATAAGTTTAGGTTGGAGGTACTTAAAGGCTTCAGGGATCTGGAATTTTCCTTCCTAGCATTTTGCGTACAGAATCCTTCACTTCATTGTTCCTGATAGTATAGATGAAAGGATTGAGCACAGGGGTGATAATCGTGTATAATATGGATACAGACTTCATCGTACTGAAGGAAGAGTTTTTGACAGTAGGTCTTAAGTAGACAAAAAAGACCGATCCATACAGAATGCAGACTACAACCAGATGGGAAGCACATGTGGAAAAGGCCTTCTGCTGTCTGGAGGTTGAAGGCATTCGCAGAATAGTGTGTAGGATGAAGACGTAAGAAATGAGGGTGAAAACCAGGGAGAACATAATCAAGACCACAACAAGGAGAAAGCCAAGGCCTTCAATAAGATGTGTATCTCCTCCTGCAATTTTCAGCACAGGTCCAACATCACAATAGAAATGATTGATAATGTTGGAAGTGCAATAGGGCAAGTTTGCAATCATTACTACCTGGCAAATAATGGACAAAAATCCTCCAAACCAGGTGAATATTGACAGTTTAAGGCAGATCCTTGAAGTCATGATAGTGGGATGTCTCAAAGGATGGCAAATGGCTAAATATCTATCCAATGATATACAAGTGATAATGAAAAATTCAGTGACACCAAAAAGGAAATAGAAGAATAATTGTACTAAACAGCAATAAAAACAGATGGAATTGTTAGAAGAGACATAATTGAACAATAGCTTGGGCATAAATGTTGTAGTGTGTCCAATATCCTTCATAGAAAGGTTACTAAGGAAGAAATACATGGGTTTCTGGAGATGACGATCCCTTATTACCATCATAATGATGAGGCCATTCCCCATCAGACACAAGAGATAGAGCAGAAAGACACTGGAATACATCACCCTTTCCATTCCTACAACACGTGGCAATCCAACAAGAATAAATTCAGTTGTTCTTCTACAATTGGTCAAATTCATATTCTTCTGTTACAAAAAGAGAAAATATGAAACCTTCTTTGATTCAAGATTTAACCAAATTTGTAAAATCCTCTTTTGAAAACTAGCATTATGAGTTCAACATGGAGAAGACAACAGTAAATTTACACATCAAGGAAACAAAGGTTATGCGTAGTTATAGTAGCTGAAATTAAATACACATATTTCATTACAAGATATGATGACAAGTTATGGGACTAAAGGCACATAACTGAAATCTCAAAACACATGAGGCCATAATCAAAGAAATACTATATGAAATTGGTGTCACATGTGAAATTTGTCACTGTTGGAAATTTGCCATTTGGGGAATCTTAAAAATATAATGACATCTTTGGTAGATATAGCCTACAGTTGAAATATTTTGATACAAATTAGAACTTGGAAATAGACAGAGTTATATACACCCTGCAAGAATTTTTTTGACACTGTTAATTATCTAAAGAAGAGAGGGATACAAACCATGGTTTGTGATAGAAATATGAAAGAAGATAAATGACATTAGAAATATAAAAGCCAATAAAGAAATCAAAAAATTATAAAAACTTTGGGTGGGTGTGGGTGGGTTGTATATGCTAGGAAGTCATAGTTATTTTTACAGTGACATTCTGTTTCACGTCCTGTTTCTATTCTCTAGAATAGGATAGGATAGGATAGGATAGGATAGGATAGGATAGGATAGGATAGGACAGGACAGGACAGGACAGGACAGGACAGGACAGGACAGGACAGGACAGGTCAGGTTAGAATAACAGAATTGGAAGGGACCTTGATCTTTTAGTCCAACTCCCTCCTTAGGCAAGAAACTCTACACCACTTCAGACAAATGATTATCTAATTTCTTCTTTAAAGGTTCCAGTGTTGAAGCATTCATAACTTCTGAAGGCAAGTCGTTCCACTGATAATTGTTCTGATTGTCAGGAAATTTCTCCCTAGTTTGCTTCTCTCCTTGGTTAGTTTTTATCCATTGCTTCTTGTCCTGCCTTCAGGTGCTTTGGAGAATAGCTTGACTCTCTTCTTTGTGATAGGCCCTGAGATATTGGAAAACTCCTATTATGCAATGTCTAGTCCTTCTTTTCATCAGACTAACCATACCCAGTTCCAGCAACCATTCTTTATATGTTTTAGTCTCCAGTCCCCTAATCATCTTTGTTGCTTACCTTGATTTGTTCTTACTTCATTACCTGCCTTGTCTTCTCCAAGTACAGAACCTACCATACCATCTTTTCATCCATTTATGAAGACAATGTTTTCAAGAACCATAAAAAAATTATGCAGCAGGTGTTCAGAGGAAAATGATAGACTTCTTCAGAAATATTTTCATTAACATTTAAAGAGCATCTAGCAGATTGCATCATAGAAAGTTTATTTACTTCTTCTCTACAGATCTATGGAAAACAGTCTCTATGGATATTTGCCTTTAATTTCCCATGAGTGTTCATGTGGTAGACTTATAATATGCTCAAGATTGATATGCCTTGGATCTAAGTCAAGTACCAATGCAAATTTGGAGGTTCTCTGGAGGCACACAAGCAAGGATGACTTCTGCAATTCTTTTATGGTTGGTCTAATTCCCATGTTCAACTGCAAAAAGAGAAAGTATAAAACCTTCTCTGATGCTTTATTTTGTACAGAAGGTTGAGATCCCATTTCTAGATGAATTTGTATCTCATTTCCTGTACTTATCCACAGATCATGATCCCAAAAGGTTATTTGGAATCAGCATGATTATGGCCACTTTTATTTGAACCAACTTCCAAGGAGCATTCCCAGAAATGGAGTCTTGTATATATTGTCAAATCTTCTAAGACTCTTCAAAGACTCAATAAAACAGGGAAGGAACAAACTGAAGATGATGTCCAATAACGACTTTCTTCAACTTTCCATTTTTCCCCATTTATTTTTTCCATAGAATTCAAGGTGAAGATATCTACCATAGTATTTAGGACCTGCAGATTTGAAAACCTTTTCAGATGAGATGGTGTGGTGGCAGGAACATTTAGATAATTACACATTGTATACTTTTTGTGAAGTGTTTTTCAGACTTGGCAACTTTAAGATTTGTGGGCTTTAACTGATTCACCTAACAGTGTATCTGCTTGTAATTATAAGGGCACTAAAATTATTATCTTTGCATTGGGATGCAAAGGAGCAACTTAACTTTTTGATTTTTCTTTGAAGATGTTTCACTTCTCATCCAAGGAGCTTCTTCAGCTCTGGCTGGATGGTGGGGAATGGAAGGATTTATACTCCTTGAAGACAGCTTGTCATTTGCATTCTTTTAGAGAGTCATTGAGGCCACCGGGAGGCTTATCTGTGTCATCAAGATCACCATAGTTTGTGTAAATGTGTGTGGAGTCTTTTTGGAACTATTGAAAGGATATATTGTAAATTGGAGATAGATGATGTTATATGCCTTCCCCTCTGTCAAGATAAAGCTATTCAGTTTCCATTCCCCACCATCCAGCCAGAGCTGAAGAAGCTTCTTGAATGAGAAGTCCTCCAAGAAAAATCAGAAAGTCCAGTTGCCTCTTGAAGAAGCCACATTTGGGACAACCATGACCTGGAGACTGAGAATCTTCATAGACATTTTGCATTGGGAAGTTGTCATCCAATGAAGTGTAGTAGATAGTTTTGTCATATAACACATGCAATCAAGAAGCTTGTTGTGTTCCAGTCCCATTTTCCCTTAATTCATGTGCACTGAAGATTTAGGTCTTTCCCTGAGTGGTTATATTTATGTAGAGGTGACTTTCTTTCAGTATTTGTTTAAGATACTTAATGTTTGATTCAAGAGTGGAGTGGTCATAAAATGTCAGATGTAGAATGGACAGAGTAAGTCAGTTCAGATGGTCAATAAAATGTTAGCATACATAGACTTGGAAATATCACACCATACAAGGTTTGTTCACTATCTGTGTTCCAGGACACCTTTTTAGCTTCTCCACTTCTATCATTTTCCAGGTTCTATGTGTTCTCTACAATAGATAAAAAGTTTGTGCATCTGTAACATTTGGAAAGCTCTGGAGATAATGATACTATTTAAGAAATAGAAGGACAAGAATGTGAAGAATGATTTTCTTTCAAGTATACCACAAATATTTCTGTGTAAGAACCATTCATGGTATGGGAGGTGATTGACCCAAAGTCATTCATGAGCTCTCAGGACAAAGAATGATTAAAATCTGAAGGTCTTCATTCCCAGCCCAAATCCTTAACCAAATACCACACCCTTTCAGTGTACAGCAACCTAAGAAAAGGGCTTAAGATTGATTTTATTGAAACACATCATGATACAAAATAAATTCATTATGATAATCCAGTGTGCTTGGAATCATCCATACCCAATCTTGACCAGTGATGCCCTAATGCAGGGGTGTCAAACTCAAGGCCTGTGGGCTGGATCCAGCCGATGATGTGGTTGGATCTGACCTGGGAGACCATCCCGGTCTAATCCACATCGCTTCAACCCAGCCTATTCATGTTAATTCTGCCTGGTCTACTCGTGTCACTTCGGCCTGGTCTACTGAATATAGAGAAGAAAGAGCAGGCCAGCAAAGCTTCGGCCCAGTCTACCTGGTGTGAAGAGAAAACCAATGAAGCTTTGGTTTAGTCAACCCAATGCAGAGAAGAAAGATCAGCCAGCAAAGCTTCGGCCTGTTTATTCAATGCCAGCAGTTTGGGGAGTGGCATCAAGCTGGCCATGCCCACCTAGTCAGCCAGCCATCTAGCCATGTCCTTTGGCCCCCTGAGATCAATCACAGCCCTAATACAGCCCTCAATGAAATTGAGTTTGATACCCCTGCCCTAGAGAAGAAAAATATGTCAGCTCCATCTGAATTTCTACTCACATAATGTTCTATCTTTGGACCAAAACATCAAACAATGGTTATATTAATAGCAAAATAATGTATATTTTTGTTTATTACGTTCATGTAATAGATATGAGGAAGAAGACATGACTGATTGAATATCATCATCATATTTATTATATGATTATAATATAAAAAGTGTACATCCTTTTAAAGAGTTTTTTTTAAGCAATAATAATATGTTAGTAAATATTTATTTATTTATTTATTTATTTATTTATTTGTTTGTTTGTTTATTTATTTATTTATTTATTTATTTATTTCTAATACTTATATATCGCCCTTCTCCCGAAGGACTCAGGGCGGTGAACAGCCAATCACTGACCCCAATACACTATACAAAAGTTAAAAACAGATTAAATAATTTAGGCTGTTTAAAAATTTTACCCCTCCCCCGTAAGATAATTAAACCCAAATATTCAAAACCAATTAAAATGTAGGACAAAATTAAAAATCCTATATCAGCCTAGGCCAGCCTGCTCAAAGAGCCAAGTTTTTAACGCCCATCTGAAAGCTCTCAGGTCCTTGTTGGTGCGTATCTCTGGAGGCAGACCATTCCAGAGGGCGGGGGCCCCCATAGAGAAGGCCCTACTCCTGGGGGCCGCCAGATGGCACACAGAAGCTGACGGCACCTGGAGAAGGCCCTCCCTGTGGGAACGCACAGGTCTGTTGGAGATCATCGGAGGAACGTGGTCCTGCAGATAACCTGGTCCAATGCAATGGATCGCTTTAAAGGTCAGAACCAGAACCTTAAAGCAAACCCGGAAAACCACCGGCAACCAATGCAGCTCACGCAGGAGAGGCGTCACATGGGAGCTTCGTGACACCCCCATAATCACCCGCGTGGCCACATTTTGTACCAGTTGGAATCTCCGGGTGCTCCCCGCAGGGAGCCCCATGTAGAGAGCGTTACAGTAGTCCAGGCGAGAAGTAACAAGGGCATGAGTGACCGTGCGTAAGGCGTCCCGATCCAGAAAGGGCCGCAACTGGTAAATCAAGCGAACCCGATAAAAAGCCCCCCTGGAGACAGCCGTAATATGGTCTTCTAAGGACAGCCATG
This sequence comes from Bungarus multicinctus, assembly GCA_023653725.1. Lineage (NCBI taxonomy): Eukaryota > Metazoa > Chordata > Lepidosauria > Squamata > Elapidae > Bungarus > Bungarus multicinctus. The sequence continues at coordinate 137,299,869 of CM042840.1, read as the reverse complement.
CATCCAGGAGGACACCCAAATTGCAAGCCCTTCCTGTGGGGGGTAAAATCTCTCCCCCAATAGCCAGCGACGGAGTCAGCTGACTATATCGGGCCGCCGGAAACCACAGCCACTCAGTCTTGGACGGGTTGAGCCGGAGCCTGTTCCCGCCCATCCAATTCCGCACGGCCTCCAGGCACCGGGACATAGCGTCCACAGCATTATTGGGGTGGCCCGGGGTGGAGATGTAAAGCTGAGTATCATCTGCATACAGATGACACCACACCCCAAAACCACGGATGATCTTCCCCAGCGGCTTCACAGAAATGTTGAACAGAAGAGGGGAGAGGACCGATCCCTGAGGCACCCCACAAATGAGGGGCCTAGAGGTGGACCTCTCCCCCCACGTCAACACAAATTGCGAGCAGTTGGAGAGGAAGGAGGTGAACCATCGCAAGACAGTTCCCCCAATCCCCAATCCCTCCAACTGCTGCAATAAGATACTATGGTCGATAGTATCGAAACCCCCTGTCACGGGCCCTCCAGAGATCATCAACCAACGTGACCAATGCTGTTTCGGTACTATGCCTGGGCCTGAAGCCCGATTGGAATGGATCGAGGTAAGTGGTTTCCTCCAGGTACTGAGGGAGCTGACATGCCACCACACTCTCAACAACCTTCGCTAAAAAAGGAAGGTTGGAGACTGGACGATAGTTATTTAAAACAGCCGGGTCCAGGGCAGGCTTCTTGAGGAGGGGCCGCACCACCGCCATCTTCAGGGCAGTAGGGAGTGACCCCTCTCTCAACGAAGTGTTGATAATCCCCTGGAGCCAGCCTCGTGTCACCTCCCTGGCGGTCGAAACCAACCAGGAGGGACACGGGTCCAACAAACATGTGGTGGTATTCAGCCCCCCCCAGCAACCTGTCCACACCCTCGGTAGTCACAGGGTCAAACTTTTCCCAGATAATAATCTCAAGACCTGCCCCGGACACCTCCCCCGGGACCACCCAATTGGAGTCCAGCCCGTCCCGAATCTGAGCGATTTTGTCGTGCAGGAATTGGGAAAACTCTTCTGCCCTACCCTGCAAGAGGTCATCCTGCGCTCTCAGCTCCAGCAGGGAGTGGGTCACTCTAAACAGAGCGGCAGACCGATTTTCTGCCAACGCAATAAGGGCGGAGAAATGCGAACGCTTCGTCACCTCTATCGCCACAAGGTAGGTTCTAATGTGGGACCTCACCTGTGTTCGGTCAGACCCAGTGCGGCTAGCCCTCCAAAGACTCTCCAGACGTCTTTTCCGGCACTTCATCTCCCGCAGCTCCTCCATAAACCACGGAGCTACTCAGTCCAGAGCCTCAGCAGCCAACCTATCCCAGGTGGCCACCAAGTCTCCAGGCGAGTTGTGAGCCAGATCTCGGGAAATGGCCCAAGCTCCCTCTAGAACTGCTCAGGGTCCATCAGGTGCCTGGGGTGGAACCATCTACATGGCTCCGCCTCCCTGCGGTGGGGGGTGGTGGTACAGAAGTCCAGTCTAAGAAGAGAATGATCTGTCCATGACAAGGGTTTAATAACTAAGTCCCCGAAATTACAGTCATTCAACCACTGACCAGAGACAAAAATCAGGTCCAGCGTGTGTCCCCCTATATGAGTAGGGGCAGAAACTAATTGGGTCAGGTCCATGGCCGTCATGGAAGCCATGAACTCCCGAGCTACCCCAGAAGTTTCCCCGAGCGAAGGCAGGTTGAAATCCCCCATGACTAAAAGCCTAGGGGTCCCAACCGCCAGCTTGGCTATCACCTCGAGGAGTCCGGGCAGGGCCAATGACACATGGCAGGGAGCCAGGTACATTATCAAAGGCCCATCTGAACCCCCTGTCCCCACTTCACAAAGAGAGACTCACAACCAGCCGTCTGAGGAACAGTGGCCTCCCTAGGATGAAAGACCTCTCTAATAAGCACCTCCACCCCACCACCCCTTCCCTGAGACCTAGGCTGATGAAATGCTAAGAAACCTGGTGGGCACATCTCCTTCAGAGGAACACCAACCTCTGGGCCCAACCAGGTTTCAGTAACACCTACCAGGTCCACGCCCTCTTCCTGAATAAGATCACAAATCAGGAGGGCTTTATTGACAACGGACCTGGCATTGCAGAGCATCAGCCGGGTACTCAGGGCCCGAGGCTCTGGACAACCAGGCCTGCAGGATGGGTGAAGAGGGTCGGAGCGCGCTACCGCTTGAAGACATCGACAGCGCGATCCCCCAACCTGATATGGCCCTCTACCCCCGCCATATCTGCCCCTCCCACTAACTGTGCCAATAGAACTGGCCCCCGGCATCCCACCCTCCATCTGCCCCCCCAACACACACCCCTCTGAGCCCTCCCAGACGTGCATGCTAGCCTGGCTGCCCCCAGATTCTCGCGGGTTGTCCCCCAAACCCGGTTCAGATTTCCCCAATCCCCTTAAAAACCCCATTAAAAAGATAAACCCTGGGTTTCCCCCCAACACGCTTCCTACGCCACACATAAAATAGACCACATGATCCATTCTGGGAAAGCTTTAATTCATTATTTGAAAAACAGGATCTCAAATATACACCAAAAGAGGAAATAAGAGGAACCAGGCCAGGAAAAAATTCTCCATCACTATAACAAGGTTTGGTTTCAGCCAAGAAGCATTTGTTCATTTGGAAGGAAGAAATTAGAATGCCTGAATGTACTTTATATGGAGGACACCAGATTGGGGAAGTTAATTGAAATATAGTGATTAGAAGAAGAGCAAGGCACCAACAGATCTGAGTATTATGCATGCGCTTAACATTGTGAACTTTGAGATTGCAAGAATGATGTATAAAGTTTCATTCTATGTTTTTAAATTTTGAAAATTGAATGAAGTATTTAATAAAAAAAGAAATTGCAAGAATCATTGCTGGACCTCTGTTTCCGCAACTCCAAATCTCACTAATTTCTGGTTTCCATTTGCTCCAGTGGTTGGATTCAGAAAAATTTACTACCGGTTCTGTGGGCTTGGCTTGGTGAGCATGGCATCGCTTGGTGGATATGGCAGGGGAAGGATACTACAAAATCCCATTCCCTCCCCACCTCACTAACCTGCTTTCCAGCTCTGTTCTCCTGTGCAGGGCAACAAAAGAAGCTGGGACTCAGGAAGCAGAGAATAGATGGGGAGAGGTGGTATTTGCTGGTTCTCTAAATTACTCAAAATTTCCACTACCAGTTCTTCAGAACTGGTCAGAACCTGCTGAATACCATCTCTGATTTGCTCCCCTCATAAAAGTCACATAGCAATTGCTGCCTTTGTTAAATTAAACAGAGGGTATTCATTTTTTTAGACATCTTATATACATTGTACACTGTAGATAGTGGTACTAGGCTATGAAGAATGATAGAAAAAATGAGCAATATCTTTCTTTCTTTGCTAGATTTCTACCCTGAATTTTCTCTAAGACCAGAAGAGAAAGTACCAGGAATTTTCTCTTCCCCTTTTCCCGCACAATAACACTGAGTGAAGGAGATTGAAACGAGAAGGATGAATCTTGGGGAGCACCCACCAATAAGCATTGGTCAGAATCTGGGATCCCATTCCTAGTTCAACACATGAATCACTATACTAAATATTCCCGTTTAGTCTCTTAATTCAGGGTAGAGTCAGGGCACTGATCTATCAATTTGTTTACTCGCCAGCTGCCCTTCCAGATGTCACATGAAGTTCACAGTAGATATTTTTTGTTTGTGCCCTAGGAGAGAAATATCTTCAGCTGCCTAAGATTGAACTCTCAACCTTCCAGTTGGAGATGAGCATCTTCACCACTAGGGCCTGAATCACTATACTATTCTCTTAACATAAAAGATAATCAGAGTTGGAAGGGACTTTGTAGGTCATCTAGTCCAACCTCCCGCCCAAGTGGGAGATTCTACACCATTTCTGACAAATGGCAGTCCAATCTCTTCTTGAAAGTCTTGAGTGATGGAGCTCCCACAACTTCCGAGGGCACATGTTAATATAATGATTGTTTATTACTTTGCCTCGACAAAAATATTATTTTTTTCTACTGCAATGCTTACAAATAGCAAGAAATATATGAACCCTCCAACCCTCCAATTGGAGAGTGACACAGATACAATTTGGACTTTTGAACCAGCATGTTAAATCTTGGCATTTCATTTTCTATTGGTCCACAGTAAAGGAAAAAACTTTTTGAATCCAGACTTGAAGATCTCTGACAGATATGAATTGGTTTGAAACCCAACTGATTGAAGGTACCTAATTTTATCTTCTATACTGTTTATGGATGCTTCTGAACAAAGATTCCATCAAGCAGAAAAAAAACATATTGCCTTCCACCTGGATATTATTCATCACTTCCTTTATTATGGTAGGCATGGTGAAAGATTTCAACAATATGGATTCATATTTCTGACATTTCCTCCAACTGGAAGGAATGTCTAAAACAGAGTCCTTCAAAAGAGAGATAAAGTTAGAACTTAGAGTTCAGACTTTAGATTTTGTTTCATCTTCAGAAAATCTCCTTGAAGTTGGAATCAATTCCCATCCCTTCTAACACAGTGGAGAGCTGGAATCTTTCTTCCGATCATTTTTTGAACAGTCTCTTTCACTTCATTGTTCCTAATGGTGTAGATGAAAGGATTGAGCACTGGGGTGATCATAGTATACATAATGGAGACAACCTTCATTATCCTGAAGGAAGAGTTTTTGACTGTTGGCCTTAGGTAGACAAAAAAGACGGAGCCATACAAAATGAAAACTACAACCAGATGTGAAGCACATGTTGAAAAAGCTCTCTGCTGTCTGGATGTTGTAGGCATTTGAAGAATGGTGAAGATGATGAAGAGGTAAGAAACGAGGGTGAAAAGCAAGGAGGACATTATCTCCAAAACAGAAACTAGGAAACCAAGGGTTTCAATAATACGGGTATCTCCTCCGGCAATCTTCAATACTGGTCCAACCTCACAAAAGAAATGATTGATAATATTGGAGGCACAGTAGGGTAGGTTTGCAATCATCACTACTTGACAAATTATAGAGATAAAACCACCAAACCAGGCTCCTATTGCCAGTTTGTGGCAGACCCCCGAAGTCATGATAGTGGCATATCTCAAAGGATGGCAAATGGCTATGTATCTGTCCAAAGATATCAAAGTTATGATGAAAAATTCAGTGACCCCAAAAAGAAAATAGAAGCACAACTGAGTTACACAGCAATAAAAACAGATGGAATTACTAGCAGAGAAATAATTGAGCAATAGCTTGGGTATGAAGGATGTGGTGTGTCCAATGTCTATAAAAGAAAGTTTGCTAAGGAAGAAATTCATGGGTTTCTGGAGGTGGCGATCCATAATTACCATCATAATGTTGAGTCCATTTCCCATCAGAATCAAGAGATAGAGGAGAAAAACACTGGTGTACATCATGCTTTCCATTCTCCCAAATGTTGACAATCCAACCAGGAGGAAATATGCTGGTCTTGTACAGTTGGTCAAATCCATCCTCTCCTTTAGCTACCAAAAGAATCCAAATTTGAATTGGGTCAAACTTTTGCTATATTTCTTCCCATTATTTCTTATGATACTAGCTTTTATAGAACACATATATTTAATTTATGTGTGCTATGAAAGCCAGTACCATAAGAAATAACCTGAATTCTCTAACCAGAATTACTAACGATTTGTTAAATTCTTGCCAATCAAGATGAAATATATGAGATATGAGATCTTGCTACAAAGAGGAAAGGTCAACTTATTTTCTAAAGCACCACAGGGCAGGACAAAAAACAATGGATGGAAACTAATCAAGGAGAGAATCAGAATCAGTATAGAACTGTAAGGGACCTTGAAAGTCTTCTAGTCCAGCCCCCTGCTCAAGCAGGAGATCCTATACCACTTCAGACAAGTGACTGTCCAATCTTTTCTTAAAAACCTCCAATGATGAAGCCCCCACAACCTCTGAAGGCACTGGTTAATTGTAACCTGGAATTAATGAGAAACTTCTTAACAATGAAGACAATTAACCAGTGGAACAAATTTGTCTTTGGAAGTTGTGGGTACTTCATCATTGGAGGTTTTTAAAGAAGAGACTGAAAAGTCACTTGTCTGAAATTGTCTAAGGTCTCCTGCTTAACCTGGGGTTTGGACTAGAAGACCTCCAAGGTCCCTTCCAGCTCTATGGCAATTGGGATTGGCTGGGATCACAGAAAAGTTGAAACCAAAATTATGAATTTTAAACGTCCATCCATGGACTCCCAAAACTATGGGATCAAAAGCAAAGAATCCCCATTATGTGTTAGTGTCCAGAGAAGAGCAGGATTACTGTAAATTGTGCAAGTGATATATTCAAATCTATAAAAGTATACTAGCATTTTAGCACCTATGAGCCTATTATGCTATGTAATGAAAGTTTCATAAATTAATAGGGAAACAATCTTCACACTGAAACGAAGATGTTCAATACTGAGACAATCAAAGGTGGGCTTCAAAAAATTTAGCAACCAGTTCTCTGCCCGGTTGCTAGGTGGGCATGGGCATGGTGGGCATGGCCTAGTCGGCCACCTGCACTACAGCGGGGTGTGTGCTTTTGCCCTCCTTGAACCTGTGCATGGGCCCTGCACTTACCTTGCACCCAAAATGGGCTGCATGGAGACTCCTGGGAGGGGAGGGGTGGGTGGGACCAGCCAGTGGTGGGATTTGCTGGTTCACTAAACTGGCCATAAAATTAGCTACCAGTTCATCCAAACCGGTGTGAACCAGTAGCAGTCCACCCCTGGAGACAATATAAACACCAGTTGTGGTGAAAGATGAAAAACATTTGTACCTAAGTCTATATTTTGACAAGGGATACAGAAGTCTGTGCGGTCTTTGGCACTCTGTGAACTTGATTGTATTCTTGCAGACTTTTCATTATCAGACATCTTCAACAAAAAAGTCAAAATCAGAAAACATCAAGGACCACACAGTTCAACCCTGAAATTATCTTTTATTAGTGCATAGAAATTGGGTTGAGAGAAAATAAAACAGAATAAAGCATTTAAATAAAGCATGTCTAAGTGTGTTTTGATCAAGACTCTTCTTTCTGATTTGAGATTTATTTCTTTTTCAAAAGAAAGGATTTTCTTTTTTCTTTTTGTTCCTGGCATTGGATACATGAGCAGGGAATGAAAATGAGCGGGCGTTGGATACATGAGCGGGGAAGGAAAAAAAGTAGCACTGCCATCTAGAGGTTTGGATATATTGTTTATTTTTTCTTCTATTCGTTTATGTAACTCAAGGATTCTGAGCTTTGCACTGGAAAAAGTAGTGGGATGAGCATGGCAGATTGTTTACACAGATGCCTATCTGTGAAACTATAGATAACTAGACTCTGGAGTTGAAATTGAAAGAAAGAAGATTGAAGTGACCTTGAAAATACTGGAACTAGAAACTTATGTTGATTTTTAAAGAGCCTTGGATACTCAGTGGCAATGGCTGGCTTCACATTAGAACTGTTACTTTTCACTTCCTTTTTTACTTCCCCTCCAGTTGGATTTTTATATATGGATTTCAACCTTTTATCCCAGGAACTAGAATGTAAATTCTTTTCTTTTCTTTTTGCTCTCTTCCTTTTTTCCTTTTTATTAAGAGAAATAATTGGATTAAGGTATACAAGTGCCTGAAGATTTTTTTTTTACCTTTTTATTTTTTGGAGTGGCAATTGCCTGCCTGTGCTCTTTTCCCCCCCTTTTTTCCCTCTTTTTTCTCTTTCTTTTTTACAGATAAGGATTACAAGATGAGCAAAAAGACAACAGCCCCAGCTTCCTCAATACCAATAGCCTCTTCACCATCTGGAGGACAATGGTCAATACAGACAATTTTATAACAGGAGAAAGAGAAGGAAGTGACATTACAGATGATTATGCAAGAAATTCAGAAGATTGAAAAGAGAATGGAGAATATTGAGCAAAGAACTGAAAAGACAGGTGAGAAAGTAGAAAATATTCAACAGATGATGAAATATGAAGACAGATTCAAAAAAATTGAAGAAGATACACAAAGAGTCAAGCAAATTGGAGATATTGATACTCGATTGAATGATGTCGAGAAGGGCAGGTGTGAACCATTAAGATGGGAAATTGATAGATCAGATTTCTATCTAAGATTTCAAAATGTAGAAGAAAGAAAAAGGTGAAAATCTTGCTGAAATAATGACAGAAATACTGGCAGAAGTGTTAGAGATAACCAAACAGAAGGTGATGGATGGAATGGACGAAGTGTTCCATGTCTATACAAGATATGCAATGAGAAACAGACTACCAAGAGAAGTTCATATCAGATTCACTAAGATTAATAAGACACAGATACTGAAGGTGGCAAGAAAGAAAACCTTAAAGTACAAAGACAAAGAAATTGTGGTGCTGAAACAGATACCAAGAAGAGTAAGAGAGTTGAGAAGAGAATATTTATTCCTGACTAAAGAGTTACTTTAAAGAGGAGTAAATTACAGATGGTTGATGTCAGAAGGCCTCTTGTTCACTTGGTAGGAACAAAGACACAGAATTGACACAGTTGAAAAACCTGAGCTATACTACTTAGAATATTTTAGAGGAAAGGAGAAAGAAGCAAGAAAGGAAGAGTCATTAATTGAATTCCAAGATGAATGTATAGCAGTAATTGAAAAAGAAAAAGAAGAAGGTGCCGTAGGTGGTGTACCCAGAGAGCAACGAGAATTAAGATCTACTAGAGCAATAAAAACCCCTTACAAAGCTTAACATGGATGAAAGAAAATTGATTACGATGAACATAAATTGACTTAATTTGGCTACTAAAAGAAGGAAAGTATTCCACAAATTAGAGAAATTAAAATTTGATATAATTTGCCTACAAGAAGTACATATCAAAAAAACAACAGGAATATATAAAAACAAAAAAAAATTAGGGAAATTATTTACATCGCTGGCACAATCTTTAAAAAGGGGTGTGGTGTTATATATTAAAGACACAATTTTGGCAGAACTAATTTACACAGATGACGATGGAAGAATTTTAATGGTGGAAATAATGGACAATAATGTTAAAACACTTTTAATTGCAATTTATGCTCTGAATGATAACCAAGAAGAATTTTACAGGAAATTACATATGAAAATAATTGAATTGGACTATATTAATATTTGTATGATGGGAGATCTTAATAGAATCATTAATGATCGATTGGACTATAAAATGCAGAAATCAACAAAGAAAGCTAGAAAGATACTACCAAAATCTTTCTTTTGAATAACAGAAGAATTTAACTTAAAAGATGCATGGAGAGAGAGAAATGTGGAAAGTAAGCAATACACTTTTTACTCAAGCAGGCATGCCTCATGGTCTAGAATAGACATGATATGGATGTCAGCAGAATTACTGGCTAACATACGAGAGATTGAAATAGAAACAAGCACCTGGGCAGACCATAATACAGTGACAGTTACTTGGAAAGGATATAAGAGGAGATCTAGATGGATTTTAAATAATACTATATTAAAAGAAAAAAACTTTAAACAGAAAATAGAGAAAGAACTCATTTTCTTTTTTAAAGAAAATAGAAAAGAGGATACATTTTTACAGAATCTCTGAGACACGATGAAGGCCTACACAAGAGGCTTGATAATAGACTATACAAGGAAAAGAAATATAAAACAGAAAAAGACTTTCAAAACATTGGAGGATGACTATAAAAGACTGGAAAAAGATTTACAGAAGTCCCTGCAAAAAAAGACATTAAAAATAAAATGGATATAATTAAACATAAAATGGGACTAATGGAAAAAGAGGAACTAGCACAAAAAATTAAAAATACTAAACAGAATTACTTTGAAGATGCAAGCAAACCAGGCAGATGGCTAGCTTATAAACTGAGAAAGGAAAGAGAATCAAGAAGGATTAGTCAATTAATAAAAGAAGAAAGACATGTTTGCTATGGAAATGAGGAAAAGAAAAAAATTATACAAGATTACTATGGAAAATTGTATTTTCAAGACAATATTCAAGAAGAAAAAGTTAAGCAATATTTACAGAATTTACCTCAGATACCTAAATATATTGAAATAATGTTAGAACATAACGATGATGGAATTAACAGAAGCCTTAAAAAAACAAAATGTTGGAAAGGCACCAGGTCCAGATGGTTTGCCATCTGGAAATATTTTTCAGGAAATAATGAATCTTCACCTGTTAGAAGTTATGAATAAAGTTATGCTAAAGAAAAAAATACCCAAAACGTGGCCAGAAGCATATATTACACTTATACCAAAGGAGGATACAGACCCACAGCAAGTTAAAAATTATAAACCTATATCCCTATTAAATTCAGACTATAAAATCTTTGCTTCAATCCTGGCAGAAAGACTGAAAAGATACTTAAATATTTTTATCCATATTGACCAAAATGGATTCCTGCCAAAGAGACAAATCAAAGACAATGTGAGAATTATTCTGGACACTTTGGAATATTATGAGGCGCATCCTGAAAAGCAAATGGCCTTGATGTTTTTAGATGCACCAAAAGCCTTTGACAATGTGAGTTGGCTATTCATTTTACTTCATTTAATACAAACAGGCTTTGGTAAAAAATGTATTCAAGCCATTGAAATGATATACCATGAACAAACTGCAAAGGTTATGGTAAATGGAGAATTAACAGAATCTATAGATATAAGAAAAGGGACAAGGCAAGGTTGTCCACTGTCACCTCTGCTGTTTGTGTTAACATTGGAAGTGTTGAATAGGAATATTAGAGAAGAAGAGGAAATAAAAGGAATGAAAATCAAAAAGGAAGAATATAAATTACAAGATTTTACAGATGACCTGGTATTCATATTAGAAGATCCATTGACAATAGGACCTAAATTAATACAAAAAATAGAAGAATATGGAAAAGTAGCAGGTTTGAAAATAAATAAAGATAAACAAACATATTAACAAAGGATATGTCAGCAGGACGAAAGAAAGAGTTGGAAGAAGTTTTAGAAATACAGGTCACAAATAAGATTAAGTATTTAGGGATATACATTACAACAATATGTAGCACACTGAAGGAGGATAACTATTTTAAACTCAAACAGCAAATTGCGACATATTTGATAAAATGGGAAAATCTACAACTATCATTGATTAGGAGAATATCTACAATTAAGATGAATGTATTGCCTAGAATTTTATATTTATTCCAGACAATTCCAATCCAGCTAGGGAAAAAGTTTTTCGAAGACCTAAATAGAATTGTGCTGAAATATATTTGGCAGGGTAAAAAAGCAAGAATAAAACTAAAACTGTTACAAGATGCAAGAATAAGAGGAGAGTTTGCCTTGCCCAATTGGGACTTATATTACCAGGTGACAAGTCTGATGTGGGTAAAAAGGAATGGATAACATTAAGGAACAGAAGACCATTGACCTTAGAAAGGCATGACTTGCTGTTGTGATGGCATGCTTTCCTCTGGTATAAGGGAACTAAAACACAGGGGTATTTTAGAAGACATTGCATCTGAGAAGCACTGTTTTTGAATTGGGAGAAGATAAAAAGACAATAGTACTTAAAAATTCCAGCATGGATATCTACCATTGAAGCTTTTTATTATCCAATAATATATAAAAAGGAACAAACAGTTACATATGGTGAGATATTGGATGAAAAGGGTGAACTTAAATCTATGCAAATGTTGGAAGAACAAGGTGTAAAAATGAACTGGTTTTCATATTTGCAAATACAATCTAGGTTTGATAAAGATTTTAAAATAATTGAATTAAAACAATATACAACAAAGAGCTGAAATAATTGATTGTAAATGTTTTAACAGCGGTTCGATTGTATTTGCAAAGAATTGGAAAAATGATAAAATACCTATGCAGGAGGAAGTTATTAAGAAAATTATGGACTGTGCTAAAATGAGTAAATTGACATTTGAAATTAGAGAACAAGAAGATAAACAATTTTATATGATATGGGATTTGTTTTATCAATGGTTGGACAAAATGATATGGTAATGTAACGGAATAGATCATTTTGTTATAGAAGTTTAATAGATTGATATAAAATATAATGTAGACATATATAACCATTCGATGAAAGTACAATATAAATTTTAAAATAAAATTTGGGATATCTCGTATAAAATGATGGAATAAATAGTCTAGTCATGGATGATTAATAACTGATAAATATATAAGCATATGTTAATTTGACAATGTGAAATTTATATAAATTGTGAGTAACAACTATGAAAGGATAGCACAAAAGATTTGTAACCAACTGACACACTGTATGTATATAAAATGGAAGACGCTTTTCTGTTTTTATGTATTGTTTATATATGTTTGTCGTAAAAAATAAAAACTTTTTTTAAAAAAATGAATAATTCAGTTTCAACCATAACAATATAAGAGCACAGAATAGATGCAAACTCAAGGTTAACCGCACTAAACTTTATTGCAGGAAATATAATTTCAGCAACAGAGTGATCAATGTCTGGAATATTCTACCTGACTGGGTTCTTCCCCAAGCGCCCAAAACTTTAACCTTGGACTGTCTACTATTGACCTCACCCTTTCCTAAGAGGTCTGTAGGGGTTGTACATAAATGCACCAATGTGCCTTCCATCCCTGTTCTATTGCTTCTTTTATTTTTCTTATATGTATTCATTTCATATATTCATAAATATGTTTATCCTTATCCTTATTATCTTATAATCGATTGATAAATCAAATAAGTAAATAAACTTTAACACTGACAAGCATCTTCAATGCAGCCTCAGTTTCATGTCCAGCTCTGAAACCCAACTGAACACTGGTAACATATTTTATCCCAAAGAGCATTTGTAGAGGCTTCTCAACAATGTTTTCATCAAATTGGGGGGGGGGGGGGGATGTTGCTTTCCACTTGGATGTTGCTTGCTTATTTGTTACGGAAGGCAATGTGAAATAACTGATATAGATTACAATAGTTGGATGGGACCTTGTAAGTTATCTAGTCCAACTCCCCTCCCAAGCAGACCCTACACCACTTTTGACAGATGGCAGTCCAGTCTCTTCTTGAAAGCTTCCAGTGATGAAGCTCCCACAACTTCTGAAGCCACACTGTTCCTTTGGTTGATTGCTCTCACTATTAGGAAATGTCTCCTTATTTCTAGAATCATTCCTTGAATAGTTTACATCCATTATTCCTCATCTGGGCTTCAGGTGCCTTGGAAAATAGCTTCATCCCTTCTTCTCTGTGGCAGCCCCTCAAATATTGGAACACTGCTATTATGTCTCCCCTGGACTAGACTAGTAATGTCCAGTTCCTGCAACCATTCTTCATATGTTTTAGTGTCCAGTCTCCTAATCATCCTGGTTGCTTTTCTCTGCACTCTTTCTAGAGTCTCAACATCTTTTTTATAGTGTGGTCACAAAAACTGGATGCAGTATTCTAGGTGTGGTCTTACTAAGGCTTTATAGAGTGGTATTAGTATCTCATTGGATTTTGATTGTATCCCTCTGTTAATGCAATTTAGGATTGCATTGGCTTTTTTGGCTGCCGCTGCACACTGTTGGCTCATATTTAATTGGTTGTCCACTAAGACTCCAAGATACCTCTCATAGTTACTGCTATTAAGCCTGGTTTTATCCAGTCTATATGTGTACTTTTGGGTTTTCTTGCCTAAGTGTAAGACTCAACTCAAGTATAAGATCTAACTCAATAATCTTGACACACCCCAACATAGAAAAATCCTTCGAAAGACAGTTAAGGTTCACATTTCATGTATAAGAAATCTATTACAAATGGGATCTCTCCCATTCTTTTAAATGAGGGTTAGGGTTGGCAATAATTAGAGATTTCGGAGACCTGGAACCATTCTTTCTATGATTTTTGATACAGATCCTTTTACCTCATTATTCCTAATGCTGTAGATGAAAGGATTGAGCACAGGGGTGATGAAAGTATACAGTATTGCAACAGACTTCATCATACTAAAGGAAGAATTTTTGACAGTCGGTCTTAAATAGACAAAAAAGACTGACCCGTACAAAAGACTGACGACAACCAGATGTGAAGCACATGTTGAAAAGGCTCTCTGCTGTCTGGACGTTGAAGGCATTCGAAGAATAGTGTATAAGATGAAGAGGTAAGAAATGAGGGTGAAAACCAGGGAGGACAAAATGACAAGCACAGCAACAAGGAAGCCAAGGGCTTCAATGGGACGTGTATCTCCTCCTGCAATCTTCAGCACAGGTCCAACATCACAATAGAAATGATTGATGATGTTGGAAGTGCAGTAGGGCAAGTTTGCAATCATTACTACCTGGCAAATTATGGATAAAAATCCTCCAAACCAGGCTGCTATTGACAGTTTAAGGCAGACCCTTGAGGTCATAATGTTGGTGTATCTCAAAGGATAGCAAATGGCTACATATCTATCCAAGGATATCAAAGTGATGATAAAAAATTCAGTGACTCCAAAAAGGAAGTAGAAGCACAATTGTATCACACAGCAATAAAAACAGATGGAATTATTAGCAGAGAGATAATTAACCAGCAGCTTGGGTATAAAGACCGTGGTGTATCCAATGTCTTTGATAGAAAGGTTGCTAAGGAAGAAATACATGGGCTTCTGGAGATGTCGGTCCATGATTACTATCAAAATGATGAGCCCATTGCCCATCAGACTTAGGATGTAGAGCAGAAAGATGCTGGTGTACATTATACTTTCCAGTCCCAAAACACTTGGCAATCCAACAAGAATAAATTGAGTTGCTCTTGTGCAATTGGTCAAATTCATCTTCCCCTTTTATCATCAAAAGATAAAATGTCAAATCTTCATTCGGTCAAGGTTTCTGAAGATCTTTTTCAGAAATACACCATTTCAAGAGAGAGAATACAAGACTTGATTTTAAAATCAAAATAACCAAGATTTAGCCAAATCTGTAAAATCCTCTTTCAGAAATTAGTATTGTAAGTTCAACATGGAGAACATAACAGTTAATTTATACATCAAACAAAAACAAAGTCTGTGTAGCTATAGTAGCTGAAATTAAATACATATATTTAATTAACAGTTATGAGGACTAAAGGCCCATAACTGAAATCCCAAAACACAAAACACAAAGTCACAGCAACAAGAACAAAACACTATTTGAAATTAGTGTCATGTGTGAAATTTGTCACTGTTAGAAATTTGTCATTTGGAGAATCTTAAAAATAGAATGACATATTTGGTAGATATAACCTACAGTTGAAATACTGCATTTTAATGTAAATTTGGACTTGGAAATTCTGGATTGACAGTGTCCCATATACCCATGCAGGAATCTTCTTTACATTGTTAATTATCTAAAGAAAAGAAGAGCAAAATCCTGAAAAACAAAACATAGGGTGTGATAGAAATATAAAAGTAAATAAAGGGCTCTAAAAATATAATAGCCATGATGTTTCTCTCTGTGTGGAGGTAGATTTGAAAATATATGCTAGGAAATCATGGTTATTTCTGCATTGAAATTCTGTTCCATATGTTCGTTTTACTGAGTTTTACTGAGAGTATTTGCACCAAGACAAATTCCTTGTGTGTCCAATCACACTTGGCCAATAACGAATTCTATCTATACTATTCTCTAAAATAAATGGATCTAAAGAGCTATTCACTGTTACCTTGACTTGTTCTTCCTTCTCTTTATGAAGTCCCTTTTACTACATCTCAGCATCCATTCCCAAAGACAATGTTTTACAGAAACATAGAAAATGATTCACTGTATCTTGAGGATAGGGAAAATGGACTTCATCAAAAGTTAATTTCCTTAACATTTAAAGAATGTCCAGAAGATTGCATCATAGAAAGTTGATTTTCTTCTTCTCTAGAGAAGCTTACAATACAGTCTCTAAGGAAATTTGCCTTTAATTTCCCATGAGCATTCGAACACTGTAGCTAGAATATACTTGAGGCTGATAACCTTTGGAGAAAATTTCAAGTGCATTCCAAGTTAGGAGGTCCTCTGGAGGCAAACGAGCAATTATAAACTATGCAACTCTTTTGTGGTTTGTCTAGTTCCAATTCCTCTTCAATTGGAGAAATTGAAAATGTAAAACTTTTACTGATATAATGCTACAGTTTCTACAGAAATTTGAGATAACATTTCAAGAGATATTTGTCTCTCCATTCCCATAAGTATTCACAGTTCATGCCCAGAATACATTATTTGTAATCAGCATGACTCATGCCTGCTTTTATTTGGACCAACTTCCAAATCTTATCCCCCAAAATAGTGTCTCCTATATATTATTAAATCTTCAAAGACCCTTCAAAGTCTCAATAAAAGGAAAGGAACCATTGGAAGTGATGTCCAAGAATGGTTTCCTTCCCCTATCAAATAAATAATTTGATTTTTTGTTTTAAAGCTTGGGCTGTGGCTCATGATTTAATTAGGACATTAGTTGGAACCCTGACAGCCAATATGTCACCAATGTAGAACATTTTTTTAGTGTATAGAACTTTCAAGTATTACAATTCAAGGAAAAGATCTAGAAAACAAACTTTTTTCGAAATGTATTACAATATAAATTCAATTCATTGTGATAACGTTAATGATCCAATTGGTATGGAGTCAGCCACCCATGCTGAATCTTATCTTTGATTATTTAGAGATGGAGAAGAAAGAAATATGGTCTCCATCTAGTTTATTTACATTACTATTATTATTAGGGTATGGCATTATTACATTAGCCAGGAGACTACAATATTAATGCAGAATAGTAGTTTGGCTGCCAATTTACTGGAGCTGTTGTGGTACTTGCTCACACACTTTCCAAGATGTGCCACAGGAAGGTGAGCTTACATCACACCAAAAAAAAAAAGAGTAGCAACTTTCCTTATTGCATCACTGAAGGTTCTCTCTTTCCATCAGAGCTGCCTCACAAACAGGCGTCATAAGGAAGGTTCAGAGCCGGCAGGAATCCAATTGCCTATTTATCTATTCTCATAGAATATGCTTCCAAACTGCTAGGAGACAGAAGCTGAGGCAAATGACAAGAGCTCACCCCATTAGGGATTGCTAGGTTTCAAACTGACAAAGCAGAGACCATATCCAGTGTTACTAAGCTACTGAACCATTTGACCCCTTTTACATACAGTACATAATGTTGTATCTTTCAAGCAATAGGTTTATCAAAACATACCTATTCATTCTTCATTGTCCATATTAAAAGCAAGGAATTTTGAACAAGTGTTTTTATAAAAGTGTATATCTATTGTATGATATAGATGTCACTATAAGCAACTCTGGCTTTCAGATAAGAAGGATTTCTTAATTGGGAAGGAAGAATCCTGCACTCTCCCAAATCTAGCTTGTTTGGAAGACACCAGATTAGAAGTAAATTGAAATATAGTGATGAGAAGAGGAGCAAGCCACTAAGACATCTGAATATTGTGCATGTGTTTAGTATTTTACACCACATGCTTGCAGAAATCAATGTTGGTCCTGTCCACTACAAGAAGCCATGGATGGAAACTAATCGAGGAGAGAAGCAATCTAGAACTAAAGAGAAATTTCCTGACAGTAAGAACAATTAATCAGTGGAACAACTTGCCTCCAGAAGTTGTGAATGCTCCAACACTGGAAGTTTTTAAAAGATGTTGGATAACCATTGGTCTGAAATAGTGTAGGATTTCCTGCTTGAGCAGGGGATTCAACTAGATGACCTCCAGTGTCCCTTCCAACTTTATTATTCTGTTATTCTTTCTTCCAGTTCAATTCCCACTAATTTCTGCATTCCAAATTTCTTCAAGTTCAATGCCCACAATTTTCTGCATTCTTTATATCAATTGCTGCATTTCAACTTCAAACAGGAATACTCTTTTATACACACATTATACATACATTATTACACTATGGATGGTGCTACTGGAGTATTGAAGAATGATATTGAAGAATGGCTGATTTCTTTCTTGGTTTGATGAAATATTATTTTGACTGTTCTTGAGGACTTCAAGAGAATGTACCAGAACATTATGCTGAATCCACAGACCCTAATGCCTTCAGGCAGTCCTGGTGGAGGGCATGATTGATAGTACTAAAAGTTGCTAGGAGATGAAAGAGAACCAGGATGCTTTTACCATGCCTTCCCAACTTTGACATTGAAAAGCATAGTTGATACAATCTCAGTTTTATATCCCAATCTGAAATCCCACTTGAATATTTTTTTCATCAAAGAGAAAAAAGTTGCCTGTCAATTTGTCAAGCATTCCTGGCCTGCTCTCGAGTTGCCATAGGCAGGAAGTGGGGAGAACCGATGAAGCAGTTTGGTTGCTATGACAAGAAGTACATTTCATGCATACCTTTCTCCAGATTCTATCCCATGTTACTAGAGTCAGCTGGAGAGGCATATTTTCTATAGCCTGAAAATGTGCCTCATTGGAGAATATGATTTATGACACACCCTGGGGGGACGGGGAAACAGGATCATAGGTGGGCAGTAAATTACGTGGGGCAGAGCTGACTGCACTTAGGAAAGTGCCGACATGTTGCTCCTAATAAATAATTGGATTTCTTTTGAAACCTGGCTCGAGGGTCATGAATTAATTAGGGCATCCATCAGAATCCTGACATTGCCTTCAATTTGAATGTTCTCACTCTTTCCCCTGTGTTATGATAGGCAATGTGAAATATCTCAAGAACCTTCCATAATATATTTGGCACTACCCATTTGAAAGAATATAAGCATAGAGGCCTCCTTCAAAAGACAGATTAAGTTTACATTATCTAGAAATTTGTTTGGATAAATGTTCTTGTTCCATTATCCTCACACGTGGACATGAGGAAGAAATATATAGCGTGAGCTTTAGAGTTATACAATTTTGGATTTTTGAATCAGCATTATCTCTTCCATTGGTCAACTATAAAAGGAAGAACACTTAGGAAACCGCTTTCAATTAGAATAGAGCTCAAAAAGGACCTCGGAGGTCTTCTAGTCCAACTGTCTCTCAAGCAGGAGACCCTGTACTATTTCAGAAACGTGACTATCTGGTCTCTTCTTAAAAACTTAAAAAGTGATGAAGCACCCACAACTTCTGACAGCAAGCAACGTTGCTTCACTCCTTGATTAGTTTTCAGCCATTGTTTTTTGTCCTGCCCTCTGGTGCTTTGGAAAATAAGTTGATTCCCTCCTCTTTGTGGCAACCTCTCAGGTACTGGAATACTGCTATAATCCTGCAACCGTTCTACATATGTTTTAGTCTCCAGGCCTTTAATCCTTTTCTTTACATTCCCCCCCTCCTTTTTCCTATTTATCGGTTTTTCTAGTTCTGTGGAAATATACATTTCTGAAAACTACTGTTTAGAAGTTTGGGGAAATTATTTAGAAAATGAGTAAAATTGTGCACTGAGTAAAATTGAGTCTATTTATTAATTTATTTGGTTTCTAAAGTTGCCTAATCCAGTAATAACTCTAGGTGGTATATAACATTGAAAACTCTTTAAACAAAATAGTTTAATTGTTCACCAGGCCCAAATATAGAAATACAACTCCATTTGTGACTAACACAACATATGGCCAAATACCTCAGGCAATGGGTTTAATGGGTTAATGCAGGTAAGTTTGACATATCGCGACAATCTTGATTGATATTTCTAGCACACTCAACCAGGAGAAACACAGATGTAGAAGAGTCCTTCCAAAGACAAATTAGCCACATGTTTTATTTTCAAGAGACCTGCCTGAAAATGGAATCATTTCACATAAGATTAAGTTGGAGATATTTAAAGGCTTCAGGGATCTGGGATTTTCCTTCCTAGTATTTTGCGTACAGAATCCTTCACTTCATTGTTCCTGATAGTGTAGATGAAAGGATTGAGCACAGGGGTGATAATCGTGTATAATATGGATACAGACTTCATCGTACTGAGGGAAGAGTTTTTGACAGTAGGTCTTAAATAGACAAAAAAGACCGATCCATACAGAATGCAGATCACAACCAGATGGGAAGCACATGTGGAAAAGGCCTTCTGCTATCTGGAGGTTGAAGGCATTCGAAGAATAGTGTGTAGGATGAAGACATAGGAAATGAGGGTAAAAACCAGGGAGGACATAATCAAATCCACAACAAGGAGAAAGCCAAGGCCTTCAATAAGACGTGTATCTCCTCCTGCAATTTTTAGCACAGGTCCAACATCACAATAGAAATGATTGATAATGTTGGAAGTGCAATAGGGCAAGTTTGCAATCATTACTTCAACTATCTGCAAATAATGGACAAAAATCCTCTAAACCAGGTGGATATTGACAGTTTAAGGCAGATAGTTGAAGTCATGATAGTGGGATGTCTCAAAGGATGACAAATGGCTAAATATCTATCCAACGATATAAAAGTGATAATGAAAAATTCAGTGACACCAAACATGAAATAGAAGAATAATTGTATTAAACAGCAATAAAAACAGATGGAATTGTTAGAAGAGACATAATTGAGTAACAGCTTGGGCATAAATGTTGTAATTTGTCCAATATCCTTCATAGAAAGGTTACTAAGGAAGAAATACATGGGTTTCTGAGATGACGATCCCTTATTACCATCATAATGATGAGGCCATTGCCCATTAGGCACAAGAGACAGAGCAGAAAGACATTGGCATACATCACCCTTTTCATTCCTACAACACGTGGCAGTCCAACAAGAATAAATTCAGTTGTTCTTCTACAATTGGTCAAATTCATATTCTTCTCTTACAAAAAAAGAAAATTTGAAACCTTCTTTGATTCAAGATTTAGCCAAATTTGGAAAATCCTCTTTTGAAAACTAGCATTATGAGTTCAACATGGAGAAGACAACAGTGAATTTACACATCAAGGAAACAAAGGTTATGCGTAGTTATAGTAGCTGAAATTAAATACACATATTTCATTATAAGATATGATGACTAAAGGCCCGTAACTGAAATCCCAAAACACATGAGGCCATAATCAAAGAAACACTATATGAAATTAGTGTCACATGTGAAATTTGTCACTGTTGGAAATTTGCCATTTGGGGAATCTTAAAAATATAATGACATCTTTGGTAGATATACCCTACAGTTGAAATATTTTGATACAAATTAGAACTTGGAAATAGACAGAATTTTATACACCCTGCAAGAATTTTTTTGACATCGTTAATTATCTAAAGAGAGGGATACAAGCCATGGTTTGTGATAGAAATATGAAAGAAGATAAATGACATTAGAAATATAAAAACCAATAAAGAAATCAAAAAATTATAAAAGCTTTGGGTGGGTGTGGGTGGGTTGTATATGCTAAAAAGTCATAGTTATTTTTACAGTGACATTCTGTTTCATGTCCTGTTTCTATTCTCTAGGATAGGATAGAATAGGAGAGGACAGGACAGGACAGGACAGGACAGGACAGGACAGGACAGGACAGGATAGAATAACAGAATTGGAAGGGACCTTGGAGATCTTTTAGTCCAACTCCCTGCTTAGGTAGGAAACTACACCACTTCAGACAAATGGTTATCTAATTTCTTCTTTAAAAGTTCCAGTGCTGAAGCATTCACAACTTCTGGAGGCAAGTCATTCCACTGATTAATTGTTCTAACTGTCAGGAAATGTCTCCCTAGTTTGCTTCTCTACTTGATTAGTTTCTATCCATTGCTTCTTGTCCTACCTTCAGGTGCTTTGGAGAATAGCTTGACTCTCTCTTCTTTGTGATAGGCCCTGAGATATTGGAAAACTATTATGCAATGCCTATGCAAATTTGGAGGTCCTCTGGAGGCACACAAGCAAGGATGAATTCTGCAACTCTTTTATGGTTGGTCTAATTCCCATGTTCAACTACAAAAAGAGAAAGTATAAAACCTTCTCTGATGCTTTTGTACAGAAGGTTGAGATCCCATTTCTAGATGAATTTGTATCTCATTTCCTGTACTTATCCATAGATCATGACCCCAAAATTTTATTTGGAATCAGCGTAATTCATGGCCACTTTTATTTGAACCAACTTCCAAGGAGCATTCCCAGAAATGGAGTCTTATATATATTGTCAAATCTTCTAAGACTCTTCAAAGACTCAATAAAACAGGGAAGGAACAAACTGAAGATGATGTCCAATAACGATTTTCTTCAACTTTCCATTTTTCCCCATTTATTTTTTCCATAGAATTCAAGGTGAAGATATCTACCATAGTATTTAGGACCTGCAGATTTGAAAACCTTTTCAGATGTGGTGGTGTGATGGCAGGAGCATTTAGATAATTACACATTGTATACTTTTTGTGAAGTGTTTTTCAGACTTGGCAACTTTAAGATTTGTGGGCTTTAACTGATTCACCTAACAGTGTATCTGCTTGTAATTATAAGGGCACTAAAATTATTATCTTTGCATTGGAATGCAAAGGAGCAACTTAACTTTTTGATTTTTCTTTGAAGATATTTCACTTCTCATCCAAGGAGCTTCTTCAGCTCTGGCTGGATGGTGGGGAATGGAAGGAATTATACTCCTTGAAGACAGCTTGCAATTTGCATTGTTTTAGAGAGTCATTGAGGCCACCTGGAGGCTTCTCTGTGTCATCAAGATCACCATAGTTTGTGTAAATGTGTGTGGAGTCTTTTTGGAACTATTGAAAGGATATATTGTAAATTGGAGATAGATGATGTCATATGCCTTCCCCTCTGTCAAGATAAACTGTTCAGTTTCCATTCCCCACCATCCAGCCAGAGCTGAAGAAGCTTCTTGAATGAGAAGTCCTCCAAGAAAAATCAGAAAGTCCAGTTGCCTCTTGAAGAAGCACATTTGGGACAACCATGACCTGGAGACTGAGAACCTTCATAGACATTTTGCATTGGGAAGTTGTCATCCAATGATGTGTAGTAAATAGTTTTGTCATGTAACACATGCAATCAAGAAGCTTGTTGTATTCCAGTCCCATTTTCCCTTAATTCATGTGCACTGAAGATTTAGGTCTTTCCCTTAATGATTATATTTATGTAGAGGTGACTTTCTTTCAATATTTGTTTAAGATAATGTTTGATTCTCAAATCAAAATCAGGGTAGGAGATGGATTACAATGACCCAAGAGTCCCCTTTCAACTCTGGTATATTATGATATTGTGTGTGGCAGTCAAATATTGTTCAATAGTGGAGTGTTCATAAAATGTCAGATGTAGAATGGACATAGTAAGTCAGTTCAGATAGTCAATAAGATGTTAGCATACATAGACTTGAAAATATCACACCATACAAGGTTTGTTCACTATCTGTGTTCCAGGACACCTTTTTAGCTTCTCCACTTCTATCATTTTCCAGGTTCTATGTGTTCTCTACAATAGATAAAAAGTTCGTGCATCTGTAACATTTGAAAAGCTCTGGAGATAAGCTCTCTTTATGTGTAAATTATGCTATTTAGGAAATAGAAAGACAAGAATGTGAAGAATGATTTTCTTTCAGGTATACTACAAATATTTCTGTGTAAGAACCATTCACGGTATGGGATGTAATTGACCCAAAGTCATTCATGAGCTCTCAGGACAAAGAATGATTAAAATCTGAAGGCCTTCATTTCCAGCCCAAATCCTTAATTATAATACCACACCCTTTTAGTGTACAGCAACCCAAGAAAAGGGCTTAAGATTGATTTTATTGAAACACATCATGATACAAAGTAAATTCATTATGATAACCCAGTGTGCTTGGAATCATCCACATCCAATCTTGACCAGTGATGCCCTAGAGCAGGGGTGTCAAACTCAAGGCCCGTGGGCTGGATCCAGCCAATGATGTGGTTGGATCTGACCTGGGGGGCCATCCCGGTCTAACCCACATCGCTTCGGCCCAGCCTACTCATGTTACTTCTGCCCGGTCTACTTGTGTGATTTCTGCCTGGTCTACTGAATATAAAGATCAGGCCAGCGAAGCTTCACTTTACTCAATGCCAGGAGTTTGGGGAGTAGCATCAAGCTGGCCATGCCCACTAATCAGCCATCTAGCCAGCCATGCCCTTTGGCTCCCTGAAGTCAATCACAGGCCTAATGCAGCTCTCAATGAAATTGAGTTTGACACCCCTGCCCTAGAGAAGAAAAATATGTCAGCTCCATCTGAATTTCTACTCACATAATGTTCTATCTTTGGACCAAAAGATCAGACAATGGTCATATTAATAGCAAAATAATGTATATTTTTGTTTATTATGTTCATGTAATAGATATGAGGAAGAAGACATGTCTGATTGAATATCATCATATTTATTATATGATTATAATATACATAAGTGTATATTCTTTTAAAGAGTTTTTTTTAAGCAATAATAATATGTTAGTAAATAGATCACATGATCCATTCTGGGAAAGCTTTAATTCATTATTTGAAAAACAGGATCTCAAATATACACCAAAGGAGGAAATAAGAGGAACCAAGCCAGGAAAAAATTCTCCATCATTATAACCAAGTTTCAGCCAAGAAGTGTTTGTTCATTTGGAAGGAAGAAATTGGAATGCCTGAATATACTTTATATGGAGGACACCAGATTGGGGAAGTTAATTGAAATATAGTGTTGAGAAGAAGAGCAAGGCACAACAGATCTGAGTATTTTGCATGTGTTTAACATTGTGAACTTTGGGATTGCAAGAATGATGTATAAAATTTCATTCTATGTTTTTAAATTTTGAAAGTTGAATAAAGTATTTAATAAAAAAGAAATTGTAAGAATCAATGCTGGACCTCTGTTTCCTCAACCCCAAATCTCACCAATTTTTGGTTTCCATTTACTCCAGTGGTGGGATTCAGAAAAATTTACTACCGGTTCTGTGGGCTTGACTTGGTGAGCATGACATGGCTTGGTGGACGTGGCAGGGGATTGAGACTGCAAAATCCATCTTCCCTCCCCACTCCTGGGGGAAGGATACTACAAAATCCCATTCCCTCCCCACCTCACTAACCTGCTTTCCAGCTCTGTTCTCCTGAGCAGGGCAACAAAAGAAGACCCAGCCAATCAGCTGGGATTCAGGAGGCAGAGGATAGGGACATGGCCAGTCAGAGATGATATTTGCCAGTTCTCTAAACTACTCAAAATTTCCACTACCGGTTCTTCAGTATATAGTGGTACTAGGCTATGAAAAATGATAAAAAAGAATGAGCAATATCTTTCTTTCTTTGCTAGATTTCTACCCTGAATTTTCTCTAAGACCACAAGAGAAAGTACCAGGAATTTTCTCTTCCTCTTTTCCCACACAATAACACTGAGTGAAGGAAGTTGGAACGAGAAGGATGAATCTTGGGGAGCACCCACCAATAAGCATTGGTCAGAATCTGGGATCCCTTTCCTAGTTCAACACATGAGTCACTACACTAAGTACTCCCATTTAATCTCTTAATTCAGGGTAGAGTCAGGGCAGCTGGATTGAGCTAAATGCTTACTGGCCAGCTGCTCTTCTAGATGTCATGTGAAGTTCACAGTAGATATTTTTCTTTGTGCCCTAGGAGAGAAATATCTGCAGCTGCCTAAGATTGAACTCTCAACCTTACAGATGGAGGTGAGCATCTTCACCACTAGGGCCTGAATCACTATACTATACTGTTTTAACATAACAGATAATCAGAGTTGGAAGGGACTTTGTAGGTCATCTAGTCCAACCTCCCGCCCAAGTGGGAGATCCTACAGCATTTCTGACAAATGGCAGTCCAATCTCTTCTTGAAAGTCTCGAGTGATGGCGCTCCCACAACTTCCGAGGGCACATGTTAATATTATGATTGTTTATTACTTTGCCTCGACAAAAATATTAATTTTTTTCTACTGCAATGCTTACAAATAGCAAGAAATATATGAACCCTCCAATTGACTGGAGAGTGACACAGATACAATTTGGACTTTTGAACCAGCATGTTAAATCTTGGCATTTCATTTTCTATTGGTCCACAGTAAAGGAAAAAACTTTTTGAGTCTAGACTTGAAGATCTCTGACAGATGTGAATTGGTTTGAAACCCAACTGATTGAAGGTACCTAATTTTATCTTCTATACTGTTTATGGATACTTCTAAACAAAGATTCCATCAAGCAGAAAAAAACATATTGCCTTCCACCTAGATATTATTCATCACTTCCTTTATTATGGTAGGCATGATAAAAGATTTCAACAATATGGATTCATATTTCTGACATTTCCTCCAACTGGAAGGAATGTCTAAAACAGAGTCCTTCAAAAGAGAGATAAAGTTAGAACTTAGAGTTCAGACTTTAGATTTTGTTTCATCTTCAGAAAATCTCCTTGAAGTTGGAATCAATTCCCATCCCTTCTAACACAGTGGAGAGCTGGAATCTTTCTTCCGATCATTTTTTGAACAGCCTCTTTCACTTCATTGTTCCTAATGGTGTAGATGAAAGGATTGAGCACTGGGGTGATCATAGTATACATAATGGAGACAACCTTCATTACCCTGAAGGAAGAGTTTTTGACTGTTGGCCTTAGGTAGACAAAAAAGACGGAGCCATACAAAATGAAAACTACAATCAGATGTGAAGCACATGTTGAAAAAGCTCTCTGCTGTCTGGATGTTGTAGGCATTTGAAGAATGGTGAAGATGATGAAGAGGTAAGAAACGAGGGTGAAAAGCAAGGAGGACATTATCACCAACACAGAAACTAGGAAACCAAGGGTTTCAATAATACGGGTATCTCCTCCGGCAATCTTCAATACTGGTCCAACATCACAAAAGAAATGATTGATAATGTTGGAGACACAGTAGGGTAGGTTTGCAATCATCACTACTTGACAAATTATAGAGATAAAACCACCAATCCAGGCTCCTATTGCCAGTTTGAGGCAGACCCCCGAAGTCATGATAGTGGCATATCTCAAAGGATGGCAAATGGCTATGTATCTGTCCAAAGATATCAAAATTATGATGAAAAATTCAGTGACCCCAAAAAGAAAATAGAAGCACAACTGAATTACACAGCAATAAAAACAGATGGAATTACTAGCAGAGAGATAATTGAGCAATAGCTTGGGTATGAAGGATGTGGTGTGTCCAATGTCTATAAAAGAAAGGTTGCTAAGGAAGAAATACATGGGTTTCTGGAGATGGCGATCCATAATTACCATCATAATGATGAGTCCATTTCCCATCAGAGTCAAGAGATAGAGGAGAAAAACACTGGTGTACATCATGCTTTCCATTCTCCCAAATGTTGACAATCCAATAGTCTTGTACAGTTGGTCAAATCCATCCTCTCCTTTAGCTACCAAAAGAATCCAAATTTGAATTGGGTCAAACTTTTGCTATATTTCTTCCCATTATTTCTTATGGTACTAGCTTTTATAGAACACATATATTTAATTTATGTGTGCTATGAAAGCCAGTACCATAAGAAATAACCTGAATTCTCTAACCAGAATTACTAACGATTTGTTAAATTCTTGCCAATCAAGATGAAATATATGAGATATGAGATCTTGCTACAAAGAGGAAAGGTCAACTTATTTTCTAAAGCACCACAGGGCAGGACAAAAAACAATGGATGGAAACTAATCAAGGAGAGAATCAGAATCAGTATAGAGCTGTAAGGGACCTTGAAAGTCTTCTAGTCCAGCCCGCTGCTCAAGCAGGAGATCCTATACCACTTCAGACAAGTGACTGTCCAGTCTTTTTTTAAAAAGCTCCCGTGATGAAGCACCCACAATATCTGAAGGCCCTGGTTAATTGTAACCTGGATTTAATGAGAAACTTAACAGTGAAGACAATTAACCAGTGGAACAGCTTGTCTTTGGAAGTTTTGGGTACTTCAACACTGGAGGTTTTTTAAAGAAGAGATTGGAAAGTCACTTGTCTGAAATTGTCTAAGGTCTCCTGCTTAACCTAGGGGTTGGACTAGAAGACCTCCAAGGTCCCTTCCAGCTCTATGGCAATTGGGATTGGCTGGGATCACAGAAGAGTTGAAACCAAAATTATGAATTTTGAAGGTCCATCCATGGACTCTCAAAACTATGGGATCAAAAGCAAAGAATCCCCATTATGTGTTAGTGTCCAGAGAAGAGCAGGATTACTGTAAATTGTGCAAGTGATATATTCAAATCTATAAAAGTATACTAGCATTTTAGCACCTATGAGCGTATTATGCTATGTAATGAAAGTTTCATAAATTAATAGGGAAACAATCTTCACATTGAAACAAAGATTTTCAATACTGAGACAATCAAAGGTGGCTTCAAAAAATTTAGCAACCAGTTCTCTGCCCGGTTGCTGGGTGGGCCTGGGCATGGTGGGCATGGCCTAGTCGGCCACCTGCACTACAGCGGGGTGTGTGCTTTTGCCCTCCTTGAGCCTGTGCACGGGCCCTGCACTTACCTTGCATCCAAAATGGGCTGCGTGGAGACTCCTGGGAGGGGAGGGGTGGGTGGGACCAGCCAGTAGTGGGATTTGCTGGTTCACCAAACTGGCCATAAAATTAGCTACCAGTTCATCCATACCAGTGCAATCCGGTAGCAGTCCACCCCTGGTGACAATATAAACACCAGTTGTGGTGGAAGATGAAAAACATCTGTACCTAAGTCTATATTTTGACAAGGGAAGTCTGTGCGGTCTTTGGCACTCTGTGAACCTGACTGTATTCTTGCAGACTTTTCATTATCAGACATCTTCAACAAAGCAGTTAAACTCAGAGAGCATCAAGGACCACACAGTTCAACCCTGAAATTATCTTTTATTAGTGCATAGAAATTGGGTTGAGAGAAAATAAAACATAATAAAGCATCTAAATAAAGCATGTCTAAGTGTGTTTTGATCAAGACTCTTCTTTCTGATTTGAGATTTATTTCTTTTTCAAAAGAAAGGATTTTCTTTTTTCTTTTTGTTCCTGGCATTGGATACATGAGCGGGGAGTGAAAATGAAGGAAAAAATGTAGCACTGCTATCTAGAGGCTTGGACATATTGTTTCTTTTTCTTCTATTTGTTTATGTAACTCAAGGACTCTGAGCTTTGCACTGGAAAAGATAATGGGATGAGCATGGCAGATTGTTTATGAAGGTGCCCATCTGTGAAATTATAGATAACTAGAGTCTGGAGTTGTTAATACGCATGTAAATAAAGCATGTATGTGTGTGTATTAACAATTATTTAAGTATAATTACAAATTATTTCTATGATTACCAAAAAATACCCTTACTTTTTTCTATCAGACTTTGTCTAATTGAAACCACAAATCATAAGCGCTATCTTTGTTTCATGCAAATGTCTATAAGGTGTTTCCATTTAGCTATAATCTTGGGTTTTTTTGTTTTGTTTTATTTTTTTGTTTGTTTGCTAATCAAAGATGTGAACTTACCCAGTAATAATTCTAAACTCAGAAGAATTCTAAATTCAGGGGAATCCTGTTCCTTGTGTACTTTTTCTATCAGAATAACAGAGTTGGAACGGACCTTGGAGGTCTTCTAGTCCAGCCCGCTGCTCAAGCAGGAGACTCTATACCATTTGAAACAAGCGGCTGTCCAATCTCTTCTTAAAAGCCTCCAGTAATGGAGCACCCACAACTTCTGGAGGCAAGCTGTTCCACTGATTAGCTGTTAGGAGATGTCTCCTTACTTCCAGGTTGTATCTCTCCTTGATAGCTTTCCATTTATTTCTTCTTGTCCTGTCTTCAGGTGCTTTGGAAAATAGGTTGACCCCCCTCTTCTTTGTGACAGCTCCTCAAATATTGTAACATTGCTATCATATCATTGCAGTCCTTCTTTTCCCTAGACTAGCCATACCCAAGCATAAACCTCTCTGTGACCTGTCTTGAGTTTTTCATCAATTGTTTCTTACCCATTCATCTTTTCTTCATGGATTCTTCTACTCTGTCTCATATCAAGGCAGTCACTGTTGTGCCCATGGACAGCAACACAATCTGCCTTTATGAAAATCTCATTTACTTCTTTAAAATATTGTCCTTAACATTTAAAGCAGTTCCGAAAGATTGCATCATAGAAAAGCTGATCATTTCCTGCAGTAATTTGGGACATAATCTCTGAGGGTATGTCTCTCTAATTTCCCATGAGTATCTAGCCTTTGTGCCTAAAAATTATGATTTGAATAGAATAACTCAAGATTGTACTTATGTAAGTCAACTATTAACTTCCATTTCAAGTTACGGATCCTTCTGTTATTCATCATGCAAATATTTTTTGGGAGAATGGATTCATTAGCGATAGTATTGTATCATTTTCTTAGGATTTCCGGCTGAAGTAATGTGGACCAGCCCCTTACATTTTACAATGTGGATCCAGCCACATTGTAAGCCACATCCAGACTGTGCACTTTGTGTTTTACATCCCTGCTATAGAGAGTCAGAGAGATATCCAGGGGTGGGGTTCTATTGGTTCTGTCTAGCTCTGTAGAATCAGTAGCTCTGAAGAGCATCAGACAAAGAACCAATTCTGTGTCTGCTGCTGTTTTGGCCACTCGCCTGCCCGGGCTCTTACCTGACCTTTATTTCCTGCTTTTTCAACCTCAGCTGCTTTGCACAGCACATCTGCGGTTGAAAAATCAGGGAAAAAGTACTTTTTCAAATGCTGTGCACCCATGTGCAGCACTGCTCAGCTATCCAAGCAGCAAGCTGATGACGTTTCACACACGTGCAAAACGTAAATCACTGAACCAGTAGTTACACCGGTCAGATCCCACCCCTGGAGATATCCATAGAAAAATTGTAGAAACAGAAAAAAAAATAGCAAACTTTAAGTCTGACACAAAACCTGGCAAGGATTTTGTATAGGTATCCAGTAGTCACTATCATGAGAAGCAAAACACCATGGCTCATGATGTCATCAAACACCACGGTTCATGATGCAATTGTGTGCTACATCTAATGAGGTCAGAATGCACTTATGATCCCTTGCTGATGGTTTCCTCCATTTTCTGGATTTCATTCATTCTCTTTATAGAAGATCTATACATTTATAATGTTTGGAAAGCTCTCCCGATATGCTGTCCTATGTGTAAATGATACAACTCAGGGAGCTGATAGACAAGAATATCAAGAATGACTTTCTAAGCTTAGAAAACAGATTTTATTGAAAACACATAACCATGCAAAGTCAATGTATTATGATAAATGTAATGATCCTCCCATCCACCAATCTTCATCAGTAAATACTTAATCAAGAAGGATTAGAAGTGCCATGATAGCAGTCTTCCAGTATTTCAGGGGTGTCCACAAAGAAGATGGAGTCAACTTATTTTCCAAAGCACCAGATGGCAAGACAAGAAACAAAGGATGCAAACTAATAAAAGAGGGATTGAGGAGAAACTTCCTAACAGTAATTAATCAGTGGAACAGCTTGCCTTCAGAAGTTGTAGGTGTTTCATCACTGGATGTTTTTAAGAAGAGACTGGACAGCCACTTGTCTGAAATAGTATAGGGTCTCCTGCTTGAGCAGGGTATTGGAGTAGTACAGTGGTCACCAACTGGTGGTCCATGAGAACATTTTGGTGGTCCGCAGAAAAATTAATTGCATTTTTTATATTGTAGTAAGTCAGGGGTATTCAAAAATACAGCCTCTGGGCCAGATACGTGCAACGAACGTTTGTGTTGCTGCAGAGAGTTTCCCTCTTCGGGATCTGTTTGTGCAAAAATTCCAACTTGGGGTCTGCTTCAGCCCCCTGGTGCGGGGCTTTGGGTGAAGGCTGGATGGAAGTGTCACTAGTGATGAAGAACCAGAGGGTCTCATTCCAGTGGGACCGAATCATGGCCTGGAACTGGCTGGCCATCTCAGCCCACTGAGCCTCCAGGTGCTGGTACATGGCCTTGCATTCCCGCAGACCTTCCCTCTGCTTGGAATGCCTATGTCTGTAGTCCTCAGTGAGGTGCTTCTGCTGAGCCTCCTTCTCAATCAGATTCAATGAGGCAGCTGTTTTGACAACTCTTTCTCATGATGGCTGCTTAGCTCCAACAACTGCTTCCTGTTGGGGCTCTAAGGAGCCCAGGTAGGCAGGTAAGGAGTGGCTGGGAGGGAAGGGGTGAGTAGAGGCCGATGAGGTGCCCCTCAACATGAGTGACATTGAGTTGGCCATGCCCACTCAGTCACACGCCCACCCAGCTAGAAATTAAGCAGATCATATTAGTGGTCTGCAGGATTTATAATTATTTATTTATTTATTTATTTATTTAATTAAACTTTTATACCGCTCCCTCTCCCAAAAAGGGACTCGGGGCGGTTTACTAAATTATGAATTTAGTGGTCCCTAAGGTGTGAGAGGTTGGTGACCCCTGAACTAGAAGAGCTCCAAGGAAACTTCAAGCACTATTCTGATTGATTGGATGATTGAATTATATTCAAAAGTTACATTCAATAATTCAAAGCAAGTGGCTAGTGATTTGGAGCACATTGCTAGATTTATGCCTAACTGATAGTCCACAGAAGATTTCCTACAATCATTTTATTATGAGATCATCATAAAATTGCTTTTTTTTTTTTTAATGACCCTGTAATCCCTTGCATTGGGTGGACATGGGGAGACCAAACAGAGCTCAATATTTACGTAAGATCGAACTCATAGCCTCCTGATTGTGTGGGTGAGCACTCCAACTCTAGGCCACCATGTTGCTCATACAATTCCAAATTAAGAGAAGAAAAAATTCTGCTTATTATCTGCCAGGTTGCCCATTGCTTTCTCCATTTTTGCTAAAGTTTCTTTTTAAGGAATACCTGGACATTGGAGATGGATTGTGAACAAAGACATTTAGAAATAAATTATCAACAAAGTCCTATGCCATGAGATTTGGGGGCCCTGAAACTTTATTTCTAAAGAAATAAAATCCACACTGGATCCTTTGCTTCATTATTCCTAATGATGTAAATGAAAGGATTTAGAGCTTGGGTGACCACTGCATATGATATGCAGTGAAGCATGAGTAATTGAGAATTGATCTGAAATAAACTAAACAGATGACCCCATACATAAGGAAAAAAACCCTAATAAACAGTAGAAAAAAACCCTAATAAACAGTCAGATTCCAGAGCTATGTTACATAATTCAACAATACATTAGCATCTTTGGCAAAACAATACCTCAGTCACATCCATCCGACCCATTAGAGTGAGGAGGCAGGGAATGTTGTGGGTCCCACCCCTGAAGGAGATATACCTGGTGGGACCCAAAAGAAGAGCCTTCGCCATGGTGGCTCCATCTCTCTGGAACATCATTTCCCCAGAGATTAGAATGGCCCCCTCACTAATACTCTTCCGAAAGGCACTGAAGACCTGGTTTTGCCGGCGGGCCTGGGGAACCCAGAGAGGGATGGAGCCCATCAGGTGGCTAGTGTGATCTGCTGTTGTCAGGGAGGGGGGAGGGGGAGTTGGTTTTTGATTTTTTGTTTTGTTTTTTGTTTTCCCAAATTTTGTTCTATTGTACTTTACTAATTTATTTAATTCTTTTTGTTAGTTTTTATTGTTTTTATTTTTTTTTATTTTTATTTTTTTGTTTTAAATATGGTTTTACATTGTGTAAGCCGCCACGAGTTGCCATGGGTGAATAGGCGGCAGCATAAATTAATTAAATAAATAAATCTTTAACATTTCAAATTTTCCAATCAATTTATCATTATATTTAATAGGCTATTCTCAAAAGATATGTAATGTTCTCATGACCATACCATGTGGATCATCAAGCCCTCAAAATTCATTTAAAAACATAAATTAAAAATTCATTTATCATTCTTTCAATACATTTCTTTGGGGACACCAACATACAGTTTTTTTCTGATGAATCTGCCTTTATCTCATATATGAAGTTACTAATTTAATATTTATAAAGACCCATTGTTTTAACTTTATTGAAAATTCCAGTTCTTTAACTTAGAACTTTAGAACTTAAAATAACTTTATTGTTGTTTTGAATGTACAGTAATTGGCATACATTAAAATGTTTTTTTTTGTTTGAAGCTGTTAAAGAGTCACCACCTCTAATAAACACTACATAAACATACAAAATAAATAAATAAATACCAAATTATGCATATGCCGTCATATATTATATGACATAGAGAAACAACACAGTCTAGTTTGAGTGTATACAATGTACATAGCAAGAAAAATGAATCTTACAAGTTGATCAGACAGATGGCATACGGAGCAAAGCTGTTACAGAATCTGGTAGTTCTGCTAGAAATAGTTTGAAATCTCATCCCAGAGGGAAGCAACAGAAACAGACCATAAAGAGGGTGCATGAGGCTCCCTAACAATGCTTTGAGCTCTAAACATATAGGGCTTACAAGCAGTATCCTAAATAATGGGAAACGAGCTTATTATAATCTTCTCAGCTGCCCTTTCCACTCTCTATATGGACTTTCTATCTGAAACCCATAACTGAAATATACCAAAAAATGTTCATTTTACTTCTGTCTAATATTTAGATTTTAGGAAAAGCCAGGGACTTTTTTTTAATGCTTTCCACACTGCTTCCTTCACTTCATTGTTCCTAATAGTGTAAATGAAAGGATTAAGCATTGGGACAACTATAGTATTCACCACAGAAACAATCTTCATCCTACTGAAGGAAGAGTTCTTGACAGTAGGTCTTAAATAGACAAAACAGACTGACCCGTACAACATGCAGACAACAACCAGATGGGAAGCACATGTTGAAAAGGCCCTCTGCTGTCTGGTGTTTGAAGGCATTCGAAGAATTGTGGTAATGATGAAGAGGTAAGAAATAACAGTGAAGAACAGGGAGGACATTACCACCATCACCATAATTAAGAACCCCAGGGCTTCAATGACTCTAATATCTCCCCCTGCAATCTTCAACACTGGTCCCACATCACAGTAGAAGTGATTGATAATGTTGGATGTACAGAAAGGTAGATTTGCCACCACTATTTCCTGATAAAGAATGGAGAAAAAGCTTCCAAACCAGGCTGCCACTGCTAGTTTCAGGCAGACCCCAGAGGTCATGATGGTGGCATATCTCAGAGGGTGGCAAATGGCTAAATATCTATCCAAGGATATGAAAGAGATGATAAAATATTCTGTGACCCCAAAAAAGAAGTAAAAATACAGTTGGGTAATGCAGCATTTGAAACAGATGGAATTCTTTGCAGAGAGATAGTTGACCAGCAATTTAGGAATGAAGGTTGTTGTGTGTCCAATGTCAATGCAAGACAGGTTGCTAAGAAAGAAATACATGGGCTTCTGGAGATGTCGGTCCACAATTACCATGATAATGATGAGCCCGTTGCCCAACAGACACAGGATGTAGAGCAGAAAGATACCAGTGTACATTACACTTTCCATTCCCCAAACTCTTGGCAACCCAACAAGAATAAATTCAGTTACTCTTGTACAGTTGGTCAAATTCATGTTCCCCTTCTGTTACAAAAAGAAAAAATATGAAACCTTCATCAAAACAATATTGAGCTACATTTCAAAAGATGTTTTTCAGACATTACTATTATAATTGAAAAGCAGAAAAGAAAACACAACATCACAACATAATATAACATCATAATGTAACAACGTAACATAGCATAGTATAAAACATAACATAACTCAGAAAACATAAGAGCAACAAAGTTGGTTAGGGGGCTGGAGGCAAAAATGTATAATGAACAATTGCAGAAACTGGGTGTTTCTTGCCTAATGAAGTGACATATGATAATAGTCTTCTGGTATTTGAAGGGCAGTCACAAGAAGAGGAGGTAGACCTGTTCTGTGTCATGCCACTGTTGGAATCTGATCCTGAGGGGGAGGTTGAACAGCTGACAGGGAATGGGAGCATGGCTCCAGTGACTGTGGAGGAAACTGGGGAAGGGCACAGTCCAGCTGGACATTCAGAGGAAGACCCAGGCCCACCCACTCTTCATCCTAGGGCACGCAGGGAGGAACGGATAAGGGAGCAATGTGAATTACATGGGTTATGGGGGAGAAAAGGGCCCTGATTCCCATTATTAGCTGCAGCTGGGAAAACAGGATTTTTAAAGGGTGTTTGCACACAGCACCTTGCTGGAAGCAAAGCATGCATTATCTTTGTTTGTCAAGTCTTATCTGGGTTCTGGCATCCTCCCAACTGTTTCATAATTTATTTATTTATTTTTTGGATTTTTATACCGCCCCTCTCCCAAAAGCGGGACTCGGGGCGGTGTACAGCCAGATAAAACAGAACAAGTTATAGGAATTATAAAGTTAAAAACAATTTAAAATAATTAAATTTGTGGCCGAAAGATAAAAATTGTATCAAAAATATATAAAACAGATAAAAATTAAAATGCCAATTTAAAACCCCCACAATTGTTACTGGGCCAGGCCGGCCTGCTGGAAAAAGTGGGTCTTTACTGCGCGCCGGAAGGTCTGATTGTCAGTGATGGTCCGTATCACCGGGGGTAAGTCATTCCAAAGGGAGGGAGCCCCCTCAGAGAAGGCCCGCACCCTCAGGGCTGCCAGCTGGCATTGTCCGGCCGACGGAACCCCAAGTAGGCTGACCTGTGGGAGGGCACTGGGCGGTGGGAGGCCATTGGTGGAAGGAGGCGGTCCCATAAGCATCCAGGTCCCAAGCCATGGAGCGCTTTGAAGATGATCACTACCACCTTGAACCGCACCCGGAAGGCCACAGGAAACCAATGCAGCTCGCGCAGGAGCAATGTAACATGGGAGCTCCGAGAAGCTCCCAAGATCACCCGTGTGGCCGCATTCTGGACCAACTGCAGCCTCCAGATGCTCTTCAAGGGGAGCCCCATGTAGAGAGCATTGCAGTAATCCAAGTGGGAGATGACGAGGGCAGAGGTGACCGTGCGAAGTGCGCCCAGATCCAGAAAGGGCCGCAACTGGTAGATCCAAATCTTTTGAAGTCTGCAATTCCTTATCCTGCCCTGGCTCATTAATTGCTGCAGCATGGTTTGTGTTAGTTTTTATTTATAATTTATATGTACTTTGGGTTCGGACTGAATTTCTTCCCTTTAAAAACTGTTCTTGGGCAAGTTTTTTCTCCAGCAGATGATAACTGTACATTGGGGGCAATTTGGAGGTATTAAAGGGACTTCACTTACTTTTGTGACTTTGTTGCTTTTGTGCCACACCCCGGGTCATCACATTCTCTAGAGCACTTCAAAAAAGCACAAAAACTTTGCAAGGAAAGATCCAACCTTAAATAAGGAAGAAAGTTCCTGACAGTGAGATCAATTAATCAGTGGGAGATCTTGCCTCCAAAAGTTCTGGGTGCTCCATCACTGGAGGTTTTTGAGAAGAGATTGGAAAGCCATTTGTCTGAAATAATAAAAGTTCTTCTACTTGAGCTGGTTATTGGACTATCAGATCTCCAAGGTCCCTTCCAATTCTGTTATTCCATATACCATAAGATTAGATTTTCAAATCAAGTTAAAGACAATTATACATACGTATGATTTTAAATGAGACATTTAAATATAAATATTAGAATACCAGTTATGACTTCTAAAACGCCATCATTAGAATCCTAAAGAAACCAAAGAAACACTATTAAAACTTTAATGCGATATCTGAAATTTGCAAATGTTATTTCCAGATTTTTACATGCATATTGATATTTTGCAAGAGAGCAATAAAATACTGAAAAACAAATTAAGGGATGTGATAGAAAAAATAATGAAAAAGAAAAATAGTTATAAATGACATAGAAGATTGGCAGTTAGTTGAGAACTAATAAATTAGAAGTGGTGAATGAATCCAAATTATAGGCAGACAGTACAGCAAGAATGGAAAATTATGGTGTGCAGCAATAGAATGTTATTTGAGAGCATGAGATACATGCAACGTCACCCAATGAATCCACCAATGGAAATATTTTAAAAACTTAGAGAATGGAGATATAGGTAAATAAAAGTCTATAAAAATATGAAAGCCAAAATGTTTCTCTATGAGTAGTGAGTTGTGTGTATTTGCTAGGAACTCATCATTATTTCTCCAGTAGAATTATCTCCCATATATTTGTTCTATGGATCTATTGATTTCTCTGTCGTTACCTTGACTTGTTCTTCCTTCATTATCTGCTTTGTCTTCTCCAAATATTTTTCACTCCATCTCTAATCCATTCATCAAGGCAGTGTTTTTTAAGAATCACATAAGAAGAAGCTTCATATGTTGGGGAAATTTACAAAGAGAGCAAACAACTATTTGAAGAAGAGGTGGAAGAATTGCAGGAATATTTTCTTCTGAAATATTTTCCTTAACATTTAAAGAACTTATAGCAGATAGTATTGTAGAAAGGTGTTTTTTTTTTTTACTGATTCTTTACAGAAGCTTGGAAGACAAGTCTCTAAGGGTATTTGCCTTTAATTTCCCATGAGTAACCATAAAACATAACTAGAATATACTCAAGGCTGATATCATTTGGAGCAAAACACAAGTGCCATCCCAAGAAAGGAAATCCTCAGGAGGCAATCCCAACTGTAAACTTTTCAGAATTGATCTCATTTATATTTCTCTTCAAGGGCAAACATAGAAAATAATAAAATATTTTCTGATGTAGGATTTAATTTTCTTCAAAATCTGTGGAACTGTCTCTAGATATATTCTTCTTTCAATTTCCTTAGGCTTCCATAGATTATGCTCAAGACACATGATTTTGAGTCAACATGACTCATGTCTGCTCTTATTTATTTGGATCAAATTCCAAGGGCCATTCTCAGGAATGGAGTCTTCAATATATTATTAATCCTTCAAGGACTCTTCGAAGTCTCAATGAAAGAGAGAAGGAACTCATTGGAGATAATATCCAAGAATTATTGTCCACTGTCCAGTTGGCAAATCCAGAAAAAGAAACTCCTGGGATATTATTTTACTAAGAGTATAAAACTTTATTGAATAAACCACATTAGAACAAAAAAAGTGAAACAGCTCTGGGTTTTCCACGCACAAGAAAGCATAGTTAATTCCCTCCTTTTTCATACATACACCAATCACTGATGTTTATTTTATTATTGGAAACAGCCAGTGATGCCGCAACATCTGCTTGATGTGTCCTTGAGGTGCCAGAAATTCTTCCACTCTTGCATTCCATCCATCACCACTCCTGTTATTGTCAAGCTGCAAGCAGGGGTGGGATTCAAAATTTTTAACAACCGGTTCTGTGGGCATAGCTTAGTTGGTGGATGTGGCTTGGTGGTCATGTGATTGGGTGAACATGCTTGGTGGTCATGTTATTGGCTTGGCATGGCCAACTCAATATCGCTCACATCGAGGCACCCACTCCTCATCTGGCCTCTCATGACTGTGAGGATGCTGCAACAGTCATAAGTGTGAAAAATGGTCATAAGTCACTTAATTCAGTGCCATTGTAACTTTGAATGGTCACTTCACACAAGCAAAGTACCAGCACAGGAGGGGAAAAAAACTCCAAAGAAGTTCCTGAGACAGGAAGTCTAGTCCTGCCAAGAATGTAATAAGGGTTAACGGAGATGCAGTTTCTGTAAGCAACACCAGAATGCTTCCTTCCTGCCCTCCTTACAGGATTAGGCCAGTAATTTCTTCTAACAACCAGTTCTCTGAACTGCTTAGAATGCTAACAACTGATTCGAGTGAATAGGTTTAAACTGGTAGAATCCCATCCCTGGCTGCAAGTGAAACAAAAATGTAGGTGAAAATTGTGAGTCAATTATTTTCTTCCAATTTCCCTTTTTTTCCCTATTTGTTTTTTTTTTGTTGTTGTTGTTATTGCTATTTAAGGTAAAGACATTCCCAAAAATAACCTCAGAATTCACAGACTTTAAATTTATTTATTTATTTATTTACACATTTATATACCGCTCTTCTCCCGAAGGACTCAGGGCAGTGTACAGCCATCTATAAAACATTCCACTTTACAAAAGTTAAAAGAAGATTAAATATCTTAAGACTGCCACTAAAATTTATACCCAACTCCAATAAATTAACAATAAAAACCCTGAATTTAAAACCCCGAAATTTAAAACCCAAATTCTAAAATTACACTTTAAAACTCCCATTTCAGTCCAGGCCAGCCTGCTCAAAGAGCCAAGTTTTCAGTGCATATCTGAATGCTCTCAGGTCGGTGTTGTTACGTAGCTCAGGAGGCAGCCCATTCCAGAGGGTGGGTACCCCCACAGAGAAGGCCCTATTCCTTGGGGGCACCAGGCAGCACATAGATGCCATCGGGACCTGAAGGAGGCCCTCCCTGTGGGAGCACACAGGTCGGTGGGAGACTACCGGCAGAACGCAGTCTTGCAGGTAGCCTGGTCCAATGCCATGGATCACTTTAAAGGTCAAAACCAGAACCTTAAAGTGAACCCAGAAGGCCACCGGCAACCAATGCAGCTCGCACAGGAGAGGCGTCACATGGGAGTTTCTTGACGCCCCCATAACCATCTGTGTGGCCACATTTTGCACCAGTTGAAGCCTCCAGGTGCTCCCCGCAGGGAGCCCCATGTAGAGAGCGTTACAATAGTCCAGGCGGGAGGTGACAAAGGCATGAGTGACCGTGTGTAAGGCGTCCCGATCCAGAAAGGGCCTCAACTGGCGAATCAGGCGAACCTGATAAAAAGCCCCCCTGGAGACGGCCATAATATGATCTTCTAAAGACAGCCATGCATCCAGGAGGATACCCAAATTGCGAGCCCACTCTGTGCGGCTAAGATCTCTCCCCCAATAGCTAGCGACGGAGTTAGCTGACTGTATTGGGGCGCCGGAAACCACAGCCACTCAGTCTTAGAAGGGTTGAGCTGAAGCCTGTTTCTGCCCATCCAAATCCGCATGGCCTCCAGGCACCGGGACATAGCCTCCAAAGCATCGTTGGGGTGGTTTGGGGTGGAGATGTAAAGCTGAGTATCATCAGCATAGAGATAACACTGTACCCAAGACCACGGATGATCTCCCCCAGCGGCTTTCACATAAATGAACAAAAGAGCGGAGAGGACCGACCCCTGAGGCACCCCACAAATGAGGGGCTAGGGTTGGACCTCCCCCCCCCCCGTCAACACAAATTGCGAGCGGTTAGAGAGGAAGGAGGAGAACCACCATAAGACAGTTCCTCCAATTCCTAACCCCTCCAACCGCCACAATAGGATACTATGGTCAATAGTATCAAAAGCCGCTGAGAGATCTAACAGGACTAGGACAGAGGGCCCTCCAGAGATCATCGACCAATGCAGCCAATGCTGTTTCGGTACTATGCCCGGCCTGAAGCCCGATTGGAAAGGATCAAGGTAAGTCGTTTCCTCCAGGTACTGAGGGAGCTGACACGCCACCACACTCTCAACAACCTTCGCCACAAAGGGAAGATTGGAGACTGGGTGATAGTTATTTAAAACAGCCGGGTCCAGGGCAGGCTTCTTGAGGAGGGGTCACACCACCGCCATTTTCAAGGCAATAGGAAGCGATCCCTCTCTCAACGAAGCATTGACAATCCCCTGGAGCCAGCCTCATGTCACCTCCCTGGAGGTCAAAACCAACCAGGAGGGACACGGGTCCAACAAACATGTGGTGGTATTCAGCCCCCCCAGGCAACCTGTCCACACCCTCAGCGGTCACAGGGTCAAACTCCTCCCAGATAACAGTCTCAAGACTTGCCCCGGACACCTCTCCCGGGACCATCCAACTGGAGTCCAGCCCGCCCCGAATCCGAGCGATTTTGTCATACAGAAATCAGGAAAACTCCTCTGCCCTGCCCTGCAAGAGGTCCTCCCGCGCTCTCGGCTCAAGCAGGGAGTGGGTCACTCTAAACAGAGCAGCAGGCCGATTTTCTGCCAATGCAATAAGGGCAGAGAAATACGAACGTTTCGCTGCCTCTATCGCCACAAGATAGGTCCTAATATGGGACTTCACCTGTGTCCGGTCGGACTCAGCATGACTAGCCCTCCAAACACTCTCCAGACATCTTTTCTGGCACTTCATCTCCCTTAGCTCCTCCGTAAACCACGGAGCTGGATGGGATCTGTGCCGGGTCAGAGGTCGCAAAGGCACATCTCGGTCCAGAGGCTCGGTGGCCAACTTGTCCCTGGTGGCCATCAAGTCTCCAGCTGTGTTATGAGCCAGAGTCTCAGGAAATAGCCCAAGCTCCCTCTGGAACTGCTCAGGGTCCATCAGGCGCCTGGGGCGGAACCATCTGCACAGCTCCGCCTCCCTGTGGTGGGGGGTGGCGGTACAGAAGTCGAGCCTAGGAAGAGAATGATCTGATCATGACAAGGGTTTTATGACTAAGTCCCCAAAGCTACAGTCATTCAACCACTGACCAGAGACAAAAATCAGGTCCAGCGTGTGTGTCCCCATGTGAGTGAGGCCAGAAACTAGTTGGGTCAGGTCCATGGCCGCCATGGAAGCCATGAACTCCCGAACTACCCCAGAGGTTTCCCCAAGCGAAGGCAGGTTGAAATCCCTCATGACTAAAAGCCTAGGGGTCTCCACCGCCAGCCCGGCTATCACCTCGAGGAGTCTGGGCAGGGCCAATGATACGTGGCAGGGAGCCAGGTATGCTATCAAAAGGCCCATCTGAACCCCCTGCCCCCACTTCACAAAGAGACACTCACAACCAGTCGTCTGAGGAACATGGCCTCCTTAGGACAAAAAAATCATTGTCACATTGGATGGAGGAGTAAGATACTTTAGGGAATCAAAAGTTGTACACTCTACTGAAGTATTTTTTTTTCAAATTTGGAAACATTAAATCATATTCTTATATCATTGTTTACTAAAAGCTGGATAAGCCCTTAGTTTTATTTAAGTCAACTTCAGTTAACTCCAGAAAAGTGTCTGTAGAGTTTTCTTGTCCATAATACAGAAGTAGTGAACTTTTGCTGGTATCTAGACTACAAAGAAGCAGAGGGTTTCCATGCATTAATTAACATGTGATGTGTCTAGAATAGGGGTGTCAAACTCAGGTTGTCATGTTATCATCACATGATGTATCATGACTTTTTCCCCCTTCACTAAACTGGGGATGAGCATGGCCAGTGCATGACAAATCCAGCCTGTGGGCCGCAAGTTTGCAATCTCTGGTCTAGAAACTAACCCTATGTTCTCATTATCAGAAGCAGCAAACATAAATATT
This sequence comes from Bungarus multicinctus, assembly GCA_023653725.1. Taxonomy (NCBI): domain Eukaryota; kingdom Metazoa; phylum Chordata; class Lepidosauria; order Squamata; family Elapidae; genus Bungarus; species Bungarus multicinctus. The sequence goes on along the minus strand of CM042840.1, from coordinate 137,256,885 downwards.
TAATATAACATAAAAGTTTTCAACAACATCTTCATAGTCCAAATGGCTTGAAAATAGAGAATTTAAGTAGGGGAAGGTCAATTATTCGAAAGGAGTGGTCCAGAGGTGGAACTCTCACCCCATGATCAGGAGGCTGTGAGTTCGATCTTAGGTAGCAGCAGATATTTCTCTCTCTGGGCACAATGAGTAATTATCTGCTGTAAACTATACATTGGTGACAGGAAGGGCATCTGACCAGTAAACACTCAGCTTCATTCAGTTGCCCTGACTTCACCCCAATATAAGGGATATAAGGTCATTAAAAGACAAAAAAAGTCAATCACTTGAAATACATCAAAATGACTTGTTCTTTAAAAATTATTAAATGCCTTCCATTGATTCTAAGAAAGGATATTAAAGTTAATTATCTGTATTACATTTGATTTTCTAGAGATCTTTGTGGTGCAATGAGGAAAATGTCTTTGCAAAAAAAAAAAGGAAGACAAGAGAATCAAGGACTCTGGAATTCTGTGAATCCTTTGATACCACATTTTTATTTATTTATATTATTTATTTATTTAAAACATTTATATAGCTGCCCATCTGTCTTGCACACTTTCAGATTCCAAGGCCAGACTTGGAAGCTCTCTGAGTAATATGTTTATTTTTGTTCCAAATGAAGGTGGGTCCTTCCATGAAGCTGGAAAAGGATCATGTCCAATAGTTTGATCTGTATTCACATTTTATTAGTTACATAAGTAAGGGAATATAAGTTTATTACAGAGGAAATACATATTATCTGTAAGGCAAAAGAGTTATGAAAATATCCTTATTCACTTCCTCTTGTTAATGGACTTAAGCTATGTCAGATAAGTTTATTTAAAGAAGTGAAGGTGTTTTCCAGGTGCTTTCCTAAGAAAGCCAGAGCAGCCATTCTCCAAAGTTCCTGAAGGCAGAAGAAGAAGCAATGTATGGAAACTAACCAAGGAGAGAAACAACCTAGAACTAAGAAGAAATTTCCTGACAGAGAGAATAATCGACAAGTGGAATGACTTGCCTCCAGAAATTGTGGGTGCTCTGACTGTTTTGACTAAGGCTTCCGAGACTGCAATTACGCACACACTTATTTTAAAAGCAAGTCTTATTTTATTGCAACGCTGAGAATTATTTTCACTTCCAGCCAGTAATAAATCTCAAACAGTCCCTCCAGATAAGCACCCACCTTTCTTTCTTGTGAAGTGCTACCAATAGCAGAAATGTCAAATGAACTGGAAAAGAAATCAACCAAAGTACAAAGAGCTTCAAGAATGAATCTGAGTGACTTAGTTTCCTGCAAAGATTTCGTCATCTTGGCATGTCCTTTATATCTTATAGGAGGGGCAATCACCTCCCAGCCTTACTCCAGAATCGTCTCTTTTGTTTTAGATGCTCTCGCCTTCTAGCAGCTCTGTGCACATGTGCACTGGGAACAGGCTTCCCTGGGTCCTCTGCCTCACTGCTGCCAGACTCCAAAGGCTCCAGAAACAGCACCCCACTCTCAGATAGTCTTGGCCCCATCTCTGCATCAGATACAGGACCCTCGTCCGAGTCCTCTCCAGACTCCCAGACTGATCCCCTTTCTTCCCCATTGTCTGATTCCACTGCTGTGTGCACAGGCTGCCGATGAACCACAACACCAACACTGGAAGTTTTAAAGAAGAGATTGGAAAGACATTTGTCTGAAATGATATAGGGTTTCCTGCTTGAGCAGGGGGTTGGAGTAGAAGACCTCCAAGATCCCTTCCAACTCTGTTATTCTGTTATAATTTCCTCTAAAGGCTATCTGACAATTCCTTAGATATCTGCCTCCAAATTAACACAATTATAGAAGTTACTTAGGTCACCCTGACCTACACACTTTATTTTTAAAAACTGTGGGTGGAATCTGAAATGGAAAAGAGAAAATTCAAAGTTGGGGTACAGATCTGCAAATAATAAAACTCAATCCATTAGGCAAATTACCCTGAACAAAACACAGATTATTTTTACAGACAGTATTCTCAGGGGTGGGATTCAAATTTTTAACAACCGGTTCTGTGCATGTGGCTTAGTTGGTGGCCGTGGCTTGGTGATCATGTGACTGGGTGGTCATGTTATTGGTTGGGTGTGGCCAACACGCATCTCCTCTCCTGGCCTCTCATGACTGTGGAGATGCTGCAACAGTCGTAAGTATGAAAAATGGTCATAAGTCACTTTTTTCAGTGCCATTGTAACTTTGAATGCTCACCCCACACAAGCAAAGTACCAGCAAAGAAGGGGGAAAAAACTCCAGAGATGTTCCTGAGACAGGAAGTCTAGTCCTGCCAAGAATGTAATAAGGGTCAATGGAGAGGTGGTTTCTGTAAGCAACACCAGAATGTTTCCTTCCTGCCTTCCTTAGAGGATTAAGGTTGTAATTTCTTCTAACAACCAGTTCTCCAAACTGCTTAGAATGTTAAAAACTGGTTCTACTGAATAGGTGTGAACTGGTAGAATCCCATCCCTGAGAATTCTATATTCATTGTACAACAAAGAATAAGAGAGCCTAGCTTGTCCAAAGTCACCAGATATTACAAATGGTCAAGTTGGAAACATCATTGTTCATGTCCTCTATCAGCTTCACATTCAAGAGTGGTTTCCAATTAATCCACATTGGTCTATGTAGTTTCCACTTCAAGAGTGGTTGTCAATTAGTCTATATCACTTTAAATCACCTTAAAGAATATTCTAAGTCTGAGCCAAAATGAGCAAAGAAAATGTAGCTATTCAGATCATATTCCTCTTGGCATTTCACCATACCATTCATCCAGAAGAAAACATAATATTTAGGAAATATCTTTAAAATGTATATACTCCTGAGAATCATCTATCAGGATGAATTCATTTAAAGAAATTGGAAATATGAATAAAGGTGTTTACTTGGGGAAAGATGTGCAGTATTCTTATAAATTGTGTTCAACATTGAAAGAAGCAATTCTTGAGTCCAACAAAGCACACTTGATATGAACACAAAAATAAGAAAATGGGAGAATCCAACCAGGATAAAAGAAAACATAATTTTACTGGAAGAAGATAAACCTAGTAACTGATGCTGAATAAAATTATGAATGTTAGAGACCTCTGATGTAATGGCACTAAATGTGAAACTAAATTAATAATGGAAGGGAATTCTACCAGACAGAAATATTTATAAATGTAAAAATGTTGCAAATGCTATAGGCAACCACAGATGTCCAATTCTATAGCTACACTCAGAAAATTTGTTAAATTTTGATATTGTCAACTTCTATCATACATTTTTTTTCAAAGAAACAACACTTTCTTTTCCATCATCTTCAAAATCAACAGGAATTGAAACTCCATGTTTCCTACCATGAAAACTATCAAAAGCCTTAGAAAGTCACGTTTCATGGCAGATAATGGTTCCTTAAGGCCAGATCATATCTGAAGGTACTCCAAGATATTGCCAGCACCAAATATATCTCTTTCATTTTTCCAAACATCATACTGTGATTTCTTCTCTGATTAGAAAGTTTATTAGTTTATTGAAAGAACACTAGTTCTCTCAATAAATTACACTAAAAATCCCAAATTGTAAAAATGGATCCCCTTGTCAAAATTCCAAAACAAACAAACCCACAGAATTGGTTTACATCAATATATAATCTGTACAGCTACATAACAAAAATGATATTTTCTCGCCATGGATGAAGAACATTCAAAACTATCATTCCATGATAAACCATTCATGGGATTCAGTTACTACCATCACAGTTACAAATACTGGGCTACAGGTGTTAAGCACTTCATTCCCATGTCTTTATGAATTAGGTAAGGTAAAACAATGCTACAATTGTTTTGGTAGTCATTGGTAGTCCTCCCATTCCTCATCTTGAAGAATAGGATTGTTCCAACAATACCTTCAAGATTAGATTTTTGGGAAAGCTGGATTCTTTTTGTTCTTAATACTTTCCAAATGGTTTCTTTCACTTCACTTTTGATGTAAATGAAAGGATTTAGCATTGGGACCTCTGATAACATCATAGTTTCAATACTAGGCTATGGATGAAGGACTCACTGGAGAAGAGCCTAATGCTGGGAAAGATTGAGGGCTATAGAAGAATGGGATGGCAGAGAATGAGATGGCTGGATGGAGTCACTGAAGCAGTAGCATGAGCTAAAATGAACTCCATAAGATGGTAGAGGACAGGAAGGCCTGGAGGAACATTGTCCATGGAATCGCGATCGGTAGGACACGACTTTGCAACTAACAACAACAACAACAATGGATAATGAGTTCCTGCTAACCACATCCTTATGAATTAGGTAAGATAAAATAATGCTACTATATCTTTGATAGAAGGCCTTTCCATTCCTCATCTTATAGAATAAGATTGCACCTTGAACAAATCTACATTTACATTTTAATGAAAGCTGGGTTCTTTTCTTTTTATTGCTTTCCACACAGCTTCCTTCACTTCATTGTTCCTAATGGTGTAAATGAAAGGATTTAGCATTGGGACCACTATAGTATTCATTAGAGAAACAGTCTTCATATTACTGAAGGAAGAGTTCTTGACAGTAGGTCTTAAATAGACAAACAAGACTGATCCGTACAACATGCAGACTACAATCAGATGGGAAGCACATGTAGAGAAAGCCCTCTGCTGTCTGGTGGTTGAAGGCATTCGGAGAATGGTGAAAATGATGAAGAGATAGGAAATGAGGGAGGAAATCATAGAGGACATAACGACAACCACCGTAATTAGGAAACCAAATAATTCAATGATTTGTATATCTCCCCCTGCAATCTTCAACACAGGTCCCACATCACAGTAGAAATGGTTGATGACATTGGATGTACAGTAGGGTAGGTTTGGAATCATGATGGTCTGATAAAGAATGGAGAAAAATCCTGAAAACCAGGATGCCATTGCTAGCTTAAGACAAATCCCAGAAGTCATGATAGTGGCGTATCTCAAAGGATGGCAAATGGCTAAGTATCTGTCCACGGAGATCAAAGTGATGATAAAATATTCTGTGACTCCAAAAAAGAAGTAAAAGAACATCTGTGTTATGCAGCAGTTGAAACAGATGGAATTCTTTGCACAGAGATAATTGACCAGCAATTTAGGAATAAAGGTTGTGGTGTGTCCAATGTCAATGCAAGAAAGATTGCTAAGAAACAAATACATGGGTTTCTGGAGATGAGGATCCAGAATTACCATCACAATGATGAGTCCATTGCCCATTAGACACAGGAGGTAGAGAAAAAAGATGCCAGCATACATCAAACCTTCAAGTCCCAAAACCTTTGGCAATCCAACAAAAACAAATTCAGTTGTTTTTGTACAGTTAGTCAAATTCATTTTCCACTTCTGTTCCAAAAACAGAAAAGATGGCACCTTCACTGAATCAAGGTTTAGCTACATTAAAGAAAAACCATTTTTCAGACATTACTATTGTGATTGGAATAGAAAGCAGGCAAGATTGGTTTTCACATCAAGTTAGTGACATTGGCATAAAGCTATGATAATTTAATACTGCATTTCAATATAAACATTAGAAATATCAGTTATGATTTTTAAATTCCCATCGTGGAACCACACAAGACAGGAGGCCAAAACAAAAACAACAAAAATCAATTTTGTTGTATGAAATTTGCAATCATTTGATAATAAGGGAGTTGTTGGGGATTCTTAAATATTAATGACATTTTGGAAGACAGCAGTAAAATGCTGTAAAAAATGTGGGATAGGATAGAAAAACGACAAAAATAATATTTACAGAAGATATGGCACATGGACAGGTAGCTCAGAGAAAATGTAGAAATAACGAACAAAACCATATTATAGGAAGAAGGAAAGAAAAAATGGGAAACTATGTTGTGCAAATAGAATAGAATAGAAGAAAATGGAATATTATCTGAGATTATCAAGAAAAAAGAATATAAACCCACCTGATAGAGCGAATGAGATTCATTGATGGTTATACAAAGAGTCCACCAATAGATTGGTTTGAAAGACAAGTTAAGTCAATTCCTTTTTCTCCAGTGTCCAAAAATGATCTGGATTTTCTCAATCCCCTGGTATAAAAAATTTTTCTATGGAAATAACAAGTCAGGACCTCAACAGGATGGGCTGTTTCTGCTTAGATTATTCCCCACAATATGTTTTTCCCCTGATGGATTGTTTTCCTGTATCCTGCTACCATAAAAACCATGACCTATAATAGCATAATTTTGCTAAGTGTGATATAAATAAGGAAAGGACTATAGAAGTATATATATTTTATAAAATATAATCAAGAGGTTTTTTTTTCTCTCTATGTGGATATGGATATGTCTATATACTAGGAAGTCATCATAGCTACTTCTTCAGTGAAATTCTGTTCTAGATATTTGTTCTATAAAACATGGTCTTAAAAATCTATCCGCCTTTACCTTTACCTTTACCTTGATTTGTTCTTCCTTCCTTCACTTGTGTTCTCTAAGTGCCTTTCACTTCATCTCACTATTCATTCACTAAGGTTATGTCTTGAAGAACCACAGAAAATGATACATCATGTGTTGAAGGGGCAATGGTAGGCTTCTTGAGAAATATTTTCTTTGACATTTAAAGAACATAGAGCAGATTGCATCATAGAAAGTTTATTTAGTGATTCTCTGCAGAAACTTTGGGAGACAGTCTACAAGGATATTTGCCTTTAATTTCCCTTGAGGATCCAGGCACAATTATATCTTCTGGAGGTTCTATGGAAGCAATCAAACAAGGATAAACTGCAACTCATTCATAGTTAGTTTAGTTCACACTCCTGCACAACTACAACAAGAGAAATGTAATACCTTTTCTGATGCAACATTTAGTGAGGGGTACTTGGAGCTTTCACTAAGATCAGAAATTTTGTCTTCGGAACTTTTGGATTCGTGCTGGAGCCCATCTTCAGGGAATTTCTTTCTAGCCACAGAGAGAGAGAGAGACAGAGAGACAGAGGCAGAGACAGAGACAGAGAGATACAGAGAGACACAGAGAGATACAGAGAGAGAGAGAGACAGAGAGAAATTCCCTGAAGATGGGGTCCAAACAAATCCGAAAGCTCTGAAGACAAAACCTCTGGTCCTGGTAACCAACCCAGATTGGATCCTGCAATAACTTTAGCTCATAGACTGAAAGGAATTTTAAGCCATATGTTAAAATCACTTCAACCCTTTCTAAAAGTTTCAACATATTTATTTCCACAAGGTATTTGGAGTTCCTGATGTTCTGACCCAGGCTTCATCAAACGTAATTAAACACAAATTTGTTTTAAAAGCAAAACCCATTTTAATGCAATGCTGGGAATTATATTCATTCACAGCCAAAACTAACTTAAATAGAAAAGCACACACCTGTCAGTGCTGTGGAATGCTGCCAAAAATCCAAATTAATTATAACAGTATCAGAAAAAAATGACCAGAATATGCAGAGCTTCAAGAAGGACTATGAATATATTGAACTGCTTTGCTTCGTGCAAAGCGTTCGTCAGTGAGGTCTGACATTTTTCCCTTATGGGAGGGGCAATCACCTCCCACTCTTACTGCTGAGTCTTCCCTTCTGCTTCAGCTGCTCTCACCTTTTAACAGCTCTGCGCACACACACACTGGGAAGAGGCTTCCCTGGGTCTCCTGCTTTGCTGTTGCCAGACTCCGTAGGCTCTGAAGGCAGCATCCCACTGCCAGATGATCCTGGGCTCATCCTTACATTGAATGCAGACCCTTGTCCAAGTCTCCTCCAGCCTCCACCTAGAGACAAACAACCTACTCTCTAATAAACAATTTGGTTTCAGAAAAAAACTATCCTGTAATCTGCAACTCTTACACTGCAAAAACAGATGGATTACACAACTCGATCAGGGCAAAGCAATAGACACAATTTACATAGACTTCTGCAAAGCCTTTGATTCAGTGGTACATGACAAACTACTCCTAAAACTAAAATTTTACGGTATCTCTGGACACCTGCATAACTGGATAGAAGCATTCCTGTCAAACAGACAACAGATGGTTAAAATTGGGAGCGTCCTATCAAATTCTGTACCTGTCAACAGTGGTGTCCCCCAAGGCAGTGTTTTAGAACCAACTCTCTTCATACTCTACATAAATGATCTCTGTGATCATATTAAGAGCAACTGCGTTCTCTTCACTGATGATGTAAAGCTATTCAACCCTACAGACAAAACTACCACCCTCCAAAAAGACCTTGATTATGTATCAGAATAGTCAAACAAATGTCAACTTCCAATCTCAACAAATAAATGCTCTGTCCTACATATTGGGAAAAAAAAATCAGAAAATAAAATAGAAGCTAAATAGTCAAGACCTTGTTGAGGATCCAAACTTTGTCAAGGATCTTGGAGTACACATCTCAAATGATTTAAGTACTAGAACCCATTGTAACTACATAGCCAAAAAGGCATTAAGAGTTGTTAATATAGTCCTATGTAGCTTCTTCTCTGGTAATATCACACTACTAACTAGAGCATACAAAACATTTGATAGATCTATACTTGAGTACAGCTCATCAGTCTGGAACCGATATCATGTATCTAATATTAACACAATTGAAAAAGTCCAGAAATATTTCACAAGAAGAGTTCTCCACTTCTCTACTCATTGCAGAATACCTTATGCCACCAGACTTGAAACTCTAGACCTAAAAAACCTAGAACTATGCCATCTCTGGTCTGATCTAAATATAGTGTATAAAATCATACATTGCAATGTCCTACCTGCAAATGAATACTTCAGCTTCAACCATAATAACACAAGAGCAAACAGTAGATACAAACTCAAGGTTAATCGCACCAAACTTGATTGCAGGAAATATGACTTCAGCAACAGAGTGGTCAATGTCTGGAATACTCTACCTGACTCTGTGGTTTCTTCCCCAAACTCCAAAAATTTTAACCTTAGGCTGTCTATTATTGACCTCACCCCCTTCCTAAGAGGCCTGTAGGGGGCATGCATAAGTGCACCAATCGTGCCTACCATCCCTGTCCTGTTGTTTCTTTTTATTTTTCTTATAAGTTTCTATCTCATGTATTCAAAACTATATTTATTCTTATACCTGAATTTTGTAAGCGATTGACAAATCAAATAAATACTAAAAAATACTAAAAAAAAAAAATACTCCCTGACTGGTTCCCTTTGGTCCTCATTGTCCAATACCTCTGCCGTCTGCACCAGCTGCCAGTGAACCACAACACCTGAAGGAAGACAAGTGGAACATTTCAAGGGATGGGAAGAACTTTGAGAGGTATGGAGATGGTGGGCCTGGGGCTTTTACTCAGCCTCTTAAGGCATTTCCCCAATCCTAAGGCAACCCATGCTCTGCATCGGGAAGAACAAAAATGGAGGTTATTGAATAAGGTGATCACACGACTGCCTCTATAATGACTGTCTAGAGTTGTGACTATAATAGGTGGGTTCCATGAAGGATACAGATAGTCTTTGACTTACAGCAGTTCATTTAGTGACTGTTCAATGTTACAATAGCATTGAAAAAATGATTTATGACTATTTTTCACAGTTACGACCATTTCAACATCCCAATGGTCAGATCATCAAAATTAAGATGTTTTTGATGATTGCAGTGTGCTGGGATTATGTGATCACCCTTTGCAACCTACTGACAAGCGAAGTCAATGGATAAGACAGATTCACTTAACAACCATGTTATTAACATAACAATTGCAGTGATTTGTTTAACAATTGTGGCAAGAATGGTTGTAAAGTGAGGTAAAACTCACTTAACACATGTGTCACTTAGTAACAGGAATTTGGCGATCAATTGTGATTGTAAGTTGAGGACTATCTATATTGATAAGTGTCATATGTTTGGATGAATTCCTTTAAGGGAATCAGAAAAAAAATATTATTTTTAATCTAATAAACAAGGCATATATTTCGGGAAAGAGGTGCCTTGATTTTTATAAACCTGAGTGCATCATTTATAAAATAATTCTCAAGTCCAATAAAACTGATTTGAAATGAACACAAGCATGGGAAAAAAATGACAAAAGGCAATCTGGGAAAAACAATTTTACTAGAAGGAGATTGTTCTAGGAATATTTATTCATTCTGGCATTAAAATATAGCAGTCACAGGCCTCTGATGTATGGGAGGGACCAGATTGAGAGATTGATTATTTTAAATATAAATAAAAAGGGGATGGGAGGAAGTTCAATCAGATAGAAATATTTGTAAATGTTAGAAAGCTGTAAATGAGATGCACATTTGTTTACTTAGTTAGTTATTTTATTAATCAAATTTATACAGCCATCTCACCAAAAGCAAACTCTAGATGGCAAACAAGAATCAACTTGAGCAATAAAGAAAAACAAAAAGCATACAATATAAAGAACTTTTTTAATACACATCATAAAAGCAACAAACACAGGAGAGGAAGGATTTTTTTTAAATAAAAAAGTCCACCTCAATCATGGAGTTATCTGAACAGTTTCCCAGTCACCTAGGAACCCCTAATTCTCTCCACTCTGAAAATTTGTTGAATTTGGGTAGTTGTCAAATTCTGTCATCTGTTTCTAAGAAATGATACCTTCTTTCCTAACAAAACTGTGATATAAAACAGAATTTGAAGTTTTGTCTTTCTTACTATGAACAATAAGGAAGAAAGCTGTAATACATCTGATGTGAATGGAAGAATGGTTGATAAAGAAAAACGTGAATGGAAGAACAATTGGTAAAGAAAGACCCAAAACCTTAGAAAATCAGTTTTCATGCCAAGTATATGATTTTTTTTAGTTCCAGAGAATTATCTGAAAAGTATTCTGAACCATGGACAGCACCAAATCTCTTAACATTTTTCTAACCACTATATCATGATTTCTCCTTACAACATCTTGAATCAAGGAGATGCTTATACAGTTCTACAAAGGAATTATTGAAATGTGTAACTTCTATAACTTTCTGGTTTGGTACAGCAACCAAACAGGGACAGACTTCAATAGATACTTAGGACTGCAGAAAAAAATTGCAACCAGCCTGCCTTCCATTGAGAATCTGTATATTGCATGAGCCAGAAAGAGGGCTGTGAAAATATCTACAGACCCTTCACATCCTGGACATAAATTATTTCAACTTCTGCCTTCAAGATGATGCTACATGGCATTGCATGCCAAAGCAACCTCTCCCTGCTCCCCGTGCCATCACTCTGCTAAATAATTAATTCACACAACATTGTCTTATGCCCTAGAATGTCAAACTGCCCTGTAGAACTGTATTACATATTATCTTTCTCATCACTTCATCTTTCCTATTATGTATTTCCTTAGCTTCTTATTACTATAACTTTGTTGTTTGTATCTCGTGATTCATGTTGATTATCTGTATTTAATATCCTATTATGATTTATGTTGCTTGCTTATTTAGTATTCTATGACCATCAGTGAGTTTGCACCTTTGATTTATGATAATTGTACATTATGATTATGATCATGGTTTATCACTTGTTGCTTGTATATACACCGAGGACTTATGCACTAGAGTCAAATTCCTTGTGTGACCAATCACACTTGGCCAATAAAGAATTCTACCATAAATTCCAACAGCCCTCTTTTGATAAACTGCACCAGGAAATCCAAAGGATGCAAACTGATTCCCAAGTCAAAGTTAAAAACAAAGAAATCCAGAGACCAGATCGCTACTACGGCTGGTACAGATCGATAAGAAAATTGTCATCTTTTCATCATGATTGGAGAACATTCAAAAGCTATCCTTCCATGATACATTCTTCTTGGGATTCAACCTTGATTGAAGTTATGGGTGCTACCATCATCATAACTTCAAATACTGGATGTTGACCTATTGCTACTTCCATCTTGCCTTGTTAGGTAAAGTAAAGTTATGGTAATATATTGCTGATAGATAGTTCACCCATTTCTCATCTTGAAGAATAGGATTGCTCCTTCAAACAGATCTAGGTTTAGATTTTAGAAAAAGCTGGAATGTTTTTTTCTTAATGTTTTCCAAATTGCTTCTTTCACTTCATTGTTTCTAATAGTATAAACAAAAGGATTGAGCACTGGAGCAACCGTAGTATGGACCACAGAAACAGACCGGATTATGCCAAAAGAAGAATTCTTAATAGTAGGTCTTAAATAGACAAAAAAGACTGACCCATATAAAATGCAGACAACAACCAAATGGGAAGCACACGTAGAAAAGGCCCTCTGCTGTCTGGTTGATGAAGACATTCGAAGAATGGTGAAGATGATGAAGAGGTAAGAAATGAGGGTGAAAAGCAGAGAGGACAGCACCACAACTATAGTAATAAGGAAGCCCAGGGCTTCAATGAGATGTGAATCTCCTCCTGCAATTTTTAAAACAGGCCCAACATCACAAAAGAAATGATCGATAATGTTGGAGGTACAGTAGGGAAGGTTAGCAATCATGATGACCTGACAAATCATGTAGAAAAAAACTACAAACCAGGCTGCCATTGCTAGCTTAAAGCAAATACCAGAAGTCATGAGAGTGGCATATCTCAAAGGATGGCAGATGGCTAAGTATCTATCCAAGGATATCAATGTGATGATGAAAAATTCTGTAATTCCAAAGAAGAAGTAAAAGAACAGCTGTGTTATGCAGCAGTAGAAACAGATGGATTTGTTTGCAAAGAGATAGTTGACCAGCAGTTTAGGAATAAAGGCTGTGGTGTGTCCAATGTCAATGCAAGACAGGTTGCTAAGGAAGAAATACATGGGCTTCTGGAGATGTCGGTCCAAAATTACCAACACAATGATGAGTCCGTTGCCCATCAGACACAGGAGGTAGAGCAGAAAGATTCCTGCATGCATGACACTTTCCATTTGCCCTACACTTGGCAATCCAACCAGGATAAACTCTACGGCTCTTGTACAGTTGGTCAAATTCATGTTCTTCTATAAGATAGAAAAATATGGCATCTTCACTGAGTCATTCTTTAAGCACATTTCTAAATGCAGTTTATATGAATTACTGTTGTGTTTGGAGCATAGTAGTACATTTAGTAGGATAAGTGCACTTATACCATACTATCCAGGTCTTTCATTTAAAGCATTGCTCATCCTTCCAGCTTTTGTATCTTCTGTAGATAGAAAATATTGATGAGAGATGTTGAGAACAGTAGAATAGTGGTAGGTGGAAACCCAGCTGGATCAGTGGTGGGATTCCAATTTTTTTACTACTGGTTCTGTGGGCATGGCTTGGTGGGCATGGCAGGGAAAGAATACTGTAAAATCTCCATTCCCTCCCCACTCCAGGGGAAGGATAAAATCCCCATTCTCTCCCTACCCTACTAACCTGCTTTTCAGCTCCGTTCTCCTGTGCAGGGCAACCAAAGAAGACCCAGCCGATCAGCTGGGACTCAGGAGGCAGAGAATAGATGGGGGCAGGGCCAATCAGAGGTGGTATTCTGAACTACTCAAAATTTCCACTACCAGTTCTCCAGAACTGGTCAGAACCTACTGAATACCACCTCTGATCTGGATGCAAATGTGTTGCTGAAAGAAAAAAAATGAAGGCAGTGAATGGATAAGCAGCTATAAACATAAGACAGAAAAGCATGATATTCTTCAAATAGGAACTGCATTGAGATTTTTGAAGAAAATCAGTGCAGAATGTCCGACCAATTAAAACAATAAAAGTCAAGATCATTAGTTTGTAGATATGTTTATGGAGATTCTCATTCATGAGGTCATGATTATCCCATAGCTGCTTTTTCAAGAAACAACTGGACTTTCTTTGTTTTTCCTTGTAAATGAATATTTGGTAAATGTCTCTCTTTCCCTCTCTCTTCCTCTCTCTCTCCCTCTTCCTCTCCCCCCCTTCCTCTCTCTGTGGATAATCTTGGATGAACACTAGAGAAAGAACGCAAATAATATATTTCTACATGCACATACCCTTTACCCAAGCATAGGAATAAGCAGTCAAGATCCTCAACTGTGAGAGAGACTGAGGGTGTTCTCTATTTCAACCCGAGACAAGAAAAGCAACAATGGACACCTGCTAAATATATCCCCAAATAATAGTAGTAATAAAAAATAATAAAAACTCCTTTTACAACTTCTCAGTGGAGATGCTACATCTTCAAACAGGATATTCAAGTTTCAATGGCTTTCAAAGAAATATTTTATTCACTCTGATTAAAAAATATGTTTTATCTAGTATTTAAAGCCTTTTCTGGAAATTAAATCAGAGAAATGAGAAGTTATGGACTGATCGTTCATAAACACGGGAGATAACACCTCCAGAGGAGTCTGTTTCTAATTTCCCATGTGAATCTAGACATGATGCTAAGAAAAAATATTATGAATCATCAAGGCATGAACCTGATGTAATATTTGGATAAAATATTTGTCATCTTCTGTGTATGATTACTTCAGCAGAGTCTTGCAGGCTCACTAAATGTAATAATTGCAGGCACTATTCTTCCCATACTATTTTCTTCCTGTATGGAATTTTCTCTCTTTCCATGGAAGTGAAAGGGAGGAAAACTAACCGAGAACTCATGTCACCGAGGTTATGTTTTGGGGAAGTGGAGGGTGGGATTTTTAGGGAACTAAATATGTTTCTATTCAGTTAAGAAGGGAAGAGAAAATGAAGGGAAGGGAAAAAACAGAAGGAAGGAAGGAAGAAAAAGATGGGAACGAGAAGAAGGAAGGGAAGGGGAAAGGGAAGAGAAAATGAAGGGAAGGGAAGGAAAAAACAGAAGGATAGATGGAAAAAATAAAAGATAGAAAAGAACAGGGAAGGGAAGGGAAAATGAAGGGAAGCGAAAACAGAAGGAAGGAAGGAAAGATAGGAATGAGAAGAGGGAAGGGAAGGATAGGGAAGGAAAAATGAAAGGAAGGGAAAAACAGAGGGAAGGAAGGAAGAAAAAGATGGGAATGAGAAGCAGGAAGGGAAGGGGAAATTGAAGGGAAGGGAAAGGGAAGGGGAAAAACAGAGGGAAGAATGGAAGGAAGAAAAGATAGGAATAAGAAGAGGGAAGGGAAGGGAAAATGAAGGCAAAGGAAAATGAAGGGAAGGGGAAAAAAACCAGAGAGAGCAAAAGAAGGAAAAACAAAAGAGATGGGAATGAGAGGAAGGAAGGGAAAGGAAAGGAAGGGAAGGTCTAATGAACTGTCAAGGGGAGAGATTAGATTTGGAAATTCAATGTGAATTGTTTGCAATATTGCCTGTTTGAACAAACACAAACCTCTAATTAAATTATCCACAATTGAATTTCTAATGAATTTGATAATTTGTAATCCTGGACTTACAATTCATTCAATGACTATTCAAAGTTACAATGGCACTGAAAAACATGACTGATGACCATTTTTCACACTTATGACCATTGTGACATCCCCATAGCCATGTAATCAGCATTCAGATGCTTGGCAACTGACTCGTATTTATGACTGTTGCTGTGTCCCGGGGTCATGGGATTCCCTTTTTGACCTTCTGACAAACAAAGTCAATGGGGAACCTAGATTCACTTAACAACCATGCTGCTAATTTAACAACTGCAATGATCCACTTAACAACGGTGGCAAGAGAGGTCATCAAATGGGGCAAAATTCATTTTACAAAGATCTCACTTAAAAACAGAAATGTTGGGCCCAATTGTGGTCGTAAGTTGAGGACCATGGTATCCTTAAAAGAAGCATCTGCCTGAAAATCACAAATGCATAAAAATAATACCTAAAGAGATATTTGAACACAAAATGGCTCATACTTTTGCAACCAAAAATATATCTGTTTAGAAAAGCTCATTTAAAAGGTTATTTTTTAAAAAATTGATACTTGTCCCCAAATGTGAGAAACTAAACCTAGCAAAAAACAAAACAAAACAGGAAACCAAAAATAGACAGAGCAAACCCTTTTCTATTATTATATTATTGATATATTATATGATATAATGTGCATAATATAATATGCATAGTAAAGTATATGTGGGCGAAGAAATCCTTTTGCTTTTTCCAAAAATTAACAGGATGGCGTGATAGAATGAAAGAAATAAAATAATTCACTTTAGTCAATGGACTAAACTTAAAAACATTAAGGTTCCTGTATATCCACATCTGTCTCTAATGTGAAAAGTTTCAGGAATTGATCCTTGGTCCAAATTCTCACTTTCAAATCTTGGTAGTTGTATCGAAACTCAACAGGTCAAGTGAACCTGAAAACACCATCTGGATCTTTTTAAATCCCAATATGTCAATGGCTATGTGGCTTCCTAATTAATTCTACTTAGTTTTATCAACTCTCACAAAAACCCAACGAAAGTGTAGTTAATCCTCAACTAACGACTGTTGGTTTAGTAACTATTCCAAGTTACAACGGCAGCGAAAAAAAATGACTTCTGACTGGTCATCACCCCTGTGACCATTGCAGCATCCTCATGGTCATATGATCAAAATTTACAGAATACAGAATAACAGAGTTGGAAGGGACCTTGGAGGTCTTCTAGTCCAATCCCCTGCTGAGACAGGAAACCCTATAGTATAGGGCCAAATCTATTTCAGACAAATGGTTGTCCAATCTCTTCTTAAAAACCACTTTAAAATTATTCATTTTACTTGCCTGACTTATCCTTCACAATGAGATTGCCTTCTCTCTTTATTTTCTCTACTGTTCATTTGTATCCAACTGGCAAACTTTCCAAATCTGTTGAGTTGTCTGCATCTTATCAAAAATTAATTATGATATTGATGATATAATAAACAACAGGATTTCTTGTTGTGAATACTTTTATTACAAATTTCAGTACAGTCTTGGAAACCATGAATTTTGCTTACAGGCATGTGGAATTAATCAATCAGAATAGCACTAGAAGGGACCTTGGAGGTCTTCTAGTCCAACTCCCTGCTCAAGCAGGAGACCCTATACCATTTCATATAGGAGGCTGTCGAATCTTTTCTTTAAAAACCTCTAGTGTTGGAACATTCATAAGTTCTGGATGCAAGTTGATTAATTGTTCTAACTGTCAGGAAATTTCTCTTTAGTTCTTGGTTGCCTCTCTCCTTGATTATTTTCCATCCATTGCTTCTTGTCCTGCCTTCAGGTGCTTTGGAGAATAGCTTGATTCTCTCTTCTTTATGACAGCCCCTTAGATATTGGAATACCTCTATCATGTCCCTCCTAGCCCTTCTTTTCTCTAAATTAGCCAAACCCAAATCCTGCAACTGTTCTTCGTATGTTTTAGTCTCCACGACTTTAATCATCTTAGTTGCTCTTCTCTGTTCTCTTCCCAGAGTCTCAACATCTTTTTTTATAATATAGTGGCCAAATACAGTCACCATATTGTTGGAAGAAATATCAATCTGGTTTGGTTCCAAGCTGGGAGAAAGACACTGGAAACATGGAGACTGATTAGAAAGATGGTTTATTTTTTATTTATTTATTTGTCAAGTGATTATAAGATAACAGGTATAAGTATAAACATAGTTATGAATGCATGAAATGGATACATATAAGCAAAAAACAGTAGGACAGGGATGGTAGGCACATTGTTGTGCTTATGCATGCCCCCTATAGAACTCTTAGGAAAGGGATGAGGTCATTAGTGGACAGTCTAAGGTTAAAATTTTTGGGGTTTGGGGAAGAAACCACAGTCAGGTAATGTATTCCAGACATTGACCACTTTGTTGCTGGAGTCGTATTTCCTGCAATCAAGTTTGGTGCAGTTTATCTTGAGTTTGTATCTATTGTGTACTCTTGTATTGTTATTGAAGACAGGTAGGACATTGCAATATATAATTTTATGTACTATACTTAGATCGAACCGAAGGTGGTGTAGTTTTAGGTTGTCTAGCTCTAAAATTTCAAGTCTAGTGGCATAAGGTATTCTGCAACAAGTAGAGGAGTGGAGAACACTTCTTGTGAAATATTCTCAACTGTATTAATATCAGATACGTAATGCGGGTTCCAGACTGATGAGCTATATTCATGTATTGGTCTAGCAAATGTTTTGTAGGCTCTAGTTAGTAGTGTGATATTGCTGGAGAAACAGCTATGCAGAATTAGGTTAGCGATTCGTAATGCCTTTTTGGCTATGTAGTTATTGATGAAGCAGAACCAAATAGGCTGTGGTTCTGGGCAGCTGACCAATTGGTTTGATGGATTTTTATAAGTTTCAGAGATGCTGCTAGTGGGGTTGTGCAATATCTGAAATGTCCTTAGGAGATTGTGCAATGTAGTGAGCTCTGTGTCTTTTGCTAAATGGTAGTGGATTGATCCTATTATGTTCTGAAGGATCATGTCCAGTTCTTCTTAATTCCATCATCCTGGAGCTGAAGGTCTTTTGTTTTGTAGATAGGCTGGCCCAGTCTTTCTTAATGGACACAAAATATTTGCTGGGGGTGCTATTAAGAAAGAGTGGGGGCTTCTTTCTGCCTCTAAAAATAGGTTTTTCCATTTCTCATTTCTGGAAATATAATATCTTGTCTTTGTAATATCCCCCAAATATTTCATTCTTCAAGGAAAGGGAGGCTTCCCACAGTATTATAAAACCATATTTTATAATCTGGTGATCACATTTGAGTGCTTGGCAACTGTCATGTACTTATGACAGTTAATGAAAGTATAGTCTTTATTTATTCAGATTGTGTACCATCAATTTTTCTATATTCTTATACTATGTAGAATTAGTTTTATAGGGTTTTGTGGTTAAAGGGGTTTTTAATAGCCACAGATAATTCTTGACTTATGCCCATAAGTTAAATTAATGGTAATAAATCAATGACCACCTTGTTGATGATCCAAACTCTGTCAAGGATCTTGGAGTACTCATCTCAAATGACCTAAGTGCTAGAGCCCCCTGTAACTACATAGCCAAAAAGGCATTAAGAATTGTTAATCTAATCTTACGTAGCTTTTTATCTGAAATATTACACTAATAACTAGAGCATACAAAACATTTGCTAGACCAATACTTGAATACAGCTCATCAGTCTGGAACCCACATTACGTATCTAATATTAACCCAGTTGAGAAAGTCCAGATATATTTTACAAGAAGAGTTCTCCACTCCTCTACTCATTGCAGAATACCTTATGCCACCAGACTCAAAATTCTAGACCTAGAAAACCTAGAACTATGCCGCCTTTTGTCCGATCTAAGTATAGTATATAAAATCATATATTGCAATGTCCTACTTGCAAATGAATACTTCAGCTTCAATCATAACAACACAAGAGCAAACAATAAATACAAACTCAAGGTTAATTGCACCAAACATGATTGCAGGAAATACGACTTCAGTAATAGAGTGGTCAATGTTTGGAATACTCTACCTGACTCTGTGGTTTCTTCCCCAAACACCAAAAACTTTAACCTTAGACTGTCTACTATTGACCTCATCCCTTCCCTAAGAGGTCTGTAGGGGACGTGCATAAGCGCACCAACGTGCCTACCATCCCTGTCCTATTGTTTATTTTTTATTTTTTTAAATTTTTCTTATATGTATCCATGTATTCATAACTGTTTTTACTTATATCTATTAACTTGTAAGCAATTTACAAATAAAAATAGATAGATAGATAGATAGATAGATAGATAGATAGATAGACAGACAGACAGAATGAATGAATGAATGAATGAATGAATGAATGAATGAATGAATGAATGAATGAATGAATGAATGAATGAATGGACATACAAAGAATTTGTCTTGGTGCAAATGCTCCCAGTGTACATAAAATAAAAGATACATTCGTCAAGAGTCAAGAATCATAAGGTACAACACTTAATAATAGTCATAGGGTACAATAAGAAATCAAATCATATTAGGAAACAGTCAATATAAATCGTTAGTATACAAGCAACAAAGTTACAGTCATACGGTGACAAGTGGGAGGGGATGGGTCATAAGGAGAAGATTAATAGTAATAGTAATGCAGACTTAGTAAATAGTTTGACAGTGTTGAGGGAATTATTTGTTTAACAGAGTGATAAAACTGTCCTTGAATCTAGTTATTCTGGTGTGCAGTGCTGTATAGCGTTGTTTTGAGGGTAGGAGTTGAAACAGTTTATGTCCAGGATGTGAGAGTTATTTATGATGTCTTGCAGACTCCTGATCATGATTTATGGTTTCCTAGATGGCTTTCAACAAGCAAATTCAATGGATGCTTAACAACCATGTGATTTGCTTAATGACCATGTGATTCACTTTACAACCAAGTTAAAAATAGTCATAAAATTGCATTGGGTCACATGATGATGCATTCAATGACCACAGCACTTAACAAGCAAAAATCTGATTTCTGTTGTCCTAAGTCAGGAAATGCTTGCATAATGGACTAATTATCCATATAACTAGAGGACCTCCTTTTTCTATGACCTAGTATAGTTCACACATCAGGGATATCTAGAATTTTAGACCTGATGTACAATTAATTTATCAACAGAGATAAATGGGTGGAATTACAGACAGAATGGGAGAGAATCTATTTTAATTCTTGATGCAGTCACATTAGGAAATGAGAACAGAAGTATCCTCCAATTTCTCAAAAATTAGAACTTCTATTACAAAATAATATGTTCTACTATATGACCACATGAATTTTTCATAGAATCCATATTTAGGATAAGAAAATAGAATCTCTCTCTCTCTCTCTCTCTCTTTCTCCCCCTCCGTCTTTCTTTCCCTCCCTCCCTTTCTCCAGATAACAGATAATCAGAGTTGGAAGGGACCTTGTGGGTCATCTAGTCCAACCCCCCATCCAAGAGGGAGACCCTACATCATTTCTGACAAATGGCAGTCCAATCTCTTCTTGAAAGTCTCAAGTGATGATACTCCTACAACTTCCGAGGGCAAGCTGTTCTCTCTCTCTCTCTCTGTGTGTGTGTGTGTAAATTTATTATTTATGGATCACTTTGAAAAAGGAATCAGTGATCAGAAAATATTGATAACTTTTCTTTGAATCTTCTCTGTAAACTCATTCTCCTTGCATCAAATTTGCAGAGGACAATAAACTGGCAGGAATAGTCAATACCCCAGAAGACAAGCTCAGGATCCAAAAATGATCTTGACCCATTTGAACAATGGGCCCCATCCAACAACATGAAATTTAATGTGGAGAAAAGCAAGGTTTTACACTTAAGCAGGAAAACCCAAATATACAAGTACAGATTAGGTGAAACCTGGCTCAAAAACAGGAACTGTGAGGGGGTCCTTGGAGTCCTAGTGGAGAATCACTTAAATATGAACCAGATTTCCAGATCTGACACAACCCAGAATTGCCTCACAATATTAAAAGTTAGAAACAATCTCCAAAAGTCATATTCTCCAATAGAAATTCAATGTTGCTTGATATCATAAATCTCCACCTCAAGGGTCCCAAACACAGACAGCTTGTTTCCCACAGGAAGGAGAATCACCTAGCTAAAATAACTCTCTTTATCTCCACTCCTCCCCACTTAGGGATGTGGCAAGCCCGAAACCCTTCCCCCATGACTGCCACAGAGAAAGTAAGAAAAAGAATATATACTAAGCCTAACTAAAATGGCTACACAAATGTCAATTTCAGGCTTCACAAATATGTGATTGCAGCCAAAAGAGCTAATACAATCCTTGGTTTGTATGCCAGAGGCTTAGAATCAAAATCACGGGAGCATTAATACCACTTTATAAAACTTTTCATAAGGCCACACCTGGAGTACTGCATCCAGTTTTGATCACCACATTACAAAAAAATGTTGAGACTTTGGAAAAAGTACAGAAAAGAGTGACTAAGACGATTAAAGTCCGGAAGCTAAAACATATAAAGAAGTTGTAGATTTGGGTAGAGAAAAGAAGGACTAGAGGGAACATGATCGGTATTCCAATATTTGAGGGGCTACTTACAAAGAAAAGGGGGTAAACCTGTTTTGCAAAGAACCTAAACGCAGGACAAGAAATAATGGATGGAAACTAATCAAGGAGAGAAGCAACCTGGAATTAAGGAGAAACTTCCTAACAGTGAAAACAATTAACCAGTGGAACCATTTACTGAAAAAGAATAGGTGCTTTATCACTGGAGGTTTTAAGAAGAAATTGGACAGCCACTTGTCTGGAATGGTTATAGAATCTTCTGCCTAAGCATGGGGTTGGACTGTAAGACTTCCAAAGTCCCTTCCAGCTCTATTCTGACTGATGGATTGACTGATTTCTTATTCATCCCTCAATCTAGTCAATCACCCTCTGTGATTTTTCTTTGAAAGTCATGAAGTAGCTTAAACATGAGGAGTTTTAAGGTTTTAACTTTTTTTTTAAATGTTTTAAAAAAAATTTCATACAACTTCCCAGGAGACATGAGAGGCTATTCCTATCTGATTCAGGCCTTGTGCGATTTTATCTATAATGTCACCAACAAGTTAATGTTTTATTTTCCCTCAAATCTTGTAACATTTAATCAAGTCTCCAAGTTAGTCATGTAATAAAAGTTTCTTTCTCAGTGATTGATGAATTTTGCAAATGGCCTGCAAGGAAAAAAAAAAAAGAATTCAGTGATAAAATCAGAATGGGAGAAGACCAACATTCTTGCACTGTTCAATTTAAGATGAAACTTATTCATTTGACCTGGAAATGAGTATTTTCTTCATTGGTGTCTAGGAATGAGACTGGGCAGACATGAATAAAATACAGGACACTAAAATTATATAGTCTGGAAAAAGCAAGGCAACCCACTGCAAAAAAAATCAATTATTATGCTTTCATCTCTCTCTTTTTTCTTCTTTTTTTAATATGCATGCTGTAGCTTGTGTATGTGCATATGCTGTGTGTGTTTATATCTGTTTATATACAGTACATAAATATATTCACATATACATTGACAAACATATAAAACATATAGATAGGATGCTTTAGTTTTTTGTAAACTATGCCATAACGTATTAGAGATCACTGCTTAAAATTATGAACAAAGGGTCAAAGATCTGGAGTGATGAACAAAATACCACATATTCCTGAAGGGCTGAACTCAAAACATTACTGTTCCTGTTAAACACGTCTGGCCCTGCGGGAACAGTTTCAACATGAATTCTCATTTTTAGATATCTGTACTTGGACTGAAACTTAAAATCTAAAATGTTACTTCTTTCCCTGAAACTGAGAACACCATCTGGTCCTTCCTTGTGATGGGATTTAGCAAACAGATGTTTCTTATTCTTTACTTTTAATGAACAAATATCTTTTGCTATTAAAAACTTTTGGGGGGAGAAATAAGCTCTTAAAATTTCCCCAAAGTGGAAGACTACAGTATTAAGTGCAAGATCTTACCTTACTTTCTTCTCTCAAATGAACCAAGCAAAAATTTATCTAATGTCATCTTCTGGAACTTGGTGGATGCCACAAAATATTAATTTTGAATGTCTAGATGGCATGGGTTTGGAATGAATTATGAAGTGTACGACATCCCTTAAACATAGATGGATGGATGGATGGATGGATGGATGGATGGATGGATGGATGGATGGATGGATGGATAAATAGACCAATAGAATGATAGAGTGATAGATAGATGATGGATGGATAGATGAATAAGAGAATAACAGATTTGGAAGGGACCTTGGTGGTATTCTTGTCCAACTCTCTTCTCAAGTAGGAAACCCTATACTATTTCCCTCAAATAGATGGATAGATGATAGATAGATAGATAGATAGATAGATAGATAGATAGATAGATAGATAGATAGATACATAGATACTTTTGATCACTGATCAGCATGAAACATGGTATAAGAAGATCCAACCACAGAGAGTAGCATGCTTAAGTGTTCAGAAAACTGGTTTGTAGCACCAAACATTTCTTCAGAATCTGGTGGCATAAATGGACCATTCCCTTCAACTGCTTTCCCCAAGACAAAAAAGGAAGTTAAGTTTCTAAAATCTATACATCCCAGCATCCCAATGCCAATATATTATCAATTGTTCTTATTGGTGTAGATAGCATTGCCTATGATCTAATCTACATGATACATGGTTGAATTGGGTATAGACAAATTGTGAAGTCTTCCATTTTAGAGAGGTATTTCTCAATCTTGGCAACTTTAAGATGGGTGGACTTGCAGAATCCCCTGACTCGCAGAGATTTCTGAAAGTTGAATTCCATCCATGAATTCCCTGAACTTCAGGGATTTCTGGGGGTTGAAGTTCACCAGTTGTAAAATTGCTGAAGTTGAGAAACATTTTTTTGAGGGACAGAGAGTACAAAGAGAGTAGACTACAGGGAGTTCTCGACTTACAACAGTTCAATTCATGATTGTTCAAAGTTATAACCTCGTTGAAGAAAGTGACTTATCAGTTTTTCACAGTTATGATTGCTGCAGCAACCCTATGATCACATGATCAAAATTCAGATGCTTGGCAAGTGATTCATATTTATGACGGTTGCAATATCCCAGGGTCATGTGATTCCTCTTTTGCGACCTTCTGACAAGCAAAGTCAGTGGGGAAGTCAGACTAAAACTGTATTACTAACTTAATAATTGCAGCATTTCGCTTAACAACAGTGGCAAGAAATGGGGCAAAACTCACTTAATGACTTTCTCATTTAGCAATAGACATTTTTGGCTCAATTGTGGTCATAAGTCAAGGATATGATTCAAATGACTGGTTCAGAGTTTCTCGGTGAGTTCAAATAGTTAATATACTGTTTAAATAGAGGTATGCCAACTTTGCAGCTTCCATTACTATTTTCATCTCTTTCCCAGCTCACTAACTGAGGAGAGGAATGACAATTCTTGGCTCTCAGGATTTAACAGAGTTGGAAAAGACCTTGTATTGTAGGTCATCTAGTCCAAACCTCACACACACACATACACCACCCAAGCAGGAGCCCTTCACCATAAATGGCAGTCCAGTCTCTTCTTGAAAGCCTCCAGTGATGAAGCTCCCACAACTTCTGAAGGCAACATCTGTTCCATTGATTGATTGGTCTCACTGTCAGAAAGTTTCTCTTTATTTCTAGGTTGAATCGCTCCTTATTTAGTTTCCATCCATTATTCGTTGTCTGGCCTTCAGGAGCCTTGGAAAATAGCTTGACCCCTTCCTCTCTGTGGCAAGACTAGATGACCTACAAGGCCTTTTCCAACTCTGTTAATCTGAATCTGTATCAGACCCTCAAATATTGGAACATGCTATCATATCTCCCCTGATCCTTCTCTTCGTTAGACTAGCCATGTGCAGTTCCTGTAATTGTTTTTCATATGTTTTAGTCTCCAGTCCCCTGATCATCCTGGTTGCTCTTCTCTGCACTTTTTCTAAGCCTCAAATCTTTTTTTTATAGTGTGGTGACCAAACTGGATTCAGTATTCTAGATATGGCCTTACTAAGGCTTTATAGAGTCATATTAGTACCTCACTTGATCTTGATTGTATCCCTCTGTTAATGCAATTTAGGATTGCATTAGCATTTTTTGACTGCTGCTGCACACTGCTGGCTCATATTTAACTGGTTGTCCACTAAGATTCCAAGAGCCCTCTCATGGTTACTGTTATAAAGCTTGTTTTCACCGAGTCTATATGTTTACTTTTGTTTTTTCTTGCCTAAGTGTAAGACATGACTTTTCTCTACATTGATTTTCATTTTTTTAGATAGTGCTCAGTGTTCAAGTCTGTCAAGATCCATCTGGATCTTAAGCCTATCTTTTAGGGTGTTGTCTGTTCCTGCCACTTTAGGATGATTAGAGGGGAAACTGATGGCTGCAGAAATGGAACAGAGGAGCCATTTGTCTATTTTGAGCTATTTATTACTCTTTCCTGCTTTTAATTTCACCACAAAACTGCCCCATCCCTTCTCACCACCACCAAAATGCAGATATATGTTCATCGCCACACAAAATGTCATGTACCTCTATCACGAGTTGTTTCCATTAAGAAACCCACACAGGGCAATGATCACCTCAGAAATCCCTAATAACAATCATTATAGCAACAATAAGAGCAAAAACGATGGGAAGGTGAATCCATGACTTCCTTCATGCATTCAATAATTGCACCAAAGAGAAATTATTGCTATATGCCCTGTCAGTTCTAGGGTACATCTAAAACTATTCATATGCTTTAACCAACCTCAAAATATCTTCCACAAAACATACCTCATGTCTTCCCTTCCCTTTATTTTTTAACATTTGTGTTGAATTTCTTCTGAGTTGATATCAAGAGATTAATTGCTAGGACAATTTGAGTGCCTTCTGTTTTTAGCTTTGATTTTGATGTAACAGAATAACAGAGTGAGAAGGGACCTTGGAAGTCTTCTAGTCCAACTCCCTGCTCAAGCAGGAAACTCTATAGTATTTCAGGCAAATGGCTGTCCAATATCTTTTTTAAAAAATCTCCAGTGTTGGAGAACCCACAACTTCTGAAAGAAAGTTGTCCCACTGATTAATTGTTCTCACAGTCAGGAAATTTCTCCTTAGTTCTAGGTTGCTTCTCTCCTTGATTAGTTTCCATCCATGCTTCTTCTCCTCCCTTCCAGTGTTTTGGACAATAGATTGACCCCTTTCTTCTTTGGGGCAGCCCATTGTCTCTATATGTGTTGTTTTTAATATTAGTTAACAGGTTATAGATTGAACAGTGTCCACAAATGCACATAAACATATATATTAGAGCAACGTGTTCAATTTCATTATGGCACAGAGTAGTGTTATCCATTGGAGATTCCAAAAATGGCCATAACCAGGTGATCTAACAATAAGAACAATTAACCATGGAATCAGTGGCTTTCCTTCAGTTGTTGTGGGTGCTTCATCACTGGAGGTTTTTAAAAAGAGACTGGACAGTCACTTATCTGAAATGGTATAGGATCTCCTGTTTGAGCAGGGGGCAGACTAGAAGACCTCCAAGGTTCCTTCCAGTTCTGTTCAAATTGATTGATTTCTTTCATATGCATTGCTCAAGCCATGTTAAAAATGTGCAGAGTTTCCATTGCATGGTTGAAGCTTCCATCTTCACTTTTTTGACCCACACACACATTTCTTTTCTCCCCATCCCCTCCCCATTGTCATGAGTTATAATCAAGGGAAAATAAATCAGTAAGGCTTTTTTTAAATATATCCTCAAGAAGAAGCATTTGTGCCTTGAAAAAATCTCTCTTTCTCTCTCTCTCTCTTTCTCTCTCTCTGAGTTTAACATTTTTATTGAATTATAAAATAAAAGAAGATAGAAAATACAACATTATTTCATTCTGTTCCACTTCAAGTACAAAGCTCAGAAGCAGTCACCATGTGGAAAATACTTATATATTCTTTTATTTAATCAAAATAGTCAATTTTTGCCATTTCAGCCATCAACTTCTGCAATCATTTGTCCATAGGAGGAATCGAAGTTTCCTTCCATTTTTGTGCATACAATAGTTTTGCTCTTTCTGAATTACACTCAAGGTTCAAAGCTTTCAGTTTCAATGTTCTCCTCATCTCTGAAATTCCTCATGTTTCTACTTTCTTGTAATTTTAAAATAGCATCTCTTTGGTTCTCACAGAGACTTTCAAAGCACATGCAGCATCTTGAAAGCCCCAGATGTTTCATTCTGAGAATTGTTAGACTAATAGAGCATAAAGATGGTGCTTTAGCCCAACCACCACCTACTATAATTGTGGATTTATTTTTTGAGTTATGTTTTCTATTGTTACCAAACAGTGCTTCAACTTCCAGAGAACCTCAACTGTTCAAGTTTCATTGCTTACCCTGTTTTTTTTTTTCATGTTTTATGTCTATGCTACACAACTATTGAATAATAGTGTGGTTTTCCCCATTAGATCTTCCAGACTTTAAAATATATTTATTCTTCTCCAGTATGGGCAATAGCTGGGAGCTGGAATCTCTACTGATCTAGAAGTCAAGAGGTTGTGAAATATTGACTAGTGGTTTCTTTAATTTGTCTCCATCTGAGTCCATAATTTGGATTTTTCCCTTTTTTTGAACAAAGAAATCCTGAAATAATCACAT
Organism: Bungarus multicinctus; assembly: GCA_023653725.1. Classification (NCBI taxonomy): domain Eukaryota; kingdom Metazoa; phylum Chordata; class Lepidosauria; order Squamata; family Elapidae; genus Bungarus; species Bungarus multicinctus. The sequence goes on along the minus strand of CM042840.1, from coordinate 137,228,939 downwards.
GCATAAAGTATAAAATATTTAGGCATCAAATATTAATAGAATAGAATAGAACAGAATAGAATTAGATAAGAATAGAATAAAATAGAATAGAATAGAATAGAATAGAATAGAATATAGAATAGAATATAGAGTAGAGTAGGGTAGGGTAGGGTAGAGTAGAGTAGAGTAGAGTAGAGTAGAGTAGAGTAGAGTAGAGGTGCAGTGCAGTGCAGTGCATTATATTACAGTACAGTACAATACAGTACAATACATTGCAATGCAATGCAATAATTGATTATGAGTATGGGTCCATAGTGCTTTCTGACCTTGGTTGTTTTCTTGCAGACTTTTTATTACCAAACTATTTATTACCAGAAGGAATTGAAGTCCTGGTTGTGCCAGCAGGCCTGGGGAACTCAGAGTGGGAGGGAGCCCATCAAATGGCTCATGTGATCTGCTGTCGTCAGAGCAGGGGGTGGGAGTTGGGGAGGGTGATTTTTAATTTATTTTTTCCAGATTTTGTTCTCTTGTACTTTATTAATTTATTTAATTCTTTTTGTTAATTTTTATGTTTTTTTATTTTAAACATGGTTTTATATTCTGTAAGCTGCCTCAAGTTGCCATGGTGAATAGGCAGCAATATAAATTCAATAAATAAATAAACTAGCTAACATCATCAGTGCCCCATATTATGATGGTTTGTGTTGATGATTGGAGCATATTCCTCATCTGCTCTTATACGGGTATTAAAAAAAAACAAACAGGAGAAGCGTCCTTCAAATTGACTTCTGGTCTTGTTGATTTCATGCATCATAGCAATGTTAGGGGACTGGTTTGTTCTTGCCCTTTTGTAGAACTGCCCAGTGGTGGGATTCCAAATTGTGCACTACCAGTTCTGTAAGAGAGTACTTTGCGCGCAAAACTCAAAGATAGCCTTCAGTGAGGTGAGCTTTTTTAGCTCAGCTGAGGTGTGGCAATCCACTCTGCCATGTGAATCAGCTGAGCTAAAAAAGCAAGGGAATATAGGACAAGAAAGCAGGGGCTGTGGGTGTGGCCAGCCAGAAGTGGCCTTTGCTGGTTCTCCAAACTACTCAAAATTTCCACTACTGGTACACCAGAACCAGTCCAAAATGGCTGAATACCACCTCTGGAATTTCCTATTTATGTGCATGTAGAAGGAGTCTTCTCAGTGTAGCATATAGATTTCTTGATGCTCATCCCTGTATTATTTAGGTCCAATGATTCCTTCTAATGGTACTATAAAAAGATAGAGGTATCCCTTGACTTATGACCACAGTGGAGTCCAAAATTTCTGTTGCTAAGTGAAACATTTGTCAAGTGAGCTTTGCCCCATTTTATGACCTTCTTGCCATAGCTGTTAAGTAAATCACTGCAGTTGTATCCTTAGTAAGACCCACACCTGGAACACTGCATCCAGTTTTGGTCACACATTGCAACTAAGATGATAAAAGGGCCTGGTGATAAAAACATATGAACAACGATTGCAAGAAGGCCAGTATAGAGAAAAGAAGGGCTAGCAGTAATCCAGTATTTGAGGGGCTGCCACAAAGAAGAGGGGGTGAAATTATTCTCCAAAGCATCTGAAGGCAGGACAAGAAACAATGGATGGAAACTAATCAAAGAGAGAAGCAATCTGGAATTAAAGAAAAACTTCCTAACAGTGAGGACAATTAGCCAGTGGAACACTAGCTAACAGACCAATGCTAGACCAATACTCGAATACAGCTCATCAGTCTGGAACCCACATTATGTATCTGATATTAACACAGTTGAGAAAGTCCAGAAATATTTCACAAGAAGAGTTCTCCACTCCTCTACTCATTGCAGAATACCTTATGTCTCCAGACTTGAAATTCTAGACCTAGAAAACCTACAACTACACTGCTTTTGATCTGATCTAAGTATAGTATGTAAAATCATACATTGAAATGTCCTACCTGTCAATGAATACTTCAGCTTCAATCATAACAATACAAGAGCAAATAATAGATATAAACTCAAGGTTAATCACACCAAACTTGATTGCAGGAAATACGACTTCAGCAACAGAGTGATCAATGTCTGGAATACTCTACCTGACTCTGTGGTTTCTTCCCCAAACCCCAAAAACTTTAAACTTAGGCTTTCTACTATTGTCCTCATCCCTTTCCTAAGAGGCCTGTAGGGGGCATGCATAAGTGCACCAACATGCCTACTGTCCCTGTCCTATTGTTTCTTTTATTTTTCTTATATGTATCCATATATTCATAACTATGTTTTTACTCATACCTATTATCTTGTAAGCAATTGACAAACCAAATAAAATAATAAAATAAAACTTGCCTTTAGAGGTTGTGGGTCCTCCAAGCACCAAGATAAGAAATAATGGATGGAAATTAACCAAGGAGAGAAGCAATCAAGAACTAAGGAGACATTTCCTAACAGTGAGAAAAATCAACCAGTGGAATGGCTTGCCCTATCACTGGAGATTTTTAAGAAGAGACTAGATAGCTACTTATCTGAAATGGTATAGGGTCTCCTGCTTGAGAAGGGGGATGGACTAGAAGACCTCCAAGGTCCCTTCCAGCTCTATTCTATTCTATTCTATTCTATTCTATTCTATTCTATTCTGCTCTGCTCTGCTCTGCTCTGCTCTGCTCTGCTCTGCTCTGCTCTGCTCTATTCTATTCTATTGACTTTGCTTATCAGAAGGTCACTAAAGGAGATAACATGATCCCAGAAGACTGCAACCATCATAAATATGAGTCAGTTGCCAAGCACCAAATACTTTACAACTCTCTCTAAGCAGTTTACAGAATCAGCCTATTGCCTCCAACAATCTGGGTCTTTATTTTTACTGACCTCAGAAGAATGGAAGGCTGAGTCAACGTGAGCTGGTCAGGATCGAACTGCAAAACTGTTGACAACTGGCAATCAGTAATAGTAGCCTGCAGTATTGCATTCTAACCACTGCACCACCACTGTTTTTATGGTAGGTCACACAGTCAGTCAGATATGTATACTGGATTTGGCAATTTTATCCATCTATTGAGTCCATCTCAAGAATCTGGAATAGACAGATGTTGTTGTTTAATAATATTAAAAGTATAGTCACAGGATCTCAGCTCTTCCAGGTAAAACTGTCTTTTGTAATTGATTGATTGGGATTTTGTCAATGTCCACAATGTTCAAATAGTGTTCCAAATGTTTCAGAATTGCAAACAAAGCATCTATCCTTATTGGCATTATTTTTGCTTTTTTTTGCCACGGTCATTCTACTTCTATTTGCAGGTCTTCTAATTTTGTGATTTGCTCTGCTCTTTCTCTTCTCTTCTGCTCCAAGTAGTGCAATGCTATTATGCAGACATTTTTGTCTTACTTATCTAAAATACTAATTATTATTCCTTTGATTAAACACAACAGAAAAGGCAAAAATAGTGAATAGCAGAGGAAAATATAAAGAAAAAACATTAAAGAAACAATAATCCCAATACCATATAGGTTTTTTATATATATCTACCTTTATATATTCATATAATTATATTCATATAAATAAGGATAGATATATCTGAGAAATGTATATTATTGGGAGATATATATATGTATGACAGCAGTATGCTTCCTCCCTTAATTGGGGCTTACCAGGGTGTTGTAACACAAGTATATACACTCATTCCCCTGTATCGCTGATCTAATGACCTAATGGCAATTACAACTGCCTCACATATAATACTTCCCTGGTTCGAATCCCAGTAAGGGTATGGCTAGCTGACGAGAGCTAAATAGCTCGAAATAGATCTATCCTACTCTCCCTTGTTTAATTATTTATCAGCTCAAAAACCTTACGCGCACACACACACACACACACACACACACATATATGTTTTCTTATGTTTTCACGGGTATTTATATGTATGGTATTTAGGTTTCTTCAGATATTTTCCCACATAATATTTGTGCTTTTATTATAGTGACGTTTTGGCAGAATCTCATCTGCCATCCTCAGGCTTGTATATTAGGTTCTTTTTAATTTTGTGTGCCAGGCTTGGCAGTTGTTTTTTGTTTATATATTTGTTTATATATATACTGTATATATATATATATCCCAACAATATACATTTTTCAGATATATCTATCCTATATATATATATCCCAACAATATATATTTTTTGTATATATCCATCTTATATATATATGGAAAAACTATATATTGTTGGGATTGTTGTTCCATATAAATGTTCAATAATTCATGCATAAGGCTTATAATATCAGTTTGAATAAAGAATGAACATAATGTATTGCAATTTTCTCTACCTAATTTATTTTTTTCAAAGTATTCAGTAACATAAAATCCTCATGTTTAAATTTGGCTATTATTGTGTATACATATGGTATTGTTTAAACTTTGCTCTTTCCTTTTATCATAATTTCGGTGGAATTTTTATGCAGAAAAAGGAAATGGAAGGATGAGGGTGACACGTTTATCTGGGAGAACTTTCGAGAAAATTATCTCTATCCCACATCCTGTATACTTCTTTAGACCTATGTTTGTTTGTTTTTCATATCTTAATTCTCTTTTCTTCATTCTCTACTTAATTCTCTTTTCTTCATTCTCTACTTAACTTTAACTAGTGTGTTCCATACACGTGGGATTGCTCAGTTACAGTTGAAACAGGAAATGAATATCTAGATAGTTGATTCATTTTTGCCTTCCTTTAAACTGAAGACATGTGTCATTTGGGGAAATGTTTGAGAGCAATAACTGAGTCACAAAAGGCTGTTTTTAGAAGGTGCTTTCAAATGAACTAAATGAGTGGGAGATGATGGAGAACCAATAGAGGAAAGAATAACAGAGTTGGAAGGCACCTTGGAGGTCTGCTAGTCCAACCTCCTACTCAAGCAAGAGACCCTATACCATTTCAGACAAATGACTGTTTAGTCTCTTCCTAAAAGCCTCCAGTGATAGGGCACCCACAAGGCAAGCTATTCCACTGGTTGATTGTTCTCACCATTAGGAAATGTCTCCTTAGTTCTTGATTTCTTCTCTCCTTAGTTAATTTCCATCCATTATTTCTTGTCTTGGTGCTTGGAGAATAGGTTGCCCCCTCTTCTTTGTGGTAGCCCCATAGATATTGGAACACTATTATCATATCACCCCATATTTTTCTTTTCATTAAAGTAGACATACCCAATTCTTGCAACAGTTCTTAAGAGGTTTTAACCTCCAGCCTTCTAACCATCTTTGTTGCCCTTCTTTTCATTTTTTCCAGTGCCTCAGCATCTTTTTAATATTGTGTTGACCAAAGCTGGATGGGGTATTCCAGGTGTGGTCTTATTAAGGCTTTGTAGAGTGGTACTAATACTGCTTTACAGCAATAACTGGCAATCATATCTCTCTCTCTTTCTTTTTCTCTTTCATGTGCATGTACTTGCATACACCTTAATAGCATTTAATAATCATTTTGGGCATTGATTAGTAGATCTTATCTGTAAATCTCCATTTTCTTATCAGAGGATGATCTGAGAGACCAATCACAAGGGCTCTTTTTTTTTTCAAAGGATCTGATTCTCCTAGAAAAAGGCCTATCTGATTTGGACTATAAAATTCTAGTTAATATTTAGATTCCATGGAAACCAAGAGTTTGGATTTTCAGTCTCTCCTTGCCTTGATGTTTGCAGTCCAGATAATTAGAATAGAGTAGAATAGAATAGAATAGAATAGAATAGAATAGAATAGAATGACTTTTAAAATAGAACAAAATAGAATAATTTTTATTCTAAAATAAGTTGGAAGGCATCCTGGAGATCTTCTAATCCAATCCCCTGCTTAGGCAGGAAACCCTATACCATTTCAGACAAATGGTTATCCAATCTCTTCTTAAAAGTTTCCAGTGTTGGAACATTTACAACTTCTGGAAGCTGATTAATTGTTCTGTCAGGAAATTTCTCCTTAGTTCTAGGTTGCTTCTCTCCTTGATTAGTTTCCATCCTTTGCCCTCAGGTGCTTTGGAGAATAGCTTGATTCCCTCTTCTTTGTGGTAACCCCAAGATATTGGAACACTGCTATTATTATTATTATTATTAATTAAACTTTTATACCGCTCCCTCTCCCAAAAAGGGACTCGGGGCGGTGTACAGCCTACTAAAAACACACAATAAATATACAATAAATACAATTAAAAATACATTAAACAATTTGGTCCAGCTGTGTCCATCCAAGGGATTCAATTAAAAATTAAAACTAATAAAACCCCAATTAAAATTGAATTAAAAACCGAAAAACAGTTACTGGGCCAGGCCAGCCTGTTTAAAAAATAGGGTTTTCACTGCGCGCCGGAAGGTCAGGATATCCGTCATAGCCCGTATCTCCGGGGGGAGATCATTCCATAGGGAGGGAGCTCCCACAGAGAAAGCCCGAACTCTCGGGGCCGTCAGCCGACAGCGGCCAGGCGGCGGTACCCCAAGTAGGGTGATCCTGTGGGAGCGTACTGGGCGGCGGGAGGTTGACGATGGCAGTAGGCGGTCCCGTAAGTACCCAGGTCCCGAGCCATGGAGCACTTTAAATACCATCAGTACCACCTTGAATCGAATCCGCTAGGCCACAGGAAGCCAGTGCAGCTATCATGTCAACCCTAGCCCTTCTTTTCATTTAATTAGACATACCCAATTCCTGCAACCGTTCTTAATATATATTTAGCCTTCAATCCCTTAATCATCTTTGTTGTTGTTCTCTGCACTCTTTCTAGAGTCTCAATATCTTTTTTACATTGTGGCATCCAAAATTAGATTCAGTATTCCAAGTGTGGTCTTACCAGGGCATTATAAACTGACATTAGCACTTCATTTAATCTTGATTCTATCCCTCTGTTTATACAGGCTTAGAACTAGGTTGGCTTTTTTGGCACCTGCAGCATACTCCTGGTTCATATTTAAATGATTGCACACTAGGACTCCAAGATCCCTCTCAGAGTTACTACTATTGAGTGATGTACCACATATACTATACCTGTGCATTTTGTTTTTCTTTCCTAAATGTAGAACCTTACTTTTTTCCTCCATTGAATTTTGTTATATTAAATAGTGCTCAATGTTCAAGTCTGTCAAGATCCTTCCTTATCTTAAGCCTATCTTCCGGAGTCTTGGTTACTCCTGCTAGCTTGGCATCTTCTGCAAAATTGATGAGTTCCCCATCTATCCTCTCATCCAAATCATTGATGAATATAGTAGGTCTATTGATCTAATGGTATTTAAACATACAAATACATCAGCACATCTTCTTCCATGAGCTTGTAAGCCATCATTCTGATTGAGTTGTTGGATTCCAAGATAAAGGTTATTTTCGTGTAGAAGAGCTATATTCATCCATGTTTGTAGATTAGGGGATTGACGTACAATTGATTCAAAACTATAACATGTCTGAAAAGCACTTTCATCTCCAATCATAGACAGTTAAGGTTCAAAGAACTTAAGATGGCAATCATGGACATATGATTGAAGCCCAGACCTTTTGCCTGCATGTCAATCTTACATATATGTATGGATAAAAGTATGGGGCATTGATCATATTCTTATAATCCCCATCTTGGCTTTTTTTTTGGACCTCAACATGCTAGATGCCACTAGAGATAGCCCTTGTCTGATGACCACAATTGAGCCCAAAATTTCTGTTGCTAAGTGAAACATTGGTGAAGTGAATTTTCCTTATTTTGCAACCTTTCTTGCCACATTATATTAAGTGGATCACTGTACTTGTTAAATTAGTCAAACTGTTGTTAATTGAAGCTGGCCTCCTAATTGACTTTGATAGTGAGATGTTGTTGTAGAAGAAAGACTAGGCTAGGCTAGGCTAGGCTAAGCTAGAATAGAACAGAACAGAATAGACTGGGTCTGGGTAGACAGAGAAAAAGGTCATCTGTGCATCCATCACTGGGGAACAAAATTTCAAATGATCCAGAAAGATGGATCTGGTTAACATTCAGATGAATTTGTCTTCCAATCTTCTATTTGTCTGCTTCATTGCTCTCAACATCCTCGCAAAGCAAGGACCTTCAAAAATCAGTATTGTCAATATTAGGATCAACTCCCCATTCCACAGATCAGCTAGAATTTAATGGCCTTTGTGTCAGTCAAAGTGGGAATTTCACCAAGAACCACCTAGATCCACCCAGGCTCTGAAATATCCTACAGTTTCTCATAAGCAAGAATGTTAGTGACATCATTTGAACCCAGATTCCTTGATACTGTGGAATTAAACCAGATAGTTGCTTGGGTTTCCAAACCCTTCTGAGAATGTGATTTTGTATTTGGTGGTCTCAGCCTCATCTATAGAGCAGGTCTCTGAACCCATCTGGAGTTATGGCAGCATAGACACACAAAATCAATGGCATGGGGTACTTAAATTGTCCCTTAAATTGCGTTGATGGTAGTAGAGATACTTACTGTCCCTTAGTGGTCATGGTTTTCTTTGGGATTTCATTTGCTTTATTGTTTTAGTATTTCAATCTTCTCAATGAAACAATGGAATATAGGTTGCCCTCCTGGTTGGAAATGTCCTATCCACCATTATAAGCAAGCCAATAAACTGATAAAGAAAGCAATGCTATAGATAAATAAGATACTTATAAGCTGATATTTTTTAACATGCTTCTTCCTTATTATTTTTAAGTTCTTATTTTAAACAACTTTTTCAAAAAGTCAGATGAGACAGAAGGTAGTGACTAAGGAAGAATGACTATCATTGATATCAGTTGACCCATCATTCACTTAGTCTATTGCATGGATGGATTCTCTACCAGGAATGGCTACCAGGAATGGCTGACCTCATTCAATTAAAACAACACCAGCTCAAAAATCCCCTTAGCTACATTTTTATTAGAAACATGCTTGACATTCATGGGTAACCACACATCAGAGAGTTCTCATTTCTGATGTTCCAGAATAGAAAATGAGACACACCAACTATGCTGAAGAATCCCAGGGGGTGGTTTCAGAGCTGCAATCAACTGTCCCATTTGGAAAGAAACTCAAAAGCCTCCAAAACTCCTATCTTGTAAAGAAGCTCGCCAATAATCTGTTGCTATTCAGGTCAGATTTTGAACATTTTCTGTGAACTATTGAACCCTGAAGCTACCAAATGAAGCCTGAAACTACTAAAATGAAGGCTCATTGAAGTCATGCAAAGGAAGAACAACTAGACCGATCAATGAAGTAACTGATTGGCATTGGATTACTTTACTGATTTTCAGCATTAAATGCATGACAATATCAACTCATAAAGAATTCCTATGCTTGTTTTCGAGTTGCCATAAGCGAGGGGACTGGGGACCCACAAGTACGTTCCACGCATATCTTATAAAGATTGTAGCTAGGCTACCAGATCTTTTGCCTATGAAAATCCTTTATTAGAGAATGTGATTGATGATGCCCAGCCCGTGAATATGCTTTGCTGGAGAATCTGATTGATTCAGAGAATCTGATTGACATATTCAGGGGGGAGGGGGGGAGGGGGGGAAAGGGTCACAGGTTACCATAAATCATATGTGTCAGAGTTGCCGACATATTGCTGCTAATAAATCTTTTGGATTCTTTTGAAGCTTGGCTCAAGACTCATGATTTAATTACAGCAATCACCAGAACCCTGACAGCAAGCCAACTCTGACATGATGCTGAAATTACAATGAATGCAAGACATATACTATTGTCACATCTGTTTCTGCTTTTGGAATTCATTTGTTGGTTTTGTGATTTTTAGTTTTGCTTGTCGTTTGTACTTGCTATCCTAGAAGATAGGATAGGACAGGACAGGACAGAATAGGGCAAGGCAAAGCAAGACAAGAAAAGACAAGCAAATAAAGGATGACAGACAGACTGATATAGATAGAGAAGAGCAGAGTAGAGCAGAACAGAACAGAACATACTTTATTGGCCAAGTGTGCTTGGACATACAAGGAACTTGTCTCAGATGCATAAGCTCTTATACATATAAGCAACAAAGTGATAAATCATAAAATGCTATCATAAATCATAAGATACAACCAACAATGTGATTGTCATAGAATACTAATAGGAGTAAGTAATAGGAAAATGATAATAATAATACAGTAATAACAAACCAGTTTTACTTGCAATTAGAAATTTTTGCTCAAATTTTGTTACAGGAATATATCATGAATATATCAGAATATCAGTTCTGTGCTCATAAGACATTCTTCTGACTATGTCCAAAAATGAATAAGCTCTTCTTTATCTTAAGGAGTATAAATATACTCTTTGCTCTGGGTGGACAACATAATTCTTTTGCATTAGAATGGGAAAGAAATTATATTTAGTCCATTCAAAGATTTGTAGTTTTAAAGCCTTAGGAATATATCTGGATCTCACTAAGGACATTGCATCAGAGTCCAAGCTTCAACCAGATTTAACTCAGACAACCTAGAGAACTAGTTATGACCCCTACAACAGCCAATAGAATACATGTTCTTGCACAGGAACAGGACGCTCAAGTGCAAAGCCCAAAGGAAAGTATAAAAGCCTCCCACTCTCAACTCCATATGGTCAGCTGCATCAGAACCACAACCATGTGGTCCTGTTCATCAATAAATGGACCTCCTTCCAAACAGCCTCCAGCTATCACATCATTTTGTCTCCAGTGCCATTCTCCCAGCTTGGAACTGAACCAGATGGATATTTCTTTCAACAAAGTGGATTTAACTGAGAGTGACTGATCTAAAGTCCAACAGCTGGTTTCCATTCCTAAGGCAGAATTAGAACTCACCATCTCCTGGGGATTGGCCCAAAGTTCTCCAACCAGCTTTCATGCCTAAGGTGGGACTAGAACTCATAGTCTCTGGGTAATTGGTCCAACACCACTTAACTAGTTTTCATGCCTAAGGCAGGACTAGAATTCACAATCTACTGGTGATTATTCCAAAGTCACCCAGCTGACTTTCGTATCTATTTTTCCCCCTTTCATCTAGTCATCTCTGATTCTTAGAGACTGCCTGGAAAAGTCCTTACAATTTTCTTGGCAATGTTTTTCAGAAGTTGTTTCCCATTGCTTCCTTTCTGGGTCTAAGAAAAAGTGACTTTGGGAAAAGTCACCTAGCTGGTTTCATATCCAAAGTGGAACTAGAACTCAATATCTCCTGATTTCTAACCTGATATCTTAACAACTACACCAAACTGGTTTTCTTTCATGCCTGAGGGAGACCTAGAACTCACAACCTCCTGGTTTCTAGGCTACCGTCTTATCTTTTACACCAAACTCTTTCTCTATCCCACTGAAGCTTTTCCCTTTTTTCAATTGTGATGCTTTTAAAAAAAGGAGGATGTTGATTCCTGGCTATTCTTTTGACTTTTCTGACACAGACACAGAACACACAGACACAGAGAGAAGGGGGAGAGGGGAGGCCCCAGAATTGATCTATTTTGTCAACTGATATTTTATTTTTATTATTTATGTATTTTGTCAAGCATGTATTAGATAAAAGGTATAAGTATAAACATGATTATGAATACATGAAATGGATACAAACAAAAGGGAGACATTAGGACAGGGACAGTAGACACATTGATGCACTTATGCATGCCCCTTACAGACTTCTTAGCAAGGGGGTGAAATCAACGGTAGACAGTCTAAGGTTAAAGTTTTTGGGTTTGGGGAAGAAACCACAGAGTCAAGTAGAGTATTCCAGGCATTGACCATGCTGTTGCTGAAGTCATATTTCCTGCAATCGAGTTTGGTGCGGTTTATCTTGAGTTTATATCTATTGTGTGTGTTTGTATCTATTGTTGTGATTGAAGCTGAAGTAGTCATTGACGGGTAGGACATTGGAACATATACTATGCTTAGGACAATATGAAACTCAATTTAAAACAATTCTAGCTTTAATGATCATAAGACACCCTATGAGATTCTGTTGCTGAGATTTATTATTTTAATTGTCAATAAAATACTAAGAAAACCAATGAATTTTCTTTTATATTCAACTTGCTTGTTTGGAAAGACGATGAGAGGGGACAGATATTTCATTATTATATAAAAAGAATAATTAAACTGAGTTAATGAAAAGATGTTGAGACTCTAGAAAAAGTGCAAAGAAGAGCATCAATGATGATCAGGGGACTGGAGGCTAAAACATATAAAGAATGGTTGCAGAAATTGGGTATGTCTAGTTTAGTGAAAAGAAGGACTAGGGGAAATATGTTAGCAGACTTCCAATACCTAAGGGTCAGCTATAGAGAAGAGGGGGGGGGTCAACCTATTCTGCAAAGCACCTGAAGGCAAGACAAGAAGCAATGGATGAAAACTAACCAAGGAACCTAGAAAATAAGAATAATTTTCCTGAAAGTTAGAACAATTAATCAGTAGAATGGCTTGTCTTCAGAAGTTGTTGTGCAGGTTTTTAAGAAGAGATTGGACAACTATTTTTCTGAAATGGTGTAGAGGCTCCTGCTTGGGAAGGGGGCTGAATTAGATGACCTCCAAGGTCCCTTCCAACTCTGTTATTCTGTTATTATTAATCTTAACGTGACAGTTTCATCAAACCATTTGCCCTCTGGTGGTCAAAATGGGATATTGTTGCTTTACTAGCTCCTATTCAAATTGATTTCACCAAAAGAAAAGGCTCATTATCTTTGTTCCTCCATTCATAGAAGTCTCATTATAATTATCAGCTTCTACCAATATACCAAGTTTGTTTCCTCTATTAAAACTTTACAGCTAACTCCCAGGCTTACCAATTAACTTTGCTTCTTTTGGATTCTTTTGAGCTTCACGTCTCCAAAGGCAAGAAAAATTCTCGGGGTTAATTAAAGTGTCTATACTTTCTCACTTGGTGTCCCAGGAGATTATCAAGGAGAAATGAACATGGCCAATTTGTATTCTGCTGCAAGCAGCTGGAAGTTTTAATGCTACCTTTTAGTGAATAGCTGGTCATCAGTCAGGTACAAATGTTTATGTTAGTAGTGGGACAGGCAAGTGTTGGGATTAAATTAATTTAACAACCTGTTTGCCCATGGTCAGGTTGGCTGTCATGGGAGGCATGGGCCAATATGACCCTGAGCAAACCAGTTGTTAAATTACACACACCCCCCAGCCTGCTATCAAAGTAGATCCTAGACACTGCACTACACTGCAATGGAAAAATGGGCAATGGAGCAGCCAGAACAAGGGGGGAGGAGAAGCATGGAGAAGAAAGATGGAAAGCTGCCTTCTCCTCCCCTTGTGCTGGCCACTCTGTTGCCCATTTCTCCATTGCAGCACAGTGCAACGCTCATGGTCCATTTTGATTGTGGGGATGGGTAATTTAACAACCAGTTCGCCCAAACCAATGAGAACCAGATGAATCCTACCATTGGGGCAGGCCCTCATTGAGGTTCAAATGTAAGCAAAATTTGGCATTAGCTTCAGTGGCCAACAAGCTCAGGCAGATGTTGGAATTCCAAAGCCCATGGAGAAACTCATGATGATACCCCATCAGGGCCTTCTACATTGGTTTGATTAAAGCATTGACGGGCCAGATGTGTTTGTTTCTCATAGTTCTCTAATATTCCACATAGTCCTCAACTTATGACCACAATTACTAAGCAAGGAGGTTGTTAAATGAGTCATGCCCAATTATATGATTTTTTTGGCCACAGTTGCTAAGCAAATCACTGCTGTGAATTGAATCACATGGTTATTAATCGAATCTGGCATCCCGCATTAAATAAATCAAGCCCTTGTCTTCTGCACTTGTTACAGTTCTGCTCTTCTCATTCAGATCAAGATGATCTCCACAAAGCTTTCTCTGACTTCATTTCCCAAACACCAACTGTGTGAGGTGGGCTCAGCTGCGAAAGATTGACAAGTCCCCAAATCATTCAGCAAGAATGGGATTTTTCCAGTCCACCATTTTGATTGCTACTACTGTGGTTCGTCAATTGCCAGCGGAGATGGCAGTCGAGTCAAATGAGTCAGAGGAGATGGAGGGAGTGCCTGGGTTACTATCAGAGCCAGTGGAAGGCTTTGAGGGACAGGGGGTCTCAGAACCAGATGCAGAGCAGGGTCCATCTACTCACACTCAAGTGGAGAGATAGCTCTTTTTGGGGGCTAGGGGGAGGAACAGCTAGGCCCTGTCCCAGATGCATGTATGCACAGAAAAGTGGGGAGAGGAGAGCAATGCAGGACTGAGGGCCAGCTATACAAGAAAAGGAGATCTTGACAAGCCCCTCCCTGGCTGGAATATGAGAAGGAGAAGTGTGAGAGGCATGATTGTTGGAGATAACCATTCATGTTCCAGAAGAGTTCCCTCCAGTGGATTCCTTACCAGTAACTTCCTTGCCACTAACTAAATTGGTCAAAACTCTTTGTAAAGTGCTAATTAAGGCTCCATGCGGGGAACTCAAAGACTGCTTGCTATGGGTTGTGTATCACCTAAGGATGTGTAACCTGTCAGTGAATGCCGTGCATTCCTGCCTTTCTAAATAAAAAGGGATTTCTCCTCAAGAGTAAGCTGTTGAGTGGGGCTCATGAAGGCTGGGTCAGAACAGCTACAGATGACAGGCTCAAATGGGAGAAAGTATGTTCTTGCGTTTTCAAAGTCATGTGGAAATTTTTCAGTCACTCCAGATGAATATTTTGTCAAGATTGAACCACTTTTGAAACATTTGAATTATAACGCTCGTCAACTCGTCAAAACTCAGGCTGGGGAGAAGAGAAAGAATGTAGATGCTCCAGAGACAGACCATGAGAACCAAGGTCACCAATGCAGGTGTCTGCCAAAGAAGTGAATTGTTTTCACGACAAAAGGATGATTCATAATTGGACAGTGTGACCAACAATGGTTGGGGAGAATGGAACCCATTGTTTAACTATGCAGATGTTACATGAGAAAAAATAGAGCTGGTTTTGTTTCTTCAATGTCAAAATGGTGTATCCAATAAAGTTTTGCTTTTGGAACAACAAAGTTCCTGAAAAGGCCTACTTTCTTTGGGTTAGCTAGTTGGACCATTGACATTTTCATTCTCTAGGTAACTCTTGGCAAATGTAACTAATGTTATGTTGGTGCTACAAGTTTCAAGGTCTTTTTGTACTTTGCATGGCCTTAAAAAAGGCAGAGCAAACTATCCAGAGATAAAACCTATTTTGTTCAGAAATATCTCACAAGGAAATCATTGATCTATCTAGGTAGACTTCCTAATAATAATCGGGGGGGGGGGGGGTTTCTCCCCTGACTCAGAAATGTTTTCTACCTTCTCAGTCTAGTTTCTTGGTAACTTTCCTATCAAAGGCTAAAGAGATGGCCTATCTTACCTTCCAAGCTGAAGCAGACTTGTGTAGATGTTGCCATCTGGTGGGAAACAGATAATACATAGACAGATAGAGCAATGATGATAAGGGATAGATGATGGATGGATGGATGGATGGATGGATGGATGGATGGATGGATGGATGGACGGACGGACGGATGGATGGATGGATGGACGGATGGACGGAGAGACAGACAGATAGATGAATGATAGATGTAGATGGTAGATGATAAATAAATAGATGATAGATGATATAGTTGTAGATGATAGATGATAAATAGATAGATGATAGATGATAGATAGATAGATAGATAGATAGATAGATAGATAGATAGATGTAGATGATAGATAGATACATAGATAGATGATAGATAGATAGATAGATAGATAGATAGATAGATAGATAGATAGGAACAAGTTGAGAGAGAAATGGAGGAAGAATAGAGGGAGAGAAATGATAGAGAGATGTAGAGGAATGAAGAAGAGAGGAGAGGAGTGCAGAAGGGAAGGGAAAAGGAAAAAAATAAATTTTAATTTTAAAATTAAAAGTTTAATTAAACAGCTAAAAATGGATCGTGCCAAATCAATTCATTGTATGTTTCAGCCTCCAGTCCCCTAATCATCTTAGTTGCTCTTCTCTGCACTTTTTCTAGAGTCTCAACATCTTTTTAAAAATGTGGTGGCCAAAATTGGATGCAGTATTCTGGATGTGATCTTACTAAGGCTTTATAGAGTGGTATTAGTACCTTCCTTGATCTTGATTGTATCCCTCTGTTAATGCAATTAGGAATTCCGTTGGCTTTTTTTGGTTGCCGCTGCACACTGCTGGCTCATATTAAATTAGTTGTCCACTATGACTCCAACATCCCTCTCACAGCTACTGCTAATGAGCCTGGTTTCATCCAGTCTATATGTGTACTTTTGGATTTTCTTGCTTAAGTATAGGACTTTACTTTTCTCTACGTTGAATTTCATTTTGTTAGGTAGGGTCCAGTGTTCAAATCTGTCAAGATTCATCTGGATCTTGGGTTTCAAAAACAATTCCTATAGGTTTGATGTGAACGTGTGTTTTGTGTACACACGCATGCTTTGTGCATATGCAGCATTTGCAACTCACCTTCTGCTTAAGATCCTGTGTATAAAACAGATGATGCACGGCAATTGTCTGTGTTGCATGAAGCAGCTGAGGTTGAAAAGCAGGAAATAAAGGTTAGTGTAGTGCCAGGGCAGGTGGGAGGCTCTAGCAGCTGATCATCGGAGCGAACCATTCACAAATGATCCTCAAAGGGGTGAGCCAGTACAATATCACCAATGATCTTGAGCCTATCTTCTAGGGCTGTGATGGCGAACCTATGACACATGTGCCACAGGTGGCATGCAGAGCCATTTGTGCCAGCATGTGAGCTGCAAGTAAACTTACCTCACTGCGCATGTGCGCACTTCACAGCTGATTTTTGGCTGGTTTAAGGCCCTTTTCAGCCTCCCAAAGGCTTGAGGAAGGCTTCTGCAGGCTTCTACAAGCTTTGTAGGCCAAAATCTAGCTCCATTTCATCACTTGTGACAAAACGGGGTAGATTTTGGCCTATAAAGCTTGTAGAAACCTACAGAAGCCTTCCTCAAGCCTTTGGGAGGCCAAAAAAGGCCTCAAACCAGATGAAAATCAGCTGTGAGTGCAGGTAAGGGGGTGGTGGGGGTGGGTGGGGAATTGCGCACGCATGCTTAGGGGATGTGGGGGGGCCGCGCATGGCCTTCTGGGTGCTGGCATATGAGTGTGAACGTGCAAGTATGTACACAATTTTTGGCACAGGAGCCCAAAAAGGTTAGCCACCATTGTTCTAGGGTGTTAGCTATTCCTGCTAGATCAGTATCATCTCCAAATTTGATAAATTCCCCTTGTATTCCCTCTTCTAAAGCAATGAAGAGGTTCTAAGAGGTGCTTCTGGTGAAGAGCCCTTTTCAGCCTGTTTCAAGAGTGAGAGGAGGAAGCTTGCTTCTAAATGTGAAGTACAGGAACTGTGTGGTAAAAGCTTCTCTGCATGCACGATTCATGCATAGCACCTCCAAAGGCTGCAAGGAAAAAGAAAGCTTCACATGTCATGCTTCTCTTTGAGTGAACTGCTTCATCATCACCTTGGTCACTAGATGTGCCAGAAAAATCTTTATTGTAAATATGTTTTCTGACATATTTAAAGATATATTTTGACTCTGGTTCAGCCTGGTCTTTGTCGCCCCCTACTGGCTATCTCTAAAACTATTCATGCAATGGGTGCTTCCTTTAGGAAAAAAATATTAATTATCAGAATAACAGAATAACAGTGTTGGAAGGGACCTTGTAGGTCATCTAGTCCAGAGGTGGTATTCAGCAGGTTCTGACCAGTTCTTTAAGTAGTTTGGAGAACCAGCAAATACCACCTCTGACTGGTCCCGCCCCCATCTATTATCTGTCTCCTGAGTCCCAGCTGATCGGCTGGGTCTTCTTTTGTTGCCCTGCACAGGAGAACAGAGCTAGAAAGCAGGTTAGTGGGATGGGGAGGGAATGGAGAGTTTGCAGGATCCTTCCCCTGCCACACCCACCAAGCCACACCCACTAAGTCATGCCACGCCCACAGAATTAGTTTCCATCATTATTCCTTGTCTGGCCTTTGGGTGCTTTGGAAAATAGGCTGACCCCTTCCTCTCTGTGGCAACCCCTCAAATGGAACATTGCTACCATGTCTCCCCTGATCCTTCTCTTCACTAGACTAGCCATGTCCATTTCCTGCAACCATTCTTCATATGTTTTAGTCTCCAGTTCCCTAATCATCTTTGTGGCTCTAATCACACTGTTCTGGATTGGTTCAATTGTGTTTAAAATACTTACTCTTCATTGGCCGTGATTCGGGCGGGAAAAGCCTTGCCTTGTCATTGGCTGGGTGAAGCGCAGGAAGCCTTTAAAAGAGAGGCTGCCTGCGCTCGCTGTCTGTGTCCATTCTGAAATAAAACGAAAGAGCTGAAATCACTAAGAGTACGTGCCTCGTTATTGCCGCCGCTAAAACACTGGCGATGAGGATGGGATCGAGACAGCACTTTTAGCAAGTACGATAGCGGCGGAGATCGAACGGCACCATGTCTGGAAACAACACCCCGCCTGAGAAATTCAACCCGGCAAAGGAGGAATGGCAGACCTACGTGGACCGATTCCTCATGTTCCTGGAGAGCAGCGACCTGAACGGCGTCTCCGATCATCGGAAGAGAGCAGTTTTCCTGACCCATTGCGGCCAAGCTGTATTCCGAATGGTGAAAGCGCTTGCATCTCCGATCGACGTAAAAACCTTAACCTGGCCCGAGCTGGAAAAGATCCTACGAGACCACTACGCTCCTACAGTCTCTTGCCTAATTAAGCGCCATGAGTTTTACCTCCGGAATCAGAAGGAAGGTGAATCCATAGCCGACTTTGTGGCAATCTTAAGAGACATCGGGGGTGAGTGCGAATTCTCGGATTTCAACGAAGCCCTAAGAGACCGGATCGTACTAGGGCTGAGAGATCCAATACTACAGAGCAGACTGTTAAATCGCCCAAAAATAACAGTCAAGGAGGCTATAGAAGAAGCCACCGCAGCCGAAGCCACCCAGAAATCAGCAGCGAGAATGAAAAAAATTAACCAAACTGCAAACCACAACACCAGAGAACCACCAAAACCAGAGGGGGAACGAGAGAAGACCACGACACACCATGAGGATCTGGAGACTGAGACCAGTAGTGAAGAAGACGATGTATGCCACCTGAAGACAGGTAGAGGGAGAAAAGAGCGGGCAAACAGAAAATTTGACTTTGAATGCAACCGCTGCGGGGGAAATCACCCCAGATCTGAGTGTCGTTTCATCGATGCGATCTGCAGAAAATGTGAGAGAAAAGGGCACATCGCGAAGGTATGCAGAGCCAGATCCAATTATAGCCCGAGGCGAAGAGGAAGCCCTCCCCCAAGAGATAGAGAAAGAACGAAAGGAAAAAAAACGAGTAGCCGTTGGAGCCAAGAAGGAAGACAGGGAAGATACAAAGAATCAACTTACCGCAAAGAAGAAACACACCAAACAGTCATAATTGGACACTCAAATACAAAGAATGTAAGAAAAGTCCACATTCAAGTAAAAATTGAAGGACAAGACTGTAAAATGGAAGTGGACTCGGGATCATTTCTCTCAATGGTATCGTGGGACACTATCAAAGACTTAATTCCAGACATCCAACAGGAAGAGCTTGAAGTACAAAACTTAACCCTAAAAGACTATCAAGGTAATAAAATCCCTGTTGTGGGCGTTGGACATTTTCAGGTAACTTTCAAAAATCGCACCGAAATTTTACCCCTCACAATTGTTGACCGGAACAGACCAAGTCTTTTAGGATTGGAATGGTTCGACCCGCTCGGAATTGGGATGACCGGTATCAACCACGTCGCAGATGCAGACTGGGAAGCAGACCTCATTCAAGAATTCCAGGACATATTCAGCGGCGAACTAGGCAAGTACCAGGGTAACCCGATATCTTTTAACATAGACCCTAAGGTAGCCCCAATTAGACTAAAGGCAAGGCGCGTCCCTTTCGCTTTAAAACCTAAAATAGAGGAACAACTAGACAAATTAACTAAGCAAGGAGTCCTCGAACCAGTGGACCATGCCAGGTGGGAAACCCCTATAGTTACCCCTATCAAAGCGGATGGGTCGATTCATATCTGTGGGGACTATAAGGCAACCCTTAATCATGCGTTGCAACAAAGTGCATATCCCGTTCCAGTTGTGCAACACTTGTTACATTCTATCAAAGGCGGAAAGATTTTCGCTAAACTCGATTTGGCTCAGGCATATCAACAACTACCTCTAGACGAAAAAACAGCGGAAGCCCAAACGATTGTCACACACAAGGGCGCATTTAAATGTAACCGCCTCCAATTCGGCGTGAGCGTGGCTCCAGGCATTTTTCAGAGCTTAATGGAACGTCTCCTTCAGGGAATACCGGGAGTCATTCCATACTTTGATGATGTCCTAATCGCAGCTAAAGACAAAGCACAACTGCGAGACCGACTAAGAAAAGTGCTCACCAAATTCGCTGAAACAGGTCTCAAAGTTAAAAAAGAAAAATGCACACTAATAACTGAGAAAATCGAATTTCTGGGATACCTAATTGATGGCAATGGCATCCACCCGACAGAAGGAAAAATCCGTGCAATCAAAGACGCCCCAATTCCGACTAACAAAGGAGATCTACAAGCTTTTCTGGGATTAATAAACTTTTACCATGTTTTTCTGCCGCAGAAAGCAACGGTGGCGGAACCCTTACATAGACTCCTGGACAAAGACACGGTTTGGAAGTGGGGCAGTCGGGAAGAAACAGCTTTTAACAAAATTAAAGACCTCATTACTTCAGCAAAGGTACTCATACAGTACAATGAGACTTTACCATTGATATTAACTTGTGATGCATCACCTTTTGGAATCGGAGCCGTTCTAAGCCATCTTTTACCAAATGGCAGAGAAGCCCCGATTGCGTTTTATTCAAAGACATTGTCTAAAACCCAACGGAATTACAGTCAAATAGACAAGGAAGCACTAGCCATTGTATCAGGTATTAAAAGGTTCCATGAGTACCTCTATGGCCGACTGTTTTCTGTAATTACCGACCATAAACCTTTACTAGGAATTCTGGCTGGAAACAAAGCGACGCCTAACATTTTATCACCCAGAATGACAAGATGGTCAGAATTCCTCGCTGCATACAACTATACATTAGCCTACCGCCCCGGTCCATCCATCATGCATGCCGATGCTCTGAGTCGTTGCCCATTGCCGGACAGTGACCCTGACCCGAACCCCAGCACATCCACACTACTAATTGAAACACTGACCGATCTCCCGATGACAGCAGCAGACATCGCTCACGAAACCGCCAACGATCATCTACTGCACAAAGTGAGTGGGTGGATTACAAAGGGATGGCCAGAAACTGAACTACAAGTCTTGTATAAACCCTTTAAACAAAGGCAAATGGAACTTTCCGTACTAAAAGGTTGTGTACTTTGGGGGGACCGGGTAGTTATTCCACTAAGGCTGAGGGATCCGATTCTGCGATTATTGCATGAAGGTGGGGTTGTTAAAATGAAAAGTTTGGCTAGAAGCTACGTTTGGTGGCCGGGGTTGGACAATGACGTTGTTGAGTGGGTTGCGGGTTGCCAGCCATGCCAGATATCCCGACCCTCACCCCCAAAAGCACCGGTCACTGAGTGGGAGCTACCCAGGGGCCCATGGTCTAGAGTCCATATAGATTTCGCGGGTCCGACAAAAGGTTATACATTTTTAATTCTGGTAGACGCTTACTCCAACTGGCTAGAAGTAAGCCTAATGCAATCTACTTCTTCGGAAGCTGTCATTCGACAACTCAGGAAATGGTTTGCCACACACGGATTGCCAGACATCCTAGTCTCAGACAACGGCCCTCAATTCACTGCTACAGAATTTGAGGGCTATTTAGCTAGCTCGGGCATACGCCATGCCCTAACCGCGCCGGCACACCCGGCAGCGAATGGACGAGCCGAACGCATGGTTCGGTTCACCAAAGAAACACTCCACAAGTTAGGCCACGGCCCTATACAAGCACGCATCGACAAACTACTATTTCTACAACATACCACACCTAGCAGCACTATAAACAAAACCCCAGCTGAACTACTTATGGGGAGGAAATTACGCTCCCCTTTGGATAGGTTACATCCTACATACTCCACAGACAAACCAATAGATTCTTCCAGCAAGCTCCGAACATTTCAAATCGGAGACTTAGTCTATGCAAAAAACTTGGTTGGACATCCATTATGGGTACCAGCTACCATCACACAAATCACCGGGCCATGATCATACCGACTTACCACTTCTGATAATAAAAGCTGGAAGTGGCATATCGATCAACTTAGATCCCGCACCCTT
This sequence comes from Bungarus multicinctus, assembly GCA_023653725.1. Classification (NCBI taxonomy): domain Eukaryota; kingdom Metazoa; phylum Chordata; class Lepidosauria; order Squamata; family Elapidae; genus Bungarus; species Bungarus multicinctus. The sequence continues at coordinate 137,206,715 of CM042840.1, read as the reverse complement.
ACACGACCTTGCGACCCCCTGGGGGGGGAAGGGGATCAACCACCACACAATCAAGAAACAACAAACCCACACCCAACCAACAATCAACAAGCAGCAGACACTCAAACAAACAATGACACCCTAACTTCCACACACACACCCTCAACACTAGCCCCGGTCGATTTGCGCAGCTACGTACCTGAGCCAGGGGAACTTCCAGACGAAACAGCAGACACGACCGACGATAATCCAAGCCAGAGAGGGAGCGGCCTAGCCATCTCAACCAGTCGAGCTAGGCCCGCTAGGAGTGACTCGGCCGGCTCGACCTTCCAGAAGTTTCCCAGGTCAGAGGCAGGAGGACCAACAGGTCCACCCGCTCCGACAGTCAACAACAAAATGACTGAGCCGCGCAGGTCCAGTCGGATCCGCAGGGGCCCCGCCTATCTACGTGATTACGTAACATAGGCGGAGCCCCTGATTGGTCGGACTGGACCAAGAGGGGAGGGGTGTTCTGGATTGGTTCAATTGTATTTAAAATACTTACTCTTCATTGGCCGTGATTCGGGCGGGAAAAGCCTTGCCTTGTCATTGGCTGGGTGAAGCGCAGGAAGCCTTTAAAAGAGAGGCTGCCTGCGCTCGCTGTCTGTGTCCATTCTGAAATAAAACGAAAGAGCTGAAATCACTAAGAGTACGTGCCTCGTTATTGCCGCCGCTAAAACACACACCTTCTCTGTTTTCCTTTTTCTTTCTCCTTTAAAGTTTATCGAAGTGTAATAGTAAATGGGAAACAGCCTGGGAGATGGGGCATGGTCAAGAAAACAATCAGGTAAAATTTAGCAGAAATGTGGGTGGGCCCAAGAGGCTCAAAAAATACCCTCCCTAGTTTCTTGATTTGTGAAAGGAAAGGGGGAGGGAACAGATACAATTTCAGGTTTTCAAGATGGATTTCAACCTTATGAGCAGGGTTGGGATTCTCCCAGTTCAGACCAGTTCAGGAGAACCCCCTGTTCTGATGATCAGCTCATTTTGAACTGGTTCACTCTGATGAGCATGTGGGCTCACCCATCCCTGCACTTTCCATGTCTTTTTGTTAGAGCACAGCTGATTTGTGGGGCAGAGCAGTTTGCCGCACCTCAGCTGTTTTCTTCAGCAGCAGTTGAAGGTAAATATTAGCTTTTTTAAACACGGAGCATGTGCATGCATGCACAAAGCGTGCACTCACCAAACCAGTTGTTATACCAATTGAATTGCACCCCTGCTTATTAGGTAGACCAGACAGAAAACACCACTAGATAAGCTAAGTCTGTTTTATTGTAAGGATGCGTTAAGATACATTTTGCAATGAACTAGTTCCAAAACTTCCAATATAAAATATTTAATCCCCCTCACCCTTATCCCCCCAATTACATAGTCATCTGATCAATCAATCAAAGGCTCAACAGAGACCACCGATCTATATTATTCTGTCCATATTCATTCATTCATTCTTTTCTTTTCTGTTGTCCTCTTTCAAGTATGTTGATGTTCCTCATATTTTTTGAATTATCCTTTTGCAACCCAAGGCATCTTTCAATGCATCTTTGACCTGCTTGTTCCTCAGAGTGTAAACAAATGGGGTCATGAGAGGACAAACCACATTGTTGAGAATGGCCACTGCATTGTTGAAATTTTTCCCTTCACTTTCCGTTGGTATGAGGTACATAGAGATGCAGCTCCCATATGTGACAGAAACCACAATGATGTGGGAGGCACAGGTGGAGAAAGCCTTTTTCCTCCCTGCAGCCGTTGGGATGTGAAGAATGGCAGAAATGATTATTGTATAGGATATTGTGGTGATGGCTAAAGTCCCTAGAAGTGAAAAAATAGAAACAATGAAGCCAACAAGCTCCAGGAGACGCGTATCCCCACAGAGAAGTTTCATCAGTGGCTTACTGTCACAAAAAAAGTGATCAATGATGTTTGATCCACAAATGGGGAATTGTGCGAAAGATATGGTTTGGCCAAAAATCAAGATGAAACCTGCAATCCAAGAAATCAGCACCATCCAAGTGCAAACACGTTGGTTCATGATGGTGGCATATCTTAAAGGATTGCAAATGGCTACGTAGCGGTCAAAGGACATAACCGTCAGCAGGAAAAAATCTGTAGTACCCAAAAAGAAATAAAAAAACAGTTGGCTTATACACCCCGTGTAAGAGATGGTTTTCTTCCCCAATGCCAAATTGATCAAAGCTTTGGGAATGACCGCTGAAGTGTATCCAATTTCCAAGATGGCATAATTCCTGAGGAAATAATACATTGGGGTCCTAAGGTGAAAATCCACAAGGGTGATAATAACAATTAGAATGTTTCCAGCTATGGCCATCAGGTACATTACCAAGATGAGGGCAAATAGAAGCATCTCGGGTTGGTGTCTTTCAGTAAATCCTACAAGTAAGATCTCATCAGTCTTGGTTTGGTTCTCCATGTTATCTTAGTTGTGAGCAATCTGCGGACATAAACCCTTTGGTGAATTAAGTGAGCTTTCATTGTTTAAGAATCTGAAACTAGGTAAATATTCCAAATGGCTAATACAACCACTGATTCAGGATATTTTTTGGAAAGCTGAGGTAGAAAAAAAATCAATTTAGAAATAGGTTTATTCATGCATTCCCCATGAATTCCTCAAACAATATAATCTGTCAATAGCTAAAAGGACAGTGATAAAGAAAATAGAGCAAAGATTGCTTGTTTAACCATCAATCAGTCCATTGTCAGGCTGAAATTGCATTCATTTCAAAGCCCCAAAGGTGCTTTTTCGAGAGGCAACTGGACTTAGTTGTCTCTTGAAAAAGCACTATTGGGACAACCATGACTAAGAATTTCCATAGGCAGTCATTTCAAAGAATAGGTTACCAGATAAATCCTTTAGGATATACGGCTTAGACTTAGAATAAGTTTATTGCCACTTTAAATGTACACTAATCAGCATACATTAAAATGAAATTTCATTGCCTACAGCTCTCAAATGCTCATCACCTCCAACGTATACAACATTTTAGGCTTTTAGGAACACACACAAACAGGACACTCCAAAGTTGACAAGCAAAGTATACATTGAAGGAATAAACAGTTCAAAACACAAAGAGCAATTTTCCCTATAAATATCCCCAACCTCAAGAGTTCAAACTGTAGCCTACCTTTCAGTGCTGTCTTTTATGTTCTTGAATAAGCATTGTCCTTTTCAAGCAACATGTCCAGTGTCATCCTTATGTAAACCCATCTCGGATAGGCCCAGAATTATTCTTCTAACACTGACCTGCGGAGGAAGAAGTTATAACCTTGGGTTTATTCTGTCTTCGTTTATTGTCTTCTGTCCAACTACTAGTTCATGAGTGTAGATATTGACTCTTACTATCAATTGATCATCTTCTACCCAACTACTGTTTCATGTGTGTAGATATTGACTCTTGTTTTTTAATTCAGATGACCATGCAATACCTCTTCAGCCTAACATATCTCATCACAGAAAATGATGAATATTAATTCATTTCTGTGTTTTTTTTTTCTCATTTTTAGATGCTGTTTGATATCCGAAGGATTGGGAGCGGGGGTGCAGAAATCTTTCTCAGTTTGACATTTGTATATTCTCTCCTCATATACTCATATGTGCCCTTTCTCTAAATTAAGTCCTCCAATAATTTCTCCTGTCCTTTCACACACATAAATGTGACTTTAAAAAAAAAAAAAGTTAAATATAGCAATACTTAAACAATTCTTTCAACAAATTATTTTCCATTCTTCTATGGAAGAATGACAGATTAGACCTCCAACTCAGATCTATATCTGAAATATTGGATTATGATGGTAAAACAAAGGGTAGAGAAAAACAGAATATCATTGGATGTTGGCTGTACTATACTATAAAAATACAATCCATAACACCCTTTCATTCCCCTTCCTATGATGCATACTCCATAACACCCTTTCATTCCCCTTCCTATGATGCAATTTTCATGTGAGGGTTTTGGGTCTGTTAGCATTTGCTCAATTATTGGAAGGCAAGCAAGGCTTCCTATTACATTTAACTAATTGTAGCATTTTTTTTTCAGATTGCTATAGAATTTTAAGCATTCCTTGTAAACTACGAAACACAATTTTACAAAATCCAGAAAAGACATGCAATTACTGAAATGTAATTTTGTCAGGTGTGAAAGACAAGTTCTTCATGTGAAGGTCCTTGTACACTGATTTATTGTAAAAAACCTATGCACAGGAATTTTCTCAACTAATAGAACCTGCTTAGAGTTAGATAAGGGTTAATGACACTCAAGAAGGATTGGACTTAGCTCACTTATGACTATGTAGGGATTCTAGGATGATCCCTCTTTTAACTTCATTCCCAGGTTCTGCTATTCCTTCTCCTACATATTTTCCATTAGGTTAAATTCAATAAATCCACCTACAAAATGTGAATCAGGGGAATTTATATCTCAGCTTTCAAAACCTTCAAAAGGAGATCGGAATATTACAGCCACTGAAAGGATATGGATACATATCAAATATTTCAAAGAAGACTCAAAGAAGACTCTAACCCTCCGCTTTGAGTTACTTATAAAGTAATAAACATGGATTTTAAAAATCAAATAAATAAATAATAGTAGATTACACATTTGTCTTTTTTTAAAAAAAAAAAAAAAAGTTTGTTCAATTTATTGACTCCCTAAAAGCAAACAAATCTTTGTCCTCCTAAGAATTAATAACAGTTCTAAAAAAAAAAAACAATGATCTTGGTATGGAATGAATAAGCTAGATGCCTCAGAATCCATGTGTCCATGTATTTTTCTTGACCAAACCTCAGTTGAAAGCTCTTTTGCTATTAAATGCCCAGATTGTGCTGTGATTCAAAGACTAAATGCTGAGATATGAAGGTAGCAGCTCTTTCTGAGTTCTTCAAAGAAATGCTTCTTTTGTCTAGGACCTGCAGAAGATGAGAAAAGGAGAAAAGGAGATGATGAGAAAAGATCATTTGCTATAAATGAGCTGAGAGATATTACACTGATGTCCCTAAGGGATACTGTTTGAAGTTCTTAGCTACAGAAAAAATTAGATCCTTCAAATTACTTCTCCACTTCTACAATGAATTAAAGGATGTAGTATATAGCTAGAAGCTTTTGAGAAGATCCTTTCATAGATATTCAGTAAATTCACATATCCCTTCTTGAGTGTATATCCTTCCTCTTCATTTAACAGTTTCAAGATTGTGGAATAACTCTTCCTAATAATAAACAATATAGACTTATTTTTACTAAAATGCCTTTCACCTAAACCAAAATATATTTTGATGGACCAAGGTATGTTCCACTAATGATCTTTGGATCATTTTGCCCTTCTATAACTTACCTTAAAAGTCATTGATTTTGGTATGATACATGTGCATGTTATTCCAGAGCAAATATTTTCAGAGATATAGTTATAAATATGCTTATTTAGATTATTCCTTGGGGAAACCTCTATCTATCAGGGTGGTGTGCTGGCTGAACAGTTAAAGATGCTGGGTTTTTGGGCTGGAAAGCTGGGCAGCCCAGTTTCGAGATCCAACCCCCATATGATTGGCACTATATGATGGGATGAGCTCCCATCCTCACCTCAGCTCTGGCCAACCAAGCAATTCAAAAACATGCAAATGTGAATAGATAAATGAGTACCACTTAGGTAGGAAGATAACAGTGCTTTGTGATGTCATTCTGGCCACATGACCACAGAAATGTCTTTCAATAACACTAGCTCAATGGCCTTGACATGAAGATAAGCACTGGCCCCTATAATGACTAGCAGAGTAAAATCCCCAGGGACCCCTTATTTATTTAGTATCTATCTATACCAAACAATGTATGCTATTGGATTATATTAACTACTTATTAGAGATTGTCTGAATCCCCATACGATGTTACCAAGCATTGTTCATTCAGCCACATTCTCTTTATTTTCAGTATATTTTATATCTAAACAATGACACAAAGCCAAGATGCAGTAGAGTATAACAAAGCAGGGATCCCCAACTGTGGGCCATGCCTGCTAGTGGGCCATGAGAGGATTGCAACTAGGCCACAGAAATGCACACATAAATACTTGTGTGAGCAGTGGGCAAGCATGAGAGCAGGAGCGCATGAGTCCATTTGCATGTATGGCAGGTGCATGTGCATGTCACTCACACAAATGAAGCTCTCTCTGTGTGTGTGTGTGTGTGTGTGTATGAGCTTGCTGACCCCTCACATGGAAGTAGCACCTCTCCCCACTCACTAGTCCAGTTAAGTCAGAAACCTTGGGGAACTCTGTAATTGAGGACAGGATTCATGTCAGAGAATACTAACTTCAAAAATCCACTATATATAAAGGGACATGTTCTATCCATAAAATGTTTCCATGCAAACCAGTCTAGGTGGATGGAAAGACTTATGAACAATGACTGGATTCCTATCTACTTAACGAGGTAACCGAATGTCCCACCAGCTGTGTTCACAGTTATTTAAACTGATTTAAATTTACAATTATTTGTTTCAGCAGCGGGATCCTACCTGTTCCACTATTAGTTCGGTGATCTCGCATTTGTGTGTATGCACCTAATGTGCGTGCACTAATGGAGGTGCGCAGCTTTCCACACACCAGCTGAGGCCTGCAGCATCAATCAGCTGAGAGGATAAAAAAGAGAAAAGCGCAGGGGTGGGTGGGAATGCTGATCCTGAGCTTTTCTTTTCTTTCTCCTCTCAGCTGATTGTATTATTGGTTCGGCGGAACCAGGCCAAACCAGTAGCATACCACCACTGATTTGTTTAGTGAACCTTAGTGCAATAGCACTAAAAAAAGTGATTTACAACTGTTCCTTAGACTATAGCCATGGTGGTGCAGTGGTTAGAATGCCGTACTGCATGCTACTTCTGCTGACTGCCAGTTGCCTAAAATTTGGCAGATTGAATCCCACCAGCTCAAGGTTTACTCAGCCTTCCATCCTTTCTGAGGTGGGTAAAATAAGGACGCAGATTGTCGGGGACAATAGGCTGACTCTGTAAACTGCTTGGAGGTGGCTATAAAGAACTGTAAAGTGTTATAGAAGTCTAAGTACTATTGCTATTATAACCAATACATCATCCTCATGGTCACATAGTCACATGATCAGGTGCTATGAAACTGGAATGTATTTATGATGTATGCAGTGTCCTGGGGTCATGGCATCACCATTTATTATTTTCCTAGTTGGTCTTCAACAAGCATAGTGAATGAGGAACATCAGATTAGTTTATCAGCCATGTGATGTACTTAACAATCATGGTTATTTAATTCTCACCAACTCAAAGTTGACTCAGCCTTCCATCCTTTCTAAAATGAGGATTCAGTTTGTTGACACTGTAAACCACTTAAAGAAAACTGTACAGTACTGTGAAATGGTTTATAAGTCTTAGTGCTATTGCTATTGTTATATCTATAGTTATGAGGCTAGTTGCTTTTGTCTGGCAAGATTCTGTCTATAGCTAAAGAACAATAAAGGAAAGCAGTCAAAAGTAGCTCTATGGGTCATTCTTGGATTGGAGCCTGACAGTGACTCACTTAACAACTGCATATTCCAGGCCCAATTGTGGTCATAAGTTGAGAATTATTTATCTGGTTTCCCCTAGATTTCTTGAGAAAGACTGGTTATTGTGATATAGGACCAAATCAAGCAAATTACAAACAATAAGAAAATAGCTATCCCAAAGGTGCTTTTTCAAGAGGCAACTGGACTTTCTGGTTTTTCTTTAAAGATGTTTTGCTTCTCATCCAAGAAGCTTCTGCAGCTCTGAACTGAAGAATAACAGATAAGAGATAATCAGAGTTGGAAGGGATCTTGTAGGTCATCTAGTCCAACCCCCCGCCCAAGCAGGAGACCCTACACCATTTCTGACAAATGGCAGTCCAATCTCTTCTTGAAAGTTTCAAGTGATGGTGCTCTCACAACTTCTGAGGACAAGCTGTTCCATTCTTCTTCGATGAGAAGCAAAATGACTTCAAAAAAATCCAGAAAATCCAGTTACCTCTTGAAAAGCACCTTTGGGACAACCATGACCTGGAGAACCTCAATAGACAAGAAAATAACTAACAAGATCCTAAAATGTAAGGTACATGAGAGAATTGAGAATAAAAATAACAGACTTGATAACCAGGATCCGTTAAAGGCTTTATTAAAAATATTTGCAAATAGGACCAAACAAGTAGGAGAAAGGAGACACTACCCTTAAGATGGTTACAAACATTTATAGAATATCACATAGAAAAGATTACATAATTATTCCTGTTTTTCACATATAGGAATTTCTAGGGACTTCCATCACAAAGAAATGGGTACACCTGGGTACTTTTTCATCCCATAACTCCTCCCAGACTCCTCCCATGCCATCCTCCATGGAAATCCCCTAGCTCCTATCATCAGATTTCCTGTTATGTTCACTTAACACAATAAGTCATTAACAAGCTTGCATTAATGTCAGGACGACCCACTATTCCTTACATGAAATCTCAAGCCAAAATAAAAAACCCCACTTTAGCCAAGGATATAATATTTTTAACTTTGCAGGATAACAAGTTATATAAACATAATATGCTTATATAAATGTTCAGATATCTTTCTAGAAGGTCACACTGAGAACAAAAATGGAGTCTCTTTGGTTCTATACCTTCTTAGGGTAACAGATAAATATATGTATTATTTCCACATATAACAATCCACCATTTTTTCTTTGATCATCTTACACCTGAGAATTACCATCAATCTCCCTTAACATGAGCCTAACTTGCTGACTTAAAAATTTACTTGCTACTTCCTGCATCTTAGGCACTTTACAACAGTGGAAAAACAACTTACATACAGACATACATTGGATACAAATACATGAAATAAGTCCTATTTACAATGATTATCACAACACCAAAGAATACCTCCTTTAACCAAGTAAGAGCTGGTAACCAGGAAGTCAATCATCCCATATTTTCTTAAATGCACTACTATCTGTAATATGGGTTAAATGCATAGTTATATTATGTAAAACCTTCAGCATAGACTCAATAAAATGCACTTTGTCAGCAATGTCAAAGCAACACATCCCATCAAATTCCTCACATTCGTGACCCATTCTTAATAGAATGTATTCAATCGCTACTCTATTCTGTAGCACAGACTTCCTTATTTCTCCCATCTCATCAATCAAAGCAGCAATAGCAGAAGTCATATTAATGCTTTTTGCCAAAGCACAAGCTAAATGTCCTAATTTCAGATTATGTAGCTCTCCAAGCAAATATTCCTAGGAATTCTGCTTCTATTTTAGATAGCACTACTACCTCACCATTACAATCCTCAGAATAAGCATCACTGAGCGCTGATCTTTTCCCCATATATTTCTTTACATGTTTATCAACATATTCATGTTCAGCAGCACCCCACCTGGCCATTGGCCAGTGAACTATAGGATAAGTATATATAATAATGTGGGGATCTTTATGGTTAGATGCATCCTCATGCTCAGGTACATGGCTATGTACATGTCCATCTCTCTCCACTGTATCATCCAATACATGTTCCCTAAAAAATTGAGGATCATGATAGAGACTAGAGATTATTACCTCATAATATAACTTGGTTTCCTTGTTTATATTCTTAGTGTGTGCAGTTGCCATAACAGTCATTAGACATCCAATTGTACAGGATCCACCAATTGTATTATTTATTTATTTATTTATTTATTTATTTATTTATTTCTTCTATTTGTATACTGCCCCCTCTCCCAAAAAGGGACTCGGGGCAGTGAAGAGCCACAGTAAAAACATACAAATAGAAAAGTTAAAAAGAGTTTAAAAATTAATTAAATACATGGCTAAGACCAGTAAAACCGATAAAAAAATTAAATTTGAATTAAAAACCCTATTCATAATGTTACGCCAGACTGGCCTGTTGGAAAAGGTGGTTCTTAAGTGCTCGTCGTAAGGCTCGTAGGTCAATAATGGTTCGCATCTCCGCTGGTAGTTCATTCCAAAGGGAGGGTGCTCCCACAGAGAAGGCCCGCACCCTTGAGGCCGCCAACCGACATCAACCAGCCGGTGGCACTCCAAGGAGGCCAACCCTGTGGGAGCGCACCAGCTGGCAGAAGGCCGATGGTGGCAGCAGGCGGTCCCGCAAATACCCGGGTCCCAAGCCATGGAGTGCTTTAAAGATGGTCACTAGCACCTTGAATCGCACCTGGAAGGCCACCGGAAGCCAGTGCAGCTCGCGCAGGAGCGGTGTAATATGGGAACTCCGAGAAGCCCCCAAGATCACCCGCACGGCCGCATACTGCACCAGTTGAAGCCTCCGGATGTTCTTCAAGGGGAGCACCATGTAGAGAGCATTGCAATAATCTAGGTGGGAGGTAACGAGAGCAGAAGTGACTGTGTGCAATGCACCCCGATCCAGAAAGGGCAGCAACTGGTAGATCCTACAGGCTTGATAAAAAGCCCCCCTGGTGATGGCTGATATATGATCATCCAATGACAGCTGCCCATCCAGGAGGACGCCAAGATTGTGGGAGCTCTCCATGGGAGCCAAGATTTCACCTCCCACAATCAGCGATAGAATGAGCTGACTGTATCTGGGTGCAGGGAACCACAGCCACTGGGTTTTGATCGGGTTGAGCCGAAGCCTGTTAAGACCCATCCAGCTCCACATAGCTTCCAGGCACCGGGTCATCACTTCAACGGTTTCATCAGGGTGGCCCGGGGTGGAAATGTACAGCTGAGTGTCATCAGCATACTGATGAAACTCCACCCCAAAGCCACAGATGATCTCCCCCAGTGGTTTTACATAAATGTTGAACAGCAGAGGCGAGAGCATGGACCCCTGAGGGACCCCACAACACAAGGGCCTCGAGGTCGATCTCTGCCCCCCTGCCAACACAAATTGTGAGCAGTCAGAAAGGAAGGAGGAGAACTACCGTAGTACAGTGCCTCCCACTCCCAACCCCCCCAACCGTTGCAATAGGATACTATGGTCGACAGTATCAAAAGCCGCTGAGAGATTTAATAGGACCAGGACAGAGGAACAACCCCTGTCCCGAGCCCTCCAGAGATCATCCACCAACGTGACCAATGCCGTCTCCATACTGTACCCAGGCCTGAAACCCGATTGGAGGGGATCGAAGTATACCGCTTCCTCAAGGAATTTGACAACAACGTTGGGTCCAGGGACGGTTTCTTGAGGAGGGGCCTCACCACCACCTCTTTCAAGGCGGCTGGAAAAAACCCCTCACTCAAGGAAGCATTGATAATAATCTGGAACCAACCTCACGTAACCTCCTGGGTGGCCACAACCAACCAGGAGAGACACGGGTCCAATAAACATGTGGTGGCATTATCGAACTCCCCGCGAATGACCTCACCGAAATCCGCCCCCGCCGTCCCACCCAGAGTTGCCCAGTCACAGTCCAAGCCATCCCGGATCTGAAGCGATTTTTTCCTGCAGAAAAATAGAAAAATCCTTGGCCCGTCCTTGCAAGGGGTCCTCTCACGCTTCCTCATCTAAAAGGGAGCGGGTCACCCTAAAAAGGGTGGCTGGGTGGTTTTCTGCGGATGCAATAAGGGTGGAAAAGTACAATCGTTTTGCCACCCTTATCACCACTAAATAGGTCCTAACATATGACCGCAATAGTGTTCGGTCAGATACAGAATGGCTGGCCCTCCAACCACTCTCTAGGCATCTTTTCCGGTGCTTCATCTCCCTCAGCTCCTTGGAAAACCAGGGAGCCACATGGGATTGGCACTGGGTCAGTGGCCACAAGGGCACAACCCGGTCAAGGGCCCCGGTCACCACCCTATCCCAGGCAGCCACCAGATCCTCAGCCGAGTCATGTGTGTGAGTCTCGGGAAGCGGCCCAAGCTCCATCAGGAACCTATCTGGGTCCATCAGGCGCCTGGGGCAGTACCATTTAATTGGTCCTGCCTCCCTGTGATGCGGGGATGTGGAATGGAAGTCCAGCCCAAGGAGCAAATGATCCGACCATGACAGGGGCTCAATCAAAAAATCCCTGAGACCTAGATCATTGTGCCACTGGCCAGAGACAAAAACCAAATCCAAGATGTGACCCCCCCCATGTGAGTGGGATCCCTAATTAATTGGGTCAGGCCCAAGGCTGTCATGGAAGCCACGAACTCCTGAGCAATCCCAAGGTCCCGCTGGCAGAGGGTAGTTTGAAATCCCCCAAAACCATAAGCCGGGGGGTCTCAACTGCCAAGCTGGCTATCACCTCAAGGAGCTCAGGTAGGGTTGATGTCACATAGCAGGGAGCCAGGTATGTGATAAGCAGGCTCATCTGAACCCGCCAGGTCCGCTCCCCCCTCACAGATCAAATCATGAATAAGGGGGGCTTTGTTAACCATGTACCTGGCATTGCATAACATCAGCCGAAAGCCCAGGGCCCAATGACTCGGACAGCCCGGGGAATGGGAAATAACTAGGGGGTCGGAATGCGCCACCGCTCACAAATAGCGAGGGCGCGCTCCCCTAACATAATATGGCCCCCTATCCCCGCCAAATCTGCCTTTCCCGCTCACCGTGCAGATAGATCTCGACTCTCCCTCCCAGGAAGAACCCCCCATCCTCGACCTGAGCCTACTTAACCCCAGAGCCTCCCGACCTCACTTGACCCCCACTCTGGCCCCCATCTCAGGCGGGTTGTCCCCTAACCCCATCCTGGTCATCTTCCGTAACCCCGATAAAACTTTAAATAAAAATTGAAACAATTTAAACCCTCCCCCATAACCTCTCTTCTGATGGCCATGCCACCTGTCCGGATCCCAGGAATCATCATTGAGGTAAGCAGATGATAGACTGGCGGACCACTTCAGGGAGAGGGGGACCCTCCCCAGGGCCTGTAAGTCCTCCGAAGAATATTTAATTGGTCTCTCAAGGTGCTGAGCCAACCGCGCTCGCACCACCATCACTGCTGGGCCAGGCACCACCGTCCTTAAGCCATGGGCCAACCCCCAACCAGACCACCATCGATGCCGTCGTTGTCGAGGCCGCAAAGCCACCATCGCCGCCGCTGCCATCGGGGCTGCCCTCTTCGCCATTAGAGCTATCTCAGCTGAAGCCACCGGCATCACTGGGCCAAGCCGTCGCCGTCACTGACGCCATCGTTCGCTCCACCATCCACGTCGCCTCTGAGGCCACAAAGGTCTCCCAGTCAGCGCAGATGCCATCTCCGTAGTCACCGATGGGGTCCCCATACCGAAGGGACCATCCCCATATGCCACGGGGGTGACATCCTCTATGACAGGGCCCCCGCCGTTCATGACAGCCACGGCAGCCAAAACAAGGCCTTCTGACTCACTGGAGCCACAGATGATAATAGAGCGGTTGGTAAAGTAAGGATCTATGGCAAAAACCCCAGCTACAGGGTGGCCACGGCAGCCGCAACAGCAAGACCACCGCTGCCACCGCCGCTGCCCACGACCGCCATGGTGTCACTCACCACCACCACCTATGGCTGCCATGGTGCCATCCATGGCTACAACAGGGCCACCCGAATTAACGTCCAAAGCCACGGCAAGACCTCCAGCCGCGGCGCCATCCGCGATCACAATGAGGCCACGACAAAGCCTCCAGCCACGGAGCAGCCACGGCAAGGCCTCTGCCGCCCTCCACGACTGCCACAGCGCCCACGGCACCATTCACTACCGCCATCTGCGGCAGCTGTGGTGGCTGAAATAGGGCCACCAGGGTTGCCGAAGCTGGAAAGGAGGCAGCCATTCGGGTCATCAGAGCTGAAGATGAGGCAGCAGGCACCTGGTAAGGAGCTGCAACAAGGCACCCATCTACAGGGCGGCCGCGGCAAGGGCGTCGCCGCCCGGGACAACCCGAACAATTCGGGTTGCCCAGGGGGACATTTAGCGGCTTGTCCGTTGCCCCTGGCATCTCTGACACACACCCCCAGCACTGCCAAATCCTCCCCCACCTCTCAGTACCCCTACCATTCATGGGGACCAAGGGGGGGAGACAGGTCAGCTGGGGATTCGAAAACCGTGGCAGAGCTCCTCACATTCGGAGCTTCTGGTCGTCATCTTGATTGCTCATTTAAATAAATAAATACAAAGTATAAGCATCAGGGTATATAATAAACCTAGACTCCACCAACAAAAACTTTCCTGGCACTGGAACTCCTATAAACAAGTAGACATAATGTCTGTAACCATAATCTTCCCTTTTACACAAGAAGAACTATTTAAAGCCACTCTAATTAGTTCCAGAAAAATGTTCTCACTCTTTGCTATTGGCTCCTTTTCTCCAGTATGTTTTACACTTCTTAAAACCATTGGAACTTCAAGATATCCAATAGTACATCTACCTCTCCAGGTAAATGGAAATTTTGTAAGAGTTATACTGCTACACAAAAACAACAACTTCATCAGAGCACCTCTTAATTCAATATATGGCATAAACAATCCCTCCTCCAGAGCTCTAAATCTCATATAGGAAGGAGAATAATTGCCATATATTTCAAAACAATGATTGTATAGTTGTTCCATCCTCTTAGACAATTCCTTATGACTGGTAACAATGTCATATGTGCGATTACATGTTGGGTATTTTTGCAAATACAAACTTTACCTAAGGTGGATCTTATATAGATTCCAGCCACAGCCATAGGTTCCATCAATGTCAGTGATGTCTGCACTTGATAATCTGTACTGTCGGGTTCAGTTTGGAAACATAACTGTTGCCACATTATCGGATAACTAGGCAATATCTCAGAAGCCTCCATTCCTATCCCACACAAGACAAAAACCACTACAAACACCATCTTCATAATGTCAAATGGACTAGGCTCCCATCCACCTTAACCTATGTAATTTATATTTCAAAATTTACAACTGGTATCCAGTAACTTATATCTACTTTTTTATCTTCTTCTGCACTCAGAGGACACAGAACTTGTATACACCAGTCTCTTGTTTCATGTCTTAATATAATCAACAATACAAGAAAGAAGTTTATTACACTCAACCAAATAATCAGCTCCTCCTCCCAAAGTTCCATAAACCTAAACTAATATAGACATATATTTATCTATCCCCACTATCTAAAAAAATAGAAAGTCCAGTCCTCCGAAGCTTGCTTCAACTGGAGGTGGAAGGTGGATCCACTGGTCTCTTCACACACAAATTATGCGTCCAACCTCGCTCACATATCCACACAGCTGATTCAGTAGTCAACAGTACTTGGAATGATCCATCCCAGATATTCCATAACTTTCCGAAAGCTCGCCACTACTTTATCAGGACCCAATCTCCACTCTTAAAGTCATGCACTTGGAAATCAAGCAATGGTATTTGCACCAAAAGTCCCTTGGACCTTGAAAAAGAAAAACACTGGGACAATCCTTATTTTCTCAGAAAAATATATTTAAGTTTTATCCTAGGCTAGTATAAGGTATTCCAAACATCATTTCATATGGTTGAAATTCCAACATCTTTTCTCAGACAAGTATGTACTCTCAACAGAGCTAGAGACAAACACTTTGTCCACAGTAACTGAAGCTCTAACATTAATTTTTTTAACATATTTTTTATAGTTTGGTTCTTTCTCTCCAACTTTACAGCAGATGCTGCATGTTGAGAAAAATGAAACTGCCAATTGATTCCCAATTCTCTCATTAGTGACTTCATCACATGAGAAGTAAAATGTGTACCTCTATCACTATCAATGGATTCTACCAATCCAAATCTAAGTATAATCTGTTCCAATATCAACTTTACAGTCATCTGAGCATTCCGTTAATATCAGGACAATCCAATATTCCTTACATGAAAAACCCGAAGAACCAAAGATCCATATGTGTGTGTGTGTGTGTGTGTGTGTGTGTGTGTGTGAGGTTTTTTGAGCTGATAAATAATTAAACAAGGGAGACTAGGATAGATCTATTTCGAGCTACTTAGCTCTTGTCAGCTAGCCATACCCTTACTGGGATTCGAACCAGGGAATTATTACATGTGAGGCAGTTGTAATTGCCATTAGGCCACTGGTTCTCATCCAGATCAGCAATACAGGGGAATGAGTATATATACTTGTGTTACAACATCCTGGTAAGCCCCAATAAAGGGAGGAAGCATACTGCTGTCCTTTTCTGTCTTTTGGCTCATCACCAGAGACCATCCAGACAGAAAGCTATTTGTTTTGTTGTCTTTTGTTTATATGTGTGTTAGATTTTTTTGAGCTGATAAATAATTAAACAAGGGAAACTAGGATAGATCTATTTCGAGCTACTTAGCTCTTGTCAGCTAGCCATACCCTTACTGGGATTCGAACCAGGGAAGTATTACATGTGAGGCAGTTGTAATTGCCATTAGGCCACTGGTTCTCATCCAGATCAGCGATGCAAGGGAATGAATATATATACTTGTGTTACAATACCCTGGTAAGCCCCAATCAAGGGAGGAAGCATACTGCTGTCCTTTTCTGTCTTTCGGCTCATCACTAGAGATCATCCAAACAAAATAGCTTTTTTAGGATTATTATGCTGGTGTCTTTTTTCAGGTTAAGTAGTGCAGTTTGTTCTTCTTTGGATAAGTTGTTTTTGGGTAGTTTGCTAATGCAGAGGATGTTGGTGATTTCGAGTCGACTGACCAAAACCAACCCTGATGGTGCAAACAGAATCAGACTCAAAATAATCCTACCAGCAGACAAGGCCAATGCGACAGTGGTTATGAACACATCCGTCTACCAAACCAAGTTAACCAACCTACTCCAAGACCCCACATACAAACTCCTAAACACAGACCCCACCACTTACCTAGAAAAAAACCACCAGATCCAAAATAAAAGCCTCCCCCATCAGCGAAGAAATCCAGCAAAGAATCATACCCAGAGAGAAATCATCCAGATGCCCTAAGCTTTATGGTCTCCCCAAGATACACAAAGAAGGAACCCCACTTAGACCAATAGTTACCTTCATAGGCTCACCTCTACGAAACCTAGCCAAATTTCTCGCCAAACAACTACAGCCATATGCAGAATTCATCAACTCACATGTAAGAAACTCATTCCAGTTCATCGAGATCATAAAGAAACAAAACTTACAACCCAGCGACCTATTAGTGAGCTTCGATGTCATATCCCTCTTCACCCAAGTGCCTATAAAAGAAGCCTTGACAGCCATCCAAAATAAATACAACCCCTCCAAGCACATCCTAGATCTGACCAACCACTGCCTATCCAATACATACTTCACCTACAATGGACAAAAATACAAACAAATAGAAGGAGCACCCATGGGATCACCTCTCTCACCTGTCATCGCAAACCTCTACATGGAACATTTTGAAACACAAGCTCTAGAAAAATATGATCACAAACCCAAACTCTGGCTCAGATACGTAGATGACACCTTCATAATTTTGGCCACATGGGAAAGAAAAACTGAACAACTTCCTCACACACCTCAACAGCCTACACCCCACAATACAATTCACCACGGAAACAGAAGCTAACAATCAACTTCCCTTACTAGATGTCTTAGTATGCAAAAAATCCAATGGCTCACTAGGACACACCATCTACCAGAAGAAAACACATACAAACCGCTATCTATATGCACTCTCACACCACCACCCAGCACAGATTAATTCCGTAGCTGAGACACTCATCTCCAGAACAAAATGCTTAGCCGACGAAAAACACCTAAAAACTAAACTACCACACTCTCACTAATGTACTAACAGCCAATGGATTCCAAAGAAAGATTACTCACCTAATTCAAAAAGAAACCCCAACCAAAATCCAAGACAGAGAGCAAGAAAACAGCAAAGCCCTCCTCCCATATATAAAAGGAACTACAGACAAAATCTGCAAGATCCTCCAAAAACACATTAAAACAGCATTCTGCACAAACAGAAAAATATCCACCATCCTAAGAAACCCTAAAGACAAAATTGAATTAGAAAACCAAGGAGTATACAAAATTCCGTGCACCTCCTGCCCCACCACATACATCGGATAAACTAACAGAAGAATAAGTGCACGCATTGAAGAACACAAGAACTCAATCAAAAATGAAGAACTGACCTCTTCCCTGGTCCAACACCTCGAAGCCACAGGACATAAGACTGACTTTAAAAATACCAGAACTATCACCAAAACCAAACACTTCAACAACAGAATAATCAGAGAAGCCATAGAGATAGAAAAAAGCCCACACAGGATGAATAAACGAGATAACACCTCCTGCCTACCAGCCATTTGGAAAACCGCCCTCATTAACAAACGAGTACCTAACATGAAGAAGGACACCAGACCCACACCCACCAGGGCCACACAAGAAGCTACCACCACACTTCCATGTAGAAAGCAGACTCACACTCACAAAGATGATGAGACATGACCACGGATCAGAAGCCACACTGCAGCTGCATCACTACTTGCTTCAACCCCCCCCAACCCATACATGAAGTGAACTGATGCCCACCATGAAGATGTGGCACGACCACGAACACGAAGCCAAACAACAGGATCACAGCTCACCAGCTCAAATCCCCCAGCAACTAAGACTAACCTGAGTACAACCAAACCCCCACCGGAACAGAACACACCCCCAGCCAATGAGAACACAGCCAACCCCCAAACCAATCAGAACACAGCCAAACCCCCAACCAATGAGAATATACCCCCACCCAATCAAGTCACACCCCCACTAGCAGTTAAAAGGAAGAAGCAGCTGCAAGCTCACATTTCTCCGAGAAGCACAAGGCTGAAGACACAAGATGATGATGAAGATGATGAATGAGACTTCATTGAAACGTCGCCTAGATACTTCCAAGTCTGCACGGGAGAAAACCCAAAGAACCAAAGATCCATATATATATACATATACTTATACATATACATACAGTGGGGCAAAAAAGTATTTAGTCAGCCACCAATTGTGCAAGTTCTCCCACTTAAAAAGATGAGAGAGGCCTGTAATTGTCATCATAGGTATACCTCACCTATGAGAGACAAAATGTGAAAACAAATCCAGACAATCACATTGTCTGATTTGGAAAGAATTTATTTGCAAATTATGGTGGAAAATAAGTATTTGGTCATCTACAAAGAAGCAAGATTGCTGGTTCTCACAGACCTGTAACTCCTTCTTTAAGAGGCTCCTCTGTCCTCCACTCATTACCTGTATTAATGGCACCTGTTTCAACTTCTTATTAGTATAAAAGACACCTGTCCACAACCTCAAACAGTCACACTCCAAACTCCACTATGGTGAAGACCAAAGAGCTGTCGAAGAACACCAGGAACAAAATTGTAGACCTGCACCAGGCTGGGAAGACTGAATCTGCAATATGCAAGAAGCTTGGTGTGAAGAAATCAACTGTGGGAGCAATAATTAGAAAATGGAAGACATACAAGACCACTGATAATCTCCCTCGATCTGAGGCTCCACGCAAGATCTCACCCCGTGGGGTCAAAATGATCACAAGAATGGTGAGCAAAAATCCCAGAACTACACGGGGAGACCTAGTGAATGACCTGCAGAGAGCTGGGACCAACGTAACAAAGGCTACCACCAGTAACACACTACGCCGCCAGGGACTCAGATCCTGCAGTGCCAGACGTGTCCCCCTGCTTAAGCCAGTACATATCCGGGCCCATCTGAAGTTTGCTAGAGAGCATTTGGATGATCCAGAAGAGGATTGGGAGAATGTCATATAGTCAGATGAAACCAAAGTAGAACTGTTTGGTAGAAACACAACTCATCGTGTTTGGAGGAAAGAGAATGCTGAGTTGCAACCAAAGAACACCATACCTACTGTGAAGCATGGGGGTGGCAACATCATGCTTTGGGGGTGTTTCTCTGCAAAGGGAACAGGACAACTGATCCGTGTATAGGAAATAATGAATGGGGCCATGTATCATGAGATTTTGAGTGCAAACCTCCTTCCATCAGCAAGGGCATTGAAGATGAAATGTGGCTGGGTCTTTCAGCATGGCAATGATCCCAAACACACCACCTGGGCAATGAAGGAGTGGCTTCATAAGAAGCATTTCAAGGTCCTGGAGTGGCCTAGCCAGTCTCCAGATCTCAACCCCATAGAAAACTTTGGAGGGAGTTGAAAGTCCGTGTTGCCCAGCGACAGCCCCAAAACATTACTGCTCTACAGGAGATCTGCATGGAGGAATGGGCCAACATACCAGCAATAGCGTGTGACAACCTTGTGAAGACTTACAGAAAACGTTTGACCTCTGTCATTGCCAACAAAGGATACATAACAAAATATTGAGATGAACTTTTGATATTGACCAAATACTTATTTTCCACCATAATTTGCAAATAAGTTCTTTCCAGATCAGACAATGTAATTGTCTGGGTTTGTTTTCACATGTTGTCTCTCATAGGTGAGGTATACCTATGATGACAATTACAGGCCTCTCTCATCTTTTTAAGTGGGAGAACTTGCACAATTGGTGGATGACTAAATACTTTTTTGCCCCACTATATATATATATATATATATATATAATTAAATGTATTTATTTATTATTAAAACTTTTATACCGCCCCCTCTCCCAAGTAAGGACTCGGGGTGGTGAACAGCCATAATAAAATACGATCGATATAAATTTTAAAATGAATTAAAAGAGAATTAAATAAATGGCTGAAATTAAAAAGTAAGGCCAATAAAACTCCGTTAAAAAAGAAGATTTAAACATTAATTAAAACCCTACTAATGGGACTAGGCCAGACCGGCCTGCTGAAAAAAGTGGGTCTTCAGTGCGTGCCGGAAGGCCATAGGTCACTGATGGCCCATATCTCCGTAGGAAGCTTATTCCAGAGGGAGGTTGCCCCCGCAGAGAAGGCCCGTACCCTCGGAGCCGCCAGATGGCATAGCCCAGCTGGCGGCACCCCAAGGAGGCCCACCCTGCAGGAGGCCGATGTTCATAGTAGGCAGTCCCGTAAGTACCCGTGTTCCAAGCCATGGAGCACTTTAAAGGTGATCACCAACACCTTGAATCACACCTGGAAGGCCACTGGAAGCCAATGCAGCTCGCGCAGGAGCGGTGTAACATGGGAGCTCCAAGAAGCCCTCAAGATCATTTGCATGGCCGCATTCTGCACTAGCTGAAGCCTCTGGATGCTCTTCAAGGGGAGCCCCATGTAGAGAGCACTGCAGTAGTCTAGGCGGGAGATGACGAGGGCAGAAGTGACCGTGCACAATGCACCCCGATCCAGAAAGGGCTCCGATGGATAGATCCGATGGACCTGACAAAAGGCCCCCCTGGCAACAGCTGCTATATGGTCTTCTAACTACAGCTGTACATCCAGGAGGATGCCCAGATTGCGCGCCCTCTCCATGAGAGTCAAAATTTCTCCCCCCACGGACAGAGATGGAGTAAGCTGGCTGTATCTGGGTGTAGGAAACCACAGCCACTCGGTTTTGGTCAGGTTGAGCTGAAGCCTGTTAAGACCCATCCAGCTCCACATGGCCTCCAGGCACCGGGTCATCACTTCAACGGTTTCGTTGGGGTGGCCTGGGGAAGAAATGTATAGCTGAGTATCATCAGCATACTGATGAAACTCTACCCCAAAGCCACGGATGATCTCACCCAGTGGCTTCACATAAATGTTGAACAGAAGGGGCGAGAGCACAGACCCCTGAGGGACCCCACAAAACAGAGGCCTCGGGGCCGACTTCTGCCCCCCTGCCAACACAAATTGAGAGCGGTCGGAGAGGAAGGAGGAGAACCACCGCAACACAGTGCCTCCCACTCCCAACCCCCCCAACCGCTGCAATAGGATACTGTGGTCGACAGTATCAAAAGCCTCTGAGAGATCTAACAGGACCAGGACAGAGGAGCAATCCCTGTCCCGGGCCCTCCAGAGATCATCCACCAACGCAACCAATACCATCTCCATGCTGTGCCCGGGCCTGAAACCCAATTGAAGAAGATCTAGGTATACCGTTTCCTTCAGGTGCTGAGGGAGCTGTTGTGCCACCACACTCTCAACAACCTTCACCACAAAGCGAAGGTTGGAGACCAGCTGATAATTTGATAATAATGTTGGGTCCAGGGATGGTTTCTTGAGGAGGGGCCTCACCACTGCCTCTTTCAAGGTGGCAAGCAAAAACCCCTCACTCAAGGAAGCATTGATAATACCCTGGAACCAACCTCATGTAACCTCCTGGGTGGCTAAAACCAACCAGGAGGGACACTGGTCCAGTAAACATGTGGTGGCATTAAGCCCACCCAGAATCCTGTCCACGTCCTCTAGGGTCACAGGAATGAACTCCCCCAAATGACCTCACCGAAATCCACCCCCACCCTCCCGCCCAGAGTTGCCCAGTCAGAGTCCAGCCCGTCCCGGATCTGAGTGATTTTATCCTGCAGATATCTAGAAAATCCTCAGCCCATCCTTGCAAGGGGTCCTCCCTCATTCCCACCTCCAAGAGGGAGTGGGTCACCCTAAACAGGGCGGCTGGGCGATTATCTGTGGATGCAATAAGGGCGGAAAAGTAAGATCACTTTGCCGCCTTTATAGTCACTAAATAAGTCCTAATATAGGACCGCAATAGTGTTTGGTCAGATGCGGAGCGGCTGGTGCTCCAACCACTCTCTAGGCATCTTTTCCAGCACTTCAACCCCTTCAGCTCCTCGGAAAACCAAAGAGCCGATTAGGATCGACATCGGCTCAGAGGCTGCAAGAGCACGATCTGGTCAAGGGCCTCGGCACCACCCTATCCCAGGCGGCCACCAAGTCCTCAACCGAGTCATGTGTGCGAGTCTTGGGAAGCGGCCCAAGCCCCATCAGGAACCTCTCTGGGTCCATCATGCACCGGGGGCAGAACCATTTTTTCGGTCCCACCTCCCCATGGCGAGGGGGTGCGGAACAGAAGTCCAGCCAAAGGAGCGAATGATCCGACCATGACAGGGGCTCTATCAAAACATCCCCTGCCACTGGCCAGAGACAAATACCAGATCCAAGATGTGACCCCCGGTGTGTGTGGAATTCTGAATTAATTGGGTCAGGCCCAAGGCTGTCATGGAAGTCATGAACTCCTGAGCAGTCCCTGAGGCTACGCTGGCCAAGGGTAGGTTGAAATCCCCCATGACCATAAGCCTGGGGGTCTCAACCGCCAAGCCAGTAATAAACTCAAGGAGCTCAGGCAGGGCCGATGTCACATAGCAGGAGCCAGGTATGTGATCAACAGGCCCATCTGAACCCCGGAACCACACTTCACGAAGAGGGTCATCTGAGGAACAGTGGATTCCGTAGGACATCTTCCTTAATAATCACTGCAACCCTCCCACCCCTCCCCTGGACCCTCAGCTGATGAAAAACCCGAAACCCGGCTGGGCACACCTCCACCAGGGGGACACCCCCCTCCTGGCCCAACCAGGCTTCGGTAACACCCGCCAGGTCCGCTCCCCCCTCCAAAATCAAATCATGAATGAGGGGGGCTTTATTAACTATGGACCTGGCATTATATAACATCAGCTGAAGGCCCAGGGCCTGAAGACTTGGACAATCCAGGGAATGGGAAGTAACTATATATATAATTTTTCTTATATGTACCCATGTATCCATAGCTATGTTTTTACTTATACCTATTATCTTGTAAGCAATTGACAAATAAATAAAAATGAATAAATTCAGAAATTAAACAGAAATTATCATCAAGGCCTCTATTTTTGTTGTAAATAATCAATCAAATAATTATTTTTTTCAACTATTGTGTCCTGATCTTTCAATTATCTGTCTACCCTATATAGAATGAAGGAGGTGTGTTTATATATGTACGTCCACCAATCCATACTCACTCATGTATGTGCAGATAGCACATACATGTGGGATTGAAGTCCCCAGTTTCACCCATTCCATCTCAAATCTTCCCAAGGTTGCATAAATTGAATTTTTAATTGTGTATGTCTTTGTTTACGCATATAAATACAGCTACTGAAACAAGGAATGACAACAGTTTATTTAGGCTATTTGTATGATTATTGAACATTTGTGGAATTACATAAGTGATCTTACTTAATAACAGAATAACAGCAATAGCACTTAGACTTACAGTATGTACACTTCACAGTGCATTACAGTCCTTTCTAAGTTGTTCACAGAATCAGTCTATTGCCTTCAACAATCTGAGTTCTCATTTTACCAACTACAGAAGGCTGTAAAGCTGAGTCAACCTTGAGGAACGAACTACTGGCAATTGGCACAGTTAGCCTCAATACTGCATTGTAACCACTGTGCCACCATAATAGCTCTAGAATAATAGAATAACAAAGTTGAAAGGGAGGTTGGAGGACTTCTAATCTGCAGGCAGGAAACCCTACACCATTTCAAATTGTTGTCCTATCTCTACTTGAGTTAGTTGTGGCAATAAATTAAGTCCATTTAATATATTAGAATTTAATGGTGCCCAGATGCAATGGATAGATCTCCTCCTCCCCTCTTGACTTATTAAACTGAGAGTCTACTACACAGCTGTTTATTACATATAGGTTTCTGTGTTTATTAGTATATGAATACAAAATAGAGGTTAATATGAGATTTCTCAAACACAAGGTGAATTGCTGGGTAAGATCCCATCTCAACATATAACAGCAATGATTGTCTTCTTCAGAAAGGATATTGGGGAATTCTTTTGGATGTCCAGCTAGTTAATCTTCAGAACAATTCCAATTCTTTTCAATTTTGACAAGCTTTCTCCCAAAAAGCATTCAGGTGTTTCAAGGAAATTCTCTTTCCTCAACTCCCTCCATTGAAAGATCTCTCTCTATAATTAAGAGTCCAGGGGAAAGAAATTTAAAAAACAGTACAATGCTTATATATAACTGGACATGAAGACCCTATTTTGTAGACCCTTCAGTGCCTGAGAGCATCAATGGATATTCCATGAAATTATCAGGTTCAACTACAGGGCTTTGGCAATAGAAAATGCTACTTCAAATTACCAAATAACTTTGTCAGCCCTTCAAACAAGAGATCAGATACAACAAGTCTACAAGGAACAGTATTGTCAGGTTTTCCTTGGACCTTTAATGATGCTTACAACCTGTTTAAATAGATCTTTTAAGGCTTCCCGAACTTGTTGGTTTCGCAAGGTGAAGATAAAAGGACTCACTAAAGGAGGAACAACTGTATTTACAAGGGCCAGTTTCTTGGAAAACTCCATTTTGTTTGTCTGGGTTGGGTTGACATAGAGGAAGACGGAGCTCCCATAGGCAATGGACACAACCATGAAATGAGAAGCACAAGTGGAAAGCGCCTTCTTTCTGCCTGTAGCAGTTGGGATGTTCAAGATAGTTCTGATTATGTTGATGTAGGAAACCATGGAAATGAACAAAGTCCCAAACAGTAAAAGAACAGCAAGCAAGGAAAGAACAAATTTAAAAAATCTGGTGTCCCCACATAGGAGATGTAGCAATGGTCCACTGTCGCAGAAGAAATGGTTCAGGATGTTTGAGTTGCACATTGGAAATTGTAGGAAGACCGAAAATGGACCAACATGAATGAAGAAGCTTGCAATCCAGCAACAAAAAACAAGCAAGATACATAAACGCTTGTGCATGATGGATGGATAGCGCAAAGGGTTACAAATGGCTAGGTATCTATCAAAGGATATGACAACAAAAAAGAAAACCTCTGTAGTGCCCACATAGAAATACAAGAAGGACTGTAAGATGCAACCAACATAGGAAATATTTTTATTGCCCATCAGCAAATGTGACAAGGTTTGAGGGGTAATAACAGTAGTATAACAAATTTCCATAATGGAGAAATTCCAGAGAAAGAAATACATTGGAGTATGTAGCCTATGGTCTACATGAGCCAGGATGATAATCATAAAATTTCCTGTAATTGTCAGTAAGTAGCAAAGTAAAAGAACGAAGAAGAACAGGAGCTGCAGTTTTCGAACATCTGTCAAACCAAGCAGTATGTACTCTCTGATTGTCGTTTCATTACTTTTCATGGCTCCTATAGAACTGCGATCAGCAAACTGATGAAGAAGAAAATTATTTTTCTTAACATGAATACTGAGCTGAGTATGTCTGCTTTGAAAATGTTGCTGTAACCAGAATTTTGTTGTCATTCAAATACCCTCCCCATAATCTCTGTATTTTAAAAGGATGATTTTCTCTATTTATATCATGAGAAGAATTTTTCTTTCAAATGGAAAATATTACCTGTTTACACTTTCCCCAAATTGTTACAGACTTGTAAATCTTCCTTATTCAAAACATACCATGTTTCCCTGAAAATAACACCCTGTCTTATATTTTTTGCCACCAAAAGAAGCACCAGGTCTTGTTTTCCATTAAGTAGCCTCACTTGCGCTCGTTGCCCCTGTCCTCCTTTTTGCTATCAGAAGCCTTCAGGATTTTTTTTTCTGTGGCCAGCAAGGCTTTCCTGAAGGCCTCTGCAACTCTACTCCAGATCGATCCAGAGGACTCTGTAGTTATCAGCTACAGAGTCCTTGAGGAAAGCCTTGCCAGCCTTGGTGGCTGCAGAAGAAATGGACCGGCAAGGCAGGTGTTGGGGTGTGCGAGGCCTGGCTACAATTGTCCTAAGATAAGTAGTAGGGCAGCTCCATCCCACCCCCCTCCCACAATCCTCACCCTTGCTTAATTTTTACCTATTCACTCTAGTGTGGGTGGCATCTTAATTAGGGCCTATTTTGGGGGTAATGCATATACTTTTAAACCTTCCTTACTCAAAACTTACTCCTAATTTTAAGGAAACCCCCCCTTCAACATTACATAGTGAAGCATAACGTATCTAAGTGAAATTTTATGTGCTATACATCCATAATAAAATGTGATCCAGACATTTTACTTCCCCTAAATACTTCCTAAAAAAACTCCTGTTTTTTGGTTCTTCTAAATGAACATGGACATTTTGGACAATTGTAGATACACCTTTAAAAAATCCCCGTATGTATTCAAACAATTAAAGGGGATCAAGTCTGTATTATGTAATTTTGTATTAGTTAAATTACTTCACCGGCCCTTGTAAGTGAAGAAATCTTTGCTTTCTGGGATTTTTTATCATATACTCACATTATCTATCGATCTGGGCTTGAAGCAGAAGTGGGGAAAGATATTCACAAGGTTTGCACATGGAGACCTCAGAAGCCATAAGTTCAAATCTTTCTCTCAGACAAACCTCAGCTGAAGCATCCTTAAAAGTTGGCACTAAATTGTAGTGTTGTGCATCCTTAAAAGTTTAAAGGCAAGGCAAAAAGACTGTGGAAAGGATGGGAGGTCATAAAGATTGCATTTCTTTCTGATTCCTTAACAGAATCAGCCTCATGGATTCTCTAGTATCATGAAGGAGTTGGAGAAGACAATCAATAGAAGCTTCAGAAGGATACATTTGCTTTAGGCAGTGGCATGATGAAAAAATTGCTATATTAATGCCCTCAAGACATCCTATCTGGGGTTCTTAGATGGAAGATGTGCAGGTCCTTTGGGATATATTTCTATCTGTAGAATTGCTAAGCGTTGTAGAATCCAATAAGACTTTTAAAAAAAATCATTCCATCAAACTCTTACTAAAGTGTAAATCCCTCTTCCTTGTTTAAACAAAATTCCTAGAAGGGGAAATAGCTTCTCTTGACCTCAAAAAATTGTGAATATAGTTCTCTCAATGGCCCAATTTTATTTTCATTTTTGATATTTGTGTCACCTTGCCTTCCAAAAACATATCTTTAAAATAATTTAATTCCTTCAGTAGGATAGATATATGAAATCAGGACAATGATTTCAGATATAGCTTGTATGTGAGAATTTTTTTCCTAGTATGGGGCAAGATACAGATAGATGGATATATAATTACATAGCTAGATAGCACAATAGCCAGATATTCATACGTGGTTCAGATTGCTTGAGCCAGGTATAAAGCAGTGTAGTATCATCGTTGGGAAAATGGATACAATTCAGAAAGTGTGCTGCTCTAATCACTCAGACACAAACACAGGTAAGTGTGATTTAGAGAGTTTATTAACGTCCCCCAGTAATTCCCTTCACCTAGCCTCAGAGCTGTCCCAAATAAATCCAGCTACAAACAGGCCAAGTTAGTCCACAAAGCAATGGCCAATAGTCCAAAAAAAATAAAAAATGGAAAGTCACTCCAACAAATAAGTTCACCAAAGTAACTTAATCTGGCCAAACTGAAATACACCCACAAGAGAAATATACCCACAAATACACCCACAAACACACACACAGCCAGAAATCTATAATGTTGTTTCCAGCAGCACTTCCAGGGGTGGGATTCAGCTGCTTTAGGCCAGTTCAGGCAAACTATATATTAGTTTTAAATCCAGTTCGGTGAATTGGTAGTTCCGAAGACCAGCTGTCCTTGTCCTACCGTGCCCTGCCCCACACAGGAGTTCCAATACACCTGGTTCTGCCTCCTAGGAAAGTGTGGGGAGGCTTCCTAGGTCCAAAATGGGGCATGTGGGGGTGTAGTGCCCCCCCCCCCCCGTGTCCCATTTTGGCTCTCATGAGGCTCCAGGGAGGCTTGCTAGGCCCAAACAGACACGGGTGACTGCCCCCCACACCCTGTTTTTGCTCCCAGAGGGCTCCTGAGAGGCTTGCTAGATCTAAAATGGAGCACAGAAGGGTGTGGTATGGTCCCCTGTGCCCCATTTTGGTACTCCTGAGGGCTTCTTCAGCCTAAAATGGAGTAAGGGTGTATGTGGCGCACCACAGTTTGGCTCCTGAGGCTCCAGGGAGACTTGCTAGGCCCAAAACCCGGTGCAGGGGGGTTCAGCATGGGCCCCCTGAACCTGATTTTGGCTCTCCAGAAGCTGCAGGGGAGGCATTCTGGGCCCAAAACCAGTGGTGGTTTTGTATTTGGCATGCAGGAATTAGAGACAGAAGCAGTCTAAAGGCTAACAGACTTTATTTTGCCACTTAGTAACCTGAGCCGGCTTGCCGCCGCTTGTATCGGCTGCCAGCTGACAGGAGCAAGCAGCTGAGCCCGCTTGACAGCTCCCTTTTTATAGCGAGCTGTCAAGCGGCTCAGCCAATCAAAGAATGCTCCGGTTCCCACTTTAATGGAGGACCGGAATGAAGACTGCTAGCTACAACACCCCTTCCCCCTGGTAATGCGCATGTGTAACACTCCAGATAGGCAGGCCGGCGCCGTGTTCTCTTGGATCTTCTCAGTGTGGCTGGTGCCGTCGACAGAGAAAGATTGGCCTGGGTGCTGCCATCTTCAGCCGATGTTGGAACTTTTTCCGGGCTGTCTCTTGCGGTAGACTGGGCATCTTCCTTCGCCGGCAGGAAGATCTCGATGGGAGGAAGGGCTGTCTTGGCTGCTCTCTAGCAGGTAAGTCTCTTGCGAGCGGCCATTGTTTGGGAGGTGGGTCATTGCCTTCGGTTCCGGCTGCTTTGTTGGTATCTAGGGATGGACCAGCAGGAGTCTTCCACTGGCTTCTCAGCTGGTCCACATGCCGATGCCATAGTCTTCCATTGATTAATCATACCCTGTAAGACTTTGAGCCTGCTATTTTCTCTACCCAGCCTGGCAGCCATAGGGGATTCCCAGCATAGTTACAGGCGTAGACTGGGTCCCCTAGACTAAAAACCCTTGATTTGCTATGGGAGTCTAGGAGTGCACTAGAAGCATAGGTTGGGTGAAGTCTGTCCAGGGTTGTCCTTAATCTCCTTCCCATTAGTAGCTCTGCTGGGGATAGGTTAGTCTGGGCATTTGGAGTGGTATGTTGTGTTAGGTGATATAGGGCAATTTTTGAAAACTAATTTTCTCCAGTCATCCTCCGCAGGGCTTCTTTAGCTGACCTTACTGCCCTTTCTGCCCTCCCATTCACTGAGGGGTGGAAAGGAGAAATTAGGGCACATCTGATGCCCCTTTGGGCTAGAAACAGTTCAAAGGGAGAGGAAGTAAATTGTGGGCCATTGTCTGACACCAGGGTGTCAGGATACCCATGTGTCCCAAAGAGAGCATCAAGAACCCTGGTAACTTCTTCTGTGGTAGTGGGCTTAAGAAGAGCTAATTCTACCCATTTGGAGTAGGATTCCACTACAACTAGGAAGGATTTTCCTTGGAATGGTCCTGCTATGTCAATGTGGATCCTGGACCAAGGAGTTTTTGTATCCTCCCATTCACTGACAGTGGCAGCCAGGGGTGCAGGTCGTGATGACTGGCATGCTTGGCAGTCCTGTACCTTTCTGGTAATTGCCTCATCAATGCCTGGCCACCAGACATAGCTTCGTGCTAGGGCCTTCATCCTAGTGATACCAGGGTGCCCTTCATGTAGAACATCTATAATACGGGGTCACAGGTCCTGACGGATGACCACCCTATTTCCCCACAACAAACAGCCTTTTAATACACTCAACTCTAGATGGCAAGCTTTGAAAGGACAGAAATCCACTGACATAGGGTCCCTGGGCCATCCCCTCCTCACCCAGTTCAAAACTTTATTCAATTGGGGTCCCTGGAGGAGGAGTGAGCAATGTCATTGGCATTCAGGGGTAACTGCAGATCCTCAATTAGGAAAGTGGTTGCTGTGGGTGCTGGGTCTTTCACAAAAATAGGTAATGGGCTTCTGCTCAAAGCATCTGCATGGGCTACTTGCTTCCCAGGTCTGAAAGCAATTTGTAATTATATGCTGATAGAAAAATGGCCCACCTAGTCATTCTGGGAGACATAATTTGTGGGCTGGTCTTGTCCCTAGCCAATATACCAAGGAGTGGTTGGTTATCAGTGACTAGTTCAAAATGGTGGCCGTACAAGTATTCATGAAATTTCTTAACTGCAGCTACTGCAGCAAGCGTCTCTTTGTCAATTTGGGCATAATTCATTCTGTTTTTGAAAGTGTCCTTGAAAAATAAGCTATAGGGGCTTCTTGGCCGTTGGACAGTCTGTGACCCAAAACTGCCTCTATACCATAAGGAGAGGCATCATACACCAATACTAAAGGAAGGGCCTTATCAAACTGCATTAAAACAAAATCTGAAGAGAGTAGAGCTTTGACAGCTGTAAAAGAGGCTTGCTCCCTTGGCCCCCATGACCATACAGCATTAGAGTCCAACAGTCTGTGTAGAGGTTCAGCTATGGTGGCTTTGTGAGGAAGGAATGAACTGTAAAAATTAAGTAAACCAAGAAAAGCTGTAACTTAGTCTTATTTGTGGGGGTTGGAGCATCTTGGATAGCTTTGACCTTGGATTCAATTGGATGAATTCCTGAAGAGTCAATGTGATAACCGAAAAAATCAATTTGTGAAGTAGCAAAAATGCATTTTTTCTTATTAAGTTTGAGTCCAGTATCTTTGAAACATTGTAGGACTTTTTGTAATCGTTGTAAGTGTTCCTGAAAGCTATCTGAAGCAATAAGAATGTCGTCAAAATAGGGAATGACTCCTAGTATGTTATATAGTAATCTCTCCATAATTGATTGGAAAATACCAGGGGCTACATAATTCCAAATTGGAGATGTTTGCACTTAAAAATTCCCCTGTGTGTTATGATAGTTTTGCGCCTGTGCAGTTTGTTCATCTACCGGGAACTGTTGGTATGCCTGTGTCATATCAAGTTTTGTAAAAATGAAACTTTTGCCCAAGCTATGTAACAAATGCTGTATAATGGGCACTGGGTATGCGTTGGGTTGAAGACCCCTGTTAATAGTGGACTTGTAATCTGAACAAAGGCAAATTGAACCATCTTGTTTAAGGGGTATGACTATGGGTGTTTCCCATTTGGAGAAATCAATGGATTCTAGCACCCCTTGTGCTATCAGTTTGTCCAACTGGGCATCCACTTTTGCACGTAAGGCCAAAGGAATTCTCCTTGGTTTTAGTCTTATTGGAGTCACTTGCGGATCTAGGTTTAGCGAAATGGGTGTGCGATTATAGCAGCCAAGCTTGCCATCAAAAACTTCTGAAAAGTTAGTAAGTAGTTATTCTAAATTGCAAGTGTTAATAGCATTTATGCCAGTTACTTGCAATCCTAGGGAATTGAACCAGTCTAACCCTAGCAAGCTTGGCAGGCACCCATTTACTATAACTAGAGGTAAAAGTTCATTAAAATGATGGAATTGTATGTGGAACTTGCCTGCCCAATGACTGGAATATTCTGTCCCTGGTAGTCTTTCAAGGCTAGCTTGCAGGGTGTCAGTTGTTGTTTGGTGATGTCTGGAACCAGCTGCTTCAGGGTGTCCCAGGACAGGATGGAGAGGGAGGAGCCTGTGTCCACCTCCATGACGTCTCTGTAGCCGGAGGTCTCTTATCCCACAGACCAGTTGATCCAGAACCATGTCATCGAGGTGGTCCCTGAATCCGCAGTGAAAGGCAGCTGATCTAAGTGCTGTCATGTATTCGCTGATGGATTCTCCCTCCGCTTGTGCTCTTCTTCGGAATGCATGGTGGCGCACGATGCGGGAAGGTCTGGGAGCATAGTGGTTGCTGAGGATTTCTTGAAGTTCTTCCCAGGTGACCTCTTATACTGTTTGTGGAATTAGTAGAGCCGTGGCAGTGTCGAAGACAGCAGCTCCGCAGAAGCTTAGGAAGTAAGCCTTCGTTCTGTTCGTGGGTATGTCAGTCAGGTTGGCGGCATCCATGACACATCCAAAGCGATTGATGTAGGATGCCCATGTCTCTGCTGCCGGCTGGAATGGAGGGAAGTTCGGAAGTGCCGCCATCTGGGTTAGCTTTTGCGGCAGTCTAGTTAGCGCCTTTAGCTCACTGACTTTAGCAGCTCTTTTGTTGCTTCAGCTCTTTGTGACTTTCAGCTCTTTTCGCCTCAGAATGTCTCACTTCGCTAACGATCCCACCCTCGTCGCCAGTTTTGTATTTGGCGCGCAGGAATTAGAGACAGAGGCAGGCTAAAGGCTAACAGACTTTATTTTGCCACTTAATAACCTCAGCCGGCTTGCTGCCGCTTGTATCGGCTGCCGGCTGACAGGAGCGAACAGCTGAGCCCGCTTGACAGCTCCCTTTTTATAGCAAGCTGTCAAGCGGCTCAGCCAATCAGAGACTGCTCTGGTTCCCACTTTAATGGCGGACCGGAGTGAAGACTGCTAGCTACAATAGTGGGATTCAAATTTTTTTACTATCAGTTCTGTGGGCATGGTTTGGTGGGCGTGGCAGGGTAAACTGTAAAATCTCCAGTCAGAGATGGTATTTGCTGGTTCTTCAAACTACATAAAATTTCTGCTACCGGCTTTCCAGAACCTGCTGAATACAACCTCTGCCCAAAACGGGGCACGGGAGTATGACACTGGCCACACACACCACGTTGGCTCTCAGGAGGCTCCAGAGAGGCTTGCTAGGTTTAAAATCAGGTACAGGAGGTGCAGCGTGCCCCCCCTGGCAACCCATTTTGACTCTCTTGAGTCTCTAGGGAGGCTTGATAAGCCCAAAAGGGGTGCAGTGTGGGGCCCCCTGCACCTCATTTGGCTCTCCTGAGGCTGCAGAAGAGAGCTTTTAGGCCCAAAATAGGACACAGCGGTGTGGCACAGGTCCTACCTCACCCCATTTTGCCCCCAAGAAGCTCCAGGGAGGCTTGATAGGGCCAAAATTGGTACAAGTGGATGTGCCCCCGCCAGCCCTGTTTTTGTTCCCAGGAGACTGCAGAGAGGCTTACCAGACCCAAAACAGGGGGTATGGGAGGTGTGGCAAAAGAAAGAAAAAAGACAAATTAAGAGGAGGAAGGGAGAAAAAAAGGGAACAAAGGGAGAAAGACAGGGAGGAAGAGCCAAAAGAAAGAAAGAAAGAAAGAAAGAAAGAAAGAAAGAAAGAAAGAAAGAAAGAAAGAAAGAAAGAAAGAAAGAAAGGAAGGAAGGAAGGAAGGAAGGAAGGAAGGAAGGAAGGAAGGAAGGAAGGAAGGAAGGAAGGAAGGAAGGAAGGAAGGAAGAAAGAAAGAAAGAAAGAAAGAAAGAAAGAAGGAAGGAAGGAAGGAAGGAAGGAAGGAAGGAAGGAAGGAAGGAAGGAAGGAAGAAAGAAAGAATGAGGGAGGGAAGAGAGAAAGAAAGAAAGGGAGGGTAGAGAAAGTGAATGAGATATGAATGGACGGATGGATAGAGGGAGGGAGGGAGGCAGAGAAAGAGAGTGGAAGGAAGGACCATGAACCCTGCACTAGATGCAGCTTTAGCTTTGAAACAGCACAGCAATCCAGGACTTGAAGGGACCTAAGAGGTCATCTAGTCTAACCCCCTGCTCCAAGAGCATTGTTAAAGTGAGTTTCTCTTTTTTGATCCACCCAGTCACATGACCACATAGCCATGCCTACCTAATCAGATGACCACATAGACACACCCACCAAGCCATGCCCAGAGAACCAGTAGTAATATTTTTTGAATCCCACCACTGAACACCTCCCTCTGCCTGACATGATAAATAGCTTTCAGGGCAGACCATTAAGATGGGTGGGGCCTTCTCCTGAGTAATCTGGCAGATCTCCATTGCTGTTGTCTTTTCTCTACCCTGAGTCCTGTCAGATCCAGCACCGAAAGCAGCTCCTCCTCTTTCATCTCTTCCTGACTGTCCACCCCTGCAAGCTCTCCCCTTCATCAATCTCATTTTGTCTGCTATTCAGTCATAAATTAATCCAGTTCCTGACCTGCCAGGAATGAGCTTATCCTTCCTTGAGATGACCTACATGAGAGAAATTGAGGAGTCATCGAAGGAAGACATCACAGGAAGCTTTGAGTTCAAAATCTCATTTATAGTTCAAATACACTAGGAGGTTTAAGGGCAGGCCTCTCCCTCTTCCTCCTTCATGCCCCTTCCCTCCCTCCCCCCTTTTTTTCTCTCCATCTATAACCAGCCTCAGAATTTTTTTTAATGTTGGAAGGTCTTCTAGAAATTCATGGCAAAATTTGCTGTTAGTGGGAGGAGAGACCCAGTCTACAGTTCCTACTTTATGAGAAATCACAAGCCTCAGTCCCTTCTCCTCTCTTATTAACATATTCATGAGCCACTGTATTAAGCAATCGGATAATTTGGAGTGATGCTGATGTTATACAGTTTTGTATCTACAAGACAGTTATATACAGAAATATACACGGTAGACAAGATATCTTACAAGCAATCAATTTTCTTCTTAACTCTACACAGAGAACTGTGCAATAAATACTAGACACAAGGAGAAAAAACAAACCCTCTATAATGTCAGCCTTATATAAACACCACTTTATTTTTTTCCAATACTTTATTGAATTTTATTACATGAAAACATTAAAAAATATATGATTCAATAACAGCTGTTTGTGGTGCTTATCATATAACAATCATTTGTGCGATATTTACAAATAGTAATTTGTACATAATTGTATAGATAATTGGATAGGTTGGAGACAGACTAAGGATAAGTAATTATTAAATATAGAACATAGATAGAATAAGTATAAACACCACTTTAACGGGGTAGAACCCATCCTTAGTCTTAAAGAGGCAGTACCCATGCTGATTCATCTTCAATTGCATCATCCTTACAATCTTATAGCAATTGCCAACTATTAAATCTTATACCTCAACACAAGATCCCTTCCAACTTTGTTATTCTACTCTGCTCTGCTCTGCTCTGCTCTGCTCTACTCTACTCTACTCTACTCTATTCTATTCTAGTTTATGACAGGCTGCATCTAGCAAAGCCAGACTGAAGCTCAGGATCGCGGTTCTGACAGATGGGAACTTACTCCCTGTCCCCCTTTGAATAATTATATTGAGTTTTTATTATACATAAATTTACTTCATATTCATATTTTGTATTTGAGTATGTAGGAACTCAAAAACAGAAACCTTCTATTGCACAATTCCTTTGAAACAAACTGTCTCCATGTAACCTTTAAAGTCCTTTAACAAAGTCCAAAGAAAGGAGGAAGCTTGTTAAAGGCAAGATCCAACCTAGAAGTAAGGTTTTCTGATGGTGAACACAATTAACTTGCCTCTGATAGTTGTGGATGCTTCACCACCAGAGGTTTTCAAAAATAGAGTGGACAGCCTTTTGATTGGAATGAGGTAAGATCTCTTGCCTTGAGAGGAGGGTTGGACTAAAAGATCTCCGAAGTCCCTTCTATCTCTACAGTTCTATGGTCTAAAACAAGGGTCTTCAAACTTGGCTTGTGGACTTCAACTCCCAGAATTCCTGACTCCCCTAACATGACTGGAGGAGAAATTCTGGGAGTTGAAGTCTACAAGTCTTAAAACTGTAAAGTTCGAAGACTCCTGGTCTAAAGTATTCAGGTGTTCCAAGTAAATTCTCTTTCCTCAACTCCCAACTTTGAAATCTCTCTCTACTTTTAAGATTTAGGGGAAAAGGAAGATATTTTTTTTAAAAAACCAGATGACACTTATTAGATGACACTAATTTAACATGAAGACCCGATTTTTCAGGCTCCTCAGTGCTGGATAACTTCAATGGATATTTCACAAAATTAGCAGATTCAGTCATAGAGCAATGATACTCCAAACTACCAAATAACTGTATATTTTTTCAGCCCTTCAAACAGGAGATCAAGATACACTAAGTTCAGAGGAACGGTCTGTTCAGGTTTTCCTTGGACCTCTAATAAAGACAACAACCTGTCTCAACAGATCTTTCAGGGCTTCCTGGACTTGTTGGTTTCTCAAGCTGTAGATGAAAAGATTGAGCAAAGGGGAAACAATCGTGTTGAGAATGGCCACTATTTTGCCAAACTCCACTTTGCTTGCTTGGGATGGCGTGATATAAAGGAAGATGCAGCTACCATAGGTGATGGACACAACAATGAAGTGAGAAGCACAGGTGGAAAAAGCTTTCTTTCTCCCTGTAGCAGATGGGATATTCAAAATGGTTTTGATTATGTTAATATAGGAAGCCACTGAAATGCTCAAAGTCCCCAGCAGGGAAAGCACAGCAGTGACGAACCCAAAGAGTTTGAGTAATTTTGTGTCCCCACATAAGAATTGGATCAAGAGTGTATGGTCGCAGATGAAATGGTCCAGAATATTTGACTTGCACATTGGTAGCTATAAGAAGCTCACAAAGGGAATGATTATGAGGAGGAAGCTTCCAATCCAGCAACTGAACACCAGCAAGGTGCATAAATTCTGTGCATGATGGATGGGTAGAAAAATTCCAGAGGAAAAAATAGATTGTGGTCTATAGCCGGTAGTCCATATTAGCCAGGATGATAATCACAGCATTTCCAGTAATGGTGAAAAAGTAGGAAAAGAGGATGACGAAGAACAAGAGTTGCAGTTTCCGAATGTCATTGAAACCAAGAAATATGAACTCGCTGATTCTCGATTCATTGCTTTTCATTTTTACGATAGAACTCTATCAAGAATTTAATAAAAAAAACAAAAAACTATTATTCCACTTATTATTAAGATTTAGCTGAAATAACTGCAGATCTGCCTTAAAAATGCTGCTCTAAATATAGAAGTTGGATGTAATGCAATTTTTTTGAATTAATATGTCACAAAAATGACTTACATTTATGGCCACAAGATAATTCTCCCTTTCTGGTGCAGGGTAGGGGGCTAATAATCTATAACATGGTATAGAAAAAAAGAGAAAGTAAACCACTTAATGATCTTAGAAAGTATAAAAGGCACCTAACAGTTTTACAAAATATAGAAAATAAATGCCAATAAAGAAATGCAATATCCCCCATTCAGTTATGAACTAAATTAAATAAATCCACTAGAAAATGTTAATTGGAATTATTTCTACTTTAGCTTCCAACTCCTTCAAAATGAAATTTGTACCTATAACTATGTCGTTGAAAGGACATAGTTATATTTCAAATATTATAACAACTTATAAAAGACTTGTATATACTTAAAGAAGAATTTAGTACTTTGAATTCTAAATTACACATCTGTGTTTTTTTATTTACACACCAGTAGTATTTTTATTATTCATGTAGTAGGGTTGTATTGCTTTTATCCAATTAATCAATCAATCAGAATAGAGCTGGAAGGGACCTTCAAGATCCTCCAGTCCAACCTTCTGCTCAAGTAGGAGACCTTACCATTTAAGACAAGTGACTATCTTCTCATCTTCTTCTTATCTTCTCATCTTACCATCTTATCCTTCTCATTTTCTCATCTATCTTGCTACCTTCTATATTGATGTTTTATCATTGATCACTTGTTGTTTGTATCTTATGATTTGTGTTTGTATCTTATGATTTATGATCTGTGACTTACCATTTTGTTACTTGTCTGTACACCGAGAGCTTATGGATCAGAGAAAATTCCTTCTGTGTCCAATTACACTTGGCCAAAAAGGAATATTTCTATTCCTATTTCTAAAAAAGTTCATGCAATTCATTGGCCTCCCAGGCTAAGTAATCTCTGCTCTTCTGTGAAATAATAAACATGTTGTTGTTGTTGTTGTTGTTGTTGTTGTTGTTGTTGTTGTTGTTGCTGTTGTTAGTTGCAAAGTCGTGTCTGACCCATCGTGACTCCATAGACAATGTTCCTCCAGGCCTTCCTGTCCTCTACCAACTTCTGGAATCCATTTAAGGTTATGAAGACTGCTTCAGTGACTCCATCCAGCCACCTCATTCTTTGTCATTCCTTTCTTCTATTGCCCTCAATCTTTCCCAGCATTAGGCTCTTCTCCAGTGAGTCCTTCCTTCTCATTAGGTGGCCAAAGTGTTTGAGTTTTGTCTTCAGGATCTGGCCTTCTAAAGAGCAGTCAGAATTGATCTCCTCTAGGACTGACCGGTTTGATCACCTTGCAGTCCAAGGGACTCATAGGAATCTTCTCCAGAACCATAGTTCAAAGCCCTCAATTTTTATATTTCTTCAGTCTTGGAGTACTAAAATATAGACACATGGAATGACAGATTTCTCAGACTCCATGTGTCCATGTATTTTTCTTCACCAATCATCAGTTGAAACATCTATGCAAAATTGTTAAATGCTAGAGTTTATTGCGGTTCACATTCACAAATGAAAAAGAGAATATGAGTGTGTTGTGATATGCATGTAGCAGCTGTGATTTCATCAAAGAAATGCTTTCTTCCCTGTGACCTGCAGACCTCCAGGACAAGTTGAAAAAAAAATGCATTTGTTTTAAGCAGTGGAAAGATTCTACAAGGATGTACCTAATGGATTCTGTTTTGCATTCTTAGGAAAAAATGCAGTCTCTTGAGTAACTTCTCCACTACTTTAATGACTTCAAGGCATAGAATCCAGATAGAAATTTTTGAGAACTTTCTACCACAGATATTGAGAAAATCCTGATACCTCTTCTTGAGCGGTAGTCCTTTTTCATTGAACAATTTCAAAATTGAGGAATAGCCTGAAATCAAACAGCTGTCAGGATTCCAGTGATCGCCCTGATTAAATCATTCTTTCTTTGGGCCCAATTTCTTGCTAGGGAGTTTTATCCTCAGATATTTGGTGGAGAGGTAGACCTTCTTCCTCAATTGAAATAGCCATTGCAGGGCTCAGTGTTTATCTGCCTTTTTCTTATAAGTCTGTGCCACTTTAGCTAACACATTTTTACCATTCTCCCAAGTTATTTTCAGCATTGACATCCAGTTGGTCAAGTTGATCGAGAAGGGGGATCCCTTGGATATTCAGGTATTGGGATGAAATCCATACCACTCACTAGTTAGTCCCTTGCTACTGTGAACAGCGTTATTGTATGCGATCTCCACGAAAGGCAGGAAGACCGTACAATTGGACTGATCGTAATTCACGTAGCACAGCCCACTAAAGTAACTTAATCCACCAGGCCAAATTGAAATACATCTGTTGCGACCAGCAAGTCCTCGCTGTAGTCTGCTGTTTAAGCAGCAACTGGAGAAGCCCCTGATTGGCTGGATGGTTTGACAGCTCTGTATAAAAGGAGCTGTCAAACAGAATCAGCTGTCTCCCTCCCTCAGCTGCTGCCGCAAGCCATCCGCTAGCCACAGTCAAGTTACAAGTTATCAATAAAGCCTGTTAAGCTTTATTCTGCCTCCGCCTCTTCTTCTAAGCACGCCAAACACAAAACTGGAGATGAGGATGGGATGCTGACGAACTGAGGCAATTCCTGAGGCAAAGAGAGAGAGCACCACATGGCTGAAGTCACTACAAAAAGAGCTGTCACTAAGAGCTGTCACTAGAGCAGTCACTTTCAAATGAAGATATGACGGCACCGCCAAATTTTCCACCTTTCCAGCCGAACTCCGAGACGTGGACATTGTATATATCAACAGGTTTGAATGCGTCATGGATGCAGCCAACCTATCAGACATTCCTTCTAACAGGAAAAAAGTCTATTTCTTGAGTTTCTGCGGGACCGCCATTTTCGACACCGCCACTGCGCTGCTGTTTCGCCAGACGATCAAGGCTGTTCCCTGGGAAGAACTACAAGAGGTGCTTGGTAACCATTATGCCCTGAAGCCATCACGCATCGCCTGCCGCCATGCGGAGGAGGAGGCCGCAGACCTGGTAGGTATCACCGTGGACCTGGTAGGTATCACCGAAACCTGGTTGGGCCCAGAGGGCAGTGTCCCTCTGGTTGAGATGTGCCCACCAAGTTTCCTTGCATTTCACCAGCCTAGGGCTCAGGGAAGGGGTGGTGGGGTGGCGGTGCTCATAAACGAAGTCCTTTGTCCTAGGGAGGCCACTGTCCCTCAGACGGCTGGCTGTGAATCTCTTTTTGTGAAGTGGGGGCAAGGGGTTCAGATGGGTCTTTTGATGGCATACCTGGCTCCCTGCCATGTCTCATCGGCCCTGCCCAGACTCCTTGAGGTGATAGCCGGGCTGGCGGTTGAGACCCCTAGGCTTTTGGTCATGGGGGATTTCAACCTGCCATCGTCCGGTGAAACCTCGGGGTTGGTCCGGGAGTTCTTGGCTTCCATGATGGCCATGGACCTGACCCAGTTAGTTTCTGCTCCCACTCACATTGGAGGACACAGGCTGGACCTGATTTTTGTCTCTGGGCAATGGTTGAATGACTGTAATTTTGGAGATCTAGTCATCACACCCTTGTCATGGACAGATCATTCCCTCCTTAGGCTGGACTTCTGTTCTGCCACCCCCCACCGCAGGGAGGCGGAGCCACATAGATTGTTCCGCCCCAGGCGCCTGATGGACCCGGAGCGGTTCCAGAGGGAGCTTGGGCCATCTCCTGAGTCTCTGGCTCACAGCTCGCCTGGAGACCTGGTGGCCACCTGGGATGGGTCGGCCGCCGGGGCTCTAGATCGAGTTGTGCCTCTGCGACCTCTGACCCGGCACAGATCCCATTTGGCTCCGTGGTATACGGAGGAGCTACGGGAGATGAAGTGCCGGAAAAGACGTCTAGAGGGCATTTGGAGGGTGAGCTGTTCTGAGTCTGACCGAACACAGGTGAGATCTCATATTAAGACTTACCTTGTGGCGATAGGGGCGGTGAAATCTTCGTATTTTCTCTTATTGCGTTGGCAGGAAATCGGCCTGCCGCCCTGTTTAGAGTGACCCGCTCTCTACTTGAACCGAGAGCGCGGGATGACCTCCTGCAGGGTAGGGCGGAGGAGTTTTCTCGATTTCTGCATGACAAAATCTCTCAGATTCGGGAGGGGCTCGACTCCAATTGGATGGTCCTGGGGGAGATGTCTGGGGCAGGTCTTGTGAATGTTATCTGGGGGGAGTTCGACCCTGTGACCGCCGAGGGTGTGGACAGGTTGCTGGGGGGTCTGAATGCCACCACCTGTTTATTGGACCCGTGCCCTTCCTGGCTGGTTTCGGCCGCCAGGGAGACGACACGAGGCTGGCTCCAGGGGATTATCAACGCTTCTTTGAGAGAGGGGTCGCTTCCTACCGCCTTGAAGACGGCGGTGGTGCGGCCCCTCCTGAAGAAGCCTTCCCTGGATCCAGCTGTTTTAAACAACTATCGTCCAGTCTCCAACCTTCCCTTTGTGGCGAAGGTTGTTGAGAGTGTGGTGGCACGTCAGCTCCCTCAATACCTGGAGGAAACGATCTACCTCGATCCGTTCCAATCGGGCTTCAGGCCTGGGCATAGCACTGAGACGGCATTGGTCGCGTTGGTTGATGACCTCTGGAGGGCTTGTGACAGAGGGTTCTCCTCTGTCCTGGTCCTATTAGACCTCTCGGCGGCTTTCGATACTATTGACCATAGTATCCTGTTGTGATGGTTGGAGGGGTTGGGGATTGGGGGAACCGTCCTTCGATGGTTCTCCTCCTTCCTCTCCGACCATTCGCAATTTGTGTTGGTGGGAGGGGAGAGGTCCACCTCTAGGCCCCTGGTCTGTGGGGTGCCTCAGGGGTCGGTCCTCTCCCCTCTCTTGTTCAACATTTATATGAAGCCGCTGGGTGAGATCATCCGTGGTCTTGGGGTGAGGTGTCATCTCTATGCAGATGACACCCAGTTGTACATCTCCACCCCGGACCACCCCAACGATGCTGTGGGGGCTATGTCTAGGTGCCTGGAGGCCGTGTGGGATTGGATGGGCGGGAACAGACTTTGGCTCAACCCATCCAAGACCGAGTGGCTGTGGTTTCCGGCGCCCCGATATAGCCAGCTGACACCTTCGCTGGCTATTGGGGAGGAAATTTTGCCCCCCACAGAGAGGGCTTGCAACCTGGGAGTCCTCCTTGATGTACGGCTGTCGCTTGAACATCATATTGCGGCCGTCTCCAGGGGGGCGTTTCATCAGATCCGTCGGATCTACCGGTTGCAGCCCTTTCTGGATCGGGACGCCCTGCGCATGGTTACTCAGGCCCTTGTCACCTCTCGCCTGGACTATTGTAATGCCCTCTACATGGGGCTCCCTGCGGGGAGCACCCGGAGACTCCAGCTGGTGCAGAATGCAGCCGCGCGGGTGATCATGGGGGCGTCATGTAGCGCCCATGTGACGCCTCTCCTGCACGAGCTGCATTGGTTGCTGGTGGCTCTCCGGGTTCGCTTTAAGGTTCTAGTTTTGACCTTTAGGGCGATCCATGGCATTGGGCCAGGTTACCTGCAGGACCGCATTCTACCAGTGATCTCCAGCAGGCCGGTGCGTTCACACAGGGAGGGTCTGCTCCGGGTGCCGTCGGCCGCTATGTGTCGTCTGGCGGCCCCGAGGAGTAGGGCCTTCTCTGTGGGGGCCCCTGCCCTCTGGAATACTCTGCCGCCAGAACTTCGTACCGGCACGGACCTGAGGGCCTTCAGGGGCACGTTGAAGACCTGGCTCTTTGAGCAGGCCGGCCTGGGCTGAGATGGTTTTAATTGGTCTCCGTATTATTTTCGATTTTAACCGGGGTTTTAAGGGGAGGGGGGGTTTCTTATTAATCAGCCAGTATCTAATTTAATTCTTTTTTAACTTTTGTATTGTTTTTGGGGTCTAGATTGGCTGTACACCGCCCTGAGTCCCTAGGGAGAAGGGCGGTATAGAAATTTCATTAATAAATAAATAAATAAATGCATTCAGGAGAAGAAGCCAAGTGGAAGGCGAGTCCATAAGCGAATACATGGCAGCTCTTCGTTCAGCCACCCTGCAATGCGGTTTCAATGCGGTATCTAGACAATATGCTGCTGGACCAGCTCGTCTGTGGGGTGAGAGACCTTCGACTACAATGACAGCTGCTGGCTAAAGGTGACCTCAACTTGAAGCAAGCTATCGAAGAA
Source organism: Bungarus multicinctus (assembly GCA_023653725.1). Classification (NCBI taxonomy): domain Eukaryota; kingdom Metazoa; phylum Chordata; class Lepidosauria; order Squamata; family Elapidae; genus Bungarus; species Bungarus multicinctus. The sequence goes on along the minus strand of CM042840.1, from coordinate 137,163,139 downwards.
ACTCAAGCCACTGAACTATCCAACTTATCCGCAGCCGAAATACAAAAGCCAAGCAGTCTTCCCGGGGTAAAACTCTGTGCTGTGGTCCACTACAAAGACACCTACTGTGAAGATGATGACTTTGAAGAAAAAGAAGCAATCAATTGCCTCTGAACACCCCAGCCAACTCAGAGAAAAAGTGTTCCCGCTGACAGGAAACAACTCACACCACAGCTAATTTGGCTCAGTGTGGAGGAAACCATCTGAGAACCACTTGTCGTTTTAGAAATGCTGTCTGCCTAAAGCGCCAGAAGAAAGGCCACATAGCTAGAATCTGTCAGGCACCAAGAAACACAATCCTGCCATCTCAACATCTCAATCAACCAAAAAAACCTAAAATCCAAAGAGGAATTCTATGCCATCAACAAAACATTCCCAAGAGCTGAGTCACTGACTTATTCTTTTAATGTTAATAAAATTAATGTTGATCTTCTCTTAGAAGTCAGCCCCTGTCAGATGGAGGTGGACACTGGATCATCTCTGTCCCTCATCTCTTGGAAGACACTGAAGAATCTGCTACTAGACTTCCACAAGAATCAGCTGAGCCCCTGCAATCTAAACCTGAGGGACTACCAAGGACAAGCCATTCCAGTCCTCGGAACAGGCAAGTTCCATATTCAATACAATAATTTTCAGGGTCACCTTCCACTAGTTATCATAACTGAGAACTTACCTAGCTTACTGGGATTGGACTAGTTCCATTCACTGGGTCATCAAGTAACTGGAGTAAATGCAGTTACCCCCCACAACTTGCAGCAACTTCTTGCTGACTATTCAGAAGTTTTCAATGACAAACTGGGCTGCTACAATGGCATTCTTATTTCCTTTAACTTGGACCCTAATGTTGCCCCTATACGCCTCAAACCATGCAGAGTGCCATTGGCATTACATGCTAAAGTGGATGCCCAGCTTGACAAATTAATTTCGCAAGGGGTCTTGGAGCCAATTGATTTTGCTAGATGGGAAACTCCCATTGTAATACCCCTGAAAAGAGATGGCTCCATAAGAATTTGTTCTGACTACAAGTCCATGATAAACAAGGAACTCCAATCGAATGCTTATCCTGTGCCAATCATATAGCACCAGCTCCATTCCCTGGAAAAATACTCCATTTTTACCAAGCTGGACATGACTCAAGCATACCAGCAATTCCCAGTGGACAATGAGACAGCAGAGGTCCAAACAATCATTATGTAGAGGGGTGCTTTCAAATGTAAGCATTTACAATTCAGTGTCAGCGTTGCCCCTGGCATATTCCAATCCATTATGGAACATTTACTATACAATATGAGGGGTGTCCCATACTTCAATGACATCCTCATTGCTGCTGACAACCCACAAGACAACCCACAAGAACATTTGGAAAGATTACGAAAAGTTCTCCAGTGTTTTAAACATGTTGGGCTAAAATTTAAAAGGAAAAAATGCATCTTCGCAGTTTCACAGATAGATTTCCTGGGATACCATATTGACCACAAGGGAATTCACCCAGTAGAATCCAAAGTACGGGCCATTCAGGAGGCCCAAGTCCCTCAGAACAAGACTGAGTTACAAGCTTTTTTAGGACTACTTAACTTCTACAGCTCTTTCCTGCCCCACAAGGCCACTTTAGCAGAACTATTGCACCGACTATTAGACTCTAAGATACAGTGGCATTGGGGATCCAAGGAACAGGCCTCCTTCTCTGCAGTAAAATGCCTCTTCACTTCAACCAAGGTACTCATCCAGTTTAGCAATGCTCTCCCTCTTGTCCTAGTTTGCGAAGCATCCCCTTATGGGATTGGGGCAGTCCTAGGTCATAAATTGCCAAATGGTCAGGAAGCCCCTATCGCTTATTTCTCCAGAACACTCTCCAAGTCTAAGTGCAACTACAGCCAAATAGACAAAGAGGCATTGGCTGCGGTGGCCTCAGTCAAAAGATTCCATGAATACCTTTATGGACACCAGTTTGAGCTCATCACGACTACCAACCTTTGTTAGGCATCATGGCAGGGGACAAGCCCAGCCCACAAATCCTCTCCCCAAGAATGACCTGGTGGACAATCTTCCTAGCCGCTTACAGCTATAAGTTGGCTTACAGGCCTGCCAAAGATGTAGCTCATGCTGATGACCTGAGCCCTTTACCCCTTTTGGTCTCTGATCCTGCCCCTTCAGCCTCAGTGTTCCTGCTTGAAGATCTGCAATTGCCTCTTAAAGCCGATGACATCGCCTACACCACCTCCAGAGATGTACAACTATCTAAAGTCATGGACTGGGTGCGAAGGGGTGGCCCAGGGAAACTACCACAGGGGACTTCCGCCCCTTCAAATCACACCAGACAGAACTGAGCATGCTAAAAGGATGTTTACTGTGGGGTCCCCGAGTAATTATTCCCAAACTGCTAAGACATCGCATTATTAAAGTTCTTCATGAGGGTCATCCAGGTATCAACAGGATGAAGGCTCTGGCCAGGAGCTATGTGGGGTGGCGGGGTCTGGATTAGGCAATTACTAATAAAGTTCAAAATTGCTCCATCTGCCAGATGTCCAGACCTGCCCCACCAGCTGCCACTTCTGGGGAGTGGGAAGATACCAAAATACCATGATCTAGAGTACACGTGGACTTGGCAGGCCCCATACAAGGAAAAAACTTCTTAATAGTGATAGATTCATTTTCAAAGTGGGTAGAACTGGTTCTCCTCCAATTAACCACTTCTGATGCTGTAAGCAGGGCTTTAGACAAAATTTTCCCTTCCCATAGGTACCTTGACACTCTGGTTTGAGATAACGGCCCCCAATTCCCCTCATCCCCTTTTGAACTATTCCTGGCCAAAGAGGAATCAGACATGCCTAGTTTCCCCATTTCATCCAGCCTCCAATGGCCTTGCAGAAAGAGCTGTAACATCAGCGAAAGACTCCCTGGGGAGATTGATGGAAGGGGACTGGTCTATCAGGGTAGCCCGGTACCTACTTACCTAACATACCACTCCAAGCGCAGCCACCAATCTCTCCCCTGCCAAACTATTAATGGGAAGGAGACTTTGCACAACCCTAGACAGGCTGCATCCTAATTATGCTCCCAGGGCGCCCCTCGACTCATCCAGCAAAACAAGGGAATTCAGGCCGGGGGACCTGGTCTACTCCCAAAATTATGCAGGGAATCCCTTATGGTTGCCTGGGTGGGTCGAGCAGAAAACAGGCCCCAAATCATACAGGGTAAGGTTAATGGATGGACAACTGTGGCACCAACATGTGGACCAGCTAAGGAGCTGTTGGAGTGCCCTAGCAGGTCCAGTCCAGAAGGAAGACAAGGCCATGGACTCCGAGTGGGGCAATACAAAAGCCCTGATCCGACCAACTCCCAACCAGTGATCTCTCGCAGAAGACTTACCTGGGGAAGCCATGATATTGACATCCAGAGGCTGCTAACTGGCGTTCGGAGAGGTCCCAACAACACCAGAAGCCCTTCCACAGCCAGCGGAGAACACCCAGAGAACAGAGCCGACACCACCCCGAGGGGAAGATGTCAGCCCAGCAACAGGTCATTCCCCATTGCCGCTGGCTGAAGAACTAAGGGGATCTGGGTGAAGGAAGCGTCACCCCGCCTATCTGGACAACTACACTTGCGTAGTTCCAGGGGGAAGGAGTGTTGCGACCAGAAAGTCCTCACTCCAGTCCGCTGTTTAAGCAGAAACCGGAGAAGCCCCTGATTGACTGGACCGTTTGACAGCTCCGTATAAAAGAAGCTGTCAAACAGAATCAGCTGTCTCCCTCTCCCAGCTGCTTCTGTGAACCGTGGCTAGCTGCAGCCAAATTACAAGCTATCAATAAAGCCTGTTAAGCTTTATTCTGCCTCCACCTCTTCTTCTAAGCGCGCCAAACACAAAAACACCCACAAGAGAAATACACCCACAAACACACACACAGGCAGAAACCTAACATGTTGTTCCCAGCAGCACCTCAAGGGTGGGAATTCAGCTGGTTTGGGCCAATTCAGGAGAACTGGATGTTAATTTTACATCCAGTTCGGTGAATCAGTAGTTCCAAAAAACATCTGGCCCTGTCCTATCCTGCCGTGCCTCACACAGGAGTTCCCACACACCTGGTTCTGCCTCCAAGGAAAGTGCAGGGAGGCCCCTTAGGCCCAAAGTGGGGCCTGTGGGGGTGTGTGGCACCCCCCAACACCCTATTTTGGCTCTCCTGAAGCTCCAGGGAAGCTTTGTTAGGCCCAAAACAGGGCACAGGTGGATGTAGCGCAGCCCCCTACACCCAGTTTTGGTTCCCAGGAGGCTCCAGGGTGACTTGCTAGGCTGAAAATGGGGCATGGAAAGGTGCAGCATGGTCCCCTGCGCCCCATTTTGGCTCTCCTGAGGGTTTCCTAGGCCCAAAATGGGGCAAGGGGTTTGTGGTACATCCCATTTTGGCTTCTGAGGCTCCAGGGAGAACTGCTAGGTCCAAAATTGGGTGCGGGGGGGTGCAGCATGCCCTGCCCGCCTGGCAACCAATTTTGACTCTCCTGAGTCTCTAAGGAGGCTTGATAGGTTCAAAAGGGGAGCAGGGGTGTGCAGTGTGGGACCCCCTGCACCTCAATTTGGCTCTCCAGAAGCTGTAGGGGAGACATTCTAGGGACAAAATGGGCACAGGCCCCACCCCAACCCATTTTGGCTCCCAGGAGGTTACAGGGAGGCTTGAGAGGCCCAAAATGGGGTGCAGGGGGATGTACTCCACCCAACTCCTCTTTTTGCTCCGAGGATGCTTAGAGAGGCTTACTAGGCCTCTAAAACAGGGTGTGTGTGGGGGTGTTGTGGCCAAAGAAAGAAAAAAGACAAAGAAAGAGGAAGGGTTGGGAGAAAGAAAGAGACAGAAAGAAAAAGAAAGGGGGAGGGAGGAAAGGAGGAAGAAAGGGAAGGAAGGAAGGAAGGAAGGAAGGAAGGAAGAAAGAAAGAAAGAAAGAAAGAAAGAAAGAAAGAAAGAAAGAAAGAAAGAAAGAAAGAAAGAAAGAAAGAAAGAAAGAAAGAAAGAAAGAAAGAAAGAAAGAAAGAAAGAAAGAAAGAAAGAAAGAAGGAGGAGGGAGGGAGGGAAAAGAGAGAGAGGAAGGAAGAAAGAAAGAAAGAAAGAAAGAAAGAAAGAAAGAAAGAAAGAAAGAAAGAAAGAAAGAAAGAAAGAGGGAGGAGGGAGGGAGGGAGGGAAAAGAGAGAGAGGAAGGAAGAAAGAAAGAAAGAAAGAAAGAAAGAAAGAAAGAAAGAAAGAAAGAAAGAAAGAAAGAAAGAAAGAAAGAAAGAAAGAAAGAAAGAAAGAAAGAAAGAGGGAGGAGGGAGGGAGGGAAAAGAGAGAGAGGAAGGAAGGAAGGAAGGAAGGAAGGAAGGAAGGAAGGAAGGAAGGAAGGAAGGAAGGAAGGAATAAGAAAGGAGGGAAGAGAGAAAGAAAGGAAGGGAGGGTAGAGAAAGTGAATGAGATATGAATGGATGGATGGATAGAGGGAAGGAGGGAGGCAGAGAAAAGGGAGTAGAAGGAAGGACAAGAAACCCTGGCACTAGATGCACCTTTATCTTTGAAACAGCACAGCAATCCAAGACTTGAAGGGATCTCAGAGTCATCTAGTCCAACCCCCTGCTCCAAGAGCATTGTTAAAGTGAGTTTCTCTCTTTTGACCCACCCAGTCATGCCTACCCAATCAGATGACCACATAGACACGACCACAAAGCCACGCCCAGAGAAGTGGTAGTAAAAAATTTTAATCCCACCACTGAACACCTCCATTCAGGGCAGTCCATCAAGATGGGTGGGGCCTTCTCCTGAGTAATCTGGCAGATCTCCATTGCTCTTGTCTTTTCTCTACCCTGTGTCCTCTCAGAACCACCACCAAAAGTAGTTCCTCCTCTTTCATCTCTTCCTGACTGTCCACCCGTGCAAGCTCTCCCCTTCATCAATCTCATTTTGTCTGCTATTCAGTCATTAATTAACCCAGTTCCTGACCTGCCAGGAATAAGCTCATCCTCCCTTGAGATGACCTTCATGGGAGAAATTGAGGAGTCATTGAAGGAAGACATCACAGAAAGCTTTGAATTCAAAATCTCATTTATAGTTCAAATATATTAGGAGGTTTAAGGGAGACCTCTCCCTGTCCCTCCTTCACTCCCCTCCCTCCGTCCCCCCTCTTTCTTTCTCTCCATCTATAACCAGCCCCAGATTTTTTTCTCTCTCCATCTATAACCAGCCTCAGATCTTTTTTAATAAGTTGGAAGGTCTTCTTGAACTTCATGGCAAAATTTGATATTGGTGGGAGGAGAGACCAGCCTATGGTTCCTACTTTATGAGAAATCACAAGGCTCAGTCCCTTCTTCTCTCTTGTTTAACATCTTCATGAGCCACTGGATTAAGCAATTGGACAGTTTGGAGTGATGCTGATGTTATCTAGCTTTGTATATACAAGCCAGTTACATACAGAAATATACACAGTAGACAAAATACCTTACAAGCAATCAATCTTCTTCTTAACTCTATACAGAGAATTCTGCAATAAATAACAGACACAAAAAAACATATCTTCTATAATGTCAGTCATATATGAACACCACTTAAAAGGGTAGAACCCATCCTTAGTCTTAAAGAGACAGTACCCATGCTGATTCATTTTCCATTGCATCAGCCTTATATTGCATCATCCTTACAGCAACTGGCAGCTATTAAATCTTATACCTCAACACAAAATCCCTTCCAACTTTGTTATTCTATTCTGCTCTACTCTAGTTTAGGGAAGGCTGCTTCTAGAAAAGCAAGGCTGAAGCTGAGGATGGCAGTTCTGACAGATGGGAACTTACTCCCTGTCCCCCTTTGAATAATTATATTGAGTTTTTATTATACATAAATTTACTTCATATTCATATTTTGTATTTGGGCATGTAGGAACTCAAAAACAGAAGCTTTCTATTGCACAATTCCTTGGAAACAAACTATCTCCATATAACCTTTAAAGACCTTTAACAAAAACCAAAGAAAGGAGGAAGCTTGTTAAAAGAAAGATCTAACCTAGAAGTAAGGGTTTCTGATGGTGAACACAATTAACTTGCCTCTGATAGTTGTAGAGGCTTCACAACCAGAGGTTTTCAAAAATAGATTGGACAACCTTTTGACTGGAATGAGGTAAAATCGCTTGCCTTGAGAAGAGAATTGGATTAAAAGATCTCCAAAATCCCTTCTATCTCTACAATTCTATGGTTTAAAACAAAGAACTTCAAACTTGGCTGGTGAACTTCCCAGAATTCTCGAACTAACATAACAGGAGGAGGAATTCTGAGAGTTGAAGTCCACAAGTCTTAAAGCTGTCAAGTTTGAAGACTCCTGGTCTAAAACATTCAGGTGTTCCAAGTAAATTCTCTTTCCTCAACTCCCAACTTTGAAAAATCTCTCTCTACTCTTAAGATTTAAGGGGAAAGGAAGAGACTTAAAAAAAAAAAAAAAAACACCAGATGACACTTATTAGTTGACACTAATTTAACATGAAGACCCTATTTTTCAGACTCCTCAATGCTGACAACTTCAGTGGATGTTCCACAAAATTAGCAGGTTCATTATAGAGCAATAGGAAATGATATTCCAAACTACCAAATAATTGTACATTTTCCGGCCCTTTGAAGAAGAGATCAAGATATACCAAGTTCAGAAGGAACGATCTGTTCAGGTTTTCCTTGGACCTCTAATAAAGACTACAATCTGCCTCAACAAATCTTTGAAGGCTTCCTGGACTTGTTGGTTTCTCAAGCTGTAGATGAAAGGATTGAGCAAAGGGGAAACAATCGTGTTGAGAATGGCCACTATTTTGCCAAACTCCACTTTGCTTGCCTGGGATGGGGTGATATAAAGGAAAATGCAGCTACCATAGGTGATGGACACAACAATGAAGTGAGAGGCACAGGTGGAAAAAGCTTTCTTTCTCCCTGTAGCAGATGGGATATTCAAGATGGTTTTAATTATGTTGATATAGGAAGCCACTGAAATGCTCAAAGTCCCCAGCAGGGAAAGCACAGCAGTGACAAACCCAAAAAGTTTGAGTAATCTTGTGTCCCCACATAAGAGTTGAATCAAGGGTGTGTTGTCACAGAAGAAATGGTCCAGAATATTTGACTTGCACATTGGTAGCTGTAGGAAGATCACAAAGGGACCGATGAGAAGGAGGAAGCTTCCAATCCAGCAACAGAAAACCAGCCAGGTGCATAAACCCTTGTGCATGATGGATGGGTAGCGTAAGGGGTTACAGATGGCCAGGTATCGATCATAGGACATGACAGCTAAAAGGAAGAACTCTGTGGTACCCAGATGAAAATATAGGAATGTCTGTATCATGCAACAAACATAGATAATATTTTTATGTCCCATCAAAAGATGGGACAAGGTTTGGGGAGTGACAACAGTGGTAAATCCAATTTCCAAAATAGAAAAATTCCAGAGGAAGAAATACATTGGAGTCTGTAGCCGGTTGTCTATATTAGCCAGGATGATAATCACAGCATTTCCAGTAATGGTGAAAAAGTAGGAAAAGAGAAGGATAACGAAGAACAAGAGCTGCAGTTTCCGAACATCAGTGAAACCAAGAAGTATGAACTCGCTGATTCTTGATTCATTGCTTTTCATGTTTACGATAGACCTCTGACCAGGAATTTAATAAAATAATAATAATTATTCCATTTATTATTAAGATTCAGCTGAAATAACTGCAGATCTGCCTTGAAAATGCTGCTCTAAATATAGAAGTTGGATGTGATGCAATTTCTTTGAATTAATATGCCACGAAAATGACTTACATTTATGGTTCCACAAGATAATTCTCCCTTTCTGGTGTAGGGTAGGGGGCTAATAATCTATAACATGGTATAGAAAAAAAGAGAAAGTAAACCACTTAATGATCTTAGAAAATATAAAAGGCACCTAACAGCTTTACAAAATATAGAAAATAAATGCCAATAAAGAAATGCAATATCCCCCATTCAGTTATGAACTAAATTAAATAAATCCACTAGAAAATGTTAATTGGAATTATTTCTACTTTAGCTTCCAACTCCTTCAAAATGAAATTTGTACCTATAACTATGTCATTGAAAGGACATAGTTATATTTCAAATATTATAACAACTTATAAAAGACTTGTATATACTTAAAGAAGAATCTAGTACCTTGAATTCTAGATTACACATCTGTGTTTTTTTATTTACACACCAGTAGTATTTTTATTACTCATGTAGTAGGGTTGTATTGCTTTTATCCAATTAATCAATCAATCAGAATAGAGCTGGAAGGGACCTTCAAGATCCTCCAGTCCAACCTTCTGCTCAAGTAGGAGACCTTACCATTTAAAACAAGTGACTAACTTCTCATCTTCTTCTTATCTTCTCATCTTACCATCTTATCCTTCTCATTTTCTCATCTATCTTGCTACCTTCTATATTGATGTTTTATCATTGATCACTTGTTGTTTGTATCTTATGATTTGTGTTTGTATCTTATGATTTATGATCTGTGACTTACCACTTTGTTGCTTGTCTGTACACCGAGAGCTTATGGATCAAAGAAAATTCCTTCTGTGTCCAATTACACTTGGCCAAAAAGGAATATTACTATTCCTATTTCTAAAAAAGTTCATGCAATTCATTGGCCTCCCAGGCTAAGTAATCTCTGCCCTTCTGTGAAATAATAAACATTTTGTTGTTCTTGTTAGTTGCGAAGTCGTGTCTGACCCATCGCGACCCCATGGACAATGTTCCGCCAGGCCTTCTCTACCAACTTCTGGAATCCATTTAAGCTTATGCAGACTGCTTCAGTGACTCCATCCAGCCACCTCATTCTCTGTCATTCCCTTCTTCTACTGCCCTCAATTTTTCCCAGCATTAGGCTCTTTTCCAGTGAGTCCTTCTTTCTCATTAGGTGGCCAAAGTATTTGTGTTTCATCTTCAGAATCTGGCCTTCTAAAGAGCAGTCAGGGTTGATCTCCTCTACGACTGACCGGTTTGATCAAGTTGCAGTCCAAGGGACTCATAGAAGTCTTCTCCAGAACCATAGTTCAAAGTCCTCAATTTTCATATTTCTTCAGTCTTGGAGTACTAAAATAAAGAAATATGGAACGTTAGATTTCTCAGAATCCATGTGTCCATGTGTTTTTGTTCACTAAACTTCAGTTGAAACCTCTATGCAAGATAAATGCTAGAGTTTACTGCGGTTCACATGCACAAATCAAAAGAAGAATATGAGTGTGTTTTGATATGCATGTAGCAAGTGTGATTCCATCAAAGAAATGCTTTCTTCCCTGAGACCTGTAGATCTCCAGGAGAAGTTGAAAAAAAAATGCATTTGTTTTAAGTAGTGGAAAGATTCTACATGGATGTCCCTAATGAATTAGTTTGGCATTCTCAGGTAAAAAATGCTGTCTTTTGAGTAACTTCTCCACTACTTTAATAATTTCAAGGCTATAGAATCCAGATAGAAATTTTTGAGAACTTCGTACCATAGATATTGATGCCCCAAACCCCTTGTTGAATATTAGTTCTTTTTCATTGAACAATTTCAAAATTGGGGAATTTCAAAATTGGGGAATAGCCTGAAATCAAACAGCTGTCAGAATTCCAGCGATCGCCCTAATTAAATCATTCTTTCTTTGGGCCCAGTTTCTTGCTAGGGAGTTTTATCCTCAGATATTTGGTGGAGAGGTAGACCTTCTCTCCCAATTGAAATGGCCATTGCAGGGCTCAGTGTTTATCTGCCTGTTTCTTATAAATCTGTGCCGCTTTAGCTAGCACATTTTTAACATTCTCCCAAGTTACTTTCAGCGTTGACATCCAATTGGTCAAGCTGATTGAGGAGGGGGGATCCCTTGGATATTCAGGCATTGGGATGAAGTCCATACCACTCATTACTTTGAAGGGGGTTAGTCCCTTGCTACTGTGAACAATGTTATTGTACGCGACCTCCGTGAAAGGCAGGAAGACCGCACACTTGGACTGCTGATAATTCACGTAGCACCTCAGGTATTGCTCTATCAGGGCATTCAATCTCTTTGACCCCCATTGGTGCTCAGAAAGGCTGATCTAAGGCCCTGGGATGACCCAATAGACTGCAGAATTTCCCTCAAAAACATAGCCATGAACTGGACTTCTCTGTCTAAGACAATTCTTTGTGGTACTCCATGCAGGCGGTAAATGTGCTTCAGGAACAGCTTGGCTAACTGATGGACTGCGGGTAGTCTACTAGAGTATGAATTGCACCTATTTGGAGAATAAGTCTATTATAGTTCAGATCACCATGTTCCCCCCACTTTTCAGCAATTCCAGTATGTAGTCCATTGCTATCTCCTCCCACGGCCTTGTCAACTCTGCTACCATTTGTAGAACTTTTTCTTATTGCAACTTGTAAACAGGTGTGGAAACATTTTACAAGTTAATATTAACATAGGTTCTCCCTTAGTTCTACAAAAATCACTTTCACCTAACCGAAGGCATGTCTATGGAGATTCCCAGTTATCCAGGTCTTGGTTTTATTATTTATTGATTTGATTTGTCAATCACTTACAAAGTAATAGGTATAAACATAGTTATGAATACAAGAAATGAGTACATATAAGAAAAATAAAAGAAACAATAGGATAGGGATGGTAGGTACTTTGGTGCGCTTACGCATGCCCCCTACACACCTCTTAGGAAAGGGATGAGGTCCATAGTAGACAGTCTAATTTATTTTATTTATTTATTTATTAAATAATTTTATATACCGCCCTTCTCCAGAAGGACTCAGAGCAGTGAACAGCCAACTAAAATATATATAAATTACAAATACAAATACAATTAAAAGAGAATTAAATTATAGGCTGCCATTTAAAAATTTAAAACCCCTGATTAAAAATAAGCTAAAATTTTCATACCCCAACCAATCAATTCTAAAACCCCTTATTTAAAATCCCATTTGAAGTCAGCTCAGGCTGGCCTGCTCAAAGAGCCAGGTTTTCAGATCACGTCTGAACGCCCTCAGGTCAGTGGTTGTCCGTAACCCCGGGGGCAGCCCATTCCAAAGGGTAGGTGCCCCCACAGAGAAGGCCCTATTCCTTGGGGTCACCAGGCGGCACATAGATGCTGTCATGACCCGAAGGAGACCCTCGCTGTGGGAGCGCACTGGCAGAATGCGGTCTTGTAAATATCCTGGTCCGATGCCATGGAGCGCTTTATTTTATTATTTATTTTTATTATTCAAACTTCTATACCGCTCCCTCTCCCAAAAAGGGACTCGGGGCGGTGTACAGCCTACTAAAAACACATAACATACATCTAGAATAAATATAATTTAAATACAAGTTAAAAATATATTAAATAAACAAATCCGGCTGTATCCCATCCAATTAAGAAATTTAGAGATTTAAAATCAGGGATTAATTAAAAATTAAAAATATAAAATTTAGCAATTAAAATTCAATTTAGATCTAAAACCCAAAAACCCATTACTGGGCCAGGCTGGCCTGTTTGAAAAATAGGGTTTTAACTGCGCGCCGGAAGGTCAGGATATCCGTCATGGCCCGTATCTCCGGGGGCAGATCGTTCCACAGGGAGGGAGCTCCCACAGAGAAAGCCCGCACTCTTGGGGCCGCCAGCCGACAACAATCAGGCGGCGGTACCCCAAGCAGGGCAACCCTGTGAGAGCGTACTGCGCGGCGGGAGGTTGATGATGGCAGTAGGCGGTCCCATAAAACCAATACTTTAAAGCGAACCCGGAAGGCTACCGGTAACCAGTGCAGCTCGCACAGGAGAGGTGTCACACGGGAATATCTCGACGCCCCCATAACCACCTGCGTGGCCGCATTTTGCACCAGTTGGAGCCTCTGGGTGCTCCCCGCAGGGAGCTCCATGTAGAGGGCATTACAGTAGTCCAGACGGGAGGTGACCAGGGCATGAGTGACCATGCGTAAGGCGTCCCAATCAAGAAAGGGCCGCATCTGGGGTATCAGGAGAACCTGATAAAAAGCCGCCCTGGAGACGGCCGTGATGTGATCTTCCAAAAACAGCCGTACATCCAGAAGGACATCAAGATTGCAAGCCCTTTCTGTGGGGGTCAAGATCTCATCCTCAATAGCCAGCGACAGAGTCAGCTGACTATATCGGGCCGCCGGAAACCACAGCCACTCAGTCTTGGAAGGGTTGAGTCGAAGCCTGTTCCCGCCCATCCAGTTCCACACAGCCTCCAGACAACGGGACATGACCTCCACAGCATCATTGGGGTGGTTTGGGGTGGAGATGTAAAGCTGAGTGTCATCAGCATAGAGATGACATTTCACCCCAAAACCATGGATGATCTCTCCCAGCGGCTTCACATAAATGTTGAACAGAAGAGGGGAGAGGACCGACCCCTGAGGCATCCCACAAACGAGGGGCCTAGGGGTGGACATCTCCCCCGCATCAACACAAATTGCGAGCGGTCCGAGAGGAAGGAGGAGAACCACCACAAAATGGTGCCTCCAATTCCCAACCCCTCCAACTGCCACAATAGGATACTATAATCCATAGTATCAAAAGCCACTGATAGATCTAATAGGACCAGGACAGAGGAATAACCTCTGTCATGGGCCCTCCAGAGATCATCAACCAATGCGACCAATGCTATTTCGGTACTGTACCCGGGCCTGAAGCCCGATTGGAATGGATCTAGGTAGATTGCTTCCTCCAGCTACTGAGGGAGCTGACGCGCCACCACACTCTCAACAACCTTCGCCAGAAAGGGGAGGTTGGAGACAGGAAAATAGTTATTTAAAAGAACTGGATCCAGGGAAGGCTTCTTGAGGAGGGGTCGCACCACCGCCATTTTCAGGGCAGTAGGAAGAGCCCCCTCCATCAACGAAGCGTTGACAATCCCCTGGAGCCAGCCTCGTGTCACCTCCCTGGAGGTAGAAACCAACCAGGAAGGGCACGGGTCCAGTAAACATGTGGTGGCATTCAGCCTCCCCAGCAATCTGTCCACAGCCTCGGCGGTCACAGGATCGAACTCCTCCCAGATAACCATCTCAAGACCTGCCCCGGACACCTCCCCTGGGACCACCCAACTGGAGTCCAGCCCATCCCGAATCTCAGTGATTTTATCGTGAAGGAATCGGGAAAACTCTTCTGCCCTACCCTGCAAGAGGTCCTCCCGCCCTCTCGGCTCAAGCAAAGAGTGGGTTACTCTAAACAGAGTGGCAGGCCAATTTTCTGCCGATGCAATAAAAGTGGAGAAATGCGAACATTTCGCCGCCTCTATTGCCACTAGGTAGGTCCTAATATAGGACCTCACCTGTGTCCGGTCAGACTCGGCACGACTGGTCCTCCAGATGCCCTCCAGACGTCTTTTTCAGCACTTCATCTCCCTCAGCTCCTCCGTGAACCACAGAGCTAAATGGGATCTGTGCCGAGTCAGAGGTCGCAAAGGCACAATTCGGTCCAGAGCCTCAGCGGCCAACCTACGCCAGGTGGCCACCAGGTCTTCGGCTGAGTTATGAGCCAGAGTTTCAGGAAATGGCCCAAGTTCCATCTGGAACCGTCTAAGGTTAAAAGTTTTGGGGTTCGGGAAAGAAACCACAATGTCAAGTAGAATATTCCAGACATTGACCATTCTGTTGGTTAGTTGTCCCCAAGGTGCTTTTTTCAAAGGGCAACTTGACTTTCTTGGTTTCACTTGAAGATGTTTGATTTCTCATCTCATTCTTCAGTTCTGACTGAATGGTGGAGAATGGGAGGATTTATATTCTTTTGAGACATCTGGTCGTTAGCGTGCCCAAGTGGCCTCAAGGATTCTCAGAAAGACTGCTAATGTCCAGATGACTGTGAGGAATGTAAATCCTTCCATTCTCACCATCCAGTGGAGAAAAATCTCATCATCACACATATATGAAGAATTTTGATAATATGAAAGCCAAATAGAGGAAGAAATTAAACCAAAACTGTCATCAAAGTTTCTGCTTTTTAAAATTAATTATCTACATTTGCCTGCCTTCTTGTCTGTCTGTCTCTGTTAGTCTATCTGTCTGTCTCTTTTTCTCTCACACACACACTGTCCGTTTGTCTGTCTGTCTATCTATCTATCATGTATCTATCTATCAATTATCTACTGTATATATCATCCACCTATCATTTATCTCTTATATTTCTATCATCTCTATCAACTATCAATCATCTATTGATCATCCATCTATCTATCTATCTATCTATCTATCTATCTATCTATCTATCTATCTATCTACTATTATTTTCTATTATCTATTTTGCATCTATCTTCCATCTATCATCTATCATTTATCTATTTTCTATCTATTGATCATCTACCTAACCCTAACCCTAACCCTAACCCTAACCCTAACCCTAACCCTAACCCTAACCCCAACCCTAACCCCAACCCTAACCCTAACCCTAACCCTACCTACCTACCTACTTACCTACCTACCTACCTACCTACCTACCTACCTACCTACCGTGTTTCTCATATAAAAGGCTGGGTCTTTTTTTTTCTTTTTGAGCCCTGAAAAAATGGTTAGGATGTCTTTTCAGGGGTGAATTAACTCCCCCCCCGCGCACCCTCACGTAAAATCCTCACCACCAACCACTCCTAATGGCCAATCGTGGCTGAGCACGGAGGGCTCCCTATCCCCACCAAGTGCCTTTGGTGCAGACCTGGGTCAGCGGGGGGGTGGCGGAGGCGTGGATATCCGCAGGCACCATTTCAGCTGCTTCTCGGGCCTCCATATCTTCCGCAGTTCCTGCTAGCACTGGCGCATCTCTCACCAGTGCCATCTCCAACAACAGCATCTGAGTCATTCCCGCTTTTCCGCCCATCCCCGTCCCCACAACAACAAAGAAAAAAACATTTTGAGGTACCTGGGAGCGTTGTGCAGGGCATTTTCGTTTAATCCTAAGCAGCTGGTTGGGCATGAGAAAAAGCAAGCGAGCATCTCTGCAGCTTCCAAAAGTCCTGGTGTACAGCCTGTTCCTGCATTCCAAGCACACCCAGGCAGAGCTGCAGCTGTCCCGCTCTCGCCAGTGCCATCTCCAACAACAGCAGATGCAGCGGCGGGAACCGTGGAAGCGTTTCAGCTGCTTTTTGGGTGGGGGACCACCCCATAACTTCCATGGTTCCCACTGCTGCTGCTGCTGCTGTTGTTGGAGACGGCACTGGTGAGAGAGGGACAGCTGCAGCTCGGCCTGGGCACACTTGGTTTGGGCACAAAATTTTAAGCCTTAGTAGCATAAGGTATTCTATTGTAAGCAGAGTAGTGGAGGACTCTTCTCATGAAATACCTCTGGACTCGCTCAATTGTATTAATGTCCATTATACAGTGTGGATTCCTGACAGATGAGCTGTATTTGAGAATCGGTCTGGTGAAGGTTTTGTATCCTCTGGTTTGCAATTCAGTCTTACCATTACAGAGTTACTTCTGGTTTCTGATCAAACACTCACATTGACAATAATGGATTCATTTAACAGGTGCCCTGTTTGCTTAAAAGTGGTAGTGATTCAATGAACACAACCACAAAACTGATCATAAAATCAGACACGGTGACATGATGACCCACTTAATAACTGACATGACTCCCAACCATAGTTCTAGGTTCAATTACAGATATAGGTCAAGGACAGGTTGTTAAGTTTGAAGATATCATAAAACTGTTTGTATTTTATAAATAAGAAACTGTGGTAAATTTTCTCTCAGTTGGTTCCAATAATAGTTTGCTAACAGAGGGTTTTGAAATTTTAATCATGGGGTTTTTTTAAGTTATGTTTTTACCTGTTAACTATTTTGTCATTAATATAGTGGATAGATGACAGGTTAATCTGGTAATCTATCTGCAAATAATATTGGTAGTTTAAATTTTGTTAGGCCTATTCCAGAACAAGCGGGAAATTAATACTGTCATAATATATTGTGGACTATGGCCCGCTAGTGCGCCATGAGGGTATTGCAACCACGCCACAGAAATGTGCGCATAAATACTTTTGTGAGCAGTGGGCGAGCATTAGCACAGCTGTGCATGAGTCCATTTGCATGTATGGCAGGTGCATGTGTATGCCTCTCACACAAATGAAGCTGTGTATATGTGTGTGTGTGCATGAGCTTGATGACTTCTGTAGGAATCAAGACTCAGGACCACATGGAGATGAGACAAGCTGCTTTCTTTATTGTCAGGTTGAGAATAAGAAGAGTTGTCTGCTCTCTTGCCAGAGTTCGTTCTATCTCTCTATATCCATAGTAGCATACCAGTGGTTAATTTATACATTATACATCTATTTAGACAACCTTTGTTACTGTCTGCTTAAGCAGTTTATACATTCATCTCTAGTTAGGATTAACTTTAGTTAAGATTAACATAAGCTTCAGTTCCTGCCTTTGTTCCGTCCTATCTGGGTGTTAAGGTCTTGTTTCCTCCAGGTAAACATGCAAATGTTTCCTCCAAGTAAACATGCAAACATTGCACGGAATGTTCTTTGTCTGAGGTTTGCCATCCAAGACAAGAATATCCAGAAAGCACAATGTCTACAGACCTCCTCACAAAGAATCAGTCTCTCTCCCCACCCACTCGTCCAGTAAAGTCAGAAACATTGGGGAACTCTGTAACAGAACTCAGTGGTGGTATTCAGCCGGTTCGCAACGGATCGGGTGAACCAGTAGCATGGGTTGCCGAATCGGTAGTAAATTCTGGCTGGCCTCCTCCCCCCCACTGGGTCGCCCTCCCACCCGATGCTCGCTCACCCTGCCCACCTGCCTGACATTCCCCACCCACCTGCCTGACATTCGCCTAAGGTATTTCTTTCTTATTTTTCCTTCTCGACAATCAGCTGTAGATCAGATCAGCTGTGCTGGGATTCCCCTTGCTGAGGTCCAGGAAGGCAAAAAATAGAGGGAAGAGTTCAGCCCCCCCCTCCATTTTTTGCCTTTCAAAGCCCCAGAGGAGCCTTAGGGGAGCAAAAATGCCCCTCCCAGAGGCTTCTCTGAGGCTAGGAAGCTCTCAAAACTGAGGTTGGTGGAGTGCTGCATGCCCCTCCCATGCTCTGTTTTTTTTCTTCCTGAGCCTCAGAGAAGCCTTAGGGAAACAAAAACGCCCCCCCCCCCCCCTCTCCAAGGCTCCTCTTTGGCTAAGAAGCTTCCAAAAATGGGTGGGGACTGCAAAAAAGAACACCCACCAAACCATGCCCACAGAACCGGTAGGCAGGGGCATGGAGCTGCTCTACTACTTATCTTAGGACAATTGTAGCCACCTCAACACTTACCTAGCCGACCCATTTCTTCTGCAAGGCTTTCCTCAAGGCCTCTATAGCTGATAACAAAGCTCCAGATCAATCTGGAGTGGAGCTGCAGAGGTCTTCAAGAAATTATATATTATTCAAGTGGCATCGCCCCTGGCCTCCTTTTCACTCTCAGAGCCCTTCAGGAATTTATCAAGGTCTTATTTTCAGAGAAACACGGTATGTTTTGACTAAGGGAGATTTACAAGTCTGTAACAATTTGGGAATAGTGCATACAAAAAATATTTTCCATTTGGAAGAAGAATCTCATGATATAAATCAGTGGTAGTCAACCTGGTCCCTACTGCCCACTAGCTTTCATGGTGGGTGGTAGGGGTTTTGTCCCCTACTTTATAAATCACCATTACTGTGGAACAGATGGGCGGTTAGAGAAAATTTTACTACTAGCAGAGATACAAAAGTGGGCGGTAGGTATAAAAAGGTTGACTACCCCTGGTATAAACAGAGAAAATCATCCTTTTAAAATACAGAGATGGGGGAGGTGATTTTCAAGAATTTGAATGACCACAAAATTCTGGTTACAGGAACATTTTCAAAGCAGACATACTCAGCTCAGTATTCATGTTAAGAAAAATAATTTTCTTCTTCATCAGTTGCTGATTGCAGTTCTGCAGCTAGTACTAATGGCAAATTTTTATTAAATTGTATTAAAACAGCATCAGAAGTAAGTAGTGACTTGACTGCTTTGCAAGCAAAAACTTCCTTATGACCCCAATGCCATGCTGCTTGTCTGTTTAGAAGCCTGTGTAGAGGCTCTGCAATGGAGCCTTATGTGACAAAAATGAAGCATAGAAATTTAGAAGTCCCAAAAAAGACTGAAGTTCAGTTTTATTAGTAGGCGTGGGTGCCTCATGAATAGCCTTTACTTTGGATTCAGTTGGATGGATGCCAGAGGCATCAATTCTGTATCCTAAAAATTCGACTTGTGGAGTGGCAATGGTGCATTTTTCCTTTTTTAATTTGAGTCCTGACTTCCTGGAACATTCAAGGACATTTGTGACTCTCTGTAGCAACTGAGGATTGTCAGGGGCAGATATCAGAATGTCATCGAAATAGGGTACTATGCCAGGTAACCTTTGAAGTAGTCTTTCCATGAGTGACTGGAAAATTCCAGAGGCCACACTAACACCAAATTGGAGGTGCATACACTTAAAAGCACCTCTGTGTGTCACAATGGTTTGAAGTTCTGTAATTGCATCATCAACAGGAAACTGTTGATACGCCTGTAACATATCCAGCTTAGCGAAAACAGTCCCAGGCTCCAAAGAATGCAGGAGGTGCTGGACAATGGGGACTGGATAAGTGCTGATTTGTAAATATTTGTTTAATGTGCACTTGTAGTCAGAGCAAATTCTCAACCCGCCATCTTTCTTTAGGGGTGTCACTATTGGGGTCTCCCATTTAGCAAAGTCTGTAGGTTGTAGTATGCCTTGTTTGTCTAGTTCCTTGTCAAGTTTAGGGCAGATTGCAAAAGGTACCCTTCGGGGCTTTAAATGAATTGGAACTGCTTGTGGGTCCACGTTGAAAGATATTGGGGTTCCCACGTAGCAGCCTAGGCCCTCACTGAATACATCAGCATATTCCCTGAACAGGGAGTCAACTTCTGAATTTGCAATAGAATGGATTCCACCTATATGGAGGCCTAGGGCAGGGAACCAGTCTAATCCCAACAGGCTTGGGAGGGCGCCATCCACTATCACTAAAGGCAAGTGACCCTTGGAACCCTGAAATTGAATTAAAAACTTGCCTTTTCCAATGACAGGAATGTTTCTGCCTTGGTAGTCCCGTAGAGTCAAATTACAGCCTGGAATCTTCTTCCTTGTCATTCTGGGAGGCAATTGTTTCAGGGTGCCTCATGAAATGATGGACAGTGCAGAGCCAGTGTCTACTTCCATCCTGCATGGTTTACCTTCTAACAAAACAATGATACTAATTTTTTTAGAACTTCTTTTTGTCATTTTGGCTTAGTAGCATGTGCAACAGTCTTCAATTTGTCTTTGGAAGTTCATGGTTGTCTGAGGCCTTTCTGGCTGGTTAAAAGTCTTTCCTACTTGACATATCCTTGCTAAATGGCCCTTCTTTTGGCATTTTAAACAAATGGCATTTCTAAATTTGCAGGATGCCCAGAAATGGTTTCCTCCACAGCTTAGACAGGTAGGCTGAGGTCGTGGAGGTTGATTGAGAACTTACCTGTATTCCTTCTGATTGGTTTTGAGCTGTCTGAGGCGGTTTACATTAGTAACCTCTTCAGAGCCCTCCTCTGTGGAGGCTTCATCAAAATGAACAGCTGAGCTACTTTGATTAACTGGATTTCCCTGTATTTCAGCTGCTGAGAGTGCTGACAGCTCAGCAGCTTGAGATTTTTCTATAGCTTGTTTTAGAGTCAAATCTCCCTTAGATAATAGCCGTCTTTGTAATCTTAAATCTCTGACTCCACAAACTAGCTGGTCTAACAGCATGTCTTCTAAATAGTCTCTGAATCCACAATGCAAGGCAGCTGCTCGTAAGGCTGCCATATACTCACTAATAGTCTCTCCCTCAGCCTGAGCACGTCTCCTAAAAGCATGGCACCTGGCAATTCTGGATGACTTAGGGGAGTAATGATTGGAAAGAATTTCCTGAAATTCTTCCCACTGAACAGTCTTAATTGAGCATGGAGCTAATAATGCTGTAGCAGTGTCAAATATTGTGGCTCCACAAAAGCTTAAAAAGTAAGACTTTTTCCTATAGTCTGAAATGTCAGCAAGGTCAATAGCATCTAAAAAACAGTCAAACTGGTTTCTATATGATTCCCATGTCTCTGCCATCAGTCTGAAAGGCAGGAATGCAAGGTTCGAAGTCATCATCTTCTCAGCGGTGCCATTTCTCCTGAGGCGATTTGAAAATCGCGCTTCATGAACAGTGACAACAGTTCTTTAATGTCTTCAGCTCTTTTTGTAGTGACTTCGCTCTTATGTCTCTTTGCTCAGTTCACCTCTTATATGTATCCCGTCTTCGTCGTCAGTGTTGTAGAGCGGCAGAATGACTGAGGCAGACAACCAGAGCAAACTTCAGCTTTAACTTTATTGAAATAATAAAGGGTTGCCACGGCTGCCGCACTAACATGGCAGCCAGCTGGAACGGCAACAGTTGATGCCGTTTGACAACTCCTTTTATAGCCGGTTGTCAAACGTCTTCAGCCAATAGGAACGGTCCATGTTTCCCGCTTGAAACACGGACCTGAGTAGAAACTGCAGTCCAGTTCATAACACTATCCATCCATCATGCACAAGCATTTATGTACCTTGTTTGTTTTCTGTTGCTGGATTGGAAGCTTTTTCATTGAAGTCGGTGCATTTTCTGTCTTCCTACAGTTTCCAATGTGAAACTCAAACATCCTGAACCATTTCTTCTGCGACAGTGCACCATTGCTGCATCTCCTGTGTGGGGACATCAGATTATTTGAATTTCTTCTATCCTTGATTGCTTTTTTTCTACTATTCGGGACTTTTTTCATTTCTATGGTCCTCTACATTAACATAATCAGAACTATGTTGAACATCCCAACTGCTACAGGAAGAAAGAAGGCGTTTTCCACTTGTGCTTCTCATTTCATGGTTGTGTCCATCACCTATTGGAGCGCCCTCTATGTCAATCCAACCCAGAAAAACAAAATAGAGTTTTCAAAAAAACCTGGCCCTTATTAATACAGTTGTTCCTCCTTTACTGACTCCCTTCATCTCAAACTGTTTCTTTCCCCTTAAATCTTAAGTGTGGATAGAGATTTTTCAAAGGTGGGAGTTGAGGAAAGAGAATTTCCGTGAAACACCTGAGTGCTTTAATGGACAAAGGCATGTTGAAATTGGAAAGAATTGGAATTGTTCTGAAGATTAATTAGCTGGACATCCAAAAGAATTCCCTGAAGGGAGGGTAGAGAAAGTGAATGAGATATGAATGAATGGATGGATAGAGGGAGGTAGGGAGGCAGAGAAAAGGAAATAGAAGGAAGGACCAGAAACCCTGGCACTAGATGCACCTTTTGCTTTGAAACAGCACAGCAATCCAAGACCTGAAGGGACCTCAGAGGTCATCCAGTCCAACACCCTGTTCTAAGAGCATTGTTAAAGTGAGTTTCTCTCTTTTGACCCATCCAGTCATATGACCACATAGTCACGCCTACACAATCAGATGGCCATATAGACATGCCCACCTATTTTTGAATCCCACCACTGAACACCTTTCTTCTCCTTTCTCCTCTTCGCAGATCTCCATTGCTCTTGTCTTTTCTCAACCATGCGTCCTCTTGGATTCACCACAAAAAACAGCTCCTCCTCCTTCTCTTCCTGACTGACCACACCTGCAAATTCTCCCCTTCATCAATCTCATTTGTTTGCTATTCAGTCATTAATTAATCCAGTTCCTGACTTGCCAGGAATGAACTCATCCTCCCTTGAGATGACCTTCTTGGGAGAAATTGAGGAGTCATCGAAAGAAGACATCACATTTATAGTTCAAATACACTAGGAGGTTTAAGGGCAGGCCTCTCCCTCTTCCTCCTTCACTCCCCCTCCCTCCCTCCCCATTCTTTCTTTCTCTCCATCTATAACCAGCCCCAGATTTTTTTCTCTCCATCTATAACCAGCCTCAGATCTTTTTTAATAAGTTGGAAGGTCTTCTTGAACTTCATGGCAAAATTTGATGCTGGTGGGAGGAGAAACCAGCCTATGGTTCCTACTTTATGACAACCCACAAGGCTCAGTCCCTTCTTCTCTCTTGTTTAACATCTTCATGAGCCACTGGATTAAGCAATTGGACAGTTTGGAGTGATGCTGATATTATCCAGCTTTATATCTACAAGTCAGTTATATACAGAAATATACACGGTAGACAAGATACCTTACAAGCAATCAATTTTCTTCTTAACTCTACACAGAGAACTCTGCAATAAATACCAGACACAAGGAGAAAAAATACACCCTCTATAATGTCAGCCTTATATAAACACCACTTAAAAGGGTAGAACCCATCCTTAGTCTTAAAGAGACAGTACCCATGCTGATTCATTTTCAATTGCATCAGCCTTACATTGCATCATCCTTACAGCAACTGGCAGCTATTAAAACTTACACCTCAACACAAGGTCCTTCCAACTTTGTTATTCTATTCTACTCTACTCTAGTTTAGGGAAGACTGCTTCTA
Source organism: Bungarus multicinctus (assembly GCA_023653725.1). NCBI lineage: Eukaryota > Metazoa > Chordata > Lepidosauria > Squamata > Elapidae > Bungarus > Bungarus multicinctus. The sequence goes on along the minus strand of CM042840.1, from coordinate 137,139,647 downwards.
GAAAAGTAAGGCTGAAGCTCAGGATGGGAGTTCTGACAGGTGGAAACTTACTCCCTGTCCCCCTTTGAATATTGAGTTTTTATTATACATAAATTTACTTCATATTCATATTTTGTATTTGGGCATGTAGGAAAAAACAGAAACCTTCTATTGCACAATTCCTTGGAAACAAACTATCTCCATATAACCTTTAAAGACCTTTAACAAAAACCAAAAGAAAAGAGGAAGCTTGTTAAAAGAAAGATCTAACCCTAGAAGTAAGGGTTTCTGATGGTGAACAAAATTAACTTGCCTCTGATAGTTGTGGATGCTTCACCACCAGAGGTTTTCAAAAATAGACTGGACAACCTTTTGACTGGAATGAGGTAAAATCTCTTGCCTTGAGAGGTGGATTGGACTAAAAGATCTCCAAAGTCCCTTCTATCTCTACAATTCTATGGTTTAAAACAAAGGTCTTCAAACTTGGCTTGTGAGGTTCAACTCACAGAATTCCTGAGCTAACATGACTGGAGGAGGAATTCTGAGAGTTGAAATCCACAAGTCTTAAAGCTGTCAGGTTTGAAGACTCCTGGTCTAAAATATTCAGGTGTTCCAAGTAAATTCTCTTTCTTCAACTCCCAACTTTGAAAAATCTCTCTCTACTCTTAAGACTTAGGAAAAAAGGAAGTGACTTAAAAAAAAAAATACCAGATGACACTTATTAGATGACATTCTCACCATCCAGTGGAGAAAAATCTCATCATCACACATATATGAAGAATTTCAATAATATGAAAGCCAAATAGAGGGAGAAATTAAACCAAAATTGTCATTAAAGTTTCTGCTTTTTGAAATTAATTATCCACATTTGCCTGCCTTCTTGTTTGTCTGTGTCTCTCTGTCTGTTTGTCTCTCTCTTTCTCTCTCTCTCACACACACTCTATCTATCTATCTATCTATCTATCTATCTATCTATCTATCTATTTATCTATCTATTATCTATCTATCATCCATCTATCATTCATCTATTTTCTATTTTCTATCATCTCTGATAAGTATTTAGCAGAGTTTTCTTTGTCTTCAAGAAGTATGCAGCAAATGGAAAGATATAGTTACAGAGTGATGAAGATACTTGCCAACTAGAAGCAGCAGTAGCCAAATAGCATCCCAAGTAGAAACCCACACTAGTAGAAGCCATCTATCCATATGCTCTCTGGCTTCTTGCTATATAGTACTCCTGCTTCTTGTAGCCAATCAGTATCATGGCTTAAGTAAAGTGCTGAGTCATTATGACTTGCAACCATATATGGTAAACCAATATAGTTCAGGTTCTTAAAGAAACCTAACATACTCCCCTTTGGTTACTATATATATACAACCATTAGATATACACATATATACACATCCACAAAGTTACAGTGCATATTTACAGTGTTACAGAGTTACGGAGTTACACATATTTCTTACAACAATTATTGTGTTTCTGAAAACCTTGTGCCTTCATGAAGTTATCAGCTATATTCTGTTCACTCTCACAATACTTTAACACAATCAATTTGTTTTCCACACATTGCCGTACATTAAGATACCTTAAATCTGTATGCTTTGATCTTGTTTTAATAGCGATACTGGTTGCTAATTTTATAGCAGCCTGGTTATCTTCGTACACAATAAATGGTTTACTTACATCCAACTCAATATCCAAACATAGTTGTTTAAAATAAATCAACTTTGTACATAACAAAGATAAGCAAGAAAATTCAGCTTCCATCGTTGAAAGACTGATATGTTTCTGTCTAATTGACTGCCATTCAATCGTTGCATTTCCTAGTATTATAATCAAACCTGATATTGATTTCCTTGTTTTAACATTGTTTGCAAAACTTGGATCAGCATATGCAGTAAGACTTAATTCCTTATCGGGTTCTAAATACAAAGCATAATTCAAAGTTTTCTTCAAATATCTAAGTATTCGCTTTGCAGCCTGCCAATGTTTAACATGAGGTACTATAGTGTACCTTACCAACTGATTTACACTATAAGCTATATCTGGCCTTGACCAATTTCCTAAATATGACAAACTACCTATTAAAGATTGATAAATATCCTTATCAAATATAGGACTATCAGTGTTATCATTGTTAAACTCCTTCCCCATAGGTGTTTTGGAAGTTTTGCATTGGTCCATGTTATATCTTTTTAATAAAGTGATTATTTTATCCATTTGAGATATTTTGAACCCTTTTTGTGTCTTACATATATCAAGTCCAAGATAGTGTTTAATTTCTCCTAGTATTCTTATCTTAAACTTTACTTGCAAACTGTTTATTATATCCTCAGTTTCCTGCATAGTCTTAGTGATTATGGCAATATCATCAGTAAATAGTAATAACAATTCTAACACCCCATTCTTCTTTCTTTTTAACAAACATGGATCTGCCAAACCACTCTCAAAACCTATTTTGTTTCATTCTTTTACTATGCATTCGTTCTGCTCATGACCTGATTGTTTAAGTCCATATAAACTCTTCTTTAATAACCAAACAGTTTCCTTCCTATTATCATCTATCCCCAGAGGTTTTTTCATATATATCGTATGTTGTAATGGAGCGTGCAAGTACGCCGTTTCAACATCTATATGATTCACTACATATCTATTTTTTTGCTGCCCATACTAGTGCTTCTCTTAAAGTGCTAGCCTTTAGGCTTGGAACAAAAACCTCGTCATAGTCTAATTTTGTTTGAATAAAACCCTGAGCGATTAGGCGTGCCTTATGGATCACATTTCCTTCCATATCTTTTTTAAATTTATAAACCCATCTGCACCCAACTGCCTTTTCACCTTTTGGAAGTTTGACTTCATCGAATATCTTCAATTCATTCAATGACTTTAGCTCCTTTTTTCATAGCTTCATTCCAAGCTTTTTGCTCTTTATCAAGTAAAACTTAATGTCTTCATAGTTATAAGGTTCAATACCTTTTTGCTGAGTAACATTAGCCTGGTATCTATCAGGAGGTCGTGACACCCTTGTAGTCCTTCTGGGTAATACTGGACTAGTCATCTGATTAAACTCCTCTTTTTCCTCCCCTATCGAGCTTTCATCTACTTCTTCCTCTTTCACAGAGACAGAGGACTTCTCTATATCTGAATCATCACTTAGTTTCTCTTCTACAGATTCATTATCATCTTTACTCTTAATTGGCACCTTTGATTCTACAATGACATAATCCTGGTCTATTTTCTCCCATCCTATGTGCTCTAGGAACTTTGCATTAGCACTACGATAAACCTTAGTTGTGCCTGATTCCCAAAATCTAAATGACCTATGATTAGATTTGTATCCTATAAAAAACATTTTTCTAGCCCTAGGTTGCTCCTTGCTTCTCAGCTGAGCTGGGATATGTACCCATGAAGGGGTCCCAAATACATGGAGATAACTAAGATTTGGTTGTCTACCATGCCAGCGAACAAATGGCAATTCATTTGTTGCTGTGTGGACTACATTATTTAGGATATGATTAGCACATTTTATGGCTTCTCCCCACAATTTCTTGTTTAAACCTGAATCACTGAGCATAGCTCTAACCATGGTTTGTAATGTCTGATCTCTCCGTTCACAATAAGCATTATGTTGTGGTCTATAAGGCACAGACCGCTTATGGTCTATACCTGCCTTCTTCAACATAGTTACAAACTTATTGTTAGTGACTTTACGTTTTGTCTTTCTTTCCACAAACCTTAACTAATTTGTAAAATTCTGATGTTTCAGCCTTGCTTTTCATTAAATAACAAAACTCATATCGAGAATATAAATCTACAATACTTAATATATATCTCGCTCCCCCAAAGCTGGGTTCCTTTGGACCAATTAAGTCTGCTACTACCACTTGTAGAGGCTCACTGGCTTTAAATCCATTTGTTCTATTAGCAGGCGTTATTTTACTTTTTTCCTTGTTGCAAACATTGCAATCTACATAGTGATTACAAGGCTTTATCCTGATACCTTTTGATAACTCCACAGTTTTTCTTAATGCTTTAAAATTAACATGCCCGATACGTCTGTGTAATAAATGAATACATTCATTATGTGGCTTTCTGTTCTCAAATCCCATCTTAGTGTTTAAAACTGGGTTACCTTGTAATATAAACAAACCATTATCAAGTTTAGCCGTAACACGCCTCCCTTGTTTCTCTATCATACATTCTAATCTTTTAAATGTTACCGTATATCCCGCTTTTATCAGTACACTCACTGATAACAACTGATATGTTGTACTAGGCACATACAGCATGGGCAACTCCTCATTTAGACAAGAACAAAATCCATTACCTTTTCCTGAAGCCTTAAGTTTCCAGCCATTAGCCAGTGAAATACTTTGAACACTGTTCTCTATGTGAACAAACTGTTGCTTTCTATTAGTAATACTATGTGATGCTCCACTATCTACAACCCATTTATAGTATTACATATAGCTAAATTATTGCTGTTCTTTTTCAACTTTCTACCCTGTGTATTTTTCTTCTTGCAATTTCTAGCCAAATGACCCTTAACCCCACATACATAACATTTTTAACAATATAAACTGTAGCTTGTTCTTCATCCATAGATTGATCATCTTGTCTCAGTTGTTGCCTGTCCTTTCGCCGTCTTGACTCTTCTATTAACTTCCCTGTTATGTTAGTCAAAGTCATTTCTTCCTTGTCTAACACTTCAAGTGAAGATACATAGTCATCATAAGAGTCATCCAAAGATGAAAGTATAATATAGACTTGATGAAGTTCAGAGAAAATCAGCTCCTGTTCATGAAGTTGTTGCAGAGCTCTTTTCATGTATTCCAAATTAGTAAGCATATCATCGCCTTTACGTATACGCGCTCTAAACAGCTTTCGTGTTAGATTAATATGAGAACCAACACTGTCTCTAACATAGAGCTTCTTGAGAGTCTTCCAGCATTCGGCTGCAGATTCCACAGCACGAACATGCACAAGCTGTGAATCAATAAGAGTAAGTCCGATAATGCACAAAACTCTCTCATTGTCTCTGGCAAATTCATCTAGCTTCTTTCGGTCATCATCGTTCAAGGTATCCAAATCTTCTACATCCAGTGGATTGACAACAGCATTCCATAGTCCTTCTCTCTTCAAGAGCAAACTGGATTTGGTAGACTAGGTAACGTAGTTGGTGCCATCCAACCAGGTAATCATAGCTAAGCTGGACATATGTTCTTGTGCCATCTTTACATCAACCATATACCACAATGAACTTTCTGTATGGTGACTCACTCAGTTCATGGTAACCATCTTTGACACTGGACCTGGAATATCTTGCATATCTTGCATATCTTGCATAGGCCTGGGCCCATAACCAATGATAAGTATTTAGCAGAGTTTTCTTTGTCTTCAAGAAGTATGCAGCAAACGAAAAGATATAGTTACAGAGTGATGAAGATACTTGCCAAGTAGAAGCAACAGTAGCCAAGTAGCATCCCAAGTAGAAACTCACACTAGTAGAAGCCATCTATCCATATGCTCTCTGGCTTCTTTCTATATAGTACTCCTGCTTCTTGTAGCCAATCAGTATCATGGCTTCAGTAAAGTGCTGAGTCATTATGACTTGTAACCATATATGGTAAACCAATATAGTTCAGGTTCTTAAAGAAACCTAACAATCTCTATCACCTATCAATCACCTATAGATCATCTATCAATAATCTATTGATCATATATCATCTATATATATAGATATATCAACTATTATCTATTTTCTATCATCTATCTATTTTGTATCTATCTTCCATCAATTATCTATCATTTATCTATTTTCTATCATCTATTGATCATCTACCTTCCAGTGGAAGAAAATGTCATCATCACACATATATGAAGAATTTGAATAATATGAAAGCCAAATAGAGAGAAAATTAAACCAAAATTGTCTGCTTTTTAAATTTTCTGCTTTTTAAAATTAATTATCCATTAATTAATTATTGCCTGCCTGCTTGTCTGTCTGTCTGTCTCTGTCTCTGTCTACCTGTCTCTCTTTCTCACCCACTCACTCTATCTATTTATATATATTTATCTATCTATCATCTATTCACTATCTATCTATCTATCTATCTATCTATCTATCTATCTATCTATCTATCTATCATCTAATCTATCATCTAACTGTCTATCATCTATCCTACATAGAATGAGAGGTTTATATAAACCCACGCTTATCTCTTTATAGGACTGAAGTCTGGACTCCATTTTTACCCATTCCATCATACATTGACTTAAGACAAGTACATAAAAGGATTATTTTATTGTCTATGTGTGTTTGTTTGTGCATGTACATACAGTTAACAAAACAAGGCACAAGAATTGTTTATCCATTTTCATTTTCATTAGTGTACATCATTTGTGGAATTATATATTTATTTATTTGTTAAATTTATTTGTGGCCTATATTGCCATGAGATTACTCTTAATGCCTTATAACAGCAATGTAACATAAATATAAAAATAGAAGGCATGATAAAACAATAGCAATAAAAATATAATAACAGTATTATGAATTAAAAAGATGGGCAGAGGGGGAGCAGGAAACATAGGGGGGGGATAGGTGTCAAATAATTAGTCCAATAGCCTCCTCAAGTAAATTAGGCCAGTTTCATACATTTGAATTTAATGGACAGCTAGATCCAATGGACAGGTCTCCTCCTCCCTTCTTAATACATTAAACTGAGCTTTTACTACACAGATATGTTGGTGTTTCTTGTGTATGAAGTCAAATATAGAATATGTGATTTTTTAAACAGAGAACTTCCAAAGATGAATTCTTGGGTGACCCCATCTCCTCATATCCCAGAATAACAGAGTTGAAGGGACCTTGAATGTCTTCTTGTCCAATCCCCTGCTCAGGTAGAAAACCTTATAGCATTTCAGACAAATTATTGGCCAATCTCTTCTTAAAAACTTCCAGTGTTGGAGCATCCACAATTTCTGGAAGCAAGTCGTTCCACTGATTAATTGTTCTAACTGTCAGGAAATTTCTACTTATTTCTAGGTTGCTTGATTGGTTTCCATTCGTTGTTCTGCCTTTATGTGCTTTGGGGAATAAATCAACCCCCTCTTTTTTGTAGGAGCCCCTGAGATATTGGAAGAGAGTTATGCCATTCCTGGTCCTTCTTTTCATTAGCCTAGACATGCCCAACTGCAACAACCGTTTTTGGCCTCTGGTTCCCTAATCACCTTTGTTGCTCGTCTCTGTACTCTTTCTAAAATCTCTATACCTTTGTTTACATCTCTGTAATGTTAGCCTTCTTCAGAAGGTCTATTGAAGGATTCTGATTTGTCCAACCATGTTCTCTTCAATAATATTTCATTCCACTTCTTTCCAACACAAACATTGCAGTTTCCATCCAAGTCTTGATTTCATACACTCAACAATTCCTCTTTACACACTCACCCTTAGGATGCCAGGCTCAGCCCAACAGTGGTTTGGAAGTGGCCAATCCCAACCTTCTATGGCGAAACCAAATATCTTCAGGAAGATGTTATATGTGTAAATGTAATAGTGGTGCAATTAAATGCCAGGGAGCATTTGTTCTTTGACAGTTGCATAGGACCCCTGTGGGAAGGCAACTTAGGTAGAATCAACATGAGTTGAAACATTCTTGGAAAATAAATTTGGACCTATCAATGCAAAGTTTATGAGATGGACCAAGGAAAGGAGGAAGCTTGTTAAAGAAAGAGCTAACTTAGAAGTAAGTTTTTTTCAGTGGTGGGACTCAAAAATTTTTACAACCAGTTCTGTGCACATGGCTTGGTATGCATGGCAGGGGAAAGATACTGTAAAATCTCCATTCCCTCCTCACTCCAGGGGAAGGTTACTGCAAAATCTCATTCCCTCCCCACTCCTGGGGGAAGGTTACTGAAAAATCCCATTCCCTCCCCACCCCATTAACCTGCTTTCCAGCTCCATTCTCCTGTGCAGGCAGCAAAAGAAGACCCAGCTGATTAGCTGGGAGGCGGACAATAGATGGGGACAGAGCCATGTTGTTAACAGGTTTTAACAGGTTAACAGGTTTAAGCTGTTAACTATTTTGTCATTAATATAGTGGATAAATGACAGGTTAATCTGGTAACTTATCTGCAAAAAATATTGGTAGTTTAAATTTTGTTAGGCCTGTTCCACAACAAATGGGAAATTAATATTGTCACAATATATTTATCAGTATTCAGTTAGAGGTAATATTATGTGTATATGTGTTAATGGTTTTTCAATGTACTCTATTAATATCTTGTTTATTTTGCATTTGTTTCTGTTAGGTTTTTTTGGAATTTTGTATTTTAATATTTTTTAATAAAATAAAAATAGAAAAAAACTTGTGTGTATTTTATAACAAAGATATTTTTTTAAAAAGAAAATGGTTTATTCCACAGTGTATGAGAATTAAACTTGGGTTTCTAACCTCTTGCTGTCAAATGAGGTTACTGAAGGTCAAGCAAGAAGTTTATTAATTTTGTTTCTTTCTCTTATTCCCCAGAAAATTAATTACAAGCTAAGAATTTATAATAGGAAACTTTTGGTCCACAGAGACCCTTTAGTTTACTTTGTTTTATTATAGTAATAAACAAAGTAAGAATTAGATAGAAGGTCTTGCAATGGCTTAATATGGTACATTTTATATATCATTACAAGTCAAATCTTACTGCCATCCTTTTACATAGTCTTTACTAGGAAATCAATGGGAAGCGTCTGTATAGTAAATAGCAGTATGTGGAACCAGACAAAAATCAACAAAAATAGTTAATCACAACTTAATGTATTATTAATGGCAATGTGCTTATTTTAAATAAAACTGGATCTCCATATATTTTCTCATTCCAGCCTCTTTTCCTGCAGTTTCCTTCCTCCACTTATTTTAATGGAGCATGCAAAGAATTTAAATAGAAAAAAAAGTTACCAGGGATAAACACAAGTCATAAATAGAAGCCAGTTCTTACCACTCTAATGAGAGTAACCGGGAAACAGTTATCACACTTTCAAATTATAGATATGATCTATATGCATTAATGCACTTTTACTGCCTGTAATGGAATTAATCACCCAAAAGAGAATAAGGGAAAAATATCTATCCAACATGCTGGCATAAGCCAGAAAAATATTTCATCTTGGGATGGAAATCTCATCCTCTGACTTTCTTAACAGAATAACAGAGTTGCAAGCAATCTTTTAGTCTCATCCCCTGCTCAGCCTGGAAACTTTATACTATTCCAGACAAATGTCCAATCTCTTCTTAAAAACCTCAAGTGTTGGAGAATCAGAGCTGGTATTCAGCAGGTTAATGACAAGTTCTAGAGAACCAGTGGTAGAAATTTTGAGTAGTTTGGAGAACCGGCAAATACCATCTCTGACTGGCTCTGACCCCATCTATTCTCTGCCTCCCGAGTCCCAGCTGATCATCTGGGTCTTCTTTTGTTGCCCTGCACAGGAGAATGGAGCTGGAAAGCAGGTTAGTGGGGTGGGGAGGGAATGGAGATTTTACAGTATCCTTCCCCTGTACGCCCACCAAGCCATGCCCACCAAGCCATGCTGCACCACACCCACCAAGCTACAAAACCAGTAGTAAAAAAATGGGAATCCCACTACTGTGAAGCATCCATTTCATTACCCAACTAGGTTACCAATGCAAGGCTTATTCAATTATTTTGGAGATTTATATTGAATATGGTGACTCAAGGTGGCTTACAAGAATGTGAAAACATCACATAAAAACAATAAAACTAATAAAAGAGAGAATCATATAATAAATTAATAAAATAAAATAATAAAATAAGCCCCCACAACCCACTCCAGTGACAACATATCATATGAGCCATTTAATGGGCTCCATCCCACTCTGGCCTTCCCATGCCTGCTAGTAGAACCAGGTCTCCAACACCTTCTGAAAGAATGTCAGAGTGGGAGCCATTCTAATTTCTGGGAGAATAATGTTCCAGACACAGGGAGCCACCATGGAGAATGCCCTTTTTCTCTGTCCCACCAAGTGTGCCTCTCTAGGTCAGGGGTTTGCAATCTTAAACACTCAGAGAGCCATTTGGACCCATTTCCCACAGAAAAGAACCACAAAAGCTGAATGGACCTGGCCAACTCAACATCTCTCCCATCCAGTCACATGACCCCCCGCTTTCAGCCAAACCAGGTTTTGTGGCTTCCGGTGTTTTCTCTCTCATTCTCTCTCTCTCTCTCTCCCTCCTTTTCTCTATCTCATCTCTTTTTCTCTCTACCATCTCTCTGTTGAGCCCCAATCTGGGGCTTACTATACCTGGTTGCCATAAGCAACCAGAGAAACAGCCCCACGAAGCTGAGGGAACCAAGGGAGCATCAAGGGCAACAGGTGAGGCCACAGCTTCAGCAGCAGGACTTCCATGGGCAGTGCTTAACCACTGCTCACCAGTTGATTATTTGTGGATTGGGCTCTGGTCGGGAGGAAAGGCTGCCACTGGTTCGTGATGCCCGGGATATGCTGACCAGCTGGTTGCTCACCAGCTGGTCGCTTTGATGGGTGAGAAAGGACTGCTGTTGCTGTTGTTGGTGCGATCGACCGGAACATGGCTCCAGCAGGGGGGAAGTGCTGAGGCTGCTGGAAAAAAAGGAAAGGCTGCAAACGCTGGCTACCAGATGTTGGGTAACTGGGGTGTGTGTGGCTGGATGGCAGGAGGTGTGGTCCCTGGATTATAAAGTGCACTGGGAGACAGAAGCTCCCAGCGCTAACTTTGGAAGGGACTTTTTGGTTCCTACTCACTGTGTACCAAGGCTCCGGACTGGTGTTGAAGATTAAACATTGGTTTGCTGTTCTGTTGCTGTTCTATTTGTTACTGAACATGGGTACTGTGGTCCCTTTCCCCAAGATCCGGTCTTGGATCTTTGAGACTCTCTCTCCCTCTCCCCCTGTGCAGGAGAGTTTATACATGTGCACACTGAAGTCTGCACAAAACTACACAGGCTGCTGCATTTTGCACCAACTGGAGCTTCCAGATGGTGTTCAAGGGCAGCCCCATTTTTGACTGCAATAGTCAAAACAGAAAGTGACTAGGGCATGAGTGACTATCAATAGTGATGGTCCAGGAAAAAGCATAACTGGTGCACAACCTACAGTTGCACAAAGGCCAGGGGTGGGATTCTACCAGTTCGCACTTATTCGCTAGAACCGGTTGTTAATATTCTAAACAGTTCAGAGAACCGGTTGTTAGAATAAATTACTGGCCTAATCCTGTAAGGAAGGCAGGAAGGAAACATTCTGGTTTTGCTCACAGAAACTGCCTCTCTGTTAACTCTTATTACATTCTTGGCAGGACTGGTCTTCCTGTCTCAGGAACATCTCTGGAGGTTTTTCCTCTCCTTTGCTGGTACTTTGCTTGTGTGGAATGACCATTCAAAGTTACAATGGCACTGAAAAAAGTGACTTATGACCGTTTTTCACACTTATGACTGTTGCAGCATTCCCACAGTCATGAGAGGCCAGGCGAGGAGATGCATGCCTCGATGTGAGTGATGTTGAGTTGGCCACACACAGCCAGTCGCATGATCACCAAGCCATGCCCACCATCTAAGCCACGCCCACAGAACCTATTGTTAAAATATTTGTACCCCACCCCTGACAAAGGCCTTCCTGGCCACAATCGCCAGGAGGGAGGACACCGCATCACTTAATTCACCATGAGCTGAGACATATATCTGAATATCATCAGCATATTGATGATACCTCAGTCCATGTTGACAGATTATCTCATCCAGCGGCTTCATATAAATGTTGAACAGGAGCGGAAAGAATACCGAGCCCTGCGGAACCCTGCAAAGCAGTGGGTGAAGCCTGGATTTCTCCCCTCCTATCAACAATGACCGAAAGTGGCCACAGAGGAAAGAAGTTAACCAGGAGATCAGAGGGTCTCCCACTCCCCTCCCCCAAAGCCACTCCAGAAGAACACCATGGCTGATGGTATTGAAAGTCACCTAGAGATCAAGTAGAGCAAGGATAGCCACACTACCCCCATCCTGCTCCTACCAGAGATCATCCAAAAGCATGACCAATGTCATTTCTGTCCCATATCCAGGCCTGAATCCTGACTGGTAGGGGTCTAGATAATCTGCTTCATCCAGAAACCTCTGGAGATTCCATACAACCACCTTCTCAACAACCTTCTTCAATCAAAAAGAGTTGAAAATTATCCAACAGGGTGGAATCCAGCAATGACTTAAGAAGAGGATTGACCACAGGCTTTTTAAAGTGATGGGGCACTACCTCTTCCTGTAGCATTAATCAGTGCCAGAGTCCATCCATCTGACACCTCCTGGGAAGCTTTCACAAGCCAGGAGGGTCTAAAACACAGGTGCTTGCGTGCATACTCCCTAGGATCCTGTCCATTCCTCAGGTGTGATAGGGTCAAACCATTCCCAGATAACAGGGCAAGATCCTGATTCAGGAGCTTCCACCAGACCAACAACCACAGCGGCATCTAACTGGGAACGAACTTGAACTATTTTGTCTTCTAGAAAATCTGCCAATTCCTCTGCGCATCCCTTCAGGTGCATCTCAATCTCCTCCTTCCCCAGGAGGTCGTGGCTCACCTTAAAGAGAGTCGCTGACCTATTATCTGCAGACACAATTAGTGCAGAGAACTATTTACTCTTTCTCACACGAATCGCCATGAGGTAGGCCTTAATAGCAGCTCTTACTAATTACTTGGTTGGATAATGAAATATCTGCAAGGAAACAACGAGGGGTGGACTGTTGGGGGTTCTCGGGGTTCAGGGTAGCCCCTAGCTAAGATTTTGTGCAGTTCGGAGAACCCTCAAACCCCACTCCTGGCTGGGCCCACCCACCTCACTCCTTCCCTCCCAGGAGTCCCCACTTGGTCCATTTTGGATGCAGGTACGTGCAGGCTGCACATGGAGGCTTGGGAGGATGAAAAATAGGCTTCCCAGAAGTTTGGTAAGGCATACATACATACATACATACATACATACATACATACATACATACATACATACATATATGTCATTCTCAGAAGTTTATTCCAGGTGGATATGGCTGAGTTCTACTTAACTTCAGCATTGCTCTAAGGAAATAAGTTATTGTTTTGCATCATCAAATGGTATTGCCAAATTAATTAATGTCTGCTCGTATGCTTTTGTCTGTGCCATTTTGCAAAATCTATTAAATGTTTGCATCATAGACCTTCTTGCAATGCTTGGTATTTGCAAATGAGCTTTAGAGAAAATGAACAGAGAAGGCAATCTGATTGTGAAGGATACATCAGGCAAGTAAAATGAACCATTTTAAAGAGGTTTTTAAAGATGAGATTGGACAACTCTTTATCTGAAATAGTATAGGGTGTCCTGATGAAACAGCAGAAGACTAAAAACCTCCAAGGTACCATCCTACTCTGTTATTTTGTTATTCTGTTATTATTTCAAAAGAGAGAACCTTATAGAAAATATATATCTTATTATATTAGAGAAAGGGCTGAGAGAGAGATGCAAGACACAAGCTAGTCTATCATTTTTTTTCATCCTTATTTACTTATTTTCCTCCTTGTCATTTTTTTCTCCTTCCCATATATATATTTATTTTATTTTGTTTGAAAATTAAAAAAAAACATGAAAGAAGATTTTATGTACTATATATAGATTGGACTGAAGGTGACGTAGCTCTAAGGTTGTCTAGGTCTAAAATTTCAAGTCTGGTGGCATAAGGTATTCTGCTACGAGTAGAGGAGTGGAGAACTCTTCTTATGAAATATTTCTGGACTTTCTCGACTGTATTAGTATCCAATATGTAATGCGAGTTCCAGACTGATGAGCTGTATTCAATTATTGATCTAGCAAATGTTTTGTATGCTCTAGTTAGAAGTGTGATATTACCAGAAAAAGCTACGCAGGATTAGGTTAACAGCTCTTAATAGCTTTTTGGCTATGTAGTTACAGTGGGCTCTAGCACTTAGATCATTGGAGATGACTACTCCATGGTCCTTTCTGATTTTTTTTTGCCAATGTGTAAGACAGAGCATTTGTTTGTTGAGATTTGAAGTTGCCATTTGTTTGACCATTCTGACACATAGTCGAGGTCATTTTGAAGGGTAGCAGTATTGTCAGTGGTGTTGAATACCTTTACATTATCAGTGAAAAGAATGCAGTTGCTCAATATATCACAGAGATAATTTGTGTAGAGTGTAAAGAGAGTTGGTTCTAAAACACTGCCTTGGGGACATCACTGTTGACAGGTACAGGATTTGATAAGGCGCTCTCTATTTTGACCATTTGTTGCCTGTTTGACAGGAATGCATTTATCCAGATATGCAGGTTTCTGGAGGCACCATCAGATTTTAGTTTTAGGAGTAGTTTGTTATGTACCACTGAATCAAAGGCTTTACAGAAGTCTATATAAATAGCGTCAATTGCTTTACCCTGATCAAGTTGTGTAATCCATATGTTTTTGCAGAGTACAAGATGCAGATTACAGGATAGGCTTTTCTGAAACGAAATTGTTTGCTAGAGTGTAGGTTGTTTGTCTCTAAAGTGGAGGATAGTGGATTGGTTAATAATTAATTCCATGACTTTACACGTGACTCAACATAAAAAAATTGATCTGTAATTTTCAACTAGGCTGGGTTCTCCCTTTTTGAAGATGGGGATGACCGTGGCTAATGACCATAGGTTTAGCAAGGAGCTGGTCCTGAAAGATTTTTCAGAGATTATGCTTAAAGGTTCTGCTATAGCAGTGGATAGCTTTTTTAAGAAGTAGGCACATATTCCATTCGGTTCAATAGATAGAGATAGTTTTAGATTGCATAGTGCTTTTTCAACATTATATTCTGTAAAAAATGATATGTATTAGATCATTGTAGTTGTCTGTGGTTCAACTAGAAAATATTGGGCATGATCCATTGCTGTTTACAAAAACTGAGCCAAAGGATATTTTTTTAATAAAAAGTTTTTTTTTTTTTTTTTTATTTTTACACATCTCTTCAGGTGAGCAACATGTTTCCGGAGTATAACACTTATACATAGTCATACTTTCATTTCCATTTTTTTTATATAATATCATCTCATATCATTATCCATTTCATTCATCTTTAAATAAATTTGCATTTCATATTTCAATTCATTAATTCATATCAATCTCATTTCACCCACACATAAGTTTTCAATTCTTTATCCCCTATTATTTCCATTTTCAGTTTACCACCTATTTTATTTTAGATTATATATCATTATTATCCTTAATTTTTTTCTAAGCCAGTATATAATAAACAATCTAAAAACAGTAAAAAATATAAAACCAATATATTTAGAATCCACATGATGTTTTTCATTCCCCTACTTTAATCATAATAAAATACTCTCATAATACACTTCTAATATCCATTAAATAATCAACTGTATGTTTTGAAATGTATATATTTTAAAATATCCCCCCAGTAAATCACTAAAATAACTTCTTAAGATATCTCATTTTATCTTCACTTTACTTATAATCATTAATAATCTTATTTTTTAAATTCATTTTCATTCCCCTGTTTTTAATCCTCCAATAAAAGGGTTCATAACAGTATAATTCATATACAATTCATATCTATATATAGTTATACGATCCTAAAATACTTTCCAGCAAGTTTTAGACTAAATATCAATATACATTCTTATGTTGTATCCCTCTTATAAAATCCCTAACTCTTATCTCTAAATTTTTCGGCTTTATTATTTCCTTTAATTTTAGCCAGCTTTCCCTTTTCTAAATTTCCCTGGGCTTTCTTCTTTTTTCCTTCTGGTATTATTTTTATTCCCCTCTGCCTGTCAGCCATGTTTTCCCACATCCTTTCCAGTTCTTTTTTTGGGGAGATTTCTTCTTATATAATTCCTTCTTCTTAGTCTTGGGAACCTTGTCTTTTTTATTTGTTGTCTCTATTATCAATGTCTCTGTTTTAAATCCTTTTATATCCTTTGGCAGTAGTTGTTGTTCTCCATATTCATCGGGGCTGTTGTTTCCCTCTTCAGATTCATCATCTCTAGGCTTTCATTGTTCTTCTGCAAGCTGCAACACCATTACTTTCCTAATCATAGTGTCCAGCAATTTCATTCTTTCTTTTAATATACCTCTCACAGTTTGCAGCTCCAACTTAAATTCTTTACTTATTTCTTCCATTTCTTTATTAAAGATCAAATATTTCTATTATAGTCCTTGCCAAAAGTCTCCTCTCCCTTTCTCTTTCTTCTGTTTTCTTGTCACAATCAATTTCCAGCAGTCCCAAAATATTGTATTTCTTTATATTTTACTGTAGTCCCCTCTTTTTTTTTAAAAAAAAAAGCTTCTGGGATTTTTGTTATATTAACAATCTTTTATTCCATTTCTTCTCTTTGAAATATTTATACAACCAGTAATTTTCCATACAAATATAAAAGAGGAAAATCTTTAACTATTAGGTGGTGCTCTATATCACTTTCTTTTCAAAGTTCTTTTATTTTTAATTCTCTTTTCCGTTGTATTAATATTAAATTTTATCCATTCCAAATAATCCAGCATTTTATCCAATGCCTAATTAATATCCAATTGTGTGTGTGTGTGTGTGTGTGTGTGTGTGTATTCTACAGTCAGCACAGTAGTCAATGTATAGGTCCTTCTCTCCATTGTTTAGACATTTTTTGAGTTCTTTTCAGAGTTTACGGGAGCAGATTCTTTGCAGTCTGGTTGTGAATGAAGTTTGTTATGGATGGGATTGGTTTTAGGAATGGCGTTTATTGTATGAATAAATATGTTTGCTGGACTCATTTTTTCAAACAACTCTACAAAAACCTGGGGCCACTGAGCCCTCATTGTATTTGGACTCAGGGCCATCTCTGGTTATTTCAATGATATCTTCAGGAGAGATGTTTGTTGTATTGAATGACAGACTCAATAATTCCTCTGTAGAACTGAATCAGCAGCTCTTTGAGCAGTTTGAGCTTTCTGAGTTGGCGCAGAAAGAACATTCTTTATTGTGCTTTTTTGATGATGTTTTTGATGTTAGGTGTCCAATTTAGGTCTTGAGATATGATAAAATCTAGAAACTTAAAGGTTTCTACTGTTGATATTGTATTGTCTAGTATTGTAAGAGGTGGTAGTACAGGAGGGTTTCTCTTAAAATCTGTCATCATTTCTATAGTTTATTTTCCATCCATTGTTCTGCCTTAAGGTGCTTTGTGGCAGCCTCTCAAATATTGGAAGGCTATCATGTCACCCCTAGTCCTTTTCATTAAAAAAGGACTGCCATTTGTCTGAAATGGTGTAGGGTCTCCCACTTGGGCAGGGGCGTTGGACTAGATGACCTACAAGGTCCCTTCCAACTTTAATTATCTGTTATCTGTTATAGATGTACCTTAGCCCTGCTTCTGTTCTTCATATGTTTTAGCCTCTAGTTCCCTAACCATCTTTGTTGTTCTTCTCTGCACTCTTTCTAGAGTCTCAATATTTTTTTTGATATCATGGCAACCAAAACTGGATGCAATATTCCAAGTATGGTCTCACCATCTCTCAGTTTCTAACTTGGTGGATTAACCACTACACCAGATTTAAACTACCTATAAATTTTAACTACTATGCTCCCTCACTGGAGGTTTTTAAAAAGAGACAGGACACTCACTTGTCTGAGATTGCATAGATCCTCCTGCTTGAGCAGGGGGCTGGACTAGAAGACCTCCAAGGTACCTTCCAACTATATTCTATTCATCTATTTATTTATTCTATTCATTCAAATCATAATATAAGAGCCAAAAGGGATTTTGGTCCAACATTTTGGCCAATAAGATACCACTGGGCTGGTTGAGATAGACGTTAAATCCCGTATTTTTCCTATACTCCTTCCCTGTATGTGTTTCTTGGAGATAAGTGAAAACAACCTTTGGGATACAGGAAGATGCCATTGATAAGTACAGTAGGGCATATTCATTGAGATAAGCATAAAGAATTGGTGTTTTTTTTACAGTGTTCTTTGTGCATGTCCATGTGTTTTGTCTTTCCCTTTTTGCCTCTGAATCTCTGATTTTTTTTTCTTTTCTTTTTTGCCTTTGAGTGAGAATGGACATGCACAAAAACCACTGCAATAGTTTGCAAAAAATATATATTTATGCTTTTCTCAATTAATATGCCCTACTTCACTTTCCATATTGAGCATTGGAAATCTATGAAGAATAACTAGGAAAGATTTGGTTTCAGTTAAGACTGAACTCTTGACGGTCCTCCTGAAAATCTCTATCTTAAACTGTTTTTTTTTTTGTCTCCAGGTTTTATATGGTTGGCAAATGGAAATTTGAGACAAAATTGCAATGTTTGCATTAGGAGTAATTATGAATGAGAATTGCAAAATTTGGTGTATAAGCAAGTTATGGTGTAGTGGGTGCTTCTCAAGTTACAAACTTTGTACTTTCAGGTGCTGTTCTTAAGAACCATAAGAAAAAATCAAATGGAGAACCAAAGCGTGTCTGAATTCATCCTCCTGGGTTTCTCCATTGGACGTCCATCAGAGCTCCTACTTGCCTTCCTATCCTTAGCCATGTATGTTTCAACTATGGGAGGTAATACCCTCATCATCTACATTGTATGGCAAGATAGCCACCTCCATACTCCAATGTACTTCTTCATTGGCAATTTCGCCCTACTGGACATCTTCTTCACCACTGTCACCAGTCCACAATTGCTCTGGAACCTTCTCTCTGGTAACAAGTCTATCTCCATCAGTGGTTGCATAACACAAAGTTATTTCTATTTCTTCCTAGGGACAGTACAGTTTCTTCTCTTGACTTCCATGTCTTATGACCGTTATGCCGCTATATGCAGCCCATTGCAATACCATGCAATCATGAACAGTCAGGTCTGCATCCATATCATAGTGGGTTGCTGGGTGGGTGGATTCTTCTCTGTTCTTATTCCCACCATTCTGACCTCCAAGCTAATCTATTGCAAGTCAAACATAATCAACCATTTCTTTTGTGATAGCGGCCCACTACTGAATCTTTCCTGCAGTGACACCCATCTCATAGAGTTCATAGACTTTTTGCTGTCATCGGTTGTGATCCTCTGTTCTTCAGTCTTAACCCTGGTTTCTTATATATGCATCATCTCAGCCATACTACGTATCACCACTACTTCAGGTCGGGGAAAAGTCTTCAATACTTGTGCTACCCACCTGACCATGATCTCTATTGCCTCTGGTGTCAGTATCTTTATATATGTCACACCATCCCAAAAGGAAACTCTTGATATCCGTAAGATCCCTGCTTTTCTCACTACAATTGTCTGTCCATTTCTGAACCCTTTCCTCTTCACACTGAAAAATGATGTGGTCAAACAAGCAATAAGAGACATGGTGGAGAAAAATACAAAACTCATGGCTCAAAAATTTTGGGGTGTGTGTGAAAAGAAGGGCTAGAATAAGTAGGGAGATCCTAAAGAAATGTAAAGGAAAGGAAAAAACCTTTGTGATTCTTATGAATGGAAATATCAATATCAAAAGGAGAGGGATCCTGTCAGATATTAATCCAATACCCATGTGCTTTATCTGATTGGCAGATGGAAAATGATAAATTGACATAACATAAGGATAGGATAGGATAGGATAGGATAGGATAGGATAGGATAGGATAGGATAGGATAGGATAGATGAATGGATGGATGGATGGATAGATAGAATTCTTTATTGGCCAAGTATGATTGGACAAACAAGGAATTTGTCTTGGACAAATAGAATAGAATAGAATAGAATAGAATAGAATAGAATAGAATAGAATAGAATAGAATAGAATAGAATAGAATAGAATAGAATAGAATGCAGGAAATACAGCTTCAGCAACAGAGTGGTTAACATCCAGAATACGCTACCTGACTTTGTGGTTTCTTCCCCAAGCTCCAGAAAGTTTAACCTTAGATTGTCTACTGTTGATCTCACTCCATTTCTAAGAGGTCTGTAAGGGCACCAACGTACCTACTGTCCCTGTTCTCCTCTTTCTTTCTTTCTTTCTTTCTTTCTTTCTTTCTTTCTTTCTTTCTTTCTTTCTTTCTTTCTTTCTTTCTTTCTTTCTTTCTTTCTTTCTTTGTAACCATTTCATGTATTCATAATCATGTTTATACTTATACATGTTGTCTAATATATGCTTGACAAAATAAATTAATCAATCTATCATTAATCAGAATAGAATAGAATAGAATAGAATAGAATAGAATAGAATAGAATAGAATAGAATGAATGTGAAATGACTTGATGGCATGTAATCAATCAAACTAGTTAAGACAATGTTTCTAATCTTGGCAACTGTAATATGTGTGGACTTCAACTCTCAGAATTCAGCCAGCATCCTTCCTCAGGAATTCTGGGAGTTGAAGACCACATATCTTAATTTGTACATTTAAGGAACACTGAATTAAGAAATAGACTTAGGGGTAGGAAAGTCTGAATTACTTAAGTCTACCTAAGAGAAAAATATGTAGTGAGTTCTCTTCCATTCCAGAGAGAATAAGTGATGTATATAGTAGGATGGCATAGGTTAGAGAGAGAAGCATCTTGGATGAGAAGTGAAACATTTCAAAGAAAAAAACAGAAGTCCAGTTGCCTCTTAGAAAAAGCACCTTTGGGACACCAAGTGGCCTCAACAACTTTCTAAAAGGATACAAATGATCAGCTGTCTGCAAAGAGTATAAATCCTTCCATTCCCCGCCATCCAGGCAGAGCTGAAGAAGCTTTTTGGATGAGAAGTGAAATGTCTTCAAGGACAACCAAGAAAAGTCCAGTTGCCTCTTGAAAAAGCACCTTTGGGACAATCATGACCTGGATGACTGAGAATCTCCATAGACTGTTAGAGACAGAAGATGCAAAATTATGAACTGAGGGAAGAAGCAAATGGTGGGAATGTCAGTGTATGTTACAGAGCAGAATGCAACTTTAATCAGGGGTTCTTGGTGTTTTCTGGGCTTGGTTATTTTCTTGTAGATGTTTCATTATCCAATTAACTGACATCATCAATGCTGGCATCTGATGGTGTTAACTAGTTTGGATAATGAAACATCTATAAGAAAACAACTAAGTTCAGAGCGTACCAAGGACCCTTCATTTCAACCCTGTTCGAAAAATATTCTCATTTATTGTCAAATTTAATCTTCTAGACAAGGATAATAAGGATAATAATTATCAAATCCCCTCCTTCCTCACAAGACACCTAGGACTGACAGACAAAAGAGATTCTTTTTATCAGCTCCCGCTTTCTGAAAATATGAGAAGGTCTCACAATGTTGCAATTCTGCAAACAATTCAATTATGTATTGTTTTGGTGCAGTTTCACCTCTAGCCGATTGAATGAGGGGGGTTATCTTGGGTATTTAGTTGGTTGAATTACATTAATTTTTACTTAGGATTTATTGCTTGATCTTCTTGTGAAAGGGTATTGTGCGCTATCCAAAGTCATTTGGAATTAGAATAGGTTGCAAATACTGTAAAATAAGTAATTTACTCATTTTAATTCTATTATTCATAGAGTCAATAGATTTATAAGTTTGGAAATCTGATGAATGCTAAGCTGGATTCTAACATGTTTTGATAAAATGCATTCATAGCAAAGTATTTGTTTTCAGAATAAAGGCTGGAAACTCTTCCTGTTCAATGAAAATAATTTTGTACAATGCAATGTGTCTCATCTTGTTATTCCATCTTTGACTGCCAGAGATCTTGCTCCTAAAAAAAATTGGTGTACTCCACCTTCAACCCTTTCATTCATGTTCCTCAAATGGTTTTTATGGTCACACCACTGAACTCACTTTGCAACCAAGAATATAAACTTGTTACCTATTTTTTAATACGTTTCCATGTTCAAAAATGAATAGATAATGAAAATATGTTAATGTACTGTCTAAATTTAATGAGAATCCGAAGGACTAAATTAACTTGATGCTGTTAGCTAGAATTATATGGATCATTTTTCTGTTAATGTATTGCTCTTTTCCCACTTTAATTTAAACCAATATAATTTATCTAAGTTAACTGTTTGCACAGTATACCTAAATTATGTCTTTTTGTTTCCCTTTGGAAAATGTATAGTGCTTTTGTTGTAATTGCAGTTATTGTATTTCACCACTTTAACATTATATATATATATATATATATATATATATATATATATATATATATATATATATATATAATTAAATTTTTAAAAACCATTGCATTCTGGTTATTTCAAACTTATGACTTTGACCATTGAATAGAATATTCTCTCTATGTAATAAGGAAGAGAGAAAGAGAGAATGGAAGAGGGTGAAGCAATGAAATGGAAAGGACTGTCGTATTCCAGTGTGCCTATGCTGAGATCAACTTTACAATTCAATTATGTCCTTCTGTCAAAGCCAGAATCTGTAGTAGTGCAGTTAACCATGGAGCTGACACACATATTTTTCTGGTGAATATCTGTAGCTCGGGCATAGGATGAGGGTGGAAGTTCATTCTCTGAGATTGTAGGAACTGCCCTAAGCTCCATTGGAGATGTTACCTTCAGAAACCAACCCACAAACTCAGAAAACGAACCCCTACACTCACTCATTTTTTGCCCTGTCTGGAAGTTCACTTATGTAATGTTTATTGGAGATATTTTAGTTCTTGTCTTGTATGAAGCCTTGGCATACTAATCACAGGTGAGATTCAGCTGATTCTGACCAGTTCACCTGAACCATTAGTTAATTGCTTATGCAGTTCTGAGAATAGGCTAAAAATAAAGTGCAAGAGAGGATTTTTTCCGCTTTCTCTTCCTTCAGTTAATAGCTCCATACAGATAGCCAAGAACCACTTAATAGTTGCAGCTGTGCAGTCTTGATACATGCTGAATCAAGTTAATAAACAACAGACAGGATTAGGGCAGGGAAACCCATCAATCACCCATCTAGGGATGAGATTAACCTTTCCCTTCAGTAAGAAGGACAAGATTACACTATAAAAAAGTATTAATTAACACTTCTGTGATCAGATGATACTCTCTGGAGTTCCCCACAACCTTTTATAGCTGCTGCAGTGTTGGCTACTTCTTCTTTCTTCCTGGGAGAAAAGATACAGGAGGGGTCAATGATGCAGCTTGATCACACAGGCTGTGAATTTAATGCATGTGTGGTCTACCCAGCTGTATAGCTTCTGCTGAGAAGCACCCAATTTAGAACATAGAGAACATAAAATAATAGAATTGGAAGGGTTAATGGCTTTTGGTAGCACCCCCAGGCTTTCAATTTGCTTGAGTGGGTGCTCTTAGTTTTCCTCTCAGCTGCTGCGTTTGCTTTAGGTTTGACTTTATCTTTAAAGGGGAATGTCTGTTTTACGTTTTCTGCATTGTTTTAGTGGTTCCTGGCACTGTCCTTTTGGCGTGTACTTCCCTTACTCTTTTTGAAACCCTCTAGTGATGGAGCACCCACAACTTCTAAAGGCAAGCTATTTGATTGGTTGATTGGTCTCACCCTTAGGAAATTTCTCTTAGTCCTAGGCTGCTTCTTTCTTTGGTTAGTTCCCATTCATTGTTTCTTGTTGTGCCTCTTGGTGCTTTGGAAAATAGATTGACTCCCTCATTTTTGTAGGAGCCCCTCAAATTTCCTGACAGAATCAGTGGAACAACTTGCCTCCAGAAGTTGTAAATGATCTAACAGTGGAAGTTTTGAAAAAGAGATTGGATAATCATTTGTCTGAAGTGGTGTAGGATTTCCTGTCTAAGCAGTGGGTTGGACTAGGAGACCTCTAAGGTCCTTTCCAACTCTGTTATTCTGTTCTAAATATTGGAACAGTGCTATTTTATTATGCTATTTTATTGTGAGTTGGACTAAGGAGAACTTCCCTAAGGGTGAGATCAATCAAGTTGGCCACAACCACCCAGTCACATGACCATCCAGCCATGCCCACCCAGTCATTAGGGCAGAGAACTGGTTGTTAAATTATTTTAATCCCACCACGGATACTAATTTGCTTACTACATAAATGGAGGCATGGTATTAAAATTATTGCGTAGAATGGAGAAATTATATATCTAACTTTGAGGATATGTTTTCTTATTCTGTGGAGGAGGGTGGAATTGAAGCAATATTAAGCCCTTTTGGTCTTCCCATGATAGATACTTTGGAAAACATCAAGCCAAATATAACACTATCAAAATGGGTGTGAATGGGATTATTTTGTGAGATCCTGCCATTTGGGTAGGAGTTCCAGATAATTTCCATGGAATTGCTCTTCATTCAAATGATAGCCTTTGCAAGATGAAGGAGAGCAAAATGAAGGAGGAGATATGGCCCATGGCTGATAATGTTCCCATGGCTGAGGATGGACTTGAAGCTGGATCTTCATACTTCTGATCCAAACCCTTAACTTCTACATCAGAAAGATAAACATTCAGAAGAAGCTAAACTACCTAAAATGCTTGAAACATTAAGAATTATGCCCCACATTTCCTAGTCATATCACAACTAACTGTAATGACCTACTACACATTGACTTTACAGAAGATAATGTAGAAAAGGCACTACAAAACCTAAAACCATCCCTATCTATTGGCCACAATGGATTATGTGCATACTTCTTAAAAAAGCTCTCCTCTACCATAGTGGAATGCCTAAGGATTATATACGAGATATCATTCAGAACCAGCTCCTTACCAAACCTATGGTCCTTAGTTATGGTCATCCCTATCTTCAAAAAAGGTGAGCTCAGCCTGGTTGAAAATTACAGACCAATCTCACTGTGTTGTGTCATGTGCAAAGTCATGGAATCAATCATTAACCAATTCATCACTCTCCACTTAGAATCAAACAACCTACTCTCCAAAAAACAATTTGGTTTCAGGAAAAAATTGTCCTGCAATTTACAACTCCTACACTGCAAAAACATATGGATTACTCTACTTGACTATGGTAAATCTATAGATGTAATTTACATGAACTTCTGCAAAGCCTTTGATTAAGTGATACATGACAGTAAACTACTATTAAAACTAAACTTTTATGGCATTTGTGGATCCTGCCTTAAGTGGAGTACTGCGTTCCTGTCAAACAGGCAACAAATAGTAAAAAAAGGGAGCGCTATATCAAACTTGCTCCAGTTAACAGCGGTGTCCCCCAAGGCAGTGTTCTAGGACCCACACTCTTTATACTCTATATAAATGACCTTTGCGATCACCTTATAAGCAACTACATCCTCTTTGCGGATGACATAAAACTATTCAACATCACTGACAATGCTTCTATCCTTCAAAGTGACCTTGATTATGTGTCTGAATGGTCAAACATCTGGCAATTCCAAATCTTGACCAACAAATGCTCTGTCCTACACATTGGTAAAAAAAAAATCAGTACATCAAATACAAACTAGGCGGATATGACCTCATCAATGATTCTCACTCTGTCAAGGACCTTGGAGTTCTCATATCAAATGACCTAAGCACCAGAGCTCACTATAACAGCATTGCCAAAAAGGCATTAAGAGTTGTAAATCTAATCCTACGAAGCTTCTCCTCCAGAAATATCGAATTGCTAACTACAGCATACAAAACTTTTGCCAGACCAATACTCGAATACAGCTCATCAGTCTGGAATCTGCACTGCATATCAGACATTAATACAATTGAGCAAGTCCAAAAGTATTTCATGAGAAGAATATTGTAGTCCTCTGCTTGCAACAGAACACCATTTATCCCAGGCTTGAGATTTGGGGCTTGGACAACCTTGAACTATGCCACCCATTGTTAGACTTAAGCGTAGCACACAAAATTATCTGTTACAATGTTCTACCAGTAAATGACTACTTCAGCTTCAACCACAACACAAGAGCACACAACAGATACAAACTCAATGTAAACCACTTCAAACTTGTTTGCAGAAAGTACGACTTCAGCAACAGAGTGGTCAATGCCTGGAATGCACTACCTGATTCTGTTGTTACATCCTCTAATCCCCACTCCTTTAACCTCAAACTAAGCACTATTGACTTCACCCCATTCTTAAGAGGTCTGTAAGTGGCATGCATAAGTGCACCATCATGCGTACCATCCCTGTCCTATTGTCCTCATTTATTTGTACCTATTTCCTATATTCTTACTCATGTTTATACTTATATCTATTACCTTGTAAGTGATTGACAAATAAAATAAAAAGGATATGTCAATTCATAAAACATTCCAATGCCTATTTTTGAGTTGTCATAAATAAGGGGGGGGGGGGTTTTTTCTGAAGGAGCAGTATGGCAGTTTAAAACCAAAAATTCATTCCACCCTTATCTTACAAAGATTGTAACTAGGCCACCGGATCTTCTGAACATGAAAATCCTTCATTGGAGAATGTGATTGATGAAACTCAGTCCATGAATGTGCTTCATTGAAGAATCTGATTTATGATACACCCAGGGGGGAGTGGGGAAACAGGATCACAGGTGACTGTAAATTACGTATGCCAGAGTTGGCTTCATTTAGGTTAATAGCAATAGCATTTAGACTATATGCCACTTTATAGTGCTTTACACCCCTCTCTAAGCGGTTTACAGAGTCAGCATATTGCCCCCAACAAAGCTCAAAGCTCATGATTTAATTAGAGCAATTGCTGGAACCCTGATAGGATAACAATGTTTGAACTTATAGAGGCAATTAAAAAACAGAAGAATAATAAAACACCAGGACCAGATAGGCTACTGGCAGAATTCTGTATATATTTACAAGACACTTTAGGGCTGTCAATGTTAGAAGTCTATAATGAAGTTTTGTTAGAAACCAAGATACCAAATACCTGGATGGAAGCAAATATCACTTTTATACCAAAAGAAGACTCAGAACTAAGACAGATTAAAAACTATAGGTCAATTTTGTTATTAAATGTGGACTATAAAATATATACATCAATAATAGCGGAGAGATTGAAAAGATTTTTTAATGAGTTTATACATCCAGACCAGAATGGATTCCTATTCAAGAGACAAATTAAAAATAATATGAGGATAATTTTGAACACATTGGAATACTACAAAGCACATTCTGAAAAAAATGGCATTGATCTTATTAGATGCACAGAAAATATTTGATAACATAAACTGGCAACTTATGTCATTACAACTAAAATATATGGAATTGGTGAAAGATTCATTAATATGATTTACTCCAAACAGGCCACAAAAGTGATTTTAAATGGAGACCTGTCAGATAATTTCAATATTTAAAAAGGTACAAGACAAGGATGTCCACTGTCCCCATTACTATTTATTTTGACATTAGAAGTGTTAAACAAAAATATCTGATAAGATATAAAAATAAAAGGGATGAAAATAAAAAAGGAAAAATATAAAATACAGGCATTTGCAGATGACCTAGTATCTATATAGATAAACGCAAAATACCACTCATACATCATCATGAAATCTCCAGAATCATAAAGCCTACAAACTTGAAATTTGGCATGTATGTTCCTCTTGGCTTCTAGGTGCTCACTAAGAAATAATTTTTTGAAATGACTATCAGAGCATTAGTATTTCCTATATTATTATAACACACTCTGATGCTAAGGAGTTCTACTCCTCTTCCCACCTGAAAATAAATCTGTTCCAACTGCAGTTGAGCTAAGACACACCCAGGCTTCTTGCTTACACGGAAAATACTGTTTCAATTTCCAAACAGCCATCAACTGTCTCTCACAAACTGACAAGATGCTAGCCAGATGAATACTAATGGAAGCTGGTAGGCAGAGGCACAATTTTTCCCCTTATTTTTCTCCAAAAAACTTGCCCAATCACATAGTTTCATAGCAAAGCATGGGTACCCTGCTATTTATTTTAGAGGAACCACAAGAAACTGTACTCAAACTAATAAGGAAAATAGAAGCCTCCGGTGAAGTTGCCGGACTGAGAATAAACAAAGAAAAAACCAAAATACTAGTTGAAAATTTCACAGATAAACAGAAAAAAGATCTAATGAAGAAAATAGACATAGAGATAGTGAATAAAGTTAACTATTTGGGAATTGTGCCACTGTAAAAGAAGATAATTACTCTAAACTAACACAAAAAATTAAACTAGATATGGAGAAATGGAAAAGCCCACAACTATCATTGGTAGGAAGAACAGCTACCATTAAAATGAACATTCTGCCAAGATTACTATATCTGTTCCAAACATTTCCAATAAAATTGGCAAAAAATATTTTGAGGACCTAAATCGATTAATATTAAAATTTATTTGGCAAGGGAAAAAAATCCATAATAAGTTTGAAATTGTTACAAGATTCTAAAAATAGAAGAGGTTTTGGGATGCCAGATGGGGAGTTATATTACCAGGCATCTGCACTCACATGGCTGAAAGAATGTATTAATTTGAGACATAGACAACTTATAACTTTGGAGGGACATGACTTGCATTTGGGGTGCTAGGGATTCAAACCACTGAACTGCCAACCTTTCTGATCAACAAGCTCAGCATCTTAGCCACTGAGCCACCACATCCCCCCGAAATTATGATAGTGTGCATTAAAAACATTGGCTACTCGATAGAATTAGACAAATGCCAAAAGCTGTGGGAGAGGAATTATACATTAACAATGTCAACAGCATACAAAGAAAATCTATATAAAATGTTTTACAAATGGCATTTCCACCAGCAAGATTAGCCAAGATGTTTAAGAATATGTTGGCTAAGTGCTGGAAATATAACCAGACACTGGGCTTGTATTACCACATGTGGTGGACATGCCCAAAGGCAAAAAAATACTGGACAAGAATATACACTTGGATATAAAAAAATGACAAAAGTATCACAGACTTAAAACCAGAAATAATAATAATAATAATAATAATAATAATAATAATAATAATAATAATAATAATAATAATAATAATAATTTATTTATATACCGCTCCTCTCCCAAAGGACTTGGAGCGGTGCACAGCCGTACAGTTAAAACAATAAATATGTGGAACAATAAAACTAAATTAAACCCAACCCTGGCTGTAAACAAATTTAAAACCATACTCTAAAACCCTAAAATTTAATAAAAACAAAACACCCCAAAACTAAAATCAGCCCAAGCCGGCCTGGTCAAAAAGCCAGGTTTTCAAAGCATGCCTAAAGGTCCCCAGGTCCGTGGCTGTCCATAACTCCGGGGTCAACCCATTCCAGAGGGCAGATGCCCCCACAGAGAAGGCCCTATTCCTCGGGGTCACCAGCCGGCACATAAATGCCGACAGGACCCGCAGGAGACCCTCCCTGTGGGAGGCACCAGATGGTGGGAGGAAAATGGCAGAATGTGGTCTTGTAAATATCCTGGTCCGATGCCATGGAGCGCTTTAAAAGTTAACACCAAAATTTTAAAGCGCACCCGAGAGGCCACTGGCAACCAATGCAGCTCGCGCAGGAGGGGCGTCACATGCGCGAATCTTGACGCCCCCATAACCACCCGCGCAGCCACATTCTGTACCAGTTGAAGCCTCCGGATGCTCCCATTTGGGAGCCCCATGTAGAGGGGGTTACAATAGTCCAGTCGGGAGGTGACCAGGGCATGAGTGACTGTGCATAAGGCATCCCGATCCAGAAAGGGCCGCATCTGTCGAATCAGGCGAACCTGATGAAATGCCCCCCTGGAGACGGCCGTAATATGGTCTTCCAAAGACAGCCATACATCCAGGAGGACACCCAGATTGTGAGCCCTCTCTGCAGGGGGCAGAATCTTACCCCCAATAGCCAGCGATGGAACTATCTGGCTATATCGGGACGCCGGAAACCACAGCCACTCAGTCTTGGAAGGGTTGAGTCGGAGCCTTTTCCCGCCCATCCAGTTCCGCACGGCCTCCAGGCACCGGGACATGACATCCATGGCATCGTTGGGGTGGCTTGGGGTGGAGATGTACAGCTGGGTATCATCAGTGTACAGATGACATCTCACCCCAAAGCCACAGATGATCTCCCCCAGCGGCTTCACATAAATGTTGAACAGGAGAGGAGAGAGGACCAACCCCTGAGGCACCCCACAATCGAGGGCCTAGAGGTGGATCTCTCCCCCCCATGGTATGTTGGGTATCATACCATAAAAGTATATTAAAGAAAACATTTGCTTAATATTACATGTATTAATGGTGACTAGAATTAAATTTGTGCAACACTGGAAGAATATAGAGATCCCTACATAAGGGAATGTAATAAAAAAGTATTATGACATGCAGAAATGAATAGACTAACACTTAAATTTAAAGACAAAGAAGACATCGAATATTACTTAATTTTGGATTCATTTTATCAATGGTTAATACATAGAAATCAAAGTTAGATCTTAAAAAAAATAAGATACTGACTAAATTTGTAAAAATGGTTTATCAAATGTATAATTAAGCATTGCTGTCATTATATGTTTATTATTGAGGTAATGAGGAAACATTATTGAGATGATATGATTATTGCAAATATTATGAATATTATTGTTATTATGAGGATGATTATTGCTCAAATTATTTGTACCCAGACTACACACTGTTTACATAGACATTGAAATTTTTGATCTTTCTATTTTTAAAATACAATTAAAAAAAAACATTTAGCAAAAAGAAAGATATTCAATAGGCTCATTTTCAGCCCATGTTAAGAATAAGCTGCATCATAAACTTACTAAATGTCTTAGTCATCACTATGCTAAGCTACAATAATATTTTCCAATAATATTAATATTAAAACAACAAAGAAAGAAATGTTTATAAATAGTGGGCCTGTTTTGCAGGGAGAAGAAACTATTATTGCTGTAATATCTGCATTCAAATAAGGGGGACAATGTGTGTGTGTGTGTGTGTGTGTGCGCGCGCGCGCGCACGTGTGTGTGTTCTTGTCTTTTTTAAAAAATGCATTTAACAAAAATGCCTTGTCTATTTTGTTTTGTCTGTAATTCTCTTCTTTTTTATTTTGAAATTTGTGATGTAATTTTCTGAATAAAAAAAACCTTGTCTATAAAATAAATTCAGCACTAACTGAACCTGACTGAATAAACTTTTTCATATGATGAAACTTTTTTATTTGATGCATATTTATTTATTTATTACAAGTATTTTGCCACCTATCTCATCACAGAACTGCTTTACGCACAGGGGTGGGATGCTGCCAGTGTAACAACCGGTTTGCCTGACACACACTGCATGCACATGTACAGCAATGCTAAAATTCTTACCTGCTATGTTACTTCAGGGGAGTACACAGCTGAGGAGCAGCAATCCGCTTTTCTGCACTAATCAGCTGGGACAATAAAGGTCAGTACAGAGCAGGGTAGGCAGGCGAGCCCGCATGATCATCAGAAGTTTCGTTCTCAGCTGATCTACAGAGTTAGGAGTTCACTTAAACTGATCTGAACTGGCAGAATCCCACCCCTGTTTATGCAGCTTACAACCATTGAAAAGAAAAAATGAAAAGAATTTGAAAAGAAACAGAAGTAAGATAACATAGCAATAAAATAAACAATGAAAAAGAACAGAGTGAGAAATACTTCTATGTGATTACCAAAAAAAGAAAGATGGGTAGGTGGAGAACAGAGGGCTGGGGGATTGGAATCTGCCAGCAATCCAGTAGCCACCTCCAATGTGCAACTCTCTCTTTAGACTCCAGCTGACAAAGCCAAAGTCTTTAGGTCTTTTATTAATTGAGCAGCATCTACACTGACTAACAAAGGTTAAGAAGTATTCTTCAAAGTCCTTTTTCCCCTTTCTCTCAGTCTCTCTGCCTTTTCTCTTAGTTCAGTCAACTTTGAAGGATTAAGTATGGAATCCACACATGGTAGTCAGTCTAATGTTGGACACACTGATCCATTCATTCTCATGGGTCTCACAGAATTCCAGAACTGAAGGTGGTCACTTCCCTGATTAGAAGATGTTCATTTCCATCCACAAGCATCCTTCAAAGCTGTTTTCACCTGCCTGTTTCTCAGGCTGTAAATGAAAGGGTTAAGCAAAGGAGAGACCACATTGTTCAGGATACCTACTGTCTTGCTGAGGTCCAGCCCACCACTTTGTGTGGGCTTGACGTACATGAAAATGCAGCTCCCGTAGGTGATGAAAACTACCACAATGTGAGAAGCACAAGTGGAGAAAGCCTTTTGCCTGCCCGTCCCAGAAGGCATGTGCATGACAGCTGAAATGATTTTAATGTAGGAAATGATTGTGATGGCCAGAGTCCCCAGCACAGTAAAGGTGGCCAAGAGAAAATCCATCAGTTCCAGAAATTGGGTGTTGGTGCAGGCAAGCTTGATCAGTGGCATGTTGTCACAGAAGAAGTGATTGATGATATTTGGACCACAGAAGGGCAAACGAAATAACAGAATAAGGGGTGTTATGACATAGAGGAAGCTGATAACCCAAGATCCTATTACTAACTGAGTACACAATTGTTTGTTCATGATGACTGTATAGCGAAGGGGGTTGCAGATGGCTACATAGCGGTCAAAGGACATAGTGGCCAGAATAAAGAATTCAGCAGTGCCCAAAATAAAATAGAAAAAGGCCTCTGAGAAGCATCCCGCAAGAGAAATGGTGGTGCTGCCTGAGGCCAAGTTAAGCAAAGCCTTCGGGATAGCAGAAGAGATAAATCCTATTTCCAAAACAGAGAAGTTCCGGAGGAAAAAGTACATGGGGGTATGGAGGCGATGGTCAACCAGGGTGATGTAGATGATGAGTAGATTTCCTATAGTGGTCAAAAGATAAGTGAAAAGGAGGACCCAAAAAAGGAGGATCTGCAGCCACCGAATATGGGTGAAGCCTACAAGAATGAACTCAGTTACTATAGTTGTCTTGTTCAATATTTCTGCCATTCCATTATGTGTTATTTCTGGGACAAAATCTTGAGAAAAATGGGGAAAGGTTAGATGCATCCAACCTTTCCCTCAGAACATTTTTTTTTAAAAATCCTTTTAAAGTTGTAGTGATCAATAAGAAGAAAAAAACAGAATAATTGGGAGAACTGTTAAATTTACATTATAGAAAATGCTAGTAAGGAAGTCTACAACTATAGGTGGAGGAAAGTGTTATTGGAGAAACAAAATAACACAGATTAGAGTGGGAAGATCTTTCCAAGCTCTTTTTCTATGAAACCTCTAATTTTTATAAATTGGAAAATAGATGGCCATGTTTTTGAAGGTTTTTTTGTAGGTTCCTTCTAATGCTATTCCCATCTTAATTAAAGACATTAACTATTTAATTTGTTGATAAGCAATACTGGTTCTTGGGGGAATTCATTATTTCTATGAAAGAGAATTCATCTGATTCTTCTAAAACTTAGACGATCTTCTCAAACCATTAGGAGTCAACCCTCCAAGGTAGACCAAATTTGATGACCAAAGACAGCAAGCTGATTGACCAATCCAAAGCTAAGAATGGTTATTCTTTGTAGCTGTTTTCTTTATTGTTTCACATCTATAGAAAAAAATCTTGCCAGTACACTACTATATGCAAATACTTGTTCCAACCCGATTCCCAAACATGACAAACCATCTGTAGTTAACTAAATGTTCCCTTTATTAGGAGTGCTAGTAGCAAAAAGTCGCAGTCTCTCTCACACAAGAGGCTAACAAGTCTGTCCAGCAGGGGGATGAATAGTTGTCTGCCATACCTATTCATCTCTGTCCCCTGCCTTTTATCCCCAGAGATAGGGTGGGACTTCGCAAACAGCAGTGGCTCTTCCATCCCAAGGACTGGCGCATAGATTTCCATTGTTCTTCTCTCCCCTATCTTCTGGGCAGCCATGTGTCAGGCACTGGACCCAGTTGTTCCTCTTCTTCCTCATCAGCCACCTCCAGACCTGGGGACTGTTAACTTCCCCTCTGAGGGCTGATGGACAGCCCAGGATCTGCCTCTGTTTCTATCTCTGATAGCTCAATTCCCTCTTCCCCCTTGGAACTCTCAGTTTGCCTTAATGCTGGCCCTGATTCCCATGCCACCTCCTCCTGATTCGGCTGGCAGCTGACAGGCCACAGCAACACTACTATATGCATTACTACTGTATTCCATATAGTATCAACCTTGTGAACGTGCAAGTTTCCTCTTTCCACTAGGTTTTCAAAATAGACAGTGATTCAGAAGAAGACAAGAGCTTTGAGGTGCCTTAGGTGAAGACATTTGGCCTAGTAGGTCATATAGTATGCAACCAGATGTCTTTTGTAAACTCACAATGGACAGGTGGGCAATTGTCTGTTTCCATTATTCTTCATCAGCAATCCATACTTCAGGAATTCAGCTTTTGATATCTATCAGATGTCTTAGTCCCTAATTACTATGTCCATTATGTATTCTCAAGTCCATTTCTAAACTATCTCGGTGGTGATCATTACATCTGACAGCAGTACAGGTCATAGCTGTACAATGCATCCTAAGAAGTTCAATTTGAACACCTGCTACAGAGTCATGTCAATAGCCAATTATCTGGAAAACCCAACCCATTGTCTCAGTTCAGTCCTCAAAGCATCCTGCACTTGTCTGTTCCTCAAACAGTATATGATGGGGACTAGAAGAGGACTGAGAACTGTATTCAGAAGAGCCACCATTTTGTTGTAGTCTAATCCACTGGTGCCTTTTGGCTTGATATACATAAAAATGCAACTGCTGTAAGCAATGATGACCATGGTCAGTGGTTGGATTCAAATTTTTTTACTACTGGTTCTGTGGGCGTGGCTTGATGGGTGTAGCAGGGGAAGGATACTGTAAAATCTCCAATCAGGTATTTGCTGGTTCTCTGAACTACTCAAAATTTCTGCTATCAGTTCTCCAGAACTGATCAGAACCTACTGAATACCTCTGACCAGGGTCTTGTGAGAAGTACAAGTAGAAGTTTTCTTCTTCCCTGTAGCTAATGGGATGTGCAGAATGGTGGAAATTATCTTGTATAAGACACAATGTTGACACTTAAAGTCCCAAGCAGAAAGAATATGGCGACTACAAAATGAATAATTTCTAGGAAGCTGGTGTCAATACATACCAATTTCATTAAGAGTCTATTGTCACAAAAGAAATGATTCATGATGTTAGGATCAAAAAATGGCATCAGAAATAAAGGAATGTATGCAACTAGAATTGGTGATATTCCTTCAACCCAACAATGAACGGATTTGTTAATTCATTATGGTTGGGTAGTGAAGAGTGTTACAGATGGCTATGTAATGATCAATAGACATTATGGTCACTAGAAGGAACTCCGTGAAACCAAGGACAAACAAAAAAATAATTGTATGAAGTAATCATCTAAAGAGATGCTCTTGCTTCCAATGGCTATGTTGACCAGTGTTTTAGGAATGGTGGTACTTGTATACCCAATATCTACTCATGCCACATGTTGGAAGAAGAAATACATTGGGCTACAAAGTTTTGCATTCAGCAGTGTGATAATAATAATAATAAACATGATTCCTATCAATATCAAAAGATAAATCCCAAGCAGGATGAGAAAAAGGCCAACTTGAAATTGAAGGTTGTCAGTCACCCCAGAAATATGAATTCATGTATTAAAGTCCTGTTTGTCATTAGTTCATTCCTAAAAATAGAATGAAAAAAAATTAATCTTCAAACTTTCATTTTTCTTTTAATGACTTATTTGAAATGGACATCATTTCATCAGTTTTCGTTGTTAGCTTTAAAATCAGAGAAGTAAAAAAAAAAACACCTAGTGATTTAAATCAGAGCAAGTTAGTTTTCATATATTTATTTAGGGATATTATTATATTTATATCTTATTCCACATTGGGCAACTCTTGCATCAGCTGTACATCATGTTGCAGTTAATGCTAAGAGAAGAATATCTGGTTTTTAACTGTTTCAAAGGTGCTTTTTCGAAAGGCAACTGCACTGTTTTTTCTTGAGGAAGAAGTTGTTTCACTTTTCATCCAAGAAGCTTCATCATATAGATTGAAAACCAGAAATATTCCTTTTGGGCATCATACCAGGTAAATATAGTAAAAGAAAGGCATATTTAATAGTACATGTGTTAACAGCATCCAGAATAATGTTCACACACATTGGAAGGGTGAGGAGATTCCCACAGAAGAAAAGATAATAACAAAAATTTTAGAATTTGCAGAAATGAATAAACTAACATTTGAAATTAAAGAAAAGGAAGACACTGAATATTTTGAGGTATGGGATCTTGATTAAACAAGAGAAACAGGAATTAGAAATTTGATGATTGCAAGAGAAATGTTAATCTCACGATCAGAGTTATTTATTGTAACATTAATTGTGACTAATTTTGATTAGTTCTACTAATTAATATGTATCAATGTTATGAGGGAAAAGCACTGTTATCATGAAATTATCATTAGATAAGACTATCACTATGATTATAATGAATATTACTCCAAGAAATGTAACTAGGCAACACACTGTATATATGGATTTTGAACACATTGCTCTTTCTTTTTATTTATATATTAATAAAAAAAATTATATAAAAAAGAAGCTTCATCAGTATTGATAGAGAATCTCCATAGACATCCACTTTTTAACCTATCCAAAACAATTAATTTTTGTCAACAAGCTAAGTTCCTTTCTGAATGATGGTTTTCACCTTTGCTCACGGTTTTCCACAAACTTCAAGGAATGTCCTTAGACATGGATCCATTTGTGACAATGGACTCTTAATGAAACTGGTATGTGTTGACACCAGCTTCCTAGAAATTATTCTTTTTGTAGTTGCCATATTCTTTCTGCTTGGTACTTTAAGTGTCAACGTTGTGTCTTATACAAGATAATTTTCACCATTCTGCACATCCCATCAGCTACAGGGAGGAAGAAAACCTTCTCCACTTGTACTTCTCACAAGACCATGGTCAGAGGTGGTATTCAACAGGTTCTGACCAGTTCTGGAGAACTGATAGCAGAAATTTTGAGTAGTTCAGAGAAGCAGCAAATACCTGATTGGAGATTTTACAGTATCCTTCCCCTACTACACCCATCAAGCCATGCCCACAGAACCAGTAGTAAAAAAAATTGAATCCAACCACTGACCATGGTCATCATTGCTTACAGCAGTTGCATTTTTATGTATATCAAACCAAAAGGTACCAGTGGATTAGACTACAACAAAATGGTGGCTCTTCTGAATACAGTTCTCAGTCCTTTTCTAGTCCCCATCAT
Organism: Bungarus multicinctus; assembly: GCA_023653725.1. Classification (NCBI taxonomy): domain Eukaryota; kingdom Metazoa; phylum Chordata; class Lepidosauria; order Squamata; family Elapidae; genus Bungarus; species Bungarus multicinctus. Next base: position 137,102,519 of record CM042840.1, on the reverse strand, counting down.
ATACTGTTTGAGGAACAGACAAGTGCAGGATGCTTTGAGGACTGAACTGAGACAATGGGTTGGGTTTTCCAGATAATTGGCTATTGACATGACTCTGTAGCAGGTGTTCAAATTGAACTTCTTAGGATGCATTGTACAGCTATGACCTGTACTGCTCTCAGATGCAATGATCACCACCGAGATAGTTTTAGAAATGGACTTGAGAATACATAATGGACATGGTAATTAGGGACTAAGACATCTGATAGATATCAAAAGCTGAATTCCTGAAGTATGGATTGCTGATGAAGAATAATGGAAACAGACAATTGCCCACCTGTCCATTGTGAGTTTACAAAAGACATCTGGTTGCATACTATATGACCTACTAGGCCAAATGTCTTCACCTAAGGCAATCTCAAAGCTCTTGTCTTCTTCTGAATCACTGTCTATTTTGAAAACCTAGTGGAAAGAGGAAACTTGCACGTTCACAAGGTTGATACTATATGGAATACAGTAGTAGTGCATATAGTAGTGTAGTTGTGGCCTGTCAGCTGCCAGCCGAATCAGATGAGGAGGTAGCATGGGAATCAGGGCCAGCATTAAGGAGCCGCACACACCCAAATGGCAGCAGAAATGCTTCCACATTTCCACCAGCGCTGCTGCTGTTGTCATGCCGGCAGAAACCTGGAAAGCGTTTCTGCCGCCGCTCAGGTGTTTCCACGTTTCTGCAGGCACAACAACAGAAGCAGTGCTGGCGGAAACATGGAAGCGTTTCTGCCGCTGCTCGGGTGTGTGTGGAAGCTCCGCACACACCCGAGTAGCGGCAGAAACACTTCCACGTTCCCACTGGCACTGCTGCTGTTCTCGTGCCAGCAGGAATTGTGGAAGCCATGGAGGCAGCTCCCCCATCCGAGAAGCAACAGAAACGCTTCTACACTTCCTGCTGGCACAAGAACAGCGGCAGTGCCGCGCAGGGCACTGTTAAAGGCAAGTTTCCCCCCCCCCCGCCCTCTCCCCCAGCATTTTTTAAACCCCCACCCTCCCCCCCAGCATGTTTTAACCCCCGCCCTCCCCCCAAGCATGTTTTAACCCCCCCCTCCCCCCCAGCATGTTTTAAACTAGGCCTAAATTTGGGGGGAGGGGTTTAATTTCATTTCATGCCTAGAAAACAGGCTTGGTCTTCCTATTGGTGGAGGCCGTATTGTTGGAGAAACACGGTACTTCTCTCATGGTTCATAGAATAGAGTCTCATTTCCCCCTTAAAAGAAAAATGTTTCTAGAGTGAATCCATTTTTCATGGTTTACTCTATGATATCATTTCTATGTTGGCAACATGAAGGAGAAATCAACCTTCTCCTTATTTTCTTGTCTTGTTTGGACAACACTCCAGAAAAGCAATATTAGCTTAACCCAGCAGTAACCCAAGGCTGCTTGGGACTAGAACAAATCTATCTTCTGATTGCAAGTATAACTAAGTTGCAGCTGTTCCCATGGCACACTATTCTCACAGCCGGATGTGCATATAAGACCACATCGTGTGTGCATTTGGTCAGGAGGGAAATATTGGAGATGGATCACATAACTACTACTTAAAGCCTTACAATGAACGACTACTACCGTATTTTCCCCAAAATAAGACCCTGTCTTATATTTTTTGCCACCAAAAAAGGCAACAAGTCTTATTTTCAGGGGAAGTCATCCACTGACTAACCTCACTTGTGTGTGTCGCCCCCAGCCTTCTATTTGCTGTCAGAGGTCTTCAGGAACTTTTTCTTCTGCAGTGGCAAGTCTTTCCTGAAGGCCTCTGCAGCCAATAACAGAGCTCCGGATTAATCTGTATTCCTTGGTAGCCTTGCCAGCTGCAGAAAAAATGGGACAGGAAAGCAGGTATTGGGGGTTGCAAGGCCTGGCTACAACTGTCCAAAGGTAAGTACAGTACCTACAGTACCTACCTAGTAGTAGAGCAACTCCACTCCCCCATCCCCAGTCTAGCTCAATTTTTAACTATGCACTCTGGAGTGGATGGGATCTTAATTAGAGCTTATTTTGGGTGTAGCACTTATATTGGATGCACGTATAAAAATCAACCTAGGACTTGCTTTCATGGTAAGTCGTATTTTCAGGGAAACAGGGTAGTGAGGGACAGTGGTACAATGGTTGGAGTGTAGTACAGCAAGCTACTTCTGCTGACTGCCGGCTGCTGCCTGAAATTTGGCAGTTTAAACCTCACCAGGCTCAAGGTTGACTCAGCCTTCCATCCTTCCAAGGTGGGTAAAATGAGGACCCAGATTGTTGGGGGCAATAGGCTGACTCTGTAAACTTGCTCATACATCATACAAAAACATCCAGTGATGAACATTATACATTAAAATTGTCTGATTTAATCTACCTCTTTTGAACTCTGCAAACCATTTCTTAGTTTCATAGAGTAATATTACAACTAACCACTCTTGGGAACTAAACCATTTTTTAAAAATACTCACCCCTTGCAAACTGCGCTAAGAATTATTCACAATTTTTTCAAGATCTTTGTGGAATTCACCATCAGGTTCATACTGGTAAAATCAATATTTTAGATTATTAGGGTAAATTTAATACAAATCGGAGGCAAAATAACAATATCTATCAAATTTTTATTCCTTAGCTCTGTGATGGCAAACCTATGGCACGTGAGCTTCAGCCAAACTTACCTGCACTGCACATGAATCCAACCATTTTTGCCCTCCTGGAGGCTCGAGGGAAGCCTCTGCAGCCTTGGGAGGCTGAAAAACGGGCCTTCCAGAAATACCGGAAGTGCAGAAACAGACCTGTTTTCAGCCTCCCAAGGCTCCAGAGGCTTTCCTCAAGCCTCCAGGGGGCGAAAATGGCCTCCCTGGGCTCCAGAGGCCCTCCCAAGGCTGCAGAGGCCTCCCCATGCAAAGGTAGGGACAGGGTGCATTGCATTGTAGGTGCCGACATTCCCACACATGCACTATTGTGTGCATGCACACTTTTGACACACCACAACAAAAAGGTTCATCATCATTGCCCTAGTTTATTTTTGCCAGGCGATATGTTAACGGTATACATAAAATATATTCAGGATATCCCATTCAGGTGCTTTTTTTTAAAGTTTTCTTTATTAAACAATTAAACAAACACAAAGACGGACAATTCTTACAATAAAAAAATTGAACGTGGTACAGTCTCCCTAACATCAATCATTGTCAAAGATGCTTTTTGAAGAGGCAGTTGGACTTTCTTGTTGCTTTTTTTTCTCCCCTCTTGAAAAGACACTTTTGGGGCAACCATGACTTGGATGACCGAGAATCTCCATAGATATAACATATTTAGAAATTTTCCATGATCTCTCTGTGCTATTATCTTATATTTTTCTGTTAGTTATAGACTTTTTTTAGACTGAAAAATTGTGCTGATTTTGCTTATAAATGTTAAATACATTAACCCTTAATTTAATTTTTTGGAAGCATAATTTTCTCCATTCTCAGTGCTTTGGAGCAGATGGCTTTTCTTCTTGCCTTCTCATGGATGTATCCTCTGTGCAGTTTTGCTGCCTTCTTTTTCTATATTTTTTTCTGAGCAATGATGATGGAAGCCACCTCTTATAAACAATGAACCTAGTTACTGTTTTGAAGCATAATAAGGTCCAACACATATTCAAGACTGAAGATCTCACAGGGACTTCTCAAGGAGCAAAAAAGCCTATTGTGAATTGCAAGAAATATTTGTCATGTATTCTCTGTCTGCTTCCTCCATAGATGTCAAACCCAAAGTCAGACTAAAACATTGTGTGTGTGTTCCTCATATATTGTGATTTATTTTGTTGGGGATTATCAGATGTTTTGGTTCCTGATTACCATCATCATCATCATCTTTTTTTAAATTAAATTTTTATTCTTTAAAAAACAAAAAATACAAAAATCTCATTTCCATTAACAGTTATTGTATCATTGTATATATATGTTTCCTGTTTCGTGACTATACATTATTTTTATCTTTATTCTTCACCCATTTGTACCACCTCTCCCATGTCACATAGTATTCTCGATCCTCTTTGCCTTTCAGTTCCATAGTGAATTTATCTAGTTCAGTACAGTCCATTAATTTTTGAATCAGAACTTCATCTGGTGGTATTTTATCACTCTTCCAATTTTGTGCTAACGTGATTCTTGCTGCAGTTAAGATGAGTATAATAAGATATCTTTTATCTTTACTCAAATTCCCTTTAATCATATCTAATAAAAAAGTTTCAGTTCCAATTTCAATTTATATTTTGTAATCTCAAAAAGCCATCTCTGTATTTTCTCCCAATATCTTTTGACCTCTATACACTTTCACCACATATGGAAAAGCATTCCTTTCTTTTGTTCGCACTTCCAGCATTCCAGTTTCAAGGTTGGATACATTTTCACCAGTTGTGCCGACGCTAAGTGCCATCTACAAAATATTTTGTATTGATTTTCTTTGCATGCTGTCGAGCTTCCAGTTCTCGGTTCAAGTCTTTTCCCACACATCCAAATTTATATTATGACCCATATTTCTTATCCAGGCAATCATTGGTCCCTTAACAATTTCCTCCTCTAATTCCACCTCCAATAGGTAATTATATGTTCATGTTATAAATTTTATATCTTTGCCTGTCAATATTTGGTCCAATTTTTGTAAATCTTTCTCTATCCCTAGCTCCTTTACATCTTTCTTAAATTTAGTTTGAATTTGCAAATATACCCACCAGTCTAATGTTCTTTTAATTTATCCAGTGTTTTTAATTCCCCCTGTTCATCTACCAATTCTTTTTATCTAATCATTTTTTAATGTCCCTTGTATTTGGTTATAATATAGCTTCCATAGGTGAGAGTCTTTTTAAATAATGCTTTTTTTTTTATTTTCCCCCATGTCTGTAAAAGTGAGTCCTGTATCAAATATCTATGGAAATAGGAGTGGATCTTATTCGTTTTATCCCATAGAAAGGCATGCCACCCAATTTGGAGGTCATGATCTTCTATCACCAAAATTCTTTTATTTTTTAAATTTATCCACTCCTTAACCCATTGTAAAATTGCTGCTTGATAATGTGTTTCCCATTTTGGGAGTCCAAGGCCGCCTCTGGCTCTACTATCTTATAACATTTTTAATTTTATTCGTGCTTTTTATCCCATCCATATAAATTTCATTACCGTCCTATCTAATTCCTGAAAAAAATTCTTAGCCAATTTTATAGTTATTCTTTGAAAATAGTATAATAGTTTCAGTAGTATGTTCATTTTTATGGCCGCTATTCAGCCTAATAGTGATAGTTGTAATTTCCCCCAATTGGCCAGGTCTTTCTTTATCTGTAAAAGTAATTTCATATAATTATCCTCTTCTATGGAAGAGTATCTTCCTGTTAACCAAATTCTAAGTATTTAAGTTTTTGACACTTTGTAATCCCAATTTCCTTTCCAATTCTTTTTTTTTTTATTTTCTATCAAATTTTTGGTTACTACTTTTGTTTTATCTTTATTAATTTTTGGTCCTGCTACCGCCACATATTCTTCTAATTCTTGAATTAGATAGGTCCCTGACTCTATTGTATCTTCCACAAAAAACACTAGGTCATCCGCAAACGTACTTTATATTCTTCTTTTTTGCTCTTCAGTCCAATTATCTCCTTTCTTTGCCTAATCTGATTTAAAAGCACTTCCATGGTCGAGATAAAAAGCAGAGGTAACATTGGACATCCCTGCCTAACACCTTTCATAATCTTAAAGTTTTCAGTAATCTCCCCATTTATAATTACCCTAGCTTTTTGGTTCGAATAAATTGTGCCTATCATTTTCTTGAATTTAAATCCAAATCCCATATTTTCGACCTGTTGGATCAAGAACTGCCAGCTGAGATTGTCGAAGGCCTTCTGAGCATCCAAGAAAATCAACGCTGCCTGCTTTTCCGGGTGGGCCTCATAGTATTCTAATACATTTAATACTATCCTTGTATTGTTTCTTATCTGTCTAGAAGGTAGAAAGCCATTCTGGTCAATATGAATAAGCTCATTTAATATAATTTTTAAACTTTCCGACATTATTGTTGCGGAATATTTTATAGTCCACATTCAAAAGTGAGATTGGTCTATAATTTTTAATCTGTTTGTGATCTAAATCTTCTTTAGGAATTAGTGAAATATTCGCTTCTCTCCATGAGTCGGGTAATTTGGAAAAGCCTAATACCTCACTGTACACATCAAGCATCACTGTTTCAAGATATTCATAAATACATTTATACAGTTACACTGAAAGACCACCCGGCCCTGGCGTCTTATTATTTTTCTGCCTTTCAACCACCCTTTTCAATTCCATCACTATTATTTCTTTATTTAATATCTCTTTCTGTTCCTCTCTTTCTGGGAGACCTTTCCTTTTCAAATATTGTTCTATCCTCTCAGAGTTTATTCCATCCTTTCTATATATATGTTCGAAATATTTTTGTTACTATTTTCTTTTTCTCAGTCATTCGATATTCTAATTTTCCATCATCATCTTCCAATTCTTGTATCAACCTTCTTTCTTTTTCTAATCTTAATTTATGGGCTAACCACCACCCTGATTTATTTGCATGTTCAAAAAAATTCTGTTTTGCCCTTTTTACCTCTTTAACTCTCATCATCATCTTTTAATGACTCCACAATCCCTTGTGGGGTGGAGTCTGGGCATCTGAATAGAGCTGATTGTTTACTGGCCAGATGCCCCTCCTGTTGCCAATGCAGAGTTTTGTCCAGCAGATATATTTTCATTGTGCCCAGAGAGAGAAATAGCTGTCTCTACCTAGGATCAAACTCACAGCCTCCTGATTGTGAGGCAAGATCTCCACTTCTAGGCCACTGCACCACTCTTGGTTCCTGATTAACATACCCTCTATGTATTCTCAAGTCCCCTTGTAAAACCATCTCAGTGTGAATTCATTACATCTGAAAACAGCACATGCCACAGCTTAACAAAATAAAAGTTAAACTGAGTATCTACTTCAAGGTCCCATCAATCACAAATCACTTCAATTTCTTGCAAAGTCCAACCCATCGCTTCAGTTCAGTCCTCAAAGCTTCCTGTACTTGTTTATTCTTCAAACAATATATGAATGGGATCAAAAGTGGAGCCATGACAGTATTCAAAAGAGCCATTATTTTGTTGAAATCTAATTTGCTGATGCTTTTGGGTCTTATGTACATGAAAATACAACTGCTGTATGTGATGGAGATCACTCCCATGTGTGAAGCACAAGTGGAGAAAGTCTTCTTCCTTCCAGTAGTTGATGGGATTCTCAGAATGGTAGATATGATTTTGATGTAAGACACAACATTGATAATTAAGGTCCCAAGCAAAGAGAATATGGCAATCACTAAATCAATCAGTTCTAGGAGGCTGGTGTCCACACATGATAGTTTGATTAGGGGTCCATTGTCACAAAAGAAATGATTGATGATGTTGTGAGGGCCACAAAATGGCATTTGAAAGAAAAGAATGGATGGAACTAGAATTAGTAACAAACCCCCAGCCCAACAACAAAGTACCAATAAGGAGCAGATTTGTTCATTCATGATGGTTGGATAGTGAAGAGGGTTACAGATGGCTATGTATCGATCAACAGACATTGTGGCCAGTAGAAGGAACTCAGTGGTGCCAAGAACAAAGTGGAGGAACATCTGTGTGAAGCAACCAGCTAAAGAGATGCTTTTGCTGCTAGTGGCCATGTTGGCCAGTGTTTTAGGAATGATGGTACTCATATACCCAATCTCTACCCATGCCACATGTCGGAGGAAAAAATACATTGGGCTATACAATTGGGCATTCACCAGTGTGATAATAATAATCAACATGTTTCCTATCAATGTTAAAAAGTAAATCGCAAGCAGGATGAGAAAAAGGCCAATGGCAAGTTGATGGTTGTTGGTCAGCCCTAACAATATGAACTCTTTCACTGTGGTGCTGTTTTCCATTTAGTTCAATCCTAAAAATGGAATGAAATGATAAGAGATTAGTCCAACTTCATTTTCATTTCAATCACACATTTCAAATAAACACTTTTGATTCTTTGTAGACCATCAAATGGTTGGTCTAAGAGGCAAAGACAAAGATGAGGGGGTCAACTTATTCTCCAATGTACCTGAAGACAAGTAGAAGAAGAAGCAATGGATGAAAACTAAGCAAGGAGAGAAGCAACCTAGAACTAAGGTGAAATTTCCTGACAGTGAGAACCATTAATCAGTGGAACAACTTACTTTCAGAAGTTGTGTGTGCTCCAACACTGGAAGTTTTAAAGAAGAGATTGGACAAACATTTGTCTGAAATGGTATAGGGTTTCCTAGAAGACCTCCAAGGTCCGTTCCAACTTGGCTATTTTGTTAATCTTTGATATAATAAGAAATGATTGTTTGAATCAGATCAAGATACTTCTAGTCATTAGTCTAAGAGACTCTAAGAAGGCACAGAGTATTCTCACCAATCCAAGATTGTGTATACTTCTAATCATGGAAAAATCTATTTTTTGCATGGGTAAAGTATTTATCTATTTTCTACTTGCTCAATACTCCCTTCCCATCTCTTCTGAGAAACTCATTTTTCTTTTTCAGTCAGAAGAAAATTCACACAGATCTTTCAACTTTTCATACTGCAATTACAGTAATAGCAGTGTCCTACTGTTGAATAGGAAGGCAATTTCAGACACATATATTCCATCCACTTTTTCAGTGTGTGGTTATTTGATGTGACACAAGTGTAGCATTTCTGAGGAAAAAAACTTCCAGCAATTTTGTATCTTCTATAATAGTTAGCGGATATTAAACAGCTTTTTACATATACTATGCTAAATAGTTTTTTTTTTACTAATCTTGTGTTTCAAATTGATATTGTTCCATTTTCCTGAAGAAAAGGTGATCCTATCATTCTTCTCAATGGAGCTGCATTCACACAGAATAGCTGGAAGGATCAGTTACTCTGGGATTAAAAATTATCTTCCTGAACCAAAATAATTTTTGAGAGCTTCCTTGAACGAGCTGACACTTGTGGCCACTCTTTTTGATAATTGTTGAATAAGGACAAATTATAAGGAAAAATATAAGAAAAAAATGTGTTCCCAAATTGTTGAACAAGGACAAATTATAAGGAAAAATATAAGAAAAAAATGTGTTCCCAAATTGGAATGATCTCGATTATAGACTAATTAAGTAGGTTCCATCAACTCATTTTTATCTCCTAGTATCCAAATAGATTTTTTTTCCCCAGGATGATCTGTCCATAACTTGTCCTCCAACTCTTTCAGTGATGTATTCATCATTGCTATAACTGAGACTGTCCACCTTGCTTCTGCTCATTCTATTCTTTTGATTCCTTCCACCCTTCTGAGCATTAGATCTGTCTCAGGAGACCTAAGTCTTCACATAATGTGACTCTCCATTATAGACACACTAGAAAAGCCATCAGTTGTCTATTTCCTTTCTTCCCTATGGTCCTCCATTAGGTTAACAGAGGAGAATAATAGAGTTGGATGGGACCTTGGAGTCTTCTAGTCCAATCCCCTGTTCCAGGAGACACCATACCATTCCAGACAAATGGCTCTCCAGCCTCTTCTTTAAAAGCCTTCCGTGATGGAGCACTGGATGAACACTGGATGGAGCACCCACAATTCCTGAAAGCTATTTCATTGGTTATCAGTTCCATTGATCTGCAAAGGAACTCAAAGTAACAGAGATAATGTTCCTTGAATCCCCCTCCTAATTTTTGTAAGGTCCCTCTATGACAATACCTTTGTGCTGGTTAACCCCTCCTTTAGCATCTTGCCATGAGGACGAAGTGGCAAGATGAATTCAACATAAAACTAATCCAGGGTTATTAATTAATTAATTATTATTATTATTAATTCTCTGACAAAGTACTCCTAATCCAGATATGTCAGTTATGCAAGCACAACCTGTGTGCTTATAAACTTAGATCAAAAGACACTTGATTCAGAAGTATGTTCCAATGGATTCTGCAGAGCATATTCCCCTATGATGAATTATATGAATTTAATGAGTAAAACAAAGTTTGCTTGAAGTTTATTTCCAAACCACTCCTAAACATTACACCTTAGAGATCCTTTACCTACTGCAATTATTTGAAATGCTGCAATACGTCTCTTGATTTTCAGAGCAGCATTGAAACATTTCCAAATACTCACCATTTCCAATGTACATTAAAATATTCATAACATTTCACGAACTCTATGCTATGTCATTATCTTCTTTCTGCCAGTAAAACCATTTTCTACAATTGTTAGACTGGTTTGAATTTGTTAATAAATAAATTTAAAAACAAGGAAAAATAATCCATCAAAACTTTACTTCCAAATTCAAATCTGGGAAAAGATAATATTCAGCATCCAGAGTGCCTTTCAGAAGATTCTTGATTCACACATTTATACAGGACAATTTTTTCTTTGCATAGTTTTTCATGGCAATCAGCAGAGAAGTAACTTCTTTTAAACCATGGAGCTAGTTATTGTTTTGAAGCATATGGAGTAAGAGGTATTCAAGATTGGCTTGCAAAGATCCCTCAGGGACTCCACAAGAAGTGACAAAACACATTGCAGGAGAATCTGTATCAGGAATTCTATTTCTGCTTCATCTATTGATGTTAAATCCAAAGGGGAGCAAAATCATTGTGGGCATGTTCCTCCTGTATTGTGCTTTCATGCAATACACCATACAAGTTTGATTGTGGTTGGCTCTGCCTTCACATCTGTGAACTCAACATCTGTGATGGCTAAATCACAATATAGGCTTTCTTATCTTTTGAAGCACCTGGTGCAAAAGGTGTAAGCTTGTTCAGTTATCATGATAGGTAAATTTCCCTATGCTTTGATCCCAAAGGTCCATGATGGGATTCCAAATTTTTTCCTACTATTCTATGAAAGAGTGCTTTGCATGCATGTGAAGCACTCAAAAATTGCCCTCTGTGTCAACGCTAGTGAGATGAGTTTTTTTTTTTTTAGCTCAGCTGAGATGTGGCAATCCCTCTCTGCTGTGCGAATCAGCTGAACTGAACTAAGGGAATATAGGACAAAAAAGGGTGGGTGCAGGTAGGCGGGGCCAGCCAGAGGTGGAATTTGCTGGTTCTCAGAACTACTCAAAATTTCAGCAACCAGTACCCCAGAACTGGTCTGAACCGCCTGAATACCACTTCTGCCAAAGGTGCTTTTTTCAAGAAGTAACTAAACTTTCTTTGTTTTTGCTTGAAAATGTTTAGCTTCTCCTCCAAGAAGCTTCTTCTGATCTGACTGAATGGTGGAGAATGGAAGAATATAAACCTGGAAATCATCTGGTTGTTAGCACTCTCTCTGAGAGTTGTTGAGGCCACTTGGGGGTTTACCTGTGCTCTCAGGGTCACCTGAATAGTGCAATAGTGCAATAGTTTTAATCACACCAAATCAATTCTTCAGTAAAATGCCAATCTCTCTCTTGATCATTCTTGATTCCCAATCTCTCCACCTTCTTCTTTCATCCCATACACCCATGTGCCTGATGGTCCTTTTCCAATAGAGTTAAGGAGGGAATAGATCTCCTAGGATGCACTGGGACACTCCTGTTATGAGGCTGACACAAAGGATTGGAGAAATTGTGAAAAGTAATGCTGTGTTCAACTATGGATGGTGTATGACCCACCTAGAATTTCACAACATATATATGTTTGATGTACAGTATATACTGTATGCATATGTGTCTGTGTCTGTATAAAGGTAAAGGTTCCCCTCACACATACGTGCTAGTCATATGTGCGACTCTAGGGGCAGTACTCGTGCATTACAAAGCTGAAGAGCCAGCGCTGTCCGAAGAAGTCTCCATGGTCATGTGGCTGGCATGACTAAAATGCTGAAGGCACATGGAATGCTGTTTTCTTCCCACCAAAGGGACCCTATTTTTCTACTTGCATTTTTACATGCTTTTGAACTGCTAGGTTGGAAGAAGTAGGACAAGTAATGGGAAATCACTCCATTATGCGGCACTAGGGATTTGAACCATCAAACTGCTGACCTTTCTGATTGACAAGCTCAGCATCTTACCCACTGAGCTACCATGTTCCTGGGTATGTATATGCATATATAGTCCTTGCATGTCCAGTCAGGGTTGGCCAATAAAAAATGCTACTCTATATAAATATGTCTCATTTAATGAAAAGAAGGACTTGAAATGACACGGTAGTAGTATTCCAATATCTCAGGGGCTGCCACAAAGAAGAGGGTTCAATCTATTCTCCAAAGCATCTGAAGGCAGGACAATGGGTGGAAGCTAATCAAGGAGAGAAGCAATATCTCACTTGTTTCCTCCCAGCTTCCATATTCATAAACCTCTAGATATCCATAATGATTTTTTACTCTTATTTCTCTTCTATTGCTCATTTGTAAGTATCTGTCACACATTTAAAATACAATTGGCAAATCCATTCATAAAATTTATATCAACTTTTTTTCCATTTAAATTTCTTAAACAGCATTGGTAGTGTGACACAAAGGGGCATCGATCAAAAGAGCGAGGTGACAATTTTGCATTAATGGGGAGAGAGAGCGATAGACAGACAGACACAGAGAGAGAGAGAGACAGACAGACACACCGATAGGGAGAGAGACACAGAGACAGAGAAACAGAGAGAGTGTGAGAAAAAGAGAGAGACAGAGACAGAGACGGAGAAATGTCTATATTTACACATGCATTTGGAATAATGTCACCAGTTACATTCCTTTAATAGAAATTTAGAAATTAAAATAAAGTAAAAACCAAAGAGAGTGAAAGATGAAGCAAGAAATGATGAGATAGAAGGAATAGTCAAATAAGAACTCTGGACACAATAAAAGAGAATTTCAGTGCTAGTCTTCAACGAAGATCATGATTAGGATTAAAAAAATAAATGCAACAATTTCACAACATTAAAGTGAAATAAAGCCATGACAATCCATTTTCTTTTTATTGTATTCTTCTAGGATGTAAAAATGGGGGCAGGATTTTGAGTCTAGAAAATAGGTGATGGTTCTCTCATCTACATAGGAACAACTCTGTTTAGGTTTCGTTCTAAGCCCTGAACAATCTATCAACTGGAAAAAAAAATGATAAAAAATACATTTCACAAAATTTAACTTCTGATATATTCATGTTCGTGTCCAAGCTGTCCCACTGACAACAGCACAGAAATCCTTTTTTCATTATGTTCTTCCGGAATGTATTCTTGAGATCCCATTCTAGATTGGAGCAGTAGATGATGGTCCTCTCATCCATATATTAATAAAATCTAAGTCTGTTTACATTTGTTTGAGATCAGCCAAGGTTGGTGAAGTGCTTCCAATGATTCCTTCTCACAAAATAGGTTTGTGCCTCTGCAAACAATTTCGGAAAGCATCCTTGACATTCTTATTCCTCAGAGTGTAAATAAAAGGGTTCAATAATGGGGTGACCACAGCAGTAAGAACTGCAACAGCTTTCTGTGCATCATGAGATTGACCTTTGCTGGGCAAACAGTACATGAAAATGGTACTGCTGTAGAAGATGGAAGCAGCTGTGAAAAGAGAAACACAGATTGAAAAAGTCTTCCTATGACTGCCCTTGGTTTTCATACTCAAGACAGTCACAATTAACAGATAACAGATAATCAGAGTTGGAAGGGAACTTGTAGGTCATCTAGTCCAACCCCCCCCCAAGCAGGAGACCCTACACCATTTCTGACAAATAGCAGTCCAATCTCTTCTTGAAAGTCTCAAGTGATGGTGCTCCCACAACTTCCGAGGGCAAGCTATTCCATTGGTTGATTGTTCTCACTGTCAGAAAGTTTCTCCTTGTTTCCAGGTTAAATGTTTCCTTGTTCAGTTTCTATCCATTATTCCTTGTCTGGCCTACAGGTGCTTTAGAAAATAGCTTGACCCCTTCCTCCCTGTGGCAGCCCGTCAAATATTGGAAGACCGCTATCATGTCTCCTCTGGTCCTTCTCTTTACTAGACTAGCCAAGTCCAGTTCCTGCAACCATTCGTTGTATGTTTTAACTTCCAGTCCCCTAATCATCCTGGTTGCTCTTCTCTGTACTTTTTCTAGAGTCTCAACATCTGTTTTATAATGTGGTGAACAAAACTGGATGCAGTACTCTAGGTGTGGCCTTACTAAGGCTTTATAGAGTGGTATTAGTACTTCCCTTGATCTTCATTGTAACCCTCTGTTAATACAACTTAGGATTGCATTAGCTTTTTTGGCTGCTGCTGCACACTGCTAGCTCATATTTAGCTGGTTGTCAACTAAGATTCCAAGATCCCTCTCACAGTAACTGCTATTGAGCCTGGTTTCACCCAATCTATATGTGTACTTTTGGTTTTTCTTGCCTAAGTGTAGGACTTTACATTTCTCTGCATTGAATTTCATTTAGTTAGATATGGCCCAGTGTTCTAGTCTGTCAAGATCCATCTGGATCTTGAGCCTATCTTCTTGGGTGTTAGCTATTCCTGCCAGCTTAGTATCACCTGCAAATTTGATAAGTTCCCCTTCTATTCCCTCATCTAAATCATTAATGAAGATATTGAAGAGTATTGGGCCTAAGACGGAATCTTGTGGCACCCCACTGGTTACTTCCCTCCATGTAGACTTAACCCACTAAGGACTACTTATTGAGTACGGTTTGCCAGCCAGTTGTGAGTCCATCTAGTGGTGGTGCTATCTATTCCACTTTTTTCTAGCTTACTAAGAAGTAGGTTTATGTAGAGGTAAGAGACAACCATTACACACAAAGAGCTGAGTAACATCAGAGCAACGAGGTCAGATTCCAAAGTCAGAAGAGTATCTATATCATTGCAAGAAAGCTTTATCAGTGGAGCACAGTCACAGAAGAAATGATTGATAACATTAGAGCTGCAGATTTTATTGTTATTTAGTATCCCATGACTATCACTTAAGTGTTGTATCTTATGATTCTTGATGAATGTGTTTCTTTTATGTATGCTGAGAGCTTATGCACCAAAGACAAATTCCTTGTATATCCAATCACCACTTGACCAATAAAGAATTCTATTGTATTCTATTTGCATTCTTTTAGCAAGTCGCTAAGGTCATCCGGAGGTTTATCTGTATCCTCAGGATTACCTTAGTGGTGCAAATGGGTGTGGTGCCTTCTTGGAACTGTTTAAAGGACTGGTTGTAGATTGGAGATAAATGATGTTGTATCACCCAAAGTTCACATTTTGGACAGAGAAGACTGCTGGTTTGAAAAAGGGTTAAAGAGGCCATCTATGTCAAAATTGAACAGCCCTCTTTCAATAGTGAACTAGGGATATGACATCATCTGTAGTATCTCTAACCTACAACACAGTCCTTTCAACAGTTCCAAGGTTCCACACCTTTTCACCTCTCAGGTGCTCAGGTGACACTGAGGACACAGATAAACTTCCAGGTGACCTTAATAACCTGATAAAAGAATGCAAAGGTCTAGCTGAATGCAAATCCTTCCATTCCCACCATCCAGTCAGAACTTAAGAAGCTTCTTGAATGAGAAATGAAACATATTCAAAGACAAACCAGAAAGTCCAGTTGTCTCTTGAAAAAGCACTTTTGGGACAACTCCTATAGTATCTATTATATCCTCTGCAATTATTTGTGATCAAAAAATGGTTGAAAAGCTTTTCTCACTGAATGTAAATAGTTGTCTTCCAGGACATTAAATGTGAGTTGTGGGAATGAGAAATTTCAGCTGAATGCCAGGTTTTCTGGTTCTGATACAAGGAGTGACTGCAAATGTAAATTCTATCAAGAATGCAGAATTCATTAAATATTTAATTTTTAATCAGACCCTTTTTCCTTAATGGATATAAATCATTTTTTCTGCTACATTAGTTTGACTTTCTCTATTTAAGCATTAGAATTGAATTCAGTTTTGTAAAGCTTCTTGCAGATAGTCTAAGTGTGGATAGGATGACACCTTCATGTTGAATTCAAAACATATCATCTTGGAATGAAACATTTGTTGATTTAGTGAACTCATTAATTTTTGTAATAAATGCCAGCATTTCTTTTTGTAGAAATCAGAATCAAAAATATTCTATCATCCTGGATGAGGTACTAGAAGCAGAACAAATCTTTCATATCATCTTCCAAATTTCTCTGCCATCCAGGAAGGAAGTGATGGGAAGATTCATCTCTTAAGCCAAAATGCTACCCATTGATGTTGGATGAGATCTGTTATTATATTCTTTATTTCTTATATTGGTGTGCTGTACTATTTCCACAGATTGAGAAGTTGGCAATGTTTTTAGGTCATTGTGAATGCCAGAATAAGGGGAGCTTATAAATGAAATATATTAATTTTAAGTCCATAAAAAGGCAGACAAATGGCCCTACCTAAAATGCAAATCTAACATCATATATACTTTGCACACACAATTCATTTTCAATGAAATATGCAACCACAAGATTGAACTTACTAAGTGCATATCAGGGAAATTGGTGCTATTCTTCTCAGTGTGGAAATAAGTTCTTCAGACAGTCTTTTAAGACCTCTTTGATCTTCTGGTTTCTCAGAGTATAAATAAAAGGATTCAATAATGGAGTAATAACTGCAGTCAGAAGTGCAGTGGATTTTTGGACACTCTGCGAATGTCCTTTGGTAGGTAAGGAGTACATGAAGATGGAACTGCCATAGAAAATGCTAGCTACCGCAAGGTGAGAAGCACAGGTGGAAAAGGTCTTCTTCTGGCCTTTGGTGGAGTGCATCCATAGGACGGTGGAAATAATGTAGAGGTACGAGACCCCATTGATAGATAAGGTGGTGAGCATCACTGCTAAGGAGAGAGCTGTCTCAAAATCCAAGAGGAAAGGCACACTCTTGCTGCAAGAAAGCTTTAAAATTGGGGCATAATCATAGAAAAAATGGTCAACAAGATTAGAGCCACAGAAGGAGAGATGGAGAAGGAATGAGAAGGAGAAGGAACCCCCCAGTCCAGCAACCCAGGGTCAAGAAGACACAGAAATGTTTGTTCATGATGATGGTATAGCGGAGTGAATAACAGATAGCAACATAGCGATCAAAGGCCATTACAGCAATAAGTATGCACTCACAGGTACCCAAGGAGAAGTAGAAATAGCATTGGGCAATATATCCCCCAAAAGAAATAGTTTTGTTTAGAAAAATCAAGTTTACAAGCATCTCTGGGCAGATTGTCGAGGCAAAGAGCATTTCCAGTAAAGACAAGTTGCAGAGGAAGAAGTACATGGGGGTTTGGAGGCGTTGGTCCATGCATGTGATGATGGTGAGATTTCCAGCAAGAGTAAGGAAAAATAGGAACACTGAAAAAAGGAAGAGTTCAATAAGCTGAGAAAGTTGGAAGCCAATTAGGATGAATTCTGTCACTTGTGTTGTATTACTCCAGTACCTGGATCCCATGGTTGATTTGCTTATGAAGAAACATCAGATAGAGAAAACAGTCCACAGTAGATTTGGGGGTTGTTTCCATGAACATTGGATGTGCCTCTTTTCTAATGTTAGCTGTAGCTTCCCTTATGACATCCTATTGACTGTATCTGATACAAGCAATGGGAGGTAAAGGCTACCAGACTGATGATAATCTCTGGGGCTTCCTGTTGCTATCTTTGAATCACACCTGAACGATTGCATAATGCATGGTTTATCTCAAATCATCCCAGGAGTTCTTCTTGTAGGGAGTCCATGATTTGGAAGAAAACAGTGATTTAGAAGATGGAACTCTGGGTCTTAACAACAAGAGGTCTGGCTTACATCCACTCAAGAAGAATGGAAGAATGGATCCTGTTTTCATTTCCACATCCCAAATATTCATCAGGAAGATCTCATATGGCCACTTCCAATTCTGTCCTGGTTGGCATTCTGGTTGGCTATCCATACAAGCTAATTATTATTATTTATCTCTCCAATCTGACCCTTTGTCATCAGGGCTAGAAGCTGATTAATTGATTGATTAATTGCAAGGCTACAAAGCAATATATTTCTAAAAAGATAAATGAATAAAGCAAAAAATCTAGCTTGGGATGCTTCCTTGGAGACATATCAGTGCCTTAATAAGTTTCTCAGGGAGTAAAATTTATAAATACGTTTATTCATTCTGGTGATATGAAACTTGAATGGTGTTAAACATAATAAGCAATTTTTCTACTTTGCAGTAGGTGATTTTAATCTTCAGGGTTTGAAAAAAATATCCTTCTGGGTTCAGTTCCAAGTGGGGAAAAAGACACTGGAAACGTGGAGACTGTTTGGAAGGTTTAATGGTGGATAGGATCACATGGCCTGGAGCTCCAGTGTGAAAGGGAAGAGATCAATAAAAAGGTGAGAAGAGAAGGTCGAGAAAGGGCTAGTTGCTGAGAGTGCCTGGGTTTTATAACCTTTGTTGGGCCCCACCTTAGTATTTCCTGTTCTTGTGTAAGAAATGTATCCCATTGGTTGTCAGACTCCCAGGGACAACTCTGTAGGCTGTCCTCAGTTCAAGGCTTGGTCTAGCCTTGCTGGATGATTTATGCCTTTAAAAAGGCTTTTGGCAATTGTTATAGCTTTATCTGGAGATCTTTCCTATGTAAAGTATTCTGGCCCAGGCCTTAATGGCCCACCCATTAACAAAGGTGAGGTGAGATTCTGCTTCTGTGGTGAGTTTCTGCTTCTGAGTTTCTACTCTTTTTAAAGGAAATATTCGGCCTTTTTAATATTTCCTAGGCTATTTCAATTTTCTAGGAGAGGGGTGGGTGCTAACTTCCTATAAGGGATAACAGGAAATGTTGCCATCTCAGCTGGAGGGGTTTTCACTTGCCTGTACAACATTGACATACAAGCTTCCTCCAACTTTCAGCTTCCTCTAACTCAAAAAATAAAATATCAATACACGCCTTAGAAAAAAGCAAAAGGGAACAGTTTTTTTAAAAGTTGTTTACTCCTTCACACATTGTCTTTCTTTTAACCATTGGCAGAATTCAAGCCTATCTAATTGAATAGCACAATCTGATATTGGAAGGGAAGGAGGGAGGGAGGGAGGGGAGGGAGGAAGATATTGTAATATATTTAGATGGGTAATTTTATCAACCCAAATAAAAAAATGAATGATGCCCCAATTGTTTATTTTAAAAAAGCTGAAATGCTTGTTCTTTAGAGTCCCCAAAGTGTTTTTTTAAGCAATTGGGCTATTTTTTTTCTTTGAAAACATTTTGCTTCTCATCCAAGAAGCTTCTTCACTTCTCTATTTTAGAGAAATACATTTTTAAAGAAAATAGCATTGTCCTGAAATAAACACTTAATACGCTTAATTTTCTTCAGTGTCTTATTTTTCTAAAACATCAGTTTGTCCTGTGCCATGTTTTCTTTAAATAGCATTTTTATGTATTTCCAATTCTGAATCACCAGTTTTTCTCCTCTTAATAGTGAGATCCTATAACATCTTGGACAATTTTGGTAGTCTTGTAGATACTTACAATCTGTCCAATTGTGTTTCTGATACTTCAGATTTCTGTAATGTAGAAAACTTCCTCCCTCTCTGTCAGACTCTTTAGGTTGTGGCACAATGGTTAGAATTCAATATTGCAGGCTAATTCTGCCAACTATCAGCAGTTCAATTCTGACCAGCTCAAAGTTGGCTCAGACTTCCGAAATCAATAAATGAGGACCCATTTGTTGGGAACAACACACTGACTCTGTAAGCTGCTTAGAGAGGACAGTAACGTACTATGAAGTGGTATATACATCTAAGTGCTATTGTTAATGCTAGTTCAGAACAAGAAATGGTATATACATCTAAGTGCTATTGTTAGTGCTAGTTCAGAACAGGAAATCAACTCTACAGAAAGGTTAACATTAACTTTATTGAGACTTGTTATAATTATACAGTCGTACAAGTTTCACTGTGTTATGTTTTTTCCATAGTTTGTAGACTTTGCTGACTTGGAGAAGTGTTTTCTTAATCTGAATGTTAGCTCATACTTTGCACTTTAAAATGTCTTTTGCCCCTTTTGCCTTGGTAATAATTTCTGTATATATCCATCAAGGTCCTTTACTTTGTTTACGACAGTTTGCATTCTCACTACTATAGTGTTTTACACTATAGGGTGTCAGCAATGCAGGGAGGGAGGGAGGCAGGCAGGCAATGATAGATAGATAGATAGATAGATAGATAGATAGATAGATAGATAGATAGATAGATAGGAGATAGGAATAGATGAGAGATATAGATGATATAGATAGATGTAGATATAGATTAGCTGGTGAAAAAGAAAAAAATTATAAAAAATAGAGATTTTATTTATTTATTTATTTATTTTGATTTATCAATCGCTTACAAGATAATAGATATAAGTATATACATAGTTATGAATACATGAAATGGGTACATATAAGAAAAAAAACAATAGGACAGGGATGGTAGGCACGTTGGTGTGCTTATGAATGCCCCGTACAGAGCTCTTAGGAAAGGGGTGAGGTCAATAGACAGTCTTTAAGGTTAAAGTTTTTGGGGTTTGGGGAAGAAACCACAGAGTCAGGTAGAGTATTCCAGATATTAACCACTCTGAAGTTGTATTTCCTGCAATCAAGTTTGGTGTGGATAACCTTGAGTTTGTATCTACTGTGTGCTCTTGTGTTGTTATGGTTGAAACCGAAGTATTCATTGACAGGTAAGTCATTGCAATGTATGATTTTATATACCATACTTAGATCACACCGAAGACGGCGTAATTCAAGGTTTTCTAGGCCTAGAATTTCAAGTCTGATGGCATAAGGTATTCTACAATGAGTAGAGGAGTGGAGAACTCTTCTTGTGAAATATTTCTGGACTTTTTCAACTGTGCTAATATCAGATACATAATGTGGGTTCCAGACTGATGAGCTGTATTCGAGTATTGGTCTAGCAAATGTTTTGTATGCTCTAGTTAGTAGTGTGATATTACCAGAGAAAAAGCTATATAGGATTAGGTTAACAACTCTTAATGCCTTTTTAGCTAGGTAGTTACAGTGGGCTCTAGCATTTAGATCATTAGAGATGAGTATTCCAACGTCCTTTACATAGCTTGGATCATCAACAAAATCTTAACTATTCAGCTTGTATTTTTTTTTCTGTTTTTTTTTGCCAATATGTAAGACAGAGCATTTATTTGAGATTTGAAGTTGCCATTTTCTTTAACCATTCTGATACATAGTCAAGATCTTTTTGAAGGGTAGCAGTATTTTCTGTGGTATTGAACAGCTTTACATTATCAGCAAAGAGAATGCAATTGCTCTTAATATGATCACAGAGGTCATTTATGTAGAGTATGAAGAGAGTTGGTCTTAGAACAGTGCCTTGGGGGACACCATTGTTCACAGGTACAGAATTTGATAGGACATTCCCAATTTTGACCATTTGTTGATTGTTGAGAGGAATGCTTCTATCCTGTTATGCAGTTGTCCAGAGATACCATAAGATTTTAGTTTTAAGAATAGTTTGTCGTGTACTACTGAATCAAAGGCTTTACAGCAGTCTATGTAGATTGCGTCTATTGCTTTGCCCTGATCAAGTTGTATAGTCCATATGTTTTTGCAGTGTAAGAGTTGCAGATTAGAGGATAGTTTTTTTCTGAAACCAAATTATTTATTAGAGAGTAGGTTGTTTGTCTCTAACTGGAGGATAATGAATTGGTTAATAATTGATTCCATGACTTTACAAGTGATGCAGCATAAGGAGATTGGTCTGTAATTTTCAACTAGGCTGGGGTCTCCCTTTTTGAAGATGGGGGTGACCGTGGCTTGTGACCATAGGTTAGGCAAGGAGCTGGTCCTGAAAGTTTTTTTAAAGATTATGCTTAGAGGTTCTGTTATGGCAGTGGATAGCTTTTTTAAGAAGTAGGCACATATTCCATCCGGTCCAATAGATAGAGATGGTTTTAGATTGCATAGTGCTTTTTCAATATTATCTTCTGTAAAATCAATATGTATTAGTTCATTATAATTGTCTTGGTTCGACTACGAAATACTGGGCATGATCCATTGTTGTTTACAAATACTGAGTCAAAGAATGCGTTAGAGATGTTGGCTTTAATGGTGTCGTCATTGCAGTCTTTACCATAAGCTGCTATCAGGGGTCAGATGGACCTTGAATCTTTTAGTTTGTTGTTTACAAAATTATAAAAAGCACAGGTGGAATTGGTGCCTAGAAGGTTTTCCTCTTGTTTAATGTGATAATTGGTGCATTCAGTCTTTATCTGGTGGCATAAATTTTTGTATTGGCTTTTGAAGTTGGCAATGTGACCAGATTTGTTTTTCCACCTGAGTGATCTCTTTTTGGATTGATACAGATTAGAGATATAGAGACAGGGCAGAGGCAGAGGCAGACAGGCAGACAGGCAGACAGGCAGGCAGGCAGGCAGGCAGACAGATAACGATAGGTAGATAGGTTTCGATAAATGGATAGATAGATAGATAGATAGATAGATAGATAGATAGATAGATAGATAGATAGATAGATAGATAGATAGATAGATAGATAGATAGATAGACAGATAGATAGATAGACCCACACAGATATATATGTCTATTTTGAATAGATATGGAAAAGAGGAAGAAGTGTTCACAAGGTTGATGCACTATGGAATAAAACTGTGACTGAAACTACATGTTTTGCTTTGGATACCAAGAAGCCTCCTCCCAGAAGGTAACAAGGAAACATATTGTGAAGAGGATGTGTAGCGTCCCAGACAATCATGCGGACCCTGCTCAAACATTGCTTATATGTTATGTCTTGGATACAAGGGAATGAGCTATCAATAATATTTCCTGCCATTTTCACTGCTCTCTGTACCACCTTCCTGTCTGAATTAGTAATGATTCCAAACCAGAGAGAATGCAATATGATGGGATCAGTGATGGGATTGGTGGACATGACAGGGGAAGGATATTGTAAAATCTCCAGTCAGAGGTGGTATTTACCGGTTCTCCAAAGTACTCAAAATTTTTGCTACTGGTTTTCCAGAACAGGTCAGAACCTGCTGAATACCACATCTGGACAAGAAGCTCTCAATAGTCCCTCTATAGAAATGGTGCTGTATGCAACTTTAAGATTAAACTTGCTAAATTCAGAGCAGGGAAATTGATGCTATTCTTCTCAGTGTGGAAATAAGTTCTTCAGACAGTCTTTTAAAATTCAATAATGAAATAATAACTGCAATCAGAAGTGCAACAGCTTTTTGGACACCCTGTGAACATCCTTTGATGGGTAAGGAATACATAAAGATGGAACTGCCATAGAAAATGCTAGCTACTGTAAGGTGAGAAGCACAGGTGGAAAAGATCTTCTTCTGGCCTTTGGTGGAATGCATCCATAGGACGGCGGAAATAATATAGACATACGAGACCCTTTTGATAAATAAGGTGGTGAGCATCACTGCTAAGGAGAGAGCTGTCTCAAAGTCCAGGAGGAAAGGCATACTCTTGCTGCAAGAAAGCTTTACAATTGGGGCATAGTCATAGAAAAAAGGGTCAACGAGATTAGAGCCACAGAAGGAGAGATGGAGAAGGAAGGACACTGGAATGAGAAGGAGAAGGAACCCCCCAGTCCAGCAACCCAGGGCCAAGAAGACACAGAAATGTTTGTTCATGATGATGGCATAATGGAGTGGGTAACAGATAGCAACATAGCGATCAAAGGCCATCACAGAAATAAGTATGCACTCACAGATACCCAAGGAGAAGTAGAAATGGCATTGGGCAATACATCCCCCAAAAGAAATAGTTTTGTTTAGAGAAATCAAGCTTACGAGCATCTTTGGGCAGATTGTCAAGACAAAGAGAATCTCCAGAAGAGACAAGTTGCAGAGGAAGAAGTACATAGGAGTTTGGAAGCGTTGGTCCCACGCATACCAGGGCAATGATGATGAGGTTCCCAGTTAATGTGAGCAGAAAAACCAACAGGAAGACCCAAAACAAGAAGAATTCCATGGTCTTTGAAACTTAGAAGCTTACTAAGATAAACTCAGTCACCACTGTGATGTTGGGAGAGCTCAATTCCATCACCAACATGAGCCTGAAGGACTTGCAGCATGAATTCCTGTAGTTTCAACACACTCTGAAATTTCAGAAGAGATTGTCTGAAGTCTGGATTGTTTCAGTGTATAAATATCTAATTGTCTACATTTAGAAGATGAAGGATATCTATTCCTCTGCTTTATTTGACTTATGTCTTGATATATTTTCCATAGGGTCACACATTCAGTAAATTATATGTTTTTTTTAAAAACAGCCCAAAATGCATAGTAGCATCCCCCACCTATATTTTACGCCCAAAACTTTTGCTAAAGAAATCCACCAGTGCTTTCTTTCTTTTCTTAAGTAATTGTCCTTATTTTTCAACACTAAGGATTCTTACATTTCATGGTTGTAAATCCAACATCCTGGAATACATGCTGACTTTACACACTGTTTGAAAGTTGTAGTGATTTTTTTGGTTATTTACCTAGGCAAAAGTGTTGATAGCAATAGACTTCATTTCTACTTATGGTTTGCATTCTCGTTTGTAGCCATCTTCATTTTGATGATCTTCTCAGTGAAATCTCAAGAAGATTAAGAAAATGAGACCAACATCTTTCCTTCTTGATTGTAGATTTGTTTCATATCCATTGACTTCATTGGTTGGATATTCTGCCTTAATTGTGTTTACAGAAAGAAAGCTGAGGCTTGGTTTATATTCATATAGCCAAGGATTGTCTGAATATTATTTTTAATTGCATCCTTTGGGAATAATTGTTCATCCTGTAAGAAACATGTCTCATTCTCTACTGGAATGAATTAAAGGTCAATCAACCAATGGAACAGCTTGCTGTTGGAAATTGTGGGAGTGCCATCACTTGAGACTTTCAAGAAGAGATTGGACTTCCATCTGTCAGAAATGGTATAGGGTCTCCTGCTTGGGCGGTGGGGGGCGGGGTTGGACTAAATGACCTACAAGGTGCCTTCCAACTCTGCTTATCTGTTATCTGTTAAGATTGTGCAGCACAAAAGGAAGAGATATATAATTGACTGTTTAATTAGAAATAAATTATATGTTTGATATTTCTGGTAGCTTCTTCTTTTTGTAAAAGTTTTTTATTTTTTATATTTCAAAAAGATATCTTTTAGTGAATAGCATGGTTCCAGGTTTCCATACAAACATGACCTTGGTTACATATTCATCTTTCACATTTGATTTAATATCATATCATTACATTTCATATTTTTTATAAATTTTCTCAGATATTCTTATATTTTTCAAATTTGTTTTATATATTTTCTATTCCTTTCTTAACTTATTTCTTTTTATTTTACATAGTTCTCGTATCTTCATATTCATTATGCTTTATATTTCAATTGGTCATGTTTGCCATTTCATCGTATATTCTTATTTCATTATTCCATCTTAATTCTAATAATTCAAAAAGTTTTTCTCTTTAATTATGAATTTGAGTGTACCATCCCTTTATCTTTTACATCCTTTAGTTAACTCCTCTAATTCATAATAATAATTTATTACAATATAACCACTTTTTAATTATCACCTTAAGAATTAGTAACAATAATCTCCTAATAACTACATGACGCATATACATTTCAGGCCAGATTCCACATGATATTTTCCCCTTCAATTACATTAAATCATTTATAATTTCAAATAAATTAATCTATTCAATTAATCATAAAAAACTGATGTTAGTTTTTTTTATAACAATCCTCATAATTCATTTAACTATATTCTTAAATTTATTAAACATGTTTAGCATACTTATCATGGATTCTCTTTTTCACATTTATCTCTATATGTAATTTAACAATATCAAGTAGTCTAGTAACAAAGGAACATCAGTTCCAATCTTTTCATTTTGAAAATCTATATTTTTCTATCTTCTGGATAATTTATTACTTCAAATGTCATTATATTACACCACATTATCTTGCAGAATCCCTTTTCTTAATCCTTATCTACCCATTATTTCTATGTCTCTTGACTAAACAATTTCTTTTCATTTTTATATGAATTCCATATCTCCTTATTTCCTGGTTCTTTCTCTTATTACTACTTTTTCTTTCATTTTTTCCCTCCATTTCTTACTCCAGTTTTTATCCCACTCCCTCTTTAAAGTTTTTCTCTATAATCCCCTTTTCTGTTGTTTCCATTTTCTTTGTTTGGCTTTCAAAACATTTCCCTTTTTAATTGTTTCCTCAAATCTCCAAATTTTAATTCCCATTCTTTTTCTTCTTTGCTTTAATGTTTGTTGCTCCATTTGTTCATTGAAGCTGGCTTCTTCTTTAATTAGCTCCTACCTTTCTGGCATTCCTTGTTGTTCTTCATACTCCAGAATCATCATTTCTAATGATTGTAAATCTAGGCAGCACGACTCACCTCTTTCATGTAACATTTCTTTTATGTTTCTTAATTCCATTTTTAGTTCCAAAAAAAGTTCTGCCATTTTTTAACACTTCTTTGATATTTTCTTTATCCCTTTCTTTAGTCTTTAAGTCCAAACTTAATTTAATTTGACCAGCGTCTTTAATGTTTATTTCCAACGATGAACTTCTATTAATTCCTCTTTGAGTTTTTTCCAAGTTCATCAAACAGTCCAATATCCATAAATTTAATTTTATGCCAAAATCACCAAACAGTTCCAGAATAATTTCTTCATGCTTCTTTCTTTTATTTTAAAAGTCTGTGTTTTCACTTTTCACTTTCCAAGGTTTCTATTTTGTTGTAACAAAGTTTCTCTTATTTTGTATCAAATTCCACTTGCGAAAGAACCAGGCATTTTTTAATGAGTCACTAAAAATTTTCCTTTACCATGAGGTGGCGCTTTCTTTTATGTCCAAATCCACCCTTTTTCCCCCTCTTTCTTTTCTCTGTTTAGGGCTTTTAAATTTCAAAAATCCAATAAAGTCAATTACTGTTACTCTTTTTTTTTTACATGTTCAAGTTCAGCTTTTATTTATTTATTTGTTTGTTTATTTATTTATTTACTTGATTTATATTGCCACCTATTCGCCCATGGCAACTCAAGGCGGCTTACACAATGTAAAAACCTAACTATATATAAAACAAAAAATAATAATAAAAACAATGAAAACTAACAAAAAGAATTATAGTAAAATACAATAGAACAAAATTTGGGAAAACAAAAAACAAACAAACAAATAAACCAAAAAACAACTCCAACCCCAGTCTCGACGACAGCAGATCATACAAACCATTTGATGGACTCCATCCCTCTCTGGGTTCCCCAGGCCCACTGACAAAACCAGGTGTTCAGTTCCTTTTGCAAGAGTATTAGTGAGAGGGCCATTCTAATCTCTGCAGGAATGATGTTCCAGAGAGACGGAACCACCACAGACAAGGCCTTTCTTCTGGGTCCCACCAGGGGTATCTCCCTCAGAGGTGGAACCTGCAACATTCCCTGTCTTCTCGCTCTAATGGGTCGAGTAGATGTCACTGCAAGAGATGTTTCCTCAGATAAATTATGTCTATTTAGTGCCAAAATCATATATTTGTCCAATTTAAACAAGTATTTTCTTCTGGCTTCCTTCTTGAATTTAGCTCCTTTCATAGTTCAAAATCACTTTCAGCTGTCAATTTTATTCCCACTTTCTCTGGTCATCACTTTTACTATCCTCCTTTTTTAAAAGTTCTTTTTAGCTTAATTCCAGGGTACCTTAGTGTCTGTATGTCAGCTAGTTTGCTTGGTCTCCACACTGCCCACTTCTTCTCTGCTCCAGCACAATCTTATTTCCTGAATAGCTTCCCGTCTTCAGTGCAGCCATTAAAGACTGCTGTTTACTCCTGTCTTCAAGGGGAGTATACCTAGCCACGGAGGGGAGATGAAGCTTCCTTCGACCCAGCTGACGGCCTCCCCCTCTTTCCCCACCCCTCCGAGGTGTATCCGGTCTTGTTTGGGACTCTCTGACAAGGTAAACATGGATCGAAGCTGCACACGATTATGGTCTCCGATCCATGGCTGATGGAAGTAACACTGGAACAGCGTATTTCTGGAAGCTTCTAATGAGCTTTTTACTAAACCAGAACTGAAAAGATTTCTAGCTTGCATACTGATATGAGTTACTTTATGCAAAGATTTTTTTCTTTATAATTTTTAAAAAGAGTGAAGTGTTATTGTATTAATATGTGTTTAGTGTGATGAATTTACTTCCTTATTATGGTCTTTTTCCTCTTTCTTCTATCATCACTCCTTTCTTTTTCTCTTTCTCTTTCCTTCCTTCTTTCTTTCTCTTGCACTTTTTAAATTTTTCTTACATTGCTTTAATGTTTTAGTATAATTTCTGTTTGTTTTGACAATGTCTATTAAAAGCATCAATACAATATAAAAATGGTAGTAAAAGAGAAGGTAGGTGCCACTCACCTACTATTCATCTCAAAGTTATAGCAAAGAATAACTTCAAATGACTTGCTAATTCTCAGAATTTCACTTTCTAAGCCACTATCTTTTTATCCCCAATAAATTTCATCCTAAAATTAATAAATGTTTGGAGTTATTCCTGGAAGGATTTGTCTTCTAACATTATCATGGATCTTAGCATAATTCAAATGACTGCCTTTTTGTTTGTGCATTGTGAGTGTGTGTTTTGTTGCTTTTATGAAGCTGAACATGTGCACTGCAAGCTAGGAAAATCAGGCATAATGTCGTTAAGGTTTGATGCCACCAGAATGAATAAGTTTATTTACAAACTTTACTCTCTGGGGAACCCATTAACAAATGTCTCCAAGGAAGTATCTCAACTTATATTTTTTAAATGCTGATTTATTTAAATGATTGTCAAGAAGGATATTGCTGCCTAAGAGTTCATCATATGCTAAGTTCATTTTGGGAGAAAGTGTCACAGTATGGAGGAAAATACAAACATATTCTATGTGTGAGTACAGCCATAAGTATGTCAATCTAAAGAAGACTGGATTGGAAGTGGCCATGTGAGATCTTCCTGCTGAAAGTTTGGGATGTGGAGATGAAAATAGGATTCACCACTTTCATTCTTTTTCCAGATACAAGGTAGATCTTTCTGATGATTGTTAACAAGGAATCCCCATTTTTCAGGCCACTAGTTTCTCCCAGTTCAACTACACCTTATGAGAAGGATTCTTATACGGCTTTCAGATAAAGCATGCATTGTTTGATTGTCTACACAAGATTCAGAGATAGTAACAGGAAGCCCACAGAAATTATGATCAGTCTGGTTATCCTTTCCTCCCATCTCTTATATCAGGTATGGCCAATAGTATTTTCTTAACAGAATAAGAGAGTTGGAAGGGACCTTGTAGGTCTTCTAATCTAATCCCCTGCTCAGGCAGGAAACCCTATACATTTCAGACAAAGAGCTCTCCAATCTCTTCTTAAAAACCTCCGGTGATGGAGCACCCACAACCTCTAAAGGCAAGTTGTTCCATTGAGTAATTGTTCTGGCAGAAAATTTTTCCTTGGTTCTAGGTTGCTTCTCTCCTTCGTTAGCCTCTGTCCATTGCTTCTTGTCCTGCCTTCAGACGCTTTGGAGAATAGCTTGACTCCCTCTTCTTTGTGGCAACCCCTGAAATATTGGAACTTTGCTATCATGTCATTCCTAGTCCTTATTTGGATTAAACTAGACAAACCTAACTACTGCAACTGTTCAAGTATTTTAGCCTCCAGACGTCTAATCAGCTTTGTTGCTCTTCTCTGTACTCTTTTTAGAGCCTCAACATCTTTTTTACATCATGGTGACCAAAGCTGAATGCAGGATTCCAAGTGTGGTCTTACCAAGGCATTATAGAGTGATATTAACATTTCACGTGATCGTAGTAATAGGAAGAGCTATAAGATATGAGGACCTTAAACTGGAAAGGAACTGTTCTAATTCACCTTTGTCAAGTTCACCTTTGTCCTCACCTTCTAAGCCTACAGGTCAATGCTATTATGAGCAGATCCATGAAAATTCAGAAATCTGTACCTTCCAGTATGTTATTTGAAGTTGCACAGATGATGAGGGTCATTCATAAAATCTCAGCAATTATTTTTTCATGGTTAAATTGATTATTTACTATCGATTACTTGGAGTAATCTTTATATGTAGAATTTCACTTTGAAACACCAGTTGGGTTCTTCCTTCCAGAACACATAGAGTTCACTAAATAGCTACCTGAAATAGATGGTTTAGATGAAAGCATCATTCTGCCTGTCAGTCAAGAAGATATGACAACCAACAGCACTGGAAGCTTCAAATGAGAAGGGTGCAAAATTCCATTGATAGAAGAGAGTACAGGAGATTTCACATGCACCTCTGTATGGTTTGCCAATTGCAAAGTGGCAGATAGGAAAGCACTCAAAAGGGTTAATGTCATTGTCCAGAAGATCATTGGTTGCCCTCTCCCTTCTTTGGAAGAGCTTTATAGCTCCTACAGCCTTAAGAAAGTTCAACAAATTCTCAAAGATCCATCTCATCCTGGGAACCCTGTTTTTGAACTATTACCATCTGGCAGACAGTACAGAATAATAAAAAACAAAGACAAATAGGCTGAAAAACAGCTTCTATTCCAAGGCAGTAGCTCTTTTGAATTCTGCTATATAGTGCAGTGTTGGTGTGATGTCGGTGTGAAGGGTGAAAGATGTGTGTTTGTATTTATTGTCATGGTCATGATATGCACTGAAGATGGTGTTTGATTTAATTGCACAAGGTGCAATGACGATAAAGTAAACTAAAATAAACATCAGTGTCACCTAAGAGATTTCATCTTATTATTGCAATCTCTACTTGACTTAAAATAAATGTCTCTTATGGTCAATGTATTTTATTTGTACCATAGAAGAATTGAAAATCATTTGTGGTAAGTTAAAAGAGTTCCTGCATGGACCTCTCCATTTTACTCTAGTGCGTTTTTGACTTCTCCATGTTTTGTTCAATATACATTACTTAGAGAATATTTGATTTGGCCAAGTATGATTAGACACATAAGGAATTTATCTCTGGTGTATGTAGAATCTCTCAATGCTTTATATACTTCATATAAAAAGAAGTATCTTCATATACTTCTATGTAAAGGCATTTGTGCTAGAATTTTAATATTATAGACAGTCTTTGACCATGAAATATGGAAAGGAATATTTTGAGTGAATATCACATAACAGCAGCAATTGCACCTTCCTTAATAAAACAAATTCTTGTTTTATGAAAAAATCAATCATACATACATTTAGTGACTGAAAAACTGTGATTCAACCAAAATGTCTTTTTTCACAGAGACACATTCTGAAGGACAGGTGGCTATTGGTACTGATTTCTGCTCCTTGGGAGAAGGCATTTCAATGTTGGTGCACTTCTATGAGAAGAAGTCTGATTGGGTAGACCCAAGTCTCTTGGCTTCAGGAGGCTGCTTCTGATGCTCCAGGTTTGAACTTGGGACTTAAACGAAAAAGGTAAACTATTTTTTAATGGCACCAATCTGCAGTGACTTGTTTCTTTGCTTGATTTTTCTCCACTAGCAAATTCACGATGGGAACTAGGACTCAGAATAGCATAGCAGAGGTGACAGAATTCATCTTAATTGGCTTCCAACTACCTAGGCGCATGGATCTCTTCCTTTTTTCACTGCTTCTGGTTGTATTGTTTTTCACTTTGGCTGGGAACCTCATGATTATTACTCTGGCATGCATGGACAAATGCTTGCAAACCCCCATGTATTTTTTCCTCTGCAATCTCTCCTTACTGGAGATATTTTTTATTCTGACAATCACACCAAAGATGATGACAAATCTAATTTCTATGAACAAATCGATCTCTTTCGTGGGCTGCATATGTCAGTGCTATTCTTACTTCTTCTTTGGTACCTGTGAGATCATCCTGATTGCTGTAATGGCCTTTGACCGTTACATTGCTATCTGTCAGCCATTGCGCTACACGATCATCATGAATGGAAGGGTCTGTGTGAATTTGATATTGTTGTGCTGGGTTGGTGGTTTCTTGAATAATCTTGGCCCCATTATTCTCCTGGGCCAACTGTCCTTCTGCAGCTCTAATATTATCGATCATTTCTTCTGCGACTATGCTCCACTGATCAAGCTTTCTTGCAATGATGTTGATACTCTCCTGACTCTGGAATCTTGCCTCTCTGCTCTGGTGTTACTCAGCTCTCTGTGTGTAACTGTTGTCTCTTATCTCTACATAATTGTGACTGTCTTGAGGATGCAAACCAGTGGCAGTCGTAGGAAAGCTTTTTCAACCTGTGCCTCTCATCTCACAGTCGCTTCCATCTTTTACGGCAGCACCATCTTCATGTACTGTTTGCCCAACAAAGGTAAGTCTCAGGAAGTCCAGAAAGCTGTGACAGTTGTTACTGCTGTGCTCACCCCATTATTGAACCCATTTATTTATACTCTGAGGAATGAGAAGGTCAAGGATGCTTTCCGAGACTGTTTGCAGAAGCACAAACGTATTTTGTGAGAAGTAATCATTGGAAGGAATTTGCCAACCTTGGCAGATCTCAAACAACTGTAAACAGACTTGGATGAGAGAACCATCATCTACTGCTGTAGTGAGGGGCACATGATGTTGATTTTGTAATTTGTTAATTAATATGGTAACTTTTTTTTTAATTTGACTTATTTTTTATGTTCAGGCTCATTACAGACTGGAATGTAGGAAAACTATTATCTGGATGGTTGTACAGATTGATTAAACAGCTTTTAACATTCATAAACAAAAGGAGATGATTTGCAGAAGGAGGTCTGGAGACTTTCTCCTGATAAGAAAAAGTTTCTTAGTTTCAACTTACATACGGTTATCTAATTTCAAACAAGCTTTATAGTTAATTTACTGTGCAAGGAGGGGTTACTCTTACCTTGTCTAACCAATTTTCCTCTTTTGTTTGTAAGATGATTCTCAAGGTTCTCCTTTTCATAGGAAGATCCCACTTTATCAGGATACCCTAATAAAGTTCTTTCAAATGAACTTCCCATTTGGTTGCTTATTGGGAAGGTAAACTGAGGCAAAACCTAGGGCCAGATTTAGATATCACTAATCTACACTAGGATCTCAAAAATATATTCCAGAAGAGTAAGGATTTCTCTGCTGCTCCTAGGGGAACAGCATGGGCAATGACCACAATTACATCAGAGTTAAATTTTGTGAAGGTATGTCTTTCATATTATGATGGATATTTCAGAGCTTGGAAACAAGCTATGTACACTTACATGTTGCAAAACTATTGCCTTTCTTTTTCCATTTCCAATCCTGATCTTGACTGAGGGTTAACACTGAAATTCTCCTCTATTGGGCCTAGAATTATTCTTTGACTGTTTGCATCTAATGTTTTAAGATGCATATATTTTTACAATGACTATGATAATGATCTATCATTATTGTTATATTTATTTATTTATTTATTTAAATTTATATACCACCCCTTCTCCCAAAGGGACTCGGGGCGGTGAACAGCCAGAATAAAATACACATATAAAACACATATACAATATTTAAAAATTTAAAAAATTAAATACATTGGCTCTTACAAAGATTAAAAATAAGGGAATTAAGAAAGTTAAAACCAGATTAAAAAATTTAAAAACCCCTAGGCCAGACCGGCTTGCTGAAATAAGTGAGTTTTCAACGCATGGCGGAAGGTCAGGAGATCAGGGATGGTCCTCATCTCCAGGGGTAATTCGTTCCAGAGAGAGGGTGCCCCCAATGAGAAGGCCCGCATCCTTGTGGTCGCCAGCCGTTCAGCCCGCGGCACCCCGAGGAGGCCAACTCTATGGGAACGTATCGGTCGGCGGGAGGCCGATAATGGCAGGAAGCGGTCTCGCAAATATCCTGGTCACGAGCCATGGAGCGCTTTAAAGATAATAACTAAGAACGTGAAGCACACCCGGAGGGCCACCGGGAGCCAATGCAGCTCGCGCAGAAGTGGCATAACATGGGAGCCCTGAGGAACCCCCAACACCACCCGCGCGGCCGCATTCTGCACCAGCTGGAGCCTCCGGATGCTCTTCAAAAGCAGCCCCATGTAAAGAGCATTGGCATAGTCTAGGTGGGAGGTCACCCGGGCAGAAGTGACCATGCGAAGCGCATCCCGATCCAGAAAGGGCCGCAACTGGTAGATCCTATGGACCTGGCCAAAAGCCCCCCTGGCGACGGCCGCCACAGGGTCTTCCAATGACAGCCGCACATCCAGGAGGACACCCAGATTGCGAGCCCTCTCTGTGGGGGCAAGAATTCCCCCCCCCACAGCCAGCGATTGTACCAGCTGGCTGTACCGGGGTGCCGGGAAGCACAGCACCTCAGTCTTAGATGGGTTGAACTGAAGCCTGTTCTGTCCCATCCAACACCACATGGCCTCCAGGCACCGGGTCATCACTTTGACGGCTTCATTGGGGTGGCCCGGGATAGAGATGTACAGCTGAGTATCATCAGCATACTGATGGAACTCTACCCCAAAGCCACGGATGATCTCACCCAGCGGCTTCATATAAATGTTGAACAGAAGGGGTGAGAGCACCGACCCCTGAGGCACCCTGCAAACCAGGGGCCTCGGGGCCGACCTCTGCCCCCCTGCCAACACGAATTGCAAACGGTCAGAGAGGAAGGAGGAGAACCACCGCATAACAGTGCCTCCCACTCCTAACCCCCCCAGCCGCCGCAATAAGATACTGTGGTCGACAGTATCAAAAGCCGCCGAGAGATCTAATAGGACTGGGACAGAGGAATAACCTCTGTCACGGGCCCTCCAGAGATCATCCACCAATGCGACCAATGCCATCTCCATGCTGTGCCTGGGCCTGTAGCCCGATTGGCGTGGATCCAAATAGACATTCAGGAGCCCCATGTAGAGGGCGTTACAGTAGTCCAGTCAGGAGATGACCAGGGCATGAGTGACCATGCGTAAGACATCCCGATCCAGAAAGGGCCGCATCTGGTGGATCAGGCGAACCTGATGAAATGCCTCCCTGGAGACGGCCGTAATGTGGTCTTCCAAAGATAGCCGTACATCCAGGAGGACACCCAGATTGCAAGCCCTCTCTGAAGGGGGCTATATCGGGATGCTGGAAACCACAGCCACTCAGTCTTGGAAGGGTTGAGTCGGAGCTTGTTCCCGCCCATCCAGTTCCGCACGGCCTCCAGACAATGGGACATGACCTCCATGGTATCGTTGGGGTGGCTTGGGGTGGAGATGTACAACTGAGTATCATCAGCGTACAGATGACACTTCACCCCAAAGCCACGGATGATCTCCTCCAGTGGCTTCACATAAATGTTGAACAAGAGAGGAGAGAGGACCGACCCCTGAGGCACCCCACAATCAAGGGGCCTAGAGGTGGACCTCTTCCCCAACACAAATTGCAGATGGTCAGAGAGGAAGGAGGTGAACCACCGCAACATGGTACCTCCAACCCCCAACCCCCCCAACCGTCGCAATAGGATACTATGGTCGATAGTATCAAAAGGTCTAATAGGACCAGGGACAGAGGAATAACCCCTGTCACAGGCCCTCCAGAGATCATCAACCAACGCGACCAATGCCGTTTCAGTACTATGTCCGGGCCTGAAGCCCGATTGGAAGGGATCCAGGTACGTATCTTCATCCAGGTGCTGGGGAAGATGTCGTGTCACCACACTCTCAACAACCTTTGCCACAAAATGAAGGTTGGAGACAGGACGATAATTAGATAACAAAGTTGGGTCCAGGGACGGTTTCTTGAAGAGGGGTCTCATCACCGCCTCTTTCAAGGCGGCGGGCAGATATCCCTCACTCAAGGAAGCGTTAATAATACCCTGAAACCAACCTCGTGTCACCTCCTGAGTGGCCAACATCAGCCAGGAGGGACACGGGTCCAATAAACATGTGGTAGCATTCAGCCCCCGCAGCAACCTGTCCACGTCTTCGGGGGTCACAGGATCAAACTCCTCCCAAATGACTGCCTCAAATTCCACCCCCGATCCCCTACCCAGAGTTGCCCATTCAGAGACCAACCCATATGTACACTGAGAGCTTATGCACTGGAGACAAATTCCTTGCATGCCTAATCACACTTGGCCAATTCTATTCTATTCTATTCTATTCTATTCTATTCTATTCTATTCTATTCTATTCTATTCTATTCTATTCTATTCTATTCTATTCTATTCTATTCTATTCTTACAACTCAGCATCTGTTGTTTGATCTTTCTTTCTGGCTCTTACTTTCTACATTTCTATTATAGGGCTGTTAAACTCACAGTCCATGGGCTGGATGCATCACACACTGGCCATGCCAATACATCACGTGACACCACTGTTACACCGTGAGTTTGACACCCATGTATTAGAAGAATATAACTGGTGATATAGTTTCTAATGAACGTATAAATATACAACATTGTCTTTGCTTGACAGAATACATTTGCATCACATTTCATGTTTGTAAGAATGGTGGAAGGTTGAAGACTCTCTTGCATCTGGATTTTATATTTTCAAAATGTGACCTCATTTATGAATTTGGAGCCCTAAAATTACTAACTTAAAGCAGGACATTAGCTAAAAAATACAAGATCAATTTTCCTACATTTTTCATTGAATAGGAAAAAAAACATATCAAGTCACTAAAGTCTTCTTCACATATAGAAAACAGATTAAAAAATGTTCTACCATGCTGGACATGGTCCTACAAGCAGAATAGATTCTTTATACCAGCTCCACACACTGCAACATTTATTATTATTACCTTTATTGGCAATACAACATTTGCACAATGAGATTGGCTGAGTCTCCCTTCATGCATCTCCCCCCACAACTCACAGTGAGGACAGAAGTCCCTAACCCAGTCCCTTATTATCCTATGTGACCTTGGTGCACAATGCGCTGGCCCCACAAGTCTGTCATACTATGTTGACATGAAGTTATTTTCCATTCAGAAGTCTGACAGCCCACAGGGGTATATGTATGTATGTATGTATGTACGTACGTAGGTA